>OW240921.1:56300582-56374094 GCA_933207985.1 Pelobates cultripes | reverse complement strand
TGTATCAGTGTGTATCAGGGATCCTTAGGACAGGTGTCAACCATATCTGCCAAGTGACCCTATGTAGGGGGAACAGTCTCTATTCTGCTCTGTGTCAGTGTGTATCATGGTCTCTGAGGACAGGTGTCAATCCATATCTGCCAAGTGACCCTATGTAGGAGGAACAGTCTCTATTCTGCCTTGTGTCAGTGTGTATCAGGGGCTCTGAGGACAGGTGTCAATCCATATCTGCCAAGTGACCCTATGTAGGGGTAAATATTCCCTATTCTGCTCTGTGTCAGTGTGTATCAGGGATCCTTAGGATAGGTGTCAATCCATATCTGCCAAGTGACCCTATGTAGGGGAACATTCCCTATTCTGCTCTGTGTCAGTGTGCATCAGGGATCCTGAGGACAGGTGTCAATCCATATCTGCCAAGTGACCCGATGTTGGGGTAACATTCCCCTATTCTGATCTGTGTCAGTGTGTATCAGGGATCCTGTGATTTAGGAATGTTAGGTGATTTCTGCCCTTTATGGATTAAAACCAGACTCTGTATCAACTGTGTAATTTTCCATGGGAGTTTTGCCATGGATCCCCCTCCGGCATGCCACAGTCCAGGTGTTAGTCCCCTTGAAACAACTTTTCCATCCCTATTGTGGCCAGAAAGAGTCCCTGTGTGTTTTAAAATTCGCCTCCCCATTGAAGTCAATGGCGTTTCGGGCGGTTCGCCGGTTCGCGAACATTTGCGGAAGTTCGCGTTCGCCGTTCGCGAACCGAAAATTTCGGGTTCGCGACATCACTAGTCTCTAAGAGTGAGAGTCCAAGAGTGTTTTTAAGTGTAAGAGTATAAGTCTTGAGAGTGAGAGTCTTGAGTCCAGTATCAGATTGAAAGTGTCCTCTCTCTCCTTTGTCCTTAATTTTTAAAGCAGAAAATTATCTGCAAGTCACTAGTTGATAGGATCAATAAGGAACTGTGGGCATGTCTTCCCTACAGACTATCATCTACATTTTGGTCCGTAGATGGCAATTAAATCACAGAAAATTCTTGTGGGGGGGGGGCATTTACCTTTTTGTATAATGTGTTAACCGACTTTTGCAATGTGTTTGACATCATCTGGTTATCTTTGTATGGCTACTATTCATCACAGAAGCGGTCATCTTCAAAGGTTTTGGTTGATTTCCAACCAGCCAGAGCGTCTAGTTTTTCTGTTGTAATTTTAGAATTGGCCCATGTAGCCTTAATTTCACCTTTCCTTACAATGCAACTCTTTTTTTAGAAAGTAAAATTAATTACTTAGTGTTATCTGTCATTTGGTGATCCTGTCTGGTTTTCTTGTGTGAAACTGTGTAGTTAGTATTATTTATACATGTCACCTAATCCACTAACATTAATAAATAACATGACATTTCTTCATTGATATTATATCCATAAATATTCTATATTATTAACATAGTACTAATTATATATGATTAATATAATATTAGCAAGTTATAAGTGGATAGTGTATGTATGTATATATGTATGTATTTCCAATTCGATGCACAAGTAATTTGCCACGTATCAGCATCAAGTCCCCAATTCTCTGAGGAGCATTAACTTGGACAATAGACTCCACCTTGCACCCTGTTATCTTTGACTCCGACCTCTCCTTCACCCTTCGCATCCAGTCGATTGCCAAATCCTGTCACTTCCATCTCAAAAACATAGCGTGCATCTGCCCCTACATGACACCAGGCACGGCTAAGCCCCTACACCCTGATTCTTCTCCTGCAACTGTCAATGAAAAAAAACAACAAAGATTTTTTTAGCGAATATTATTCTACCAACCTTCTTTTCTACCCCTACTCTTAAATTTTGGCACTTTACCCCACTCACTCTAGCATGTAAGCTCATTGAGCAGTGCCCTCATCTCTGGTTGCAATTACGTTTATGTTAGTCCACCCATTGTACAGCACTGCAGAATTTGTTGGCAATATTAAATAATAATAATATAGAAAAGAACAGTCTATCAGCAATGTTAGTCTTGGCACTGAAAAAATCTGAGTATAAATGCTTTAAAAAAAAATATATCGCTAATAGGGGAGGCCTGAATATAATAAGGGGCACAGATTTGTATACCTAATGCTTTAGTGTTCCATTAAGCTATAATATATTTGTTATTGTACTTGTTATTGAGACTATAAAGTGTGTGTTTTATATTTAATTATTGTGTTCTTGTGTTTTGTAATCTAAGAAATCCTTGTTATCATGGTGTTTTCCCATTTTTTTTTAGTCTGTCATCTTATTAATATTTAATCTTTCAATTTAATATTTTTTGGATAAGCTTTTCAAATTACTTATTTCAAAAATATAAAATAATTGGAAAAAAAAGTATCTAAAAATATTAAATCAATGCATAAATGAGATTTAGAATTTTACATTTAAATTGTGCTCCTTATGTTTGTTGCGTATATTGTTCTGGTGCAGATATTAGTTTTTCATGTATCAGGAGTCCACAGAAAGGACAATACAGGGTTTTTTTTTTTCTTAAATTACTTTATCTTTGTCTTAATATATTGGTATATATATATGGTTATTTTATCATGCATTTTATTTAGCTTTAATTCTTCTTACAAGCTTGTCTATTTTCTTTGTTTGTACAGGAGAAGATTAAAGAGATTGGAGACAAGCAACCTGAAAAGTAAGTTGTGATCATTCCCTGACTTTCATTACATACTTACATACTTTTTAAATGCTACTATATGGTAAGAAGATGTAATGGAAGGTAACAAGTAATAGTACAAAATATACTAACATTTCTGTTCAAATAGCAATGATATCAAACACGCCAAGCACATGTAGGTAGGTTATAAGCAGGCAACAGTCAAGAACAGAAACCTCACTAGTGAATAGAAATATTTATTGTGGTGTAGAGATGTGAGAATTCAGGGATGGCTGGAAAAGCAAATATTGATTTATTATATATATATATATATATATATATATATATATATATATATATATATTGTGAAACTGAGGAGCTTTACTAATAGAGAATTATTATATTATATATGAAACTGAAGCTTTACTAATAGAGAATTTGAATTGAGGTTATTTATGTAAAGCATTAGGTATAGTGTATGAGAAAGACGCAGATGTGATGGACGAGAGGCGAGCACATATAGAACTAAAAAAAATGACTGATAAGCTTGGAAGAAGAGTATTAATATGAAAGAGAGTTTAACATATATGGGTGTGTAGAAAAATGGTAGAAACTTGAATGTAGAGAGAAGTTAAAGTAGGAAATAGTAAAGGATAAAGAAAAGGATACAATAGATAGTAGTAGGATCATGCAGAAGCAAAATGGACTGGACAAAAAGTGGTTGAAGTTCATGTACAGAGTGGGTTATTATAAGAGAGTGGGTTGAGAGTAGAATGGTGCATTTGGATTTAGATTGCTTACAATTCATGCAAATTTTTGTTGATTAGCAGATCATCTGAATTACGTAATTTCAAAGTGCTTCATGGACATCTCAGGAATAAACCACATGGACACTGACCAAATATGTTACATTTCCGTCCATTGTGCCAAAAAATAGGTCATTGATAGTTAGAGGACAGCCACTAAATTAAAGAAATAAATAAATCAAACAAATTATGAGGAAATATAACAGGGATCACCCGGACCAAATGATTAAAATATGCAACAAATATATGGTAGAGGAAAGGGCAAATATTAGAAGGGGAAGGGAAGAGAGATAGAGATGAGAAGTGAAGGAGTGAGAAATGAGGGAAAGAGAGAAAATGAGAACGGATGCATACCCCATGCAAAGGGTGGATCAACACACATACAAAGACACATCCCACATTCCTACCCTTCACCGAGGTCCCAACACGGGAAGGGACTTCATTCCCTTTGTCCCCAAAGCCCATCACCTAAACACAGGGTTTCCCCACATCCAGGGACAGGGGGGTCTTCATCCCATGAGCCTCTGTACCTGGGAGACCAAGCGCGGGACAAAGAGACAGTCAGGAAAAGAGCTGGTCTCTTTGTCCCAGCAGGCACCACAAAGCCCGCCAAACTCGCCAGCGCACCAGAAGTGTCCACACCAACCTCAGGGACTCTCACAATGGCCCCTGTCATGAACTGCCTATATTGCGAGTGCAAACGTTCTAATTGATTGGTGCAAACATTCTAATGGGGCACTGGGGAGGCACTTGTTCTGGAACGAGTCTGGAAACAATTCACGAATGCTCCCCCTGGCTGGCGTTCATCTGTACGAATGGCCGCCAGCTGGAGGAGTGCTCATTAATTGTTTCCCTTCCGGTTTGCGGTATGACACTATGTGGCGAGGTGTAAAGGTTCTAAACCAACATTCTAAATGGGGTATCTGGGTAGTCCCCATTCGGGAGGCTAATGAATTCCCTTTGTGGAGGCACTCCCAAACGAGGAGCAGGCAGAAAACACAAAAAAATGGGGAAACACACATAATAACGGACAGGCAATTCACAGAGTGGCAGCAGTCCCACCACATTTGCTTAACCAAAAGCCGACATACACAGTCTGATCCCAACGGATCGGCTTGGGGATGTCCGGGGGAGTGCTCACGGATCAGGTCTCTAGGGCTGTCTGGGCAACCCATCAGCATTCACGTTTTGCTTACCAGGTCTGTAATGGATAGTGAAGTCAAAGGGCTGTAGGGCCAGGCTCCAGCACAGCAGTCTAGCATTGTCTCCAGACACCCGGTTAAGCCACACCAATGGGTTGTGATCCGTGAGCAAGGTGAATTGCTGTCCATAGAGATAGGGCTGTAGCTTCTTGAGTGCCCACACCACAGCCAGGCACTCCTTGATGGCGGCATAGCTCACCTCCTGGGGTAATAGCTTCCGGCTGAGGTAAGCCACTGGGTGTTTCCTGCCATCGTCCCCTGTAACAGATCCCCCTGTTTTTTTTTTGTTGGATCTGTAATATATGTTGATCCCTTCTGTGTTCGTTCGCGGGATCTGTACTTTATGTGAACTGCTCATTCGTTTCAAAACCTTCGTATGAACTGACTGCCATAGACTACCATACACTCTGTTCAAAAGTCCCGAAGTATCTACCGAACGTTCTGACCACTCAGATAAGTGTGTTCCCCATTAATGTTCGCAACAATGTTGCTGTTTCATAATTAGCACTCAATTCTGCATTTGCTTTGTTCTCTGGGTGGCCGCCATTTCAGGAGACGAACACGTGGCGGTGGCCATCTTAATCTTCCCAACAGCGGTGTTTGGTCGTCAAGTATCTGGAACTCAAATCGGACACTCGACCAAGCAAACACCGCTGAAACCTCCAGAGTGCCAGAACCGATTGAAGGAAACTACCGAACGAGCCGCCGTTCAGTAGAAAGACGAAGCTAAACATGCAAATTCTAACGAACACCAGGATATCCACTCATGGCAAGCCGTTTGGGACTTTGTATTCCACGAACAGAGACCGACCGCAAGGCCAAAACTTATGGAACTGTTTTCGGCTACTGTTGCCTGTGCGGTCGGCCAAAACTTTAAGTCCCTGTAGCTCCCGAACCCTTGGTCCGATCTGGGTGCTTTTTGAATATGTTGTTCACCCAGATCGGGTCTATCAGGGGATACCAGTGTTAGGGATGTACCCCATATATTTGCGGTACATCCAGAAACTTGAGAAAACTGTTCAGCTAAGAGGAGGGGATATGTAGGATGTACCTTATCATTGATTGGTTAATGTATAATTGCTAGTGGTTGTCTCCCTTGCATGGGAGCACTACATAAAAGGAGAGTACCTGCCATTAAAAATCAGTTCTACTTCACCCTCAATCTAGAGTCCTGTCTCCTTTTGGGGGTAACCGCTATACAGCTATTCCCACTAGCTCTTGTAAGAGCTTCTTCATGACTGGATGCTGAGAATCCTCCTCACTGATCGGAAAAAGGACACCCTCCAGCGGTTGAAACCCCTCTGCTACACGGGGTAACCGATACTTCCCCGACCCGGCTCGACACCGCTCCTAATGCAAACATAGAGGCATCTGTGTGAATGAAAAAGCATTTTTTTTGGATTAGTAGCAACCAGGACAGGGACATTTACCAAGGCATCCTTAAGGGCTTGGAACACCTGCTCACGCTCTTGAGTCCAGTCTACTTGTCTGTGCAAGTTCTTACTGTTCAAGTCAGTGAAGGGCTTGGCTAGGGCGCTGTAATTGGGGAAAAACTTTCAGTAGTAGCCTAGGAGGGCCATCCCTGGGGCTCAGTGCGGGGAAGGCTAGGTACTGCCTCCACCTTGGCTCAGGATCTTACTTCCCACACCAAACTCGGTGTCCTAGGTATTGCACTTCGGCCATCCGTAGGTGGCACTTGCTGGGCTTTAGGTTTAATCCTAACTCCCTAATCCTATCTAGTACAGCTCCTGTACAGATGCTCCTCCCAAGTGTCACAGGTTCAAATTTCATCCTTCTCAGGTCGATAAAATGAGTACCATCAATTGGGTAATAATAACATTTATTACTATTCAGCTGCTGATTTGGTTAATTCCAAGAGCGTGCACTGAAAAGTACTTTGAATCCCAATGGGAGACAGGCGCTATATATAAATACTAGTTGTTGTTGTTGTTGTCGCTGTATATGGCTATGTCATCCAGGTATGCACAGGCATAATTCTGGAGGCCATCCAACTGCACATCCACCATCCTTTGCAAAGTGGCTGGGGCATTCTTCATACCAAATGGCATTACCTTATAGTTACATAGTTACATAGCTGAAAAGAGACTTGCGTCCATCAAGTTCAGCCTACCACACATTTGTTTTTTGCTGTTGATCCAAAAGAAGGCAAAAAAATCCAGTTTGCGACAAGCACAATTTTGCAACAAGCTAGGAAAAAAATTCCTTCTTGACCCCAGAATGGCAGTCAGATTTATCCTTGGATCAAGTAGTTATTACCCTACATTGAAATATTATATCCTTGAATATTCTGTTCTTGCAAGTATGCATCTAGTAGCCGTTTGAACATCTGTATGGACTCTGATAAAACCACTTCTTCAGGCAGAGAATTCCACATCCTGATTGTTCTTACAGTAAAAAAAACCTTTCCTTTGCCTTAGACAAAATCTTCTTCTTTCTTCCAGTCTAAACGCATGGCCTCGTGTCCTATGTAAAGTCCGTTTTGTGAATAGATTTCCACACAATGGTTTGTATTGGCCCCAAATATATTTGTATAATGTTATCATATCCCCTCTCAGGCGACGTTTTTCTAAACTAAATAGGTTTAAATTTGTTAACCTTTCTTCATAGCCAATATGTTCCATTCCTTTTATTAATTTTGTGGCCTGCCTCTGCACTTTTTCTAGTGCCATAATATCCTTCTTTAGAACAGGTGCCCAAAATTGCACAGCATATTACCAGGTGCCCAAAATTGCACAGCATATTACCAGTGATTTATAAAGAGGCAAAATTATATTCTTGTCCCTAGAATGAATGCCCTTTTTCATGCATGACAATACCTTACTGGCCTTGGCCACTGCTGATTGACATTGCACATTGTTGCATAGTTTGTATAACAATTTCCAAGTCCTTTTCATGTGTTGTTATCCCTAATTCGCTTCCATTAAGGGTATACGTTGCTTGTGTATTCTTTACGCCGAAGTGCATAACTTTGCATTTTTCAACATTAAATTTCATCTGCCATTTGAGTGCCCAGTCCCCCAGTCTATCTAAATCCCTCTTCAGCAAAGTAATATCTTGCTCACATTGTATTGTTTTACAAAGTTTGGTCATCTGCAAACACTGAAACGTGACTTTCAATGCGGTCTTCAAGATCATTTATAAACATGTTAAATAGAAGGGGTCCCAGAACAGACCCCTGAGGGACACCACTTGCCACCTCTGTCCAACTTGAAAATTTACCATTAATGACAACTCTTTGTACTCTGTTTTTAACCCCTTAAGGACTGGACTGTTTTTGCGATGTTGTACATTTGCGACCAGGCATATTTTTACACTTTTGTGGTGTTTGTGTTTGGCTGTAATTTTCCGCTTTCTCATTTACTGTTCCCATACAAATTATATATTGTTTTTTTCAGGACAAAAGGGGCTTTCTTTACATACCATTATTTATATAATCTCATGTATTTTAATTTAAAAAAAATAAAAAAATATGATGAAAAATTGAAAAAATACATGTTTTTTGACTTTTACTTGAAAAATCTTTTACTCATCTACAAAAGCGAATGAAAAAAAAAACTGCTAAATAGATTCAAAATTTTGTCCTGAGTTTAAAAATACCCCGTGTTTACATGCTTTTTTGCTTTTTTTTGCATGTTATAGGGCTATAGGTACAAGTAGGATATTGCGGTTTCAAAACATACATTTTTTAAATTTATCAATAGTGACATTGTAACACTATTATCTGTCATAAATCTCTGAATAACACCCCACATGTACATTTTTTTTTAAAGTAGACAACCCAGGGTATTCAATATGGGGTATGTCCAGTCTTTTTAGTAGCCACTTAGTCGAAAACACTGGCCAAAGTTAGCATTCATATTTGTTTGTGTGTGAAAAAAGTAAAAAACTAAATTGAACGCTAATTTTGGCCAGTGTTTGTGACTAAGTGGTTACTAAAAAAGACTGGACATACCCCATTTGCAATACCTTGGGTTGTCTTCTTTTGCAAATGGTATGCCATCATGGGGGTAATTCTCATTCCTGGGCTACCATACGCTCTCAAAGGCAACGTAACCAACCTGGCCATTTTCAATGTAAAAATATTTGACCCATATATTTGACCTTGTAACTTTCTTCAAAAATGCTATAAAACCTGTACATGGGGGGTACTGTTTTACTTGGAGACATCGCTGAACACAAATATTAGTGTTTAAAAACTGGAAAACGTATCACAACAATTATATCATCAGTAAAAGTGCTGTTTGTGAGTGAAAAATGCAACAAAAGTAACTTTCACTGACAATATCATCGCTGTGATATGTTTTTACTGTTTTGAATCACTAATATTTGTGTTCAGCGAAGTCTCCCGAGTAAAACAGTACCCCCCATGTACAGGTTTTAGGGTGTCGTAGAACGTTACAGGGTAAAATACAGTGCTAGCAAATTAAATTCTCTGGAATTTCGGCCTGGGTTGGCAGGCAGGTCCCTCAAATTGCAATCAATAAAATTACTGAATTATGTAAAAATATTACATAAATACGCACGTAGAATTTAAATATATATGCATATTTATATATTTGAAGTCTACGTGTATATTTATATAATTATTTATGTAATTTTGTATATGGACATATGTATATTTCTTATTATTTTTATTTATTTTTATATACATAGATATATATACAAATTCATTCTAAGTGTATTTTGATATAAATATATATATATTAATTTTAAAATACAGTTAGAATAAAATTTCATATAGATATATAATTTTTAAAAAAAATTTATTATTTAAAATTTTTTTATTTAATTTAAATTACTTATTATTTATATTTTATAATAATATATATATACAATATATATAGTTATTATATATATTATATATATACGTGTGTAATTTAATTATAAGTGTATTTTTATATTAATATAAGTACATATTAATATAAAAATACACTTAGTATGGCATTATATATATGATATATAGACATATATTATATAGATATAATATATGTCTATATATCATATATACACATATATAATTATTATTTTTTTTTTATTAACATTAACTTTATTTATTTTTTTTGATTTTACACTAGCAGGGAGACTGCCTGTCAGCACAGACAGTCCCCCTGCAGGCAGACACATGGACACCTATTGTGACCATGTGATCGCTGTGTTGCGATCACATGGCCACAGGGGTCCTAAATCAGTGTGGGGAGACTGTCTGGGCTGCAGGCAGTCTCCCCACAACCGGAGCCACACTGATCGCCGCCGGGTGAACGACGGCGATCAGGTAAGTAACTAAGACCGTTAGGACGGTTCAGGACCGTCATCGGTCCGCAATGGGAAAATCCCGATGACGGTCCTGAACCGTCCTGGGTCGGGAAGGGGTTAAGCCAATGTTCTACCCAAGAACAAGCATTTTCATCTAGACCGATTTCCTTGAGTTTGAACACTAATCTATTGTGTGGAACTGTATCAAATGCCTTGGCAAAATCCAAATAGATCACATCCACGGCAACACCCTGATCTATACTTCTACTTACGTCTTCGTAGAACGCAATTAAGTTAGTTTGACATGACCTGTGCTTCATAAAACCATGCTGGTTTTTGCTGATAACCATGTTCTTCTCAAGGAATTCTTGAATATTATCCCTTAATAACCTTTCAAATATTTTACCAGCCACAGAAGTTAAGCTCACAGGTCTATAATTTCCAGGCAAGGATTTTGAACCCTTTTTGAATATAGGAACCACATCTGCCTTCCTCCACTCTTCCGGAACACTTCCTGAAAGAAAAGAATCTTGAAAGATTAAAAACATTTACCTAAATTGGTAGAGGCCAAATGGAGTGACGAAGGCCAACTTGGGAACAGCATCTGTCGCTAGGGGAATCTGTCAGTATCCCTTGCACATATCTATGGTAGTGAGGTACTGGCCCCTTACCATCCGATCTAGCAGCTCATCTATGCAGGGCATGGGGTAAGCATCGGATACCGTCTTGTCATTGAGACTCCTGTAGTCCACACAGAACCACAACTTGTTGTTCTGTCTCGTTTCAGGACTAGTACTATCGGGGTGTTTTAAGGACTCTTGGATGGCTCGATGACCCCCAGCCTGAGCGTCTTTTGGATCTCCCCACTCATAATCTCCAGAAGCGCCTCAGGTACCCTGTATGGGGTTTTCCTTAGAGGTTGTTGATCGGGGGTCTCCAGCCAGATGGGTAGCTAGGGAGGTATACCCGGGCAGATTGGAGAAAGTTTCCCGCTTGTCAGACAGTATCTGCCGGGCCTGTCGACGTTCCTCCTTGGTTAGTTGCTCCCTTAAGTGGACCTTATCTATGGATCCAGCCTGAGCCCCATCCTCCAGGAGGTCAGGCAGGGAAAGATTATTGAAATCTTCCGAGGCTGAAGCACATATAGCTGCTACATCCTGTGTCCACTTATCTTAGGGCTTTAGCATGTTAACATGCAACAGATCAAAAAAAAGCTTAGATGTTGGATAAACAAATCCAGCAATTTAAGCAAAAACTGGAAAAATAATGATATAGATAAGAGTAATAACCATTCAGATAGCTATTCCGAATCCCTACCTAAGTTATAGTGTTCAATCCACACCAAATGCGTGTTTACAGCCAGAAAAGGCTATGAGAGTATCAAAATAGTCTCTACACTAGAGCAGAACACATTTATCTAATTAAGTTGAAACTTGTGTGTAGAATGTTAGTCATAATCACATAGTATCTAATTGCAAAGCTGTGTCTCCTACTCAGGGTAAAGATAAAGTTAAAGAATCAGGACAGAGAGGGAGGTTTAGAAAAGTGTTAAAATATTAATGTGCATAGCCATACTTAGAATGTTGGCTACCTGCACATAATAACAGTGAAAGTGCCCCAATGTGACAGTGAAGTAGAAAAGAAGAGCGGAAAAAACCCGACGCGCGTTTCGGTGCTTAAAGCATGCACCTTCGTCAGGGGTCAGAATTGAAGTGACTCACTCCAGTGTATTTTATATATCCCTTAAATGCCAGCCTTATTTGCTCTCGGACCAATCGTGGAACGCTAGAGTAACGTTATAATTAATGCCGAAATTGCCGGCGTTAAGTTAAAGATGACGTAATACAAATGCCCCAATCATGTTCTAAACGGGGCGGAGTTAACTTACTCATAGATCGTTAACTCTTCAATGTCCTTTATATCAGATCTCAAATATACACAGCATGAACTAACAGTGCCAGAAATAAAAAAACTTCACTATAATCATAGATGGAGTGAAGTAAAAAAGATTCTTGCTAATAATTTCATTATGTTTAAAGCCAGATACCTAGGCATTTATAGACTCTGTACGTTCCAATGTCGTTAATATCTTTTCATAATATAAAGAATCAACATATCTGCCCGTGATATGATTACTGAACACAATGGTTAATATAATTATCACAGGGACCCCAGCATCCTCCCAGTGCTCCCGGACAAGGGAAGGTGTGCCTGTAACGGACCGTTTTGCACACAAGGGGTAAAAACCGTTTAGGCAATCGGCCCCCTTTCCAGAGATACAGGCACAGCTACTGCAGAACACCAAACTCCTGAACTGGATACAAAATAGCACTCCAACTCCCGAACTGGAACCTCCCAAATAGCTGCTAGCAGACGAACAGGAAAAGCAGACAATCAGCTTACACTCCTGGCAATCAGTCTCTAACAGCATACAGTGAATCCCCCCAAGAACGAGACAAGGCTCCGTGTTGAGGGTCAAGCAGTGGTCTGAGGTGCTGGCACACCCAGCCTGGTTTTTATTACAGTCTTGCAAATACAGGACCGCCCACAGGGAGGTATAAAACAACCAATCACATCACAGTTACATCCCACATATTCCCTCCCCTTATCCTGAGAGGAAACTCAATTACACATACAGTTAAAACATACTTTCTACCCAACTTTCATAACTCTAAAACCATACATCACATTCACATAAAATTACATATTCACAATCAATCCATTCAGGGGAACAACATATTAAAAATGGCACAAATCAGACAAGGGGTTCAAAAGTTAGTAAAAAGTCCTTTGTGACTAAATGAAGCATGGCTTTCTGGCCCAAACCAGTTTCAGAGTCTTCTATCCTGGAGAGTAATTCAATTATCTCCCAGGACAGACACAAGACTCCATTAAGCACATGGTTGCAAAAAGACACAAAACACTTTAAAATACATAAAGTCACATTTATTACATAAAACACAGACATGTAACATATCCCCAGATAGCTCAGGTCCGAGCGCACATTATTAAGTGAATGGCGCTCAGACCACACGAATACAGTTTAATCGTCATGGAGCCAAAGTCTTTACAGTCAGTTTCATACGAATGGGCTCCATGGGATTCCTATCTGGGGTATAACACATTCAAACAAATCTACCGAACCCCAGGCAGAAAAGCACGAATGAAACTTTTCTGCAGGTAAAAAAAGATGTCTTTTAACAGGGGGCCATAGTCCAAAGGCAGCAGGCGAGCAACCAGGCTTCTCCAATGCAATGTGGCGAGATTGGTCTCGTCACAGTGCCTTTTCCCCTCCCCCTGTCCCATTGTTCGCCAGCAGGGCGTTGTCCCAGGGACACTGCCAAACCAGTTGGAACTGGCTGTTTTGTCCCTCCTCAGTCAAAATATGACTTCCACCTATCTCCTGAACCACTTAATCGATTCAAGTGAATTTTGGATATGTTTGTCCCCAAATTATGCTGGTTATAAAAATAAAATAAAATAAAAAGTTTTATTGATATCGCATGTAAACTCACAAAGTTACAAAATATGGCATAAAAGTATGTTTTTTAGCTTGGAGATAATTGATTTGATACAGTGATTAACTCAATTATCTCCCAAGCAGAGGGGAGGATTCTCATTGTAAAAAGTGGGTGTGCTTATCCATGTGCCTTTATTCTATTGGTTGTTAAAGTTACAGTTCCAGTGCCCCACAAGGTCCACGTGGGTGGTAACCATGCTGGGAAGGTTGTATATAAGCAGGAATAAACGCTCATTGGAGTCAGTTCTTCTTGACCCTCAACACGTAGTCTTGTCTCGTGATTGGAGGGGACAGCTATACTCACACTGGGGATTGCTATGCATCATAAAGAAGTCCTCCATATGCTCCTACTGGAACAGTAGCCCCATCTGCTCTACCCCCATTTGCTCCCAGTGTATGTCAAAGAAGAGGTATGAAAAATGATTCTACATTTCATGCACTTGAGCGACAACGGCCTGTGCTCCCCTATGGAGCATCCCCAGTTTGACAGACTGTATACAATCTGCCACCTGATTACCCACTTCACTGCCAGGTTTGCAAAGGCTTATACACCTGGAAGGAATATATGCGTGGTTGAATCCCTAATGAAGTATAAGTTAAGGCTGGGATTCAAGCAATATATTCCTTCCAAGTGCTCCAGGTATGGTGTAAAGGTGTATAAGCACTGTGAGAGTGAGACTTTGTATACTCGTGCCTTCCGGGTGTATTAGGGAAAAGATTGCCACCTTGACCCTCCAGGTTGCCCAGAACATATGGAAACTAGTGGCAAGATTGTCTGGGACCTGATATTTCCCCTGATGAGTAACACAAATATCAGTGGTATAGCTAGTAGTGACAATAATGCTCAAAACACCCGTGTGGTATCCCCTATACCAACACAAAGAAATACATACAGTACAAACACAATGGATGTAGCATATATACTATTTCCTCTCTTCTCAATTAGTTCAATTATGAAAATCAGAGCCAATATAGAACCTGGCTCTGGTGTTAATGGCCTCATGATCTATTCCAGGGTGATCCAAATCCCTCGGTGAGTGGTTGGTGTATCCAATGGAAGCTTGTTCCCAATAATAAATTGCAGAAGATCCAGTGGATAGAAAGGTAAAAAACTATATTTATTAGGTACTGATAACGTAAAATATATAAAACAAACAAAATATATTAGTTTTGCCAATACGCGTTTAGCCTCATGTGGCTTCCTCAGTTGCCTGTATAATTGCTAAAAAGTCCATGTACATTTTTAAATTCAACACCACTGGAAACGGTTTCAGCAGATGGGGCAATTACCAGGGAAATGATCAAGACTATTGGAAGAAGGAGAAATAGAAGAAGAAGAAGAAGAAGAAGAAGAAGAATTACGGGGCAGAGAGAAGAGGGGCAGGAACTAAACATGGAAGGTCTTTTTAACAGGATCTTTACTAAAAGAAGATCAAACCAACATCTTAAAGTAGGGTTTAAAATTTGCCCCTACTTCAGATTTTAGTGAATTTAACTTTTTTATTGATATCAATAAATTTATTAGACAATTATCTTTAAAAAAAAATTTTTAAATAAACAACCATATAATATTACCGAAAGAGAATCAGAATATTCACAAACAGAATTAAAGCCAAAATCCCAATTTTTTTCCTAAATTCATGATCTCTGACTAAATGAAAACTTTCAAAAAAAATTCTAATAAGGGACACACAAAAGATCAAAAAATTAAATAAATTCCAAAAAAATCTAACCATGCCAGAATTCAAAGCTATCAACAATTTAAGAAATGATAAAAATGTTATAATTAAGCCAGCAGACAAAGGTGGAGGAGTTGTAGTAACTGACAGTTACGTACAAGAAGCAGAAAGAATTTTATTGGACACTAATACATACAAGAAAATAAGTACAAATCCAGGTCTAAATATACAAGAAAAATTTAAAAAATATATTGAAAAAGGTGTTGAATTAGGAATTTTAACAGAAGATGAAAAGAGATACCTATCCATTGTACATCCAAAAACGCAGTTTTTTTTTATTTTTATTATTTACCAAAAGTCCTGTTACGGTTACCTCCAGGCTAGCTGGAAACTGGACCGCTTGGATGATCTGGATCCCAAAGGCAGAGAAAGAGAAGAGCCACGTCGGTAGTTATTCCATACGAATCCTGTAAATGTAGAGCAATCCCACTAACTATCATACAGCTAGGATACCTTTTTCCCCACAAAACGAGTCGAGGCTGCGATTTGAAGGTCAAGCAAGAACTGGCTTTAATGACACACAGGGGACCGTATTTATGCAAAATCTCAGGTCCAGGGACAGCCCCCTCTGGACCTGATGGGATACAGGGACAATACAAGTGGGGGACCAATAGAAATGTAATGCATCGTTTGAAATCATCACCGCCCAGCTTAGAGATAATGAATCCAATGGTTATTTCAATACAATTATCTCCAAGCGCCCAAAACCCCACGTGTTTTTGCCACATAGAAAACAGAATAAAAATACATAACTCAAAAAGGTTTATACATAATTCGTGTCTTCCACCATTCATTACATAGCCTTGGTTGAGGCGAAACAATTAACCGAAGAGTGCTCAGAACCCACGAATGGTATGCAGTATTTCCTCGAACCAAAGTCTGTTCGTGTCTTTGGGTTCTGAGTGCGTAATGGCGGCCATGTTTTGAGGTAGACTAATAGGCCGCGGGACTTCACTCTCAAACTTGTGGAACAGGAACCAGCTAGAAGTCTGTACGAATCCCCGCTCCGTCGCTGGAAGTCTCCGGTGTTCGGGAGGCGAATGAAGACCACCGGGAGGGGGTACTTAACCTGCGGTTAACCGCAGAAACCAACATTCTAATTGGAGCCACATGCCAGGCTGTAGGTGGCCCTTTGTTCGGTACCTGTTCGGTAGTTAGAGTATCGGGTGATGGGGCACGAACGTGGACTCCCTGCTGTCGTCAATTAGGTTGCGGTTAACCGCAGACCGCAACTCTCTGGGCGATTAAGTGGAGACACACTCCGCTCGTAGGGTGGTCGGCCGTTCGGCTGTTCCTGGGGTGAACGGGGTTAAGTGGCGGCACATGCCACGATCCTGGTGGTCTGCCGTTCGTATCACGAATAGCCAGCAGGCTAGTTGTTCGGGAGTTGAGTATCAAATCCTAATATTGTAGTCAAACTCTGGGTGAAATGTAGCAATTAATAACATTCATTTCTGAGTTGTAGCAATCCAATAACAGTAACCAATAGTTTGTAATAAGTCCATAAAAATAAAAACAACCCTCCGGGGAGACCAATTATTTCAGGTATAGATTTGTTCTCTTCAAGGGTTTCAGAATATATTGATAAATTGTTACAACCGATAGTCGTAAAAATCCCATCATATTTAAAAGATACTATTCAGATTTACAAACCTTAGAAGAAATTGAATGGCAAGAAAACTATCTTTTAGTAACATGTGATGATAGTTCTTTGTACATCATTATACCTCACCATTTGGGAATAGAGGCAGTGAAATATTTTTTAGAAAAATCAGATTTTAAAGAAGTACAGACAGATTTTATTGTAGAAGGTATTTTATTAATTTTAACCAATAACTATTTTTGGTTTAAAGATTCCTTCTTTTTACAAAGTACAGGTACGGCGATGGGCACCAAGTTCGCACCAAGTTATACGAACTTATTCATGGCATATTGGGAAGAAAAAGTTATATTACCAAATGCACAAGCTGCGAGCTTGGTGTCCTATCGCCGTTATACTGATATCTTTTTTACATGGAAGGACTGTGAGACACATCTTAATAATTTTTTAGGTATTTTAAATAAAAATGAGTGGGGTATTATTTTAACATCTACGTACAGCAATAATCAGATTAATATTTTAATTTAGAAATTTTTATCTCAGTCAGCAGTACACGCAAGGAATCATTTTAAAGAAGTGGACGCTAATAGCTACATTGATGATAAAAAAAAAAAAAAAAAAGCTGTCATTATACTCCCTGGTTGGAAAATGCTCCTAAAAGCCAATTTTTAAGAATAAGACGAAATTGTACACAAGATAGTGATTATATAACACAAGCAGAAAAAATTAAAGAACAATTCGTAGAAAAAGGCTATAATATAACAGAATTATCAACATGCATGGAAGATGTAAAGAAGATAAAAAGAAAAGAACTTATTAGACATAAGGGAAATACATCAAAGAAGAAAAGATATTAAAAAAAAATGACAGCATATCAAGATTCCTTTTATATGTAACCACAGTGGAAATAATACTAAAATAAGTAAAATTATCCACAAATACTGGCCAATTTTACAAGAAGATCCTATTTTAAAACAGATCCTAACCCCTAAACCGATGATAGTATACAGAGGATGTAAGAATCTAAAACAGATGGTAGTTAAAAGCAGCTTCAAAACTAAACAAACAGAACATTTCCTAAATAGGAACAAAGGTTTCTACGGTTGTGGATCCTGTTTAGCTTGTAGAGAAACAAATCAGAAAAAAAGACAATTTACTTCTTTCCACTATCAGAAAGATAAAATATTCACGATTAAAAATCAATTAACATGTTTCTCTAAAAACGTCATTTACATTCTCAAATGCCCTTGTGGTCTCATACATGTGGGTAGAACTATCAGATGTTTACATATAAGAATTGCAGAACACATAAGGAACATTAAAAAAGGTTTAGAAACACAGTGTTTCGAACCATTTTAAAATCCATCATAATAATGATCCAAAAAATATGTTCTTTTGTGCAATTAAATTAGTACAAAAAGATTGCAGTGGGAGATTTTAACAAGAAGATAGGAGAAGAAGAGATAAAATGTATTTATAATTTTAAATCATTAATTCCACATAGTCTTAATCAGGATTTTGAGCTATGTCATTTTTTTATAGATAGACTATATATGTACACTTTATCACTTTCAGAAGATTGATCTTATAAAATATTTTTATGAATGTTTTTATTAATATTCTTATTAATATTGTTATCTTCAGTTTTAATTAGGTTATTTCCAGAAATATCACTTTTTAATCTTTTACTTCCCCCTCTATTTTTAAACTAACTAAAAAGACATCGTTATAGTATGTTATATTATTTATACTATTTTACATTTCATTTGGTAATATGATATGCATTATTTCACTTTTATAATGTGGATTATGAGATATCACTAAAGACATTCACTATTAAATCACATGATTTGCACTGTCACTTTAATAAGATTGTTGGGATAAAAGAATTTTGGAACTATACACAGTCTATAATTTCACTTTTATTTATAATATAGATCACCTTTTTCATTATTTAAGTAATGTAAGATTTCATATGAATATTTTTCTGGACTATTTTTATATTTTATGGATGTGAGGATATCAATAGTGCCTATAGATGCCGGAGGAGTGACTTCACTAGAGTGGAACACATGATGCGTTTCACTTGCGATTGTGGACTGAAATCCGGAAATTACAAGTGACTGGAACCAGGAAGTAAGCTGGAGTGGAACGCATCATGCGTTCCACTCGTGACTACAGACCGAAACCCGGAAGCAGCATTTGAAATCCCACGTGACCAGAACCAGGAAACAAACCCTGACAGAGTAATGGAACGCAAGATGCGTTCCAGAGGGAAAAAGCCCGCAAATTTTGACAACTAAGAGCATTTAAAAATGGACATGGACTTTTTAGCAATTATACAGCCAACTGAGGAAGCCACATGAGTCGAAACGCGTATTGGCAATACTAATATTTTTTTTTTGGTTTATATATTTTATGTTATCAGTACCTAATAAATATAGTTTTTTACCTTTCTATCCACTGAATCTTCTGCAATTTATTATTGGGAACAAGTTTCCATTGGATACATCAACCACTCACAGAGGGATTTGGATCACCGTGGAATAGATCCTGAGGCCATCAATACCAGAGCCAGGTTCTATATTGGCTCTGATTTTCATCATTGAACTAATTGAGAAGAGAGGAAATAGTATATATGCTCCATCCATTGTGTTTGTACTGTAAATGTTTATATGAGTGTCCGTTTGTTCAAGCTACTGTATTTTGATACAGTAGCTTGCGGTACAATCCGATAGAACCGCACAGGTTTCCCAGGACAACTTGCATGCACCCGGCTATGAAGTGGGGAGACCTCAGCTCTGCGCCAAGAGGAGCTGTTGGCAGTTAAGTAAAGACAGTATATTGTAATATAAAACAATGCCTTCCACAACTGAATAAAGTGATTCTAGTGTAGTGAATATAGTGGTTTAAACAGACAAAGTGAATAAATGAATAAACTTCCCTTTTAGGAGGAACAACCCCGAAGATTTCCTCAGCATAATCTTCAACAATAATCAATGTATACAAATAGGGGATATCCTGCCAGGGAAGAAATGGCACCACATTTAAACTGTATATTTAAATGATTTAAGGTTGTGTCAAATGGCCACTCACAATTTGTGTTATATGCAAATACAGGTCCATTCGTAGTCTTGAGCTTTGTGTATCTCAGCATAAGAAGAAACAGGGTGCAATACAACTATAAGGCAACCAAGGTAGAGTGCACAATGCAAATGTATTAACTTACATTCAAGTTAGCATGAGTGGATGTAGATATGAGCATGAAAAATATAGTCCTACGCGTTTCATCCCATTCAAGGACTTCATCAGACAAATCAAATATTCTTCTAACAAATTACAAAGTGCATATTGCAACCTACCCCGACACACCTATACATGGGTGGTATCACTGTACTCAGGAGATGTTGCTGAACACATATTGGGGTGTTCTTTGGCAATAACCCTAAAGTTCTCAGTACAGGTATTCTTAAATTGCTACGTGTGTCAAAAAATAACCAATTATTTGTTTTTAATTTGGCATAGATTGGTGGTAAAATTGTTGCATGAAAAGAGTCAAAATACCCCAAGTTTAATAACTTAGGTTGTCTTCTATTAAAAATATATACATGTGAAGGGTTATTCAGCGATTCCTGACTGTTTACAATGTAACTTTTGTTAATTTTTAATAAAAAATGTTTAGCACAAAATAAATAGTAGAAATGGCTAGCCCAGCTGCAATCACCCCAAAGAAGTGAGATAAAATCCAAAAACAAAAAATGGTATTGCGCTTTGGATAATTATCTGAAACACAACATCATTAAAGGACCAGTCCACATCCCAAAAGTAAGATGAAGTGCTTTATGGGTGAGGAGTATCCTATTTTAACCCCAGTTTATAAAAGTGCCGATGGCTATGAGAAGTCAGCACTTTTATAAATTAACTGTGGAAGAGCTCCCTGACTGTCAGACAGCCAGGGACTTTTCCTGCCTCCTTCCATTAGGCCACCTGAACTAACGGAAGAGGCAGACATGCTTTACGTGAGTGTGTCTGCCTCCTCCCACAAAGACCTCAGATTAGCTCCTACAGACCTAAGACCAGACAAGCACACGTGTATGAGCAGGCATGAGATGGCGCACACATGCACCAATTTAGATATTTCTCAATGAGAAAGTCTCTTCCAGGGAAAAAAAGGGAAAATCTTGCTAAGGCTGCAATTCATAAGATCTGCCGTATATGCAAGATCTTTTAATATATTTTAAGCATGTATTCATTGGGGGTATATCTACTAAACAGTTATTTCTAGATTTAAAAAAAATAAATAACATTTAGTTTGCCAAATTGGTTTTTCCACATTGTTTGCAAGGACAACATTCGTACGAGCCAAGAACTATCAAGTCACTGAAATGTAGTTAACCAAATTTAAAAAAAATGATATTGGCCAAATTCATTTGGCTGAACTAAATTTATCGGCCAAGCAAATGTCTATATGAGAGGGTAGAAAAGCAGAGATGCACATGAAGGAGACAAAATGGTCTAGCAATATTGGTGAACTTATTGGTATCTAGGATAGAAAAAGAACACACATAGGGAGAGAGGGAAATGTGGCCATAGTTCCAAGCACATTAATAGAGTGCTGCCAAGTAGACGGAATTGCCTCTTCCAAATCAAAATACACTGCAAACAGAAACCAAAGGTGTATTGGAGCAAAAATAATGCAAAATATATACACTTGTGACAAATCACCTAAAGTGCTTGTGCAGCATTAACATGAATGCCCTGTTAGCTTTAGGTTCTGTATAACATCATGTAAACCAAAACATTTTTTATATATGTAAAATATGAAATGTAAAAACAATGGACAGTCACTAACAAAAATAAAGCACAACCAAAGTATACCAATAGTGCATTGTCTCTCAAGGCCACTTATCTTCTACTAGTCCCCCTCTCCGTAGCTTGTCTACAAGTCCTTCATGGACAGACTGCTTCTAGAATGTAAACAGCAGGACCAGGATCTTCTTCATGGAGATCTTGTGGGTACCATCTGTCTCAAATACATCAGCTGTCCATTTTCATAATCATGTAATGTAGTAATGTAAATGAATCCACTGGTCAAATAAGTTTTGTACAGTCTTTTTTTTTTTTAAATAATTTATAACACATGTATGTGTTTGTGTATTTTTATTATTCTGTGTTTAATTTCATATATTTTATGTTATTGTTACAAAGAACTTAAATGTGTGTTGTAATGATATTTATGGGGATTCATTATTATTAATTATTATTTTTTTTTTTATTAATAATCTCTTCAGCCCCCTGGGCCATCTGATCTCGAGGTCCAAGGCAGTGCCAGCAGGGGGAGTTCCTGTAAGGAAAAAAAATAAAACAGTTTAAAACAGTGTACAATTAAAAAATATATATACTTAGACACATATACATATATACATACATACACTGTCTAAGTGTATTTTAATATTACTATATTATATATAATTATATATATATATATTTAGCATTATATATATTTATATAAAATAAATACATAAAAGAAATGAATAAATAAAATGTGTATTTTTGTTCTAACTGTATTTTAAAATTAATATATATTGATATCAAAATACAAGTAGAACAAAATAATATATCTATATACATAAGTATATGCCTATATATATATACCTATATATAAATAAAAATAATTTTAAAAAGTTTTATATATATATATATATATATATATATATATATATATATATATGTATTAAGGCAATTTGGCCTGGATTTGTGGGAGGTGCTTGGTATCCACTCCTAGCCTACTTAAGGCACACCCCTTACCTTGCTCCTTACCGTTCGAGGTCAGCGTTGAATGATGATCCACTTCCGGGTTCTCTCAGATGCCATCTTGGTTTTCAGTATCCACAAGGTTTTTTCCGCAGCAAGCTGTGTCCAGGAATCCTGTTTTAAGCCTTTTCCGTCCGTCCAGCTTCTTCTGACCCCGGTCATCATCGTAGATCACGTCCCAGGGACTCCTAAACCGTAAGTTAGACCTACCTGTCTCACCTGGATCGGTTCCCACAGCGTATGGTACAGCACAGGTCCTCGCTTCACGTTTTTTTCCCTGTTATGTTTATTTTGTACGGTCATTCGGCTAATCAGTATATGAGTTAAAGTGGTCATTTCGCATATAACTATTCCGTGTTACAGTGAAACAAGTTATCATTTCGGTTGTTTTGCCGTTCGGCACTTTTTTCACGATACGCTTAAACACGCTTGCTGTTCGCATAAAATTCATGCGTTTAAACTATTCGTTCCAGCTTCTGTTTTCCCTCACATTGGGTTTCAGTTTTATTTCTATGTATTACGCATAAATCCTTTCATGGATTACACCAGTTCATGTATATACCATTCGGGTAATGAATTGCTTGGTTAAATAGACAGATTATTTCCATTACTGTTTAAAGGTATCAGTATTGTATTATGCCCATACAAAACCAAGCTCACTTATCTGTATGGATCATTTTGACTCCCACGCTTTCAGGGGTCTGCCATACTTATCCATTTCATTCAAATGGACTCAGCCTACATTACAGGCCTCATTTCTGTGTTATAAACTACGACACATACATAAGGATACAGTTTCCTTTTACAAGCAATAAATTCTCGGGTTGAATCACGTACTGATCCAACCAATCTTACGTCTTTTTCATTACAGATATATTATATATATATATATAACGTTACATCACTTTAAAGCATTTTATGTATCCCTGCCCCTTTTTTGTTATTCTATTACATATCAACATAACACTGTTTAAATATAGGCCACAGCCTCCCTCACCCATGTTATTTTTCTACTTGACACCATCATACATTCCCCACTTTTTTATACAGAACTGTGCATTAAAGACACGGCATCACTTTGCCTTGGTAACACATTTATACTCTCATGGTATATCACTACACTTCATTTACCAAGTAACACGCTAATCAAGCCTTAAAAAAACATCACTGGTACGGGCTACACAGTCTACGTCATTCCCACACAGTCCACACTCACTATGCTACTCTCTTTTACCTGTTTTCAGGCTGTCCAGGTTTAAATAGATATTTCACCACACGGTTTCCTGTGAGATATTCATACTACCAGGTACATACATGTTTTCATATTTTATTCTGCCATACATTTCATTTCTCCCCCCTAGGTTAGAGTACTGGCAATAGGGTCATAGGCTTCCCAATAGGTATTTACCCCTTCTGGCAATTGCCATCAGTTAGTGGTCCCCCGAGGCCAACCCCCCTCCTCAATGTTTCAGAGGCAAACACCCATCGGGCCACACGTTAGCTAGCCGCCTCGCATGTTGCATAGAGAGGGCCTCACCTGTCACTCCCTTTCCCTGTTTTTCTATGTTACAGTCACCAAGAGGCCTCAAATCCCCTCGCGCCAACGCATAGATAGAGCCTCTCAAGCCACTTGGCAACTAGTAGGGCCTCACCTGTCACCAAACAAGTGTAATGTTTCGTCATCCGGCTTAGCTAGCCTGCCAGTATGATTTTGGTGGTTTTTCATGCACTAATTAATTGTTTTGGTTATAGTATGTTTCAGGAAGGGATAGAGGATTTCTCCCTGCCTAGCACTCCGGCTAGAGCTATCACTCCTACACAAGGAGGAGAGGTAAATAGTCCAGCATCGATCAGATCCTGGACAATCCCTCGTATAACTATAGAATTGAGGAGACGGCAAATCCCCTACCCCGCTACAGCAAGGAAAGCAGAACTTTTCAAATTATGTACCTCAACTAACATGGATCCCGGGGAAGGACCTAGCCAGTCCAACCCAGGAGACATACATTCCATGTTATCTTCACTCATGGCGTCCATAAGCAGGGTCAACTCCAGGCTGGAGAAACTTGAGTCGGTCACCACGGCCCTTACTCTAGCAGGGCCACCCGCTGCTGCTTCACAAGCACCAGCCAACTTGCTATTGGTTCCTCCAGCCATCACCCCGGATGACCAGGAAGTTAACCCTGCTCATATGATCCCTGAGACCATAAAAAGAGATATCCTGAAAGGTAAAGATGTCAACCTAGCTCCCCTGCTGATTGCCTCCCAGGATATTGTGGAAAATAAGACTTATGCTTATCATGATGTGTCTGTTGTTGTCAGATCTAGGGACGCCCACCTAAATAGGAAACTGACTATCCCCTAGTTTGTACTGGCCTATGGTATTTACCGGGATGTCATATGTGTGGTCTATCCCAATAGAAGAGAGGAGTTTGGTCTTTATATGCACAAGCTGGTAGATCTGGGCAACAAATATGGTGGTTCAGCCTTTTATGACTACCATAGGTCTTTTTCTTCAAAAGTGTCTGGAGCCTTCTCCCAGTATGGAACAAGATCCAAATGGGGAAGGATTGATACCGTCATATTTTGCAGACACTTTGCAAGTCTAAGAACACCGGCTTGTGCATACTGCTCCTCTACAGCCCATACAACAAATTTCTGTCCCAACACGGCTGACGAACATGCCCCCACGCAAGGAGCTAGTTCCTCTGGTGTTCCAGAGAAACTGACCAGAGACAAACTGGGATGCCCAATCAAGTTTCTGGGCAAGTCCCAGATATGTAACAATTTCAATGTTGGGTCTTGTAGTTATAGCGGTTGCAGATTATTACATATCTGTTTAAAATGTTTTAGGGCACATGCAAAAAGCATGTGTCCAAATAAAATGTATTCTAAGCCTTACCTCACATCCATTAATATGCCGGTATTTACTGCATTTATGTCGCATCACCCGTCTAAACACTTGGTGGACTTTCTTATCTCTGGTTTAACAGAAGGCTTCCACACGGGTATTCAACACATACCATCCGGGACTCTGGAATGCCCTAATCTACAATCTGCACAACAAAATCCCACAGCTGTTGACATTCTCATAGCCCAAGAAGTTGCTGAGGGTTTTGTATTGGGGCCTTTCAAAGCTCCTCCATTCAAAGAATGGCGTACTAACCCCATTGGTATTGTTACAGGGAAATTTTCCCTTAAACAGAGACTCATCATTGACCTGTCTGCACCACACTCATTGGCCAACCCCAGTCTTAATTCCCTCATACCCTCCGAGGAATTCTCCCTGCAATACACCACCATAGATCACGCCATTACAGCGATCATACAAGCAAGGGTTGGAGCCTGGCTTAGTAAGACCGTTATTACTAATGCCTTTAAATTGCTACCAATCCACCCCACACTGTGGCACCTGCATGGAATCAAGTGGGCCGGGCACTACTATTTTTTTCTCCCGTTTAACTTTTGGGTCCAAAAGTAGCCCAGCTATTTTCGACACATTTGCCGAAGCATTGTGCTGGTTACTATTGAACATAGCCAGATGCCCTACGGTATTACATTACCTGGACGACTTCTTACTGGTATAATACTTCCCCTCCTAGTAGCCTCAAAGCTACCACCAAGCTATTCGAGCAACTAGGTGTACCAATCTCCCCTAAGAAAACGGAGGGGCCAGACATGATTATCACTTTCCTGGGTATTCAATTAGACTCAACCACAATGCAAGCAAGCCTACCACACAACAAGATAGAGAACATTCTTACCTACATCAACTGCTACCTTCAGCTCAGTACTTCCAACCGCAAAGAGCTACAGTCCCTGCTGGGGTCACTAAATTTTGCCATGCGTATCATACCTCAAGGCCGCTCCTTTTTATCACGACTCTTGTATCTTTTTTGACGATTCCTACACGACACACACAGGTTGTCCTTAGATAACCAAGCTATGGCAGACTTACACATGTGGAAGGAATTTTTAACCACTTGGAATGGTAAAAGTATGCTCCTCCCTCAATTGACTGACTCATCACCTACCATTTGGTCAGATGCGGCATCTACCACAGGTTTTGCAGCAATTTTTGGGAACGAATGGCTTTGGGGCAGCTGGCCTACAGCAGTTCAGGATTTGGAAGGTTTTTCCACTACCTCAGCTCTCTTTGTGATCTATCCCATCTTGGCGGCTGCCGTAGCATGGGGTCATTTATGAGCAAATATGCCAGTTCGTTGTTACTCAGACAACGAGGCAACCTTTCACATCATCAACAAAGGTCACTCCAAATCCCTTATGATCATGAGATTTCTGAGGAAACTCACGTGGTTGGCAGCTTTTCATAATTTTTCTATATTGTTTCCATGTTCCAGGTATATGTAACACAGCTGCTGACAGTTTGTCTCGTTTTAAATTTCAGGCATTTCATCAAGCACTCCCGTCAGCTGCGCTCACAGCCACCACCACTCCAACATTTCAACAACTAATACTGGACTAGACATCATCTTGCGTCATAGCAGGACACTGTCCCAATTGGCACTGTCAAAAAATACACACACAACATACGACAGGGCTTTTACACTATTCAAAAGATTCCTTTTGGAACATAACATCATGCAACCATTTGTTATATCTTTTTGGGGTTTTGCTTCTTTTTACCACCTTAAACTTAAAATGTCATATAAAACCATCAAACTTTATCTCACAGGCATTTAACACCATATGCTAATCTTACAACCTAACAACACTAGTTTCATGGCCTCTCACCAGATTAAGACTATACTCAGATGCATTCAGAAATCTGAACCCACACGTACATTAGAGGCTACCCATAGATAACCATATCTTCAAGGCATTATATAACCTGCTTGATTTAAAACCTTTTGACACCAATACAAATTATGTCATCAAAGCAGCAATATACATAGCTTTCTATGGATTCCTAAGACCTAGGGAGTTTACTACAACCAACACAACACAATCTGCTCCTATTCTCCTCTATTCCCACTTAACAAAACACATGGATCATTAAATCCTGACGCTACCTCACTGCAAAACCAGCCCGCACATACCAGTAAACATTCCATACTATCCCACGCACAACAGGTGGTGCCCCGTCAAGGTTCTGGACCTACAGCATCATAATTCAATACCATCACAACCATTACTACTATTTCAAAGTTCGGTACTCACCACTACAACCTTCATGACCTACATCAGGTCTTTGCTCACTCAACTGGGCCTCAAAGCAGCTAACTACTCATGGCATTCCTTCCGCATAGGAACAGCGTCCACAGCCTCCAGTGTCAACATTCCAGTTCATGTTATAAAAACACTGGGGCGCTGGAAGTCATCCGCTTACTCACGATACATACCGAACCCAGTACAAGAATTAAGGGATGCTTTCAAAAACACGTCTGGTTGATATATCTATCTGTATTGGTTGTCTGTAATAAATTTGATTACTTAATTTTTGCCCTCTTCTTTCTCAGGCCTACCTCATCGTCGGTTCCGGCACACCACAACCGACTTGCAATTTTTACTATCCTACATTTAATCATGGTATTTTTTACTCTGTACTATCATGAGCACCTAACACAAATATATATTTATGTAATATATATGTATATATTTATGTAATAATTTTACATAATTAGGTCATTTTATTAATTGCAATTTGCGGGACCTGCCTGACTGCCAAAAGTCCAGGGAATTTAATTTGCTAGCACTATATTTAACCCTGTAACTTTCCAAGACACCATAAAACCTGTACATGGGGGGTATTGTTTTACTCGGATGACTTTGCTGAACACAAATATAAGTGTTTCAAAACAGTAAAATGTATTACAACAATGATAATGTCAGTGAAAGTGACATTTTTTTTTGCATTTTTCACACACAAATGGCATTTACACGGATGATATAATTGATGTGATACGTTTTACTGTTTTGAAACCCTAATATTTGTGTTCAGCGAAGTCTCCTGGGTATAACAGTACCCCTCATGTACAGGTTATATGGTGTTTTAAAAAATTACAGAGTCAAATATAAGGCTTGTGTGTCAGTTTTTTTTTCCCCATTGAAATTCGCCAGATTGGTTACATTGCCTTTGAGACCGTATGGTAGCCCAGGAATGAGAATTACTCCCAAGATGGCATACCATTTGCAAAAGTAGACAACCCAAGGTATTGCAGATGGGGTATGTCCAGTCTTTTTTAGTAGCCACTTAGTCACAAACACTGGCCAAAACTGGCGTTTAAATTAGTTTTTTGCATTTTTCACACACAAACAAATATTAACATTAACTTTGGCCAGTGTTTGTGACCAAGTGGCTACCAAAAAAGACTGGACATACCCCATTTGCAATACCTTGGGTTGTCTACTTTTGCAAATGGTATGCCATCATGGGGGTAATTCTCATTCTCCCGAGTAAAACAGTACCCCCCATGTACAGGTTTTATGGTGTCTTGGAAAGTTAGTGTTAAATATAGTGCTTGCAATTCAAATTCTCTGCACTTTTTACCCTGGTTGTCAGGCATGTCAATCAAATTTTAACTAATTAAATCACATAATTATGTAAAAATATTACTTAAATATACATGTAGAATTGTAATGTATATACATATATATGTATTTAAAGTCTATGTGTACACTTATGTAGTTATTTATGTAATTATATATATATATATATATTTATCTGTGTGTGTGTGTGTGTGTATGTGTGTATATATATATATATATATATTTTTTTTTTTTGAGGTTATTTGTATTTTATATATAGATAGATAGATATAGAATGTCATTCTAAGTGTATTTTGTTACCAATATATTAATAACAAAATATAGTTAGAATGAAATTACATATGTACTTATAATTTATTTAATTTTATCTATTTTATTTATTATTGTAATTATACGTGTATATATAAATCTAAAATATAAACGTATTATATATATATATATATATATATAATATATATATCTTATATGTACCGTCATTCTAAGTGTATTTTAATACTAATATATATACTTATATTAACATTAAAATACACTATGTATGATGTTACACATATATATGATATGTATATATAATATATATATATATATATACTTTTAATTAATTTTAAACGTGTCTAATAATATTTTTTTACACTACCCACCAGCAGGGGGACTGTCTGATATTTCAGACAGTCCCCCTGCTGGCACATCCACAGCCAGCTATAGGGGGCCATGTGATTGTTCTTTGAGAGCGATCACATGGCCCCCGGGGGCCTCATTTGCCGGGGGAGGGCTGCCTGGGCCTCATTCCATTTTAAAAATTGATTCATTTGAGTCTGTGTTTGCTGTATACAACAGCTTTGAAGCACAAGTTAGGAAAAGATGCAAAGCCAGTGAACCACTCATGGACAGCTATTTCATTGTTAATTCAAATCATCAGCATTAGGTTGGTTACTGGCTTGCTATTGAGGCTTAAAAATTAAATAAGGTAGGCACACTCAATATGAAATATATGCAAGCTCCCAAGTGGAGCTCTATGAAAATACAATATGGGGTGCTCACTCACATAAGGCTTTATCCCCAAAAGCCCAAATACATATAAGTAACAATAGAGTAAGGAGCACAACCATCAATAGTAATAAAACAATCTTTATTAAGTGGGTATACTCTATAAGAATATCACATAACATAGAGATCCAAAATATAGGATCATGTGACGCTATACAGCAATGATCAGAAAAATTCTGAATATATATGTATAAACACCAAAAGCGTCTTATATGAATAAGAGTATCAATATACAAAAATAGAGAAATAAAATACCAGTCTAATCCAACCCCACAAACATAGATATAAATATACAAAAATATATAACAATAAGCATACCAGACCTAGTGAGAAGCAGGGACAGAGTCAGTCACCAAAACACCCCCAACGTTTCGGCAAAAATGCCTTTATCAAGGGAGCATGCTATATAGTATACCCACTTAATAAAGATTGTTTTATTACTATTGATGGCTATGCTCCTTACTCTATTGTTATTGCTATTGAGGCTTGGCAGTACTTGAAAAGCAAAAACCAAAAAAGTTATGGTGGGGAAAAATTGTGATTGAAAACCCCTTCCACCTAAAGTTTGTGGATAGTCAATACAATGTTAAACAAAAATCTGCACATGCTGATGGCTTAATATCGTTTTGGTTTGGAGAAGACATTTGATTGTACAACACTGCTTAAGCTGAGCCAAAAAGGGTATACAGGATCCTGCTAATTAACTACATAATTAATATACCCCTTATGGCTCAGCTTAAGCTGAACCTGGTGTTACCCAGTTAAATTTATTTCCCTTCTATCTATTTTTATGTATAAACGAATGAGTTTGTTTACATTAAGTTTTTATGTTTTCTACCTATTTTCCCTTTTGAGGATATATTCTTATCTGTACCTTTACTGACCATCTACACCCCCCTTTTCTTCTACAGACTTTGCCCTCTTACTACCATCACCATTTCTCTATTTGTGTTAGGCTTTTCTTGTACTTTGCTCCCTTGCCCTGTCCATAGGATAATGCAAATTCAATTGCGTAATGTATATACTCTTTTTTATTTTTTTACACTTTGTGTTTTACAGTTCCATTTTTTTCCCCCACCAAAACAATTCTAAGCCAATTTCTTCTATTTGTTTATATCGGCAAAACTATGATGTTGTTTACATTCATGCAACATCATCAGTTCTAGAATAACACAAGTTTAAGTTTTAGGCAGCAAGGGCATGCACTATACTACACTTTTTTGTTCTTGCTTAAAAATTGCTACTTTTATTGTTCACCTTTATTGTTCATGGGCTTTACTCATCCATAACGGTTAGACTGTTTGTGTTAAAACATGCAATTTACTTAATTCCACTTGCAACTATATAAAACCAATAATGTTCTGTCTCTGATTCCCTTCACTAAACCCAAGTAATTTTATTACTTGGAAATAAATAAAATGTTTTTAAATTTAAAAGATCTCCCATTTTTGAAATGTTTTATTTTTAGTGGTTTTCCAGAATTAAGTTTTTAAACTAACAGCTATGCTACCAGTGTATACTAGAGAGAGAGAGAGAGAGAATGATGAGCCTCTCTTTATGCATTAATAATCCTGTGAAAAATAAATAGCAGGAAACTGGTGATAAATACCATATTTACCAGGGTTATTCACTAAATACTGAAAATTACAAAATTCCGGCCGCATTGCCAATTCTCAGATCTACTTAAGCCAAACGTGATTAGGATTTGTCTGACTGATACTGTAACATTGGATGAGTTTGAAAAATCCAGTGTTTTGAATGCGAACTAATCTACAGTACCGTAATCGGAGATTTATCAGGGACTGCATGGCGGCTGATGATAAACCAAAAGCATCTGGCAGGATGCAATTTTGCAAATTATCATTCATTTGCATTTTGCAAGATAATTGCTAATTTTAAGAACTTGTGAAAACACTAAACAGGAATCCTTGAAAAACAATAACAATAGCCTGTATTATTAACTAAGGGTAATATTTCAAAAGAATGACTTGTAAAGAATCAATGCAGTGGATATCAAATGGATGACATAAGTTCCCTATGCAAGGGTGTGGTAGTCAGCCCCTAATGATAATAGAGTAACTATTTACTGCTGCTACCCAATTGGAATTTAAAGCATCTGTGATTTAAATTCATGCCAAACTTACTTTCCCCAATTGCTTCCTTGTCTCTTCTTCTCTCAGGATCTGTTCATTTCTTCCTAACTGATCTAGTTTTCTTTAAAACATAAGACTTTGTCTTATGTATTTTCCTACGCTTGACCAGCTTTGACCTAAGGAGGAGCTTAAGCCTGCTCCATTTCCTGTGGTAAAGAAATTTTCCCACAATACTCGCTGTGACAAACTCCCCTTTTTAAGGGAGTTTGCTGTGAGTTTTTGGAGGGGCCTGCTTGCCAGCCTCCTGCCCTGCAACTATGGTCCTGTGGTGTATTGCCATTTAAAAAGCCTATCTGGGCTTATTTGATTTTAAAAACACTTTTTATGCCCCTTTAAATCCATGGGAGAATGTGCCTCTTCCCCTCCCCATTTTTCCTGTTCTGTTGTTACTCCAGCAGAGTGTTGTCTCGGGGACACTGCCAGGCCAGTTTAAATTGGCTGCTTTGTCCCTCCTCAATCTCTCATCAGTCCTTGCTATTTTCTGACCTCACCCTACTATAGTGCACTTTTAACATTGAAAATAGACCGGCCGCACCGCCAAAATCTGTGGAACTATTTTGGGCATGAAAGCCATGCTTGCGGTCGGTCAAAAGAGCCAACTTTAACCACATGGCGATCCAACTGTATTTGTGAGATCTGAGCGCTGTTCGGACATATTGAGCGCTCCGATCCAAGCTATCTGGGGATATGTTGGACATATAGGTTAAACATTGTATTATATGAGTTATGTATTTTTATGTGGTTTTTGTAACAGTTTTTGGACTTAGAGATATTTCCTGTACCTGGAGATAATTGGCTTACCACAGCCACTTAAGCCAATTATCTCCAGGATAGAGGAGAAGATAGACCGGCCACACAGCCTAAATCTGTGGAACTACTTTGGGCATGAAAGCCATGCTTGCAGTCGATCAAATGTGACTAACATGGAATTTGGGAACCTCTGCTCTGATCTGGGTGATTTTTGGATATGCTGTTCGCCCAGGTCAGAGCTATCCAGGGATGTATAATTTGTGGGGATATGTTGTTGTTTTGGAGTGTTTCTGGACTTTGGGTAAAACTGGATATTTTCTGCCTGTGGTAATTTAGTCCAATGTGTTGGGAGTGTCTGACTGTCCTGTACTGTGCTGATTGGCTGTTGTAACTTTGTGTCCTGTGTTCCACGTGGGAAAATGTGTATATAAGAAGCAGCTGTATCATTAAACCTTCAGTTCTACTTCACCCTCAATTTAGAGTCCTGTCTCTTATTGGGGGAAACAGCTACAAGTGATTGCTATGCTTTTCATACTCCCTTGGATAATCACTAAGCTCTTTTAAGAGAATGTTCCTGCTTCACTCTCTGGGGAAAGAGAGGTTCACCCACTGGAACCTGGAGCCTTTTCGTAGGTCCAGGGTGGGTAGGAGATGGTGAGACCCCAACCAAGGTGCGGGGGTTCGTGGGGTCTGCGGTGGTTATGGTCTCTGGTGGAGTGCTTGGAGCCCTCAGGAAGCGCTAGGGGCATCCTTCAACAGAGGTACCCAGTCAGGGTGCCAGGTGATCCGTTACACTTGCCTCTCCTTCGTGATCTTGTAATTCCTCCTTTTACTATCCCTGAACGTCCTGTCATATAGACAGGATGCCGGTGAAACTACCAAATTTCGTCCTAACAGAGTACAGTGTGTCCATTCATGTTTTGTCCACCCATGTTAAAAAAAATAAAAATCATTCTTACCACTAGATGACAAAAGATTTCTTTACGCAAATGTATTGATATTTATTTAAATCCTAAACCATCATTTCCTGTGTGTATTTTTTGTTTATTTTTGAGAGTTAACTACTGTGACAAGACCAATCTCGCCACATTGCATTGGAGAAGCCTGGTTGCCCGCCTGCTGCCTCTGGACTATGGCCCCCTGTTAAAAGACATCTTTTTTACCTGCAGAAAAGCTTCATTCGTGCTTTTCTGCCTGGGGTTCGGCAGATTTGATTGAATGTGTTATACCCCAGATAGGAATCCCATGGAGCCCATTCGTATGAAACTGACTGTAAAGACTTTGGCTCCATGGTGATTAAACTGTATTCGTGTGGTCTGAGCGCCATTCGCTTAATAATGTGCGCTCAGACCTGAGCTATCTGGGGATAAATGTCTGTGTGTTATGTGTAAAAGGTGACTTTATGTATTTTAAAGTGTTTTACTGTCTTTGTGTCACCATGTGCATAATGGAGTCTTGTCCCTGTCCTGGGAGATAATTGAATTACTTCTCACTTATCTCTAGGGCAGAGGAGAGGAAGCCAGGATGCATTGTGGTAAAAGGTATGTGTATTGGGTTACCTCTCAGGATAAGGGGGAGGGAATCTGTGGGTTGTAACTAAATGTTACTGGATATTTTATACCTCCCTGTGGGCGGTCCTGTATTTGCAAGACTGTAATAAAAACCAGGCTGGGTGTGCCAGCACCTCAGACCACTGCTTGACCCTCAACACAGAGCCTTGTCTCGTTCTTGGGGGGATTCACTGTATGCTGTTAGAGACTGATTGCCAGGAGTGTAAGCTGCTTGGGAGCTTTTCCTGTTCGTCTGCTAGCAGCTATTCGTGAGGTTCCAGTTCGGGTGTTTGGAGCATTCCCTTGTATGCAGTTCGAGTGTTTGGAGCATTCACTTATTGGCAGTTCGGGTGTTTGGAGCATTCCCTTGTATGCAGTTCGGGTGTTTGGTGCATTCACTTGTATTCAATTAGTGAGTTTTTGTGATTCTACAGTAGCTGTGCCTGTCTCTGAAAGGGGATTATCGTCTAAGCGTTTTTTTTCCCTTTTGTGCAAAACGGTCCGTTACAACTACGTTGAAAGAAGGTGGAGTACTACCTGAGAAAGGCACTACTGTGCTATTATTGAGCCTTATCCAGTCAGTCTCTAATCAATATGAGTTTAACCACCTGATTAAGACTTGCTTGTTGCACCTGTTTTGTATTTTTACATGATACATAAGCCAATATCTAGACTTCCACTATATCTTTTAAAGGTATAAAGGTTTAAAGGTAAGAGCCATTGCATGTTAATGTTAAAAACATATTATAAGCACGCCACAATTGTTTGATAAGTGTATCACTTAAAAGACACCGAGCACAACAAAAATAAAGAATTTTTTAAAATTCAGATTCACGCACCACAGGAGCAGAAACAGAAGACAGAAAATGTGTCAATTACTCACCAGTAGGTGGCACTGTTCCCTCCAGATCCCAGATGAGCCCCCAAAACTGTAAGACTGGATATTGCCCTCTAGGTCCTCGAGATCCTCAAACTGCCATGGACTTTGTCAACCGATTTCTGCTTTCTTCTTATCTCTCTGCAGTGCTGGGAAAAGGCCTGTGAGAATAACACACATAGGACAATGCAATATATTTAAAACAAGTCTCTCAAATGTATTACTGCAGTATTAAGAATATATATAGATATATTTGTCTAGGGTGGGACGCATTATTTAGTCAATCACAGTTGGCACAATGTACTTGAAAAGCTAAGCAGTTCTAACATTTCACATTATACTATATGCAGAGCCGGCACTTCCATTAGGCCAGTTAGGCAGTAACCTAGGATGCTGTTTAAGAGGGGGCGCCCGCCGGGGCTGTATTTCTCATCTGAACTCACCATATATGCAGAACGTGTGTCGTCTCCCCCTTGACTGAGCTGCGGGGAGCGCCCTCTCCTCACAGCTCCTGCCTTCCTCCTGGTATATCTGTGCATATAATGCTTTCCTCTCTCTAGCAATAACCCCGTCTCTGCCCGCCTACAAAATATTAACCACGACCCCTCAATCTAACCCCACCTTTCCCCAACACACACATTTTAGCTCCACCTGCCTTTGCCCATTCCTCCCAAATCCCTGCCTCCAGACACCAAGGCTTTTCAAGAGGAGGGCAGAACTGGGCAGATCATCCATTCCTGGGCAATATACAGAAACTGGATGCATGGCAGCAGAGGAGGTACTATACTGATCAGATGGGCTGCTGCCAGTGCCTCCAGCTCCCACCTGAGTATTTTAGAGCTTGCTGTGTAATGGTGTGCCTATTAGACAGTGTGTGTATGTATAGTGTGTGATAAGCAGTGTGTGTGTATTTATTAAACGTGTGTGTGCAGGGCAGCCATCAGGCCCAGACTCCTTGCCTCTGCGTTTGTAATCCACTGTGTGCCCGGACCCTATACCCCGGTTACGCAATGTATGCTATATAGATATGCCCTTGCAGGCTTCAGAGAAGGGGACCAGGACACAGTTAGCTGGGCCCCTCTTTGTTGTACAACCAGACTAGAGCTTAATGGGAAACATAGGGAAGCTGTGATTGAGTGTGCTTGCGTACAATTGTTTCTCAGTTAGAAGCCGCTGATTGGAAGGGTTGCAGGAAAAAAAGCTTAACTTATTTGGGGGTATATCTACTAAATTGTTAAAAGTAGTCAGTGGAATGTTTCCTTTAGGAGCTTAGTGAATAAACTTGTGACACTAGGGAGTTATCTCAAGAGGGGCCGACAAAATGGATCTTTGCCTTAGGCAGCAGTAGTCCTTGCACCGGCCCTGACTGTATGTTAGGAGCAGATAAGCAAGCCTAGTCAGCAAAATCACATGGTGTGTGATGGACCAGCTGGCACCCCGACTGGGTACCTCCACCAATCTATGCTTCCTAGCTGACACCGAGGACCATAAGCACCGCACCTGACACAATAAGGACCGTAGACCCCACGAAGCGCCGCAGCTTGGTTGAGGTCTCGCCATCTGTAATGGACCACCTGGCACCCCGATTGGGTACCTCCGCCAATCGATGCTTCCTAGCTGACACGGAGGACCATAAGCACCGCACCGGACACCATAAGCACCATAGATCCCATGAACCACCGCAGCTTGGTTGGGGTCTTGCCATCCCTTTCCATCCTGGACCAAAATTCTGGATCCAGTGATATACACCCTGTTCCAAATTATTATTCAAATTCTATTTGTGTCACAAAGTTTAAATATTTTGGTTTTCAGTTTAACTCATGGATGGTGTGGCAAAACGCCACTGGGCATTGGAGAAGCCTGTTTGCCCGCCTCATGCCTGCTGACACTGGCCCTGGGAGATTTGGCCCTTTAAATACAGTATTTGGGCATATTGTATTTTATTATGCTGCTGCTGGCCCTTTAAGAACCATCTGGGGACATACTGTGGAGTTACTGGGTGGCCACAATTTTCATGTATCAGAGGCACATGGTGAGAACAATGGATGAAGCACATGGTGAGAACAATGGATGGCTGCTATTTTAACTCACAGACACTGTTTGGACTTTTCTACACGGTGCCATCTCGCCAGTATTTGGTGCACGAAGACATCGTTCAGTAGTTTTAAACTACAGAACAGGGCACACATTATACAGTAATTATTTTTCATATAGCCTGTATATGTTCTGCGGAATCTGCATTAAACTGTATCTTCCAAACTACTGAACGGATCTGGGTGAATTTTGGATATGTGGTATACCCAGATCCCCACTGTTCCGAGGATATATATATATTTTTATGGGGTTATTGCATGTTTTGGGGTCCCTGTGATATGTTTTATAATACTGTATTTCTCTGCCTGTGATAATTACATTAACCATGGTGTTCAGTAATCATATCACAGGCAGAGGGGAGGATTTTGTGTGGGAGTGTCTGTGTGTATTGTACGGATTGATTGGTTGTATTTCAAAACCCTGTGGGCAGTACTATGTTTGTGGATTGTGAATACAATAGGCTGTATGTGCTAGTACAGTCAGTTCTGCTTGACCTCAAAACGAAGTGTCGTCTCGTTATTGGGGGAATTGGATTGTATGCTGATTGCCAGGAGTGTAAGCTGATTGTATGCTTTTCCTGTTCAGCTGCTTACAGCATTCATATGCTTGAGAGCATTCGTATGCTTCTCCGGTTCGGTGGGTGTGGTGTCTGCTGCAGTGCTTGGAGCCCTCAGAAAGCGCTAGGAGCATCCTTCAACTGAGGTACCCAGTCGGGGTACCAGGTGATCCGTTACAGATGGCATTGTGCCTCAGGGCTCTTCTGATCACTGAAAACTATCTCGGACACTTGTGATAATTAGATTGCCAGGTGAGCCCAATTTAAGGAAAAACTACTAAAGGAGGGTGTTCCACATTATTAAGCAGAGCATCATTTTCATGCAATATGGGGAAGAAAAATTATCTCTCTGCTGCCGAAAAGAGTGAAATAGTTCAATGCCTTGCATGAGGTATGAAAACATTAGATATTTCACGAAAACTTAAGCGTGATCATCGCACTATTAAGAGATTTGTGGTTGATTCAGAGCACAGACTGGTTTGTGTAGATAAAGGCACATTGAGGAAGATTTCTGCCAGATCCATGCATCCGATCAAGAGAGCAGCTGTTAAAATACCATTACATAGCAGCAAACAGATATTTGAAGCTGCTGGTGCCTCTGGAGTCCCACGGACATCAAGGTGTAGAGTGCTCCAGAGTCTTGCAACTGTGCATAAACCTTCTATTTGGCCACATGAAGACTAATTTTCAAACAGTCCTGTTCACTGATGAGTGCCGTGCAACCCTGGATGGTACAGATGGATGGAGTAGTGGATGGTTGGTGGATGGCCACCCTGTTCCAACAAGGCTGCGACGTCAGCAAGGCGGTGGTGGAGTCATGTTTTGGGCCGGAATCATGGGAAGAGAGCTGGTCGGCACCTCTAGGGTCCCCGAAGGTGTAAAGATGACCTCTGCAAAGTATGTGGAGTTTCTGACTGACCACTTTCTTCCCTGCTACAGGAGGAAGAACTATACTTTCCATAATCATCTTCTTGCATGACAATGTAATATTGTAATTTCAAATCTCATGCTGCAAAAAATACCTCTGCATCAATGGCTGCTATGGGGATAAAAAGAGAGAAAATTGGATCCTTGATGGATGACGTGATGACGCTCACGCCGGGGAGGGGAGGAGCTGGGACCGGACCGGAGAGATCGGAGGGGAGAGAAGGCGAGACGCTAAGCTAAGAAGCGCCATTGCCACCTCGCTAGCACGGAGCCTAGGCAGGCTGATACTTACCTATTCAACTGATCTAGCAGTATGGTACCAGACAGGTTGACAGCTAAGTGAACCAGGCGGACATCCAGTATGATACTCGATTGAGTGAGATTGATACTTTTTTTTTCCTTTATCATTTTGTGGCATGCTATGCCAAAAGGCAGTTATAACACTGTGAATAATTGCTGTATATAGCAAGACTTTCTCATCGTTTTTCTGCAACACATAGTATAAAAAGCAATATAAAACATATGAGGCCTTAGAAGGGCACAAAAGGGCATGTTATGTTACTAGATGGTCTGAACAAACCTGAAGAAACCGTAAGTCAGATTGCGTATTACTACTTTTCAATAATATAGTCATATATTATTGTGGCGAGCATTTGGCCCAAGAATATATATACAAAAGACATATATATATCAATCAACTGAAGATAAGAAGAAATTAAGAAGATTCAACATTAACATCCATTCATCTACATTTTTACACTGACTCAGTTGCACACATACAGCACATATACAGCTGATGCTGATTGATTGATCTGGGCTACCTACGACATAAAGGGGAATCATTTTTTTTTTCTTTTTTCCTCCTTCTTCCTAACTTCAAATAAGCTTTTCTGACCGCAAACTCTCTTTTATTTCATAAATTTAAAGCGATATGTCTTTAAAAAAAAAAAGCACGAGAGAGTAAAGCTTAAACAAAAGCTGATAAAGGCCAGAAGCAAGAAAAAAGATTATCGGCTTTCTTTGTCCCACAAGATAGCCAAGAATGCTTGGAGCAATCATCTTTGGAATCTCTTAATACAGGGGTTTCTGTTTCACCTATTAAAGTTTTGGACAAAGAAGTAGTTACTCCTACTTTTTTTAAAGAAATGTTTGGAAGATTTGTCTAAAGATATTAAAGATTTGAGTGATAAATTTTCTGATATAAAGATGGATTTAGCTGAGTTAAAGGAACGTACTCATAACTTAGAAGAAAAGGAAGAAGATATAGTATTCCAGCTCCAGGTAGTAAGACACTCAAATCAAGACGGAATTGAAAATGAAAGAAATGGAAGACAAAATGTGCGAGCTGGAAGACAGATCAAAAAGGTTGAACCTAAGGTTCAGAAATATACCTGAGGAAATATCAGATGCTCAACTATATGATTTTTTGAGAAATTATTTTAACTGTTTGGGGATCCTTACGACACAGCAAGATATAAAGTTGTCTCGGTATCACCGTCTTTCCTATAGAAAGAAAGATCAGCTGTACCCACGTGATGTTATCACAGCGTTCGTTTCATATGATCTCAGGACTCAGATCCTTCAGACAGCGAGGAAGATGAAGATAAATGATGAAAGGTTTACAGCAATAAAAGTGCTAACAGACGTCTCTTATCTAACGAGGCAAAGAAGAAATTCATTTTCCACGGTCTTTCCGTGCCTGTAGAAATTCAACTTAAAGTTTAAATGGACCGCTCAATCAGTTTTACTAATTTGTTATAACGATATATGGAAGTCTTTCAAGTCAGCAGATCTGGTCCATGTCTGGTTAAAAGATATTGATATGTAGTTTTAGGTATTAGTCTGTCGGGCGATGTGATGTGTACGTGTTCTCGCCTGGAAAATAGAGGGCGGGGGAGGGGGAAGAGATGCGAGGTTATAAATGTTTTTTGTTTCTCATATGGAAAAGGTTATGGGAGTTAAGAGCGTATTTACAACGCTTTTAAAGGGATAATTTGTGGTAATATTGTAATTTGGTGATATCACGGTAATATATATGAGAGCACAAGAGTGAATATATGCCTAGGATTTAAGAATGTATTTATAACGCCCAAATAGGGATAATATGGGTAGTAGTTTATAATGGCAATGGCATCTTGGAGCAAAGATTTTGATGATAGTACCACAAAATAGCAAACTATTTAGAATTTGTTTGTTTTTTATATTTCAGAGGCTGAGTGTATACACAATGGTCCTATTAGGGATAATAGAAAAATTAAGGGAAATATCAGGAGTGGTGAGACAAACACAGAGTAATTTTCTTTTTTCACGTGAGCGACTGGAAGGAGGGAAGGGAAAGAAAAAAGAAAAAAAAAATCTGGGTGTTATCACCGGACATATAAGTGATCACAAGGGTGATTAGAATTCTGGGAATTAAGAGGGTATTTATAATGCCCTAAATTGGGACAATTGGTGATGTAGTTTATATTGCTAAGATTGGAGTAAAGACCATGATGATAACACTGTAAACAGTAAATTATTTAGAAATATCTATTATTAATACTTTAGAAGTTGAGAGTGTATTCACAGTGGCCCTCAAAGGGGGCAACAGGAAGATTAGTGATATTGCTGGGAGTGGTATAATTAATATAGAGCACTCCAATTTAGATATTTATTTTGAATGGTGTAGGTTTCTGACCATTATTAAGCATGATTTTTATTATAGATTTTTTTTTCTCCTCTTTCACCTCTCTTTCTTTCTTGTTATAAGAAATTCCGTGTTTCCATGCTCATTCCTGTGGGCGTCTATGGGATTCTCAGTATGTGGAATATTATTTTTGGTATTCCAGATGTTTATGTAGATTTTATTGTCTTATTGTTGTATTGTCAGATGTGTAGTACGTTTAACTGGTCGCATGTGTTGCAGAAGTGGTCAAGGAGCCCTAAAAAGAAATATAGATTAACTGATGGTTAGAATTCTAACTATTAATGCCCAAGGCCTCAACTCTCCTCTTAAATGAGGATATTTGTTTAATACCCTGGTTAATCAGAATATCCAAGTAGGGTTTATTTAGGAAACCCACTGGTTAGGGGAAGCTAGAAAATTATGGTTTTTCAAAAAATATCCTGTGATTTATTCTGCTTCCTTAAAAGGAAAAAAAGAAATGTGGTGTATCTATAATCTTTTCTAGAGAAGTTATCTTTGATTGCTGTTATAATCATTTAGATCCGGAAGGGTGATTTATTATTTTAGTGGGTCAAATGAATGGGTTGGATTACACTCTGGTCAATGTATACTTACCTAATAAAGACCCAATTAAAACATTGATGAAAATCTTAGGTCTGGTAGAACAGGTTAAAAAAGGTAGTCATTTTCGCAGGTGACTTTAACTGCATTTTTGATACCTCTTGGGATAAACAATTGGCTAAAAATCAGAGGATAGATAAATCTCTTAAAAGGCAGGCTGCGTCATTAAGCAGAGTGATTAAGAAAGCGGATATGTTTGACTGTTGGAGATTGTTCCACCCCAATGAAAGACATTTTACGCATAGATCTATCCCTCACAATTCGGCTGCTCGGATAGATATGATTTTGGGAAATCTAAATTTAGTTCAGGCAATTTCTTTAATATCTATCGTTGAAAATACTTGGTCAGACCATGATATGGTAATCGCAGATCTAATTAATAAGAGACCTCCGCAGATCTGGAAATTAGCAGATTATCTGCTAAAAAAATAAAGCAAATGCAGAACATATAGAGAAGTTAATTGATTTCTTTATTGAGGAGAATTCATCTGATGATGTATCTAAAGAATGTTTATGGTCCTCCTGTAAAGTAGTCATCAGGGGATACTGGATAAAACTTTCAAGTTTCCAAAAAAGGAATGTAGACAATATTTTGTCGGATCGCTATATTCAATTTTATAATCTCTCTAAAGCTAACAAACAAGTTTACTCTGAAGAGAGAGCCTTAGCTATTAAAGTCTATCAAGAAAAGATAAATGATCAGATTAAGAATAGGGTGGAACCTAATCTAAATAAGTTAAATATTAAATATTATTATAAGAATAACCGAGTAGACTCAGTCTTAACAAATAAACTGAAGAAAAAGATGACTGACCATAAGATCTCTAAATTAAGAGATGGAATTAATTACATCTATAAGTTTTATAGCTTTTTATCAAAAACTTTATAACCTGAATAAATCCCCCGACCTAGGTTTGTTGGACAATTACTTGAAAAATTCCAATCTATCTAAATTATTTAATGACCAGATGGTGAAACTTAATAGAAATATATCTCATCATGAAGTTGAGTTAGCAATTGATAAGCTTGTTAATAGTAAAGCTCCTGGACCGGATGGGTATACAAATTTGTTTTTGAAGGTTTTTAAAAGACAATTCCGTTGTTAACTGATACCTTTAATGAACTGGCAATCAAAGGGAATGCATCTCAAGATTTATTAAGGGCACATATTACTCCAATTTTGAAACCGGGCAAAAGCCCAGATGATGTGAGTAATTATCGACCTATTTCTCTGGTTAATGTGGATATGAAACTTTATGCCGCAATTTTAGCGGAACGTTTGAAAATAGTTATGCCATCACTTGCAGATATAAGACTGACTATGGAAATTAATTTTTTGAAACTGCTAAAAGAGACTAATATGTTGTTAAAAGAATGGAGAGTGTATGAAATATCCTGGTGGGGAAGGATAAATACTATTAAAGCCTATATAATTCCTAAATGGGCATACTTATTCAGTATGCTCCCTCTCTCGATTTCAAGCTATTGGTTGAATATGCTGCAAAATAGCATTACAGCTTATGTTTGGAGAGGGAAGAGACCAAGAATTAGTACATATACTCTATCAAGGAAGGCCCACCAGGGGGGTTGGGTTACCCCCTAGTTAATCAAATCTACCAGGCTAATATGCTTGTTCATGCCAGTAAATTACAACTAAGTGATTCTATAGACCAAGCTTGGTATAAAATTGAGGCAGCCAGACTTGGTTTAGATAACCTTGAATTCCTCTTATGGAGAGAGGCAAGCCAGAATAAGCATTTGTGCGAGATTAGTTCTCATTTTCCTTTGTCTTTATCACAGACATTAAAAAAATGGACTAATATAAAGAAGAAGTTGAATATTAATAGAAAACTATATGAGAACCTTAGTCTAAGGTCGTTAAAACGTTTTATGCTAGAGATAAACCTGACTAATTGGTTTAAAGATCCTAATCATAAGATAAAAGATCTTTATAATGATCACCAATTGAAAAGCTTTGAAGTTTTGAAAAACTGGTTAGATTTATTTAATTTTCTTCGTATTAAGAGCTACTTGAAAGATAACATATTGGTATTAGACGGCCGTTTTGGAAAATTGTTTAGGAAAATTTTTTCAGGGTGCAAGGTCAAAAAGATTTTCTCTATTGCAGTTGAACTAATAAAAATGAAAGGGACTCCACTTATCCCCAAAGCTTTAACCAAATGGGAAACTGACCTAGCAATTTCCATTCCATTTAATAGTTGGTGTAAATCCTTTGAGGACTAAAAAAACCATTCACTGCCTGAATATTCTAGAGACTTTTACTAAAATACTATATAGATGGTACTTGGTTCCGACTAGACTTGCTAAAATTTCAATTACTAATCCATCTAATTGTTGGCGGTGTCTACACCCAGATGGCTCTATGTTTCATATATGGTGGACCTGCCATCGAATTAAGTCTCTCTGCACTATTACATTTGAATTCATAAATGGATTTGGAGGTATACATTTGGAATTCAAACCGGAAGTCGCCCTACTCCATCTTATGGGCTTAGAAATAAAGGATAATCTTGATATTGTGATTATACATTGTTTAATGGCTACCAAAATATTAATTGCTAGATTTTGGAAAAGTACTGATATTCCTACTACAGATCAAGTTAAAGCCCAACTCCTATTCCAAGTCGAGATGGAAAAGGGGTTCATTTACATGAGAGAAGATCCCAATTTTAATATTCTGACGTTTTATTCCAGTCTTGTTGAAAAAATTAAAGGGCTTTAATGAGCTTGAGGAGGTGGGGTTACTTTTTATGATCACCTTATGTCTAATTTGATGATTTCATAACGGGCTCTATTATCGGGCTCCTTGTCCACATATTGATATTCCTTAATGTAATATTGGATCTGCAAATATATCTGACCAGTTTTGTCTTTGTTTTTGTCTGTCTTATTTATAAGGTTTTTAAGGCAGTTTTTGGACCATGATATCCCCTTTATGGGATTTTAATGTTAGTATATTATTGTGTATTAGATGGCTTATTTCTGATGTAATTTGAAATAGATTAATATCTAATAGATCTAATGGGGATAGGAGTCCTTATTTTCTCTGTAAGGTACCTTCCCCTAGATGTTATGTCTATCAATATTTTCATTAAAAAAAAATCTAATAAAAGGAAACTAAGCAAAAAAAAAAGAGAGAAAATCATGGTATGGCCTCCATCCTCCCTTGACCTCAATCCTATTGAGAACATTTGGAGCATCCTCAAGCAAAAGATCTACAAGGGTGGGAGGCAGTTTACATCCAAACAGCAGCTATGGGAGGCTATTCTGACATCTTGCAAACAAATTCAAGTATAAACTGGTCTAGAAACTCACAAGTTCAATGGATGCAAGACTTGTGAAGCTGCTATCAAATAAGGGATCCTATGTTAAAATGTAACGTAACCTGTTAAAATGTTTAAAAAGTTAAAATGTTGTCATAAGTTTGATTGAAATGGCTTTTGATTTCAGTAAATATGCTGCAAACACAACAAATGACAATTTTCAGTTCTTTACAACCTATAAAGTGTTTTGAAACTTACTGTGCATAATAATTTGGAACAGTGCATTGTAAGTTTTTTATCTTTAAAAAAATACTGTTATCATTAAGAGGTTTGTTCAATAAAATTTGAATTGTACTCTTAATAGTTGTTAACATGAGAATTATGCTGACTGTTATTTACATCAATTATTTACTGTATATACTCGTGTATAAGTCGATCTCGTGTATAAGTCGAGTGCAGTTTTGTGACCAACAATTGTGAAATATGCCTCGTGGATAAGTCGAGGGTAAAACTTGGGGCTATGAAATTCTGTGATTTTTATAATTATATACACACAATCATACAAACACACACTCTGCATTATATACACACACACTCATACAAACACACACACTCATACAAACACACACACTCATACAAACACACACTCTGCATTATATACACACACACTCATACAAACACACACTCTGCATTATATACACACTCTGTGTGTATATAATGCAGAGTGTGTGTGTGTGTGTTTGTGTGAGTGTGTGTGTGTTTGTGTAGTGTGTGTGAACTGGGTGGAGGGGGCATTTTTATTATTTAAAAAAACATTTTTTCAATATTTTTATTATTTTATTTAATATTTTTTTTGTCCCCCCCCCCCTGCTTGTTTACTGGTCAGGGAGGGGGGCTATCTTAATCCCTGGTGGTCCAATGGCATGGGCTGCACAGGGGGGAGCCTGCAGCAAGCTGTTACATACCTTTTGTAGCAGCTCCGGTCAGCTCCCTTCACCTCCGTGCAGCTCCCCTGTCAGCTCCCAGTGTAAATCTCGCGGCCTGTGTGCCACGCAGGGGCGTTGTCACGGTAACCTGTGGCAACACTCTGATGGCCGCGGGTCTCGCGAGACTTACACTAGGAGCTGACCGGGGAGCTGCACGGAGGTGAAGGGAGCTGCCCGGAGCTGCTACAAAGGTATGTAACTGCTTGCTGCCAGCCCCCAACAGGACCGTCTGGCTTGTAATGAGCCCGGCGGTCCTGGTCTGTATTATGGCAATGTAACTTGCCATAATACAGACCTTGACTTGAGTATAAGTCGAGTGGGGCTTTTTCAGCAAAAAAAATTGTGCTGAAAAACTCGACTTATACTCGAGTATACATGGTAGGTAAATGAGAAAATTATAATTTGCATAATAATTTGGAACAGGGTGTAGCTGTGAAGCAGGTTCCCTACAAGCACGAGACGAGGCTATGTGTTGACACTGGCCTTTTATGACAATCCCCAAGTAAGGTGTACGCCACATGGACCTTGTTGGGGACAGGGACACAAACTTACAAACCAATGATAACACATTTACAATGATGACACTCCCACACACAATGCAATAAGCCTTCCCCTTTAATTAGGAGATAATTGAGTCAAGCACTATACTAAACTCAATTATCTCCAAACAAAAAAAATACACATTTCTAAAAAGTCCCAAAAACACATAGTATCCCCACAAATCTTGCATCCCATGATAGCCCTGATCTGGGTGACCAACATATCCAAAAATCACCCAGAATAATTCAGGGGTTCAGAAATTTTATGGAAGTCATATTTTTTACCGACCGCAGGCATGGTCCCATAGCCGGAAACAGTTCCATAGAATCGCGGCTAAGTGCCGCTGGAGGACTGACTGGGAACCACAAGATTCTTATGCCAAAAATAGTTCCAGGGCATTCGCGGCTAAGTCTATTCATGGTTTTGGTCCATGCGAACAAGATGGCCACCACATCGTGGTCGAATGGCACTTCAAATTACTTTGGGAGTTTGAAGTGCTGCTTCGAAAGTTCGAATTGTGGCCATACAAGTACAAAAAAGCACACACAGTGGTTTTAACCATGATTTAACAGAGAGACCATAGTAACAGGGCAAGAGGTTGGCAAGTATGCCCCTCCAAGAACCTGTGACAAGGTACAGCTCGTCACAGGGTGCAGTTTAGTATGTGCTCTGCACACAGGGAGAGGCCCATAATGTAAGCATTTTAAAATATTTTACTGAGACAGCTCAAGACTGTGATCAATATATATATTTTGATATGTTAGGCCTAAGCATTAAAACCAGTCCCTTCAATAGATCCACATCCCTTATTATAAATATAAGGACCCCCAACTGCCGACATGGGTGGGGTTCCGGAGAGACATTATGTCCCCAACTTAAAGATTAAAGTAGGCTACATCCAATGTCCCCCCATTTTTTCACAGGTCTATTTCCATGGCAGCTGACAGTTGCTAGTTTAACTATTTAGCAGACATGCCCCCCACCTACTGGATGGCAGATAAAATGTCAACAATAGTAATATGGGGGATCCTATTGACCCAAATAGGGTTTTTATTTATTAGTAAACACAAGGGAACTGAGTGGATAGAAATTGCCACCAGTGACAATAGTGGGGCGCAAATAAAATCACTTAAGTAATACTTAAGGAGTATACAGCAATATGCTAGGTAAAAAGGAAATACAATATAGTATAGTATATTTATTCTATATACACTCACATGGGTTAGAGCCAGATAAGGACAGGCTCAGATCTCACAGATGGATGTTTTCTTAGGGGACACTGACCCTCTTCTGTCTTAATCCGTATACTTAAAGGGAAATATAAAGACACAAGCTTCTGGTGAAGTACTGTAAGAAATGGGTGAACAGCACTCAAAATAGTAAAGACTTTGATCACCTTTTTCAGAGCCAATGAAACCTGGCTCTTGAATATGTAGCTTGTTTGTCTCTAAAAGGGACAATTCCCTTCTTTAGTGCAGGAAGCAGTTGGAATGGAAATGGCACAGACTAAATATCATTAAAAATGATTATACATTTGAGATAAAATAAATAATTTTGGTAAAACTAATCTGTAAAATATATAAATATATATATAAACACTGCTGAAAAAAATAAAGGGAACACAAAAATAACACATCCTAGACCTGAATTAATTAAATATTCTTCTGAAATGCTTTGTTCTTTACATAGTTGAATGTGCTGACAACAAAATAACACAATTGCTAATTGCCTATAATTTCCACCTGTTGTCTATCCCATTTGCACAACAGCATGTGAAATTGATTGTCACTCAGTGTTGCTTCCTAAGTGGACAGTTTGATTTCACAGAAGTGTGATTGACTTGGAGTTACATTGTGTTGTTTAAGTGTTCCCTTTATTTTTTTTTGAGCAGTGTGTGTATGTATGTGTGTGTGTGTGTATGTGTGTGTGTATATATATATATATATATATATATATATATTACAATGTTAAACAAAAATCTGCACACCAGTCAAGCCATAAGACTTGCTTTTCCCACAGCAAGTCTTATGGCTTGACTGGTGTGCAGAGTTTTGTTTAACATTGTATTAACTATCCACAGACTTCAGGTGGAAGGGATTTTCACAATTTTTCCCCACCATTATCTCTGCCTCTCTTCAGATGTCAGCCGCATGTCTATGCGAGCTGATGTCTTCTATCACGCCCACCGGCGTCAGCCGCATTCTTTTCCCCATCATTACGCTGGTGGCTGCGCAGTGCCTGCCGGCGTCACACTACATCCACCATAATACCCTTCGGTTTTATGCCAGTCATGTGACCGTGCTCCATTATAATGTTTTTATGCAATATGTACCAAATTCTTTATGTATAATCACTTTTTATAATATATTTATTATAACTTTATTTACATGTATTATATTATTTCTGTTTTTATTATGTTTTAAAGATATTTATTCACGCTCTGATTGTGATTGGCTGTCCAATTTTTGGCGCCAATTTTGAATGTCTGTATGTGTTATTTAAAGGATCCACTGCCAGGTATCAGGTTCTTTCCCCATATTGATAACGCCGTACTGGCGAAACCAGTTTATGGATATTATATTATGTAATTTTAAATATTAAAGCATATTTGGTAACTTTTAATTGTACCATTTATCTTTTTATACACATTTATTTATTATTTTTACCTGGCATCCTTTTATCCCTTTATTCTACTGGACTCCAAGTAATCCTAGGTGGGGATCATACCACAAACGCTAACTACAAGGAGCAGTTGATCTGCTCCTATCTTTGTCTTTCATATCATGGAAGGAGGAAGTACACGAAGGAAAGGTATCCCGTATCCCATATCCCATAAGCGGGGTTTAAACCGCTGTACGCCTTCTACACCAGAGCGGGTTCTAGCTCTTTCAAATGAAGATATAAATAAGACTATTGTTCTGGACCAAGTACCATCATACAATACCATTCCAACAGACGCTTCCAGATAAGACTTTCTCTTTTTATCCATTTATTTTATTTGGACTATCCGTATTATTCAGAGTTTTATCCAAGCACAGCCCTTTCTTGTATTTTTTACCTTTTTGTGTTTTAACTAAGGGTTTTTGAGGGACTCCCTTACTCACTGTTCTGTTTTTTTATTATATATATATATATATATCTAAAGGTGCTCCAGTCGTGCTGAAACACATTTCACCACGTCCTGCTTCCTCTCTATATCCATCTTTTAAACCGAATGTCCCATTTCCCATAGGTTCTGGTGTCCGTGATAAGAACTAACTTAGGACAACCATATTAATATGAAAGAATCTTTTTTGAAAGAATCCAAAGGATTCTATGGATGCAGATATTGTGGTGTGTGTAAGAACACTTGTAGTCACAAATGTCTGGTTAAAGATTTTATCCAAAAAGAGACATTTTTTATATAAAACAAGTTATCACCTGCCACTCAAAAAGGGTAATTTATTTGATTATATCCCCTTGTGGACTTTTTTATGTAGGATGCACAACTCGCACACTGAATGTAAGAATTCAGGAACATATAAGAAATGGTTACGAGAAACACAGTCTACCATTACATTATAAAATTAAACATAATAAAGACCCAAGAGTAGAGTTGAGCGAACCTGGACTGTAAAGTTCGGGTTCATACCGAACATTACGTTTTTTGGACCCTGGACCCGAACACTGACATATCACTGTATGTTCGGGTTGGAGTTCGTTGTTCGGCGATTTAATGGTGCGTTTTGAAAGGCTGCAGGGCAGCCAATAAACAAGCGTTTGACTTGTGTGCCCTTAGAAGCCATCACAGCCATGCCTACTAACGGCATGGCTGTGATTGGCAGCATGTGACCCAGCCTCTATATATAAGCTGGAGTCGCGTAGCGCCGCATGTTACATGAGCTCTTATTAGTGTAGGGAGAGGATGATGCCGCTTTCAGGGACAGATTATGAAAGAATTCTGCAAACTAGTACATTAGTGGGGTGCACTTCATATCTGAGAGTCAAATAGAAGCGTCAAATACTGTAGTTACAATGGAATTTTAAAAAGTCAATTAAATAGAAGCGTCAAATACTGTGGTTACAGCGCAGTTGTAAAAATTCTAATTGTTTTGGTGCTAAACTGCTAAATAGTAAATTTGGGGCGTGCTCTTCATATCTGAGAGTCAAATAGAAGCGTCAAATATTGTGCTTACATTGCAGTTGTAAAAATTCTAATTCTTTAGGTGCTAAATAGTAAATTTGGTGCCTGCACTTCATATCTGAGAGTCAAATAGAACCGTCAAATACTGTGGTTACATAACACTTTCAAAAATTCTAATTTTTTGGGTGATAAATAGTAAATTTTCTGCGTGGGGTGCATTTCTTGCAGTCCAATAAACTAAAAGAAAAAAAAAAATGTTGACTATTGGCAGTTACATTGTCACCTGACATAAAACATCTGTTAGTTTGGTGGGTGAACACAAAGAATGAGGAGAGCATCAAATAAGGGACGTGGCCCTGGTCATGGTGCTTCTGGTGTTGGTGAAATCCCTGTTGCAAGAAGAGGACATGGCAGGTTGCTTCCACACTGTCATTCTCTGAAGTTCTGCCTGTGCATAACACTCAGAACGACAGGCGGATGCGTATTAGGGACTTTAATTTGTGGCTTGGTGAATGGTGTTGGGAGCAAGGATTTGGCTTTATTTCTCATGGTAGCTCTGTTTGGAATGGAGATAAGCTGTACAAAAAAAGATGGTTTGCATCTTTCTCAAAAGGGAACAAATGTTCTCAGTGAGCAGTTCAGAGGTTTTGCTAGGATGTATTTAAACTAGGAGGGGGGGGCAAAAGGGTGATAAAACATCAATCCAATTGTCCCCCAAAACAAGGACAGAAGGTGCCTGTAGCAAGTGTGTTAAAAAATGATAAGCTTAGAGTCATGTCTACAAATGCTCGCAGTTTAGGGAATAAGATCCATGAACTTGTGGCAATAATGGCAACTGATAGTGTAGATTTAGTCGCTGTTACTGAGACATGGTACAATGAGAAAATGACTGGGACATAGCAATACCAGGGTACTCTTTATATAGGAAAGATAGGGAAGGCAAGAAAGGGGGAGGGGTGGCCTTGTATGTGAAGGATAGCATAAAATCTAGCCTAATAAAAGTTAGTGAGGCAAACATAGAGTCCGTTTGGGCTACGTTAGAATTTGGTAATCACACAGTAACTCGTGTAGGTGTGATTTATAGGCCCCCAGGACAAATTGAAGAGTTAGATAATCTACTAGCTGAGGAAATAGCTAAAATGACAATGAAGGGGGAAGTTATCATCATGGGTGACTTTAATCTTCCTGATGTAAATTGGAAAACAAAATTAGCTACTTGTGCCAGGAGCACACATATTCTAAACTCCCTACTGGGATTGTCTCTAAAACAAGTTGTTGAGGAGCCAACTCATAAAGAGGCCATACTAGATTTACTGTTAACAAATGGAGATTTGGTATCAGATGTTACTGTAGGTGAAAGTTTAGGATCCAGTGATCATCAGTCAGTGTGGTTTAATATAAGAACAGTGACTGAGTCACACCACACAAAACAAAAGTTTTAGACTTTAGAAAAACAGACTTTTCTAAAATTAGAATATGGGTAGAGGAGTCATTATCAGACTGGAGCAATTTAAATGGAGTCCAAGAAAAAATGGGATTATTTAAAAGTTGCACTATTGAAGGCAACAGAAAATTGCATTAGGCTTGTCAGTAAAAGCAAAAAATTCAAGAAACCACTGTGGTACTCCGCAGATGTGGCCAAAATAGTTAAAAACAAAAAGTTAGCATTTAGGAATTATAAAAAAAAACAAAGTGAGGAAGACAAAATGATCTATAAGATTAGGCAGAAAGAGGCTAAGCAAGTTATAAGAGCTTCCAAATCACACACAGAAGAGAAAATAGCACAGTCAGTAAAAAAGGGGGACAAAACATTTTTTAGATACATAAATGAGAAAAGAAAAGTAAAACAAGGATTAGTTAGATTAAAACAAAAGAAGGAAGGTATGTAGAAGAGGATAAAGGTCAGGCTGACTGCCTCAATGAATATTTTTGTTCTGTATTTACAGAAGAAAATGAAGGAAAGGGACCTCAGTTGAGAAAAAGGATAAATGAGTCATTTATTACACGTGAGTTTACAGAGGAAGAGGTTCTATTTCAACTGTCAAAAGTAAAGACAAATAAGTCAATGGGACCTGATGGAATACACCCAAAACTATTAAAAGAGCTTAGTGGTGTACTAGCAAAACCATTAACAGATTTATTTAACCAATCATTGTTAACAGGAGTAGTCCCAGAAGATTGGAGGTTAGCGAATGTTATGCCCATTTACAAGAAAGGTAGTAGGGAGGAGTCAGGCAACTATAGGCCAGTAAACCTTACTTCAGTAGTGGGGAAAGTGATGGAAACCATGTTAAAGGATAGGATTGATGAACATCTAAAAACACATGAATTTCAAGATCAGAGACAACATGGGTTTACTTCAGGGAGATCATGCCAAACTAATCTTATTGATTTTTTTGATTGGGTAACTAAAATTATAGATCAGGGTGGTGCAGTATATATTGCTTACCTAGATTTCAGTAAGGCTTTTGACACTGTTGCACATAGAAGGCTTATCAATAAACTGCAATCTTTAAGTTTGAATTCCAATATTGTTGAATGGGTAAGGCAGTGGCTGAGTAACAGGCAACAGAGGGTTGTAGTTAATGGAATATATTCAAAGCTTGGACTTGTCACCAGTGGGGTACCTCACCAGTGGGGTACTTGGACCCATTCTCTTTAATATTTTTATTAGTGATTGTAACGGCTACCCTGGTGTAGAGAAGGTACCAGCCGTTAAGGACGTCCTTTTCTTCCTGGCAGTCGCTGTGTAGTGATGGAGTCACCTATTCCCTTCTGCTGGATCAGGAGTGGAAACCAGGTGCAGCTCTGAAAAGAGCTAAGTGATTAAGCTGCAGAGATTCCCCTTTCAAGAACGAGACAAGGCTACGTTTTGAAGGGTCAAGAAGAACTGTCAAAACCTTTATTCCCTTGGGACCAGCCAATACAGTCACCACAATAACATTGTTGTGAAACCTCAATAAAATCACAAACAGTCAAACCATATCAAGAAACACACAGTGACTTATCACAACACAATGGCACATTTTTAAAGGGGTGGGGGGAGACAATATTTAACAGTAAATATCTCACCTGCCTGCAGAATTAGCAATATGCAAATCTACCCGAATATGCAAATGAACCAGTCTTGCAATTCAGGTAGTGCATATTGCTGTTGCTACCAACAGAGGGCACTAGACCAGCTCCATAGCCAAACCCACCTAGTTGGTAGCAAACCTCAGCAATACAAGAGAGCAGGCAATACATTACACAGTACACACACACACACTATAAACAATTACATTACACACACCCTGCACCTATAATGGGTACAGGGTGACTAAAACATAAGATAAATAAAGCAGCCTACATAAATAGTCTGTCTGAAGGTAGACTAGGGGCTTTAAAGCCAGATACATGAAAGAGTCATAGTCACAGGGGAGGAGGCTGGTAAGTAGGCCTCTCCAGGACCAAGTGGCGAAGGGCACTTCGTCACAGTGATATTGCAGAAGGTCTTGATGGTATGTCTTTTTGCTGATGATACTAAGATATGTAACAGGTTTGATGTTCCAGGAGGGATAAGCCAAATGACAAATGATTTAGGTAAACTAGAAAAATGGTCAGAATTGTGGCAACTGACATTTAATGTGGATAAGTGCAAGATAATGCATCTTGGACGTAAAAACCCAAGGGCAGAGTACAGAATATTTGATAGAGTTCTAACCTCAACATATGTGGAAAGGGATTTAGGGGTGATTATTTCTGATGACTTAAAGGTAGGCAGACAATGTAATAGAGCAGCAGGAAATGCTAGCAGAATGCTTGGTTGTATAGGGAGAGGTATTAGCAGTAGAAAGAGGGAAGTGCTCATGCCATTGTACAGAACACTGGTGAGACCTCACTTGGAGTATTGTACACAGTACTGGAGACCGTATCTTCAGAAGGATATTGATACCTTAGAGAGGGTTCAGAGAAGGGCTACTAAACTGGTTCATGGATTGCGGGATAAAACTTACCAGGAAAGGTTAAAGGATCTTAACATGTATAGCTTGGAGGAAAGACGAGACAGGGGGGATATGATAGAAACATTTAAATATATAAAGGGAATCAACACAGTAAAGGAGAAGACTATATTTAAAAGAAGAAAAACTACCACAACAAGAGGACATAGTCTTAAATTAGAGGGACAAAGGTTTAAAAATAATATCAGGAAGTATTACTTTACTGAGAGGGTAGTGGATGCATGGAATAGCCTTCCAGCTGTAGTGGTAGAGGTTAACACAGTAAAGGAGTTTAAGCATGCATGGGATAGGCATAAGGCTATCCTAACTATAAGATAAGGCTAGGGACTAATGAAAGTATTTAGAAAATTGGGCAGACTAGATGGGCCGAATGGTTCCTATCTGCCGTCACATTCTATGTTTCTATGATCTGTGCCAGCTACATGCACAAGTGAAACAGCTTCCTCATGTGCGAGTATGCGACAGAACCGTTAGCGTTATATGGTAGGCTCGAATGCTGCTCTACGAATGGTGAGGCCAGAACAAGTACAGGCGATAGTAGATTGGATGGCTGACCGTGCCTCCAGTTCCTGCATATTGTCTCCCACCCGGTCCCCTGCTGAAAGCTCAGAGTTGGCACCTGCAGCCCATGGCCATCTGTCTTTCATCTCACCCCCTTGCAAATCAGCCAAGCAGTCTGAGCCACAAGTCATGCAGCAGTCTCTTATGCTTTTTGATGACTCTGCTGGCGGGGTTTACGTGGGCCACCCACCTAGCTCTTCCCCAGAAGTGCAAGAGATTGAGTGCACTGATGCACAACCACTTAAGTGTCAGGATGTGGACATGCAAGGACCACCGCAATATGTCTCTGATGACGAAACAGGTGCCAACTACTGTGGCTTTCTGCAGTGTGCAGACCGGCAAGGAGGGCAGGGTTAAGGAGTGGGTGGAAGATGATGTGGAGAATGATGAGGTCCTAGACCCCACATGGAATTAAGGTCATGCGAGTTTGGAGGAAGAGGCGGTGGTCGCACAGAGGCACCAGCACAACATAAGAGGGAGCAGGATGCAAAAGCGGAGCAGCCATCCCCTACATGGTATGCCTGCTTATGCCCACTGCACCCAGGGACCGAGCACACCAAAGCCAGCTCCAAGGAGTTCCCTGGCATGGCAGTTCTTCAGACAATATGTTGACGACAAGACATGAGTGGTTTGCACGCATAAGCTTCTAAACCTGAGCACAACCTGCATGACCAGACATCTACATGCAAAGCACCAGCTGCAGTGGAGTAAGCACCTCAAAAACCAAGAAAGTTCTTAGGCTCCTCCTGCTTCCTCTTCTGCTGCTGTCTCGGCCTCTTCCTCCACCTGTGGAGTGACAGTGGCACCTGACACCCCGCAAACAGAGGATGTGGCAGCCACATCCGCCACCGTCCCCAAGCATCTCCACACTCTCCCATGGAAGCGTTCAGCTGGAGAGAAAGAGGAAGTACCCCCCCTAGCCACACGCGATCCCTGGCCCTGAATGCCAGCATTTTAAAATTCCTGGCCTTTGAAATGCTGTCATTCCGTCTGGAGACGGACAGTTTTAAAAACCTGATGGCGGTGCTGTCCCACAGTACATGGTTCCCAGCTACCAGTACTTTTCCAGATGAGCGATCCCTTCCCTGCACAACCAATTGGCAGACAAAATCAGGTGTGCACTGCGCAACTCCATCTGTGGCAAGGTCCACATAACCGCAGATAAGTGGACCAGTAAGGACAGGCTGGGACGCTATATCTCCCTAACTGCACACTGGGCAAATGTAGTGGCGGCTGGGCCTGAGGCGGATAGCAGTTTGGCGCATGTACTTCTGCCACCGAGGATTGCAGGGCATTTCTCTTTGCCTCCTGTTGCCTCCCCCTCCTACTCCACTTCCTCCTCCTCTACCACCACCTCATCCAGGCAGCGTAACATCTTCACCACCAACTTCAGCACAGCCAGAGGGAAACGACAGCAGGCTGTTTTAAAACTCTTATGTTTGGAGGAAAAACCACACACCGCACAGGAGCTGTGGACAGGCATGGAACAACAGACCGATAAGTGGTTGTTGCCACTGAGCCTCAAGCCGGGCCTGGTGGTGTGCGATAATGGTCGAAATCTCATAGCAGCTCTGGGCCTAGCCAGTTTTCCGCACATCCCTTGTCTGGCGCATGTGCTGAATTTGGCGGTGCAGAAATTCCTGAAAAACTACCCAGATATATCAGAGCTTCTGCACAAAGTGAGGGCCGTCTATGCGCACTTTCGGAGTTCTCACCCTGCTGCTGCTCGCCTGTCTGCACTGCAACATAACTTCGGCCTTCCCGCTCACCGCCTCATGTGACTGTGCGAGCAGCTGCAAGCGATAGTGGAGTTTCAGCTGCAGCACGCATGGGTCAGTGGCATTGCGGAACAGAGTTTTTTTTTTTGTTTTGTTTTTTACATGTACCAATATTTTGGGGGCTACCCAAATAAAAAAAAACAAACAAAAAAAAAACGTGTTGGCTACCTCCTCCTCCTCCACCGCCGCTTCCACCTACACCACCATGGTCACAGGCTCCTCAACCTATGGGTAACTTAGTATAAACTATGTACACAAAAGCAGAGGTTTGTGAAGGTCTTTTCTCCATGCATCAGGAGTTGAGCATTTCTCCATGCATGAGGACTACAAGAAATGCACCGCAGGCCGCAAATGTTTCTATTTTTATATGTCCCAAAATTTTGGGGGCTACCACAATTAACAAAAAATATATACCGTATTTTTCGCTCCACAAGACGCACTTTTTTCCCCTCAAAAGTGAGGGGAAATGTCTGTGCGTCTTATGGAGCGAACTGAGTGTGCACTTCCTTTCAGTCCCGCCGGAAACCGGAACCTGAACTTGAAGTTCCTGTACCGCGGAGCGCTCTGTGAAGCTGGCCCACGCTACAAGACAGGTAAGTAATTATGTGACAAGGGGGGGACACTATGGGACAAGGGGAGGGGGGACACTATGGGACAAGAGGAGGGTGGGACACTATGGGATGAGAACACTATTGGACAAGGGGAAGAGGGATTAACAATCACTATGGGACAGGGGTGGGGGGGTTAAAGATCATTATGGGACAGGAGTGGGGAGTAGGTGGTAAGGAACAAAAAATTCCTTAAAAAAACATATTCTGAACAAACTGTCCCATAGTAAGAAACACTATGGAACAGTTCAGAATATTTTTTTTTTCTGGGTTTCCTCCTCTAAAAACTAGGTGCGTCTTATGGTGAGGTTCGTCTTATGGAGCGAAAAATACGGTATATAAATAAAATACAGTGTTGGCTACCTCCTCCACCGCTGCTTCCACCTACACCGCCACGATCACCGCCTCCTCAACCTATGGGTCACTTAGTATAAACTATGTACACAATAGCAAAAGCTTGTAAAGGCCTTTTCTTCATGCATCAGGAGTTGAGCTCAGTTTGAACAATGAAAGAGAATACCCTGCACTCCAACCTTCTCTCAAATGGATAATTCTGGTGATGCTCCTGACAGCCATGCTTTAGATTTTGATTTATGTTCTTCCAAAGCTAAAATCAAAGATTCCATCTAGTGCTATTTTATGGCTCAGCTTTTAATTGTAAAGTATTTTACGTTATTTTAAGTGATTTCCCTATCCACATTTGTTTGCAGGACACTTGTCCTACTCTTACCCCCATTTTACTTCCTTTTGCAGCCCTCTAGCCCTTTCCAGGACTTTGTTAGAGGCATTTTTGTGCCCAAAAGTTCAGATCCCCATTGACTTCAATGGCGTTCAGGTTCGGGGTCAAGTTTGGTCCCGAACCAAGACTTTTTTTCAAAGTTCGGCTGAACACGCTGGTCTTGAACATCCAGGTGTCCGCTCAACTCTACCCAAGAGGTATGGAATTTATTGGTATTCAAAAAGTAGTGCTAGATTGGAGAGGTGAAGATAAGATTAGGAAAATAGGGCAGACTGAGATGAAATGGATTTCCAATCTGAATTCATTAATACCCCATGATATAAACAATGATTTCGAACTGTGCCATTTCCTATTAACAATATTTTCTGGTTTTCAGTAATAATATCTTTACAATATTATTGAGTAAGATAGTAGGATGAATAATGTTGGTGTCACATATCCTTCGTATCCATGTGGCAAAAATGGAGATAATTACCTTCCATAGATCGAGGGGAGTGGCAGTCTTTTGCCATGATGCCTGGCTTGTGCGGCATGTAGGTGCATGCCGGCCGCTGCTGACCCATGCAGTTATATGTCCGTCCACGGTAAAGATGATGTTGATTTGCGGGTGACATCACGCAAAAGACGCACGCGAACGTTTTGGTGTCAAGGGCTAGGCACAGCCAATCGGATCTGCAAGAGGGTTATTTAAACTCACTTATTTCTTAGCTCATTGCCCTGTCATGGTTTTCCTTACCTGGTTATCCGAGAGTGTGTTCCTGGTTTTTGACTTCCCTGATTTGTGTCCCTGACCTCGAATAGTTTTCTGACTATTCTCTGGTACGTTAAAGGACCACTATAGTGCCAGGAAAACATACTCGTTTTCCTGGCACTATAGTGCCCTGAGGGTGCACCCACTCTCAGGGTCCCCCTCCCGCCCAGCTCTGGAAAGGGGAAAGGGTTAAAAACTTACCTTTTTCCAGCACTGGGCGGAGAGCTCTCCTCCTTCTCTCCTCCTCCGTTCCTCCTCCTGGGCTGAATGCGCACGCGCGGCAAGAGCTGCGCGCGCATTCTGCCCGTCGCATAGGAAAGCATTTACAATGCTTTCCTATGGACGCTTGCGTGCTCTCACTGTGAAAATCACAGTGAGAAGCACGCAAGCGCCTCTAGTGGCTGTCAATGAGACAGCCACTAGAGGGAATAGGGGGAAGGCTTAACCCATTAATAAACATAGCAGTTTCTCTGAAACTGCTATGTTTATAAAAAAATGGGTTATGCCTAGAAGGACCTGGCACCCAGACCACTTCATTAAGCTGAAGTGGTCTGGGTGCCTAGAGTGGTCCTTTAAGTCTGGCCATTCTAAGGTCCGGTAAGAAGCTACCCTTAGTTCTAGGGTGTGATTATTATTCTGCGTGCTGGATCAATATAATCCTGACAGTTGGCCAGTATTCACCTACACTATTTTAGTGATATACCTAACATTAATCTTGTAATTTTTATTATCTTTATCATTTCTTTTAATATTTTTATACTTTATTCTATATACTTTGTCCAAATTATGCACATACTCTCTTCTGCCCATTTTTGATATGCATTTTAACCTTTGTACTGCATTACCCCATTCTACACCTCAACCGATCATGGCTTTATCTCTTGGGGGATTTTTTGTAACAAGCCCACAGTTTTCTTATTACTGTGGACGCTATCAATCGACCGTACCTAGGAAGCGACTCGACTCTCCGACTGATACGTCACTTTCGGTTCTCGGGTCTATATTGCAACATCCCTCAAGGAAAATGGCGAAAGAGAATGCAACGGAAGTGACGCGAGTAGCTAGTTACAGGATATTCGATTATGACACCCGTGATTGGAGGAATCACGGACACCAGAACCTATGAGAAAGGGGGCTTATGGTTTAAAAGACGGACCAATTGAGAAAGCCACAGGACATGGTGAAACGCATTTCGGCAGGATTGGAGCACCTTTAGATTTTATATATGTATCTATTTTACAGATATGTTTTACCCATAGGTTTTATTTTGTTTCAATAAATAATAATTTATATTAATGATATTTAGTTTGTGCCCTTTCCATTCCAAATGCTTCCTGCACTAAAGAAGGAAAGTGTCCCTGTAGCGGAGTAGACACATTAAAGGCAATATCTCCACTGGTAGACGTGATCAGCATGTAAATAAAGTGTAGCGTAGTAATTCCAATCCCATTCCCCAACAACTGGACGAAACACGGCTTTGGGAGTCAACTGATTTTATTGAGCCACTGCTGGCTCTTATGCAATTCCCCATGCAAAGGGTTTCTGTAATTTCATTCCAGGGATTTCCCCCTGGTGGACTTGGTGGAAGACAGGGAACAAAAGCTTATTTCCCATGATCCTTTTCTGTACTTGGAAGATTATTGAGCAAGAGCAATTCTTTAGATTATCTCCCAAATACAGAAAATTGCACAATATTTTAAAACATCATAACTCCTTAAATATTAATCAGAACTCAACGAATACTCAACGACACTTCACCGAATAGCAGGGATCTGAGCACCCAATCTGTAGAAATACTGCTCAGATCCATTTGGTAGAACAGGAAAGTCATTCAAGTGAACTTTTAGCCCAGTGAGCCACAAGGTGAAGCCCCAAAACCATTCCATGCGATTGCATGCTTTGACCGGTCTTCTTTCGGAAGTTCTCCCAAACAAACCAATGAATGCAACTGTTCACAAACTGGGTAGTCGTGTGTCTGATGGTCATTCATTCCATTTAGCCGAATGCTGCTTCTAACGAACAATATGTCCATATTCTGTTCGTGAAGTAGGAATAGTTGAACCAACTCAGTCTCTCATACAAAGAAGTGGCTAGTTTTGCCACAGTCCCCTTTAGAGACACACAGCTACATATCCCAAAGCCAGGTTTCATTGGCTCTGAAAAAGTTGAGCAAGGTCTTTACTATTTTGTGTGCACCCATTTCTTACTGTACTTCACCAGAAGCTGCTTTTATCTTTATATTTCCCTTTAAGTATATACATATAAAGACAGGAGGGGACCTGTGTCTCCTAAGAACACATCCATCTGTGAGATCTGAGACTGTCCTTATGTGACTCTAACCCATGTGAGTGTACATATATAATGTACTAATACACACACTGGAATCCTCAATATACTACACTATGTTGTATTTCTTTTTATCTAGCATAATGCTCTATACTCCTTACTTATTATGTAAGTGATTTTATAAGTGCTCCACTTTTGTCACTGGTGGCAATTTGGATCCATTCAGTTCACTTGTGATTACTTATAGATTTTTATGTGCAGTTAAGGAGATACACTGTGTGGTAGCTGCTAATTCTTGATATTGACTAAATAAGCTCCTTCTACACAGAACACCCTTGTTTTCTTTTGCTTTTTATTTATTAACTTACATTTTTAAAAACTTTTTTAATGGTGGAGCTGACTAGCAAGCGCTGACCAAACACCACATAACACTCATGCTGATATTGCTGCCAGGGGGAAATCGTTCAGCTTGTTTTTTTGGGGTTTTTTAACACAAAAAAAGGATTTCAGCCATCCTGTGGAGTTCAATCTAGATGACAAATGGACCAAACTCACATCTGTTTAGGGCTGAATTAGAAAATTTGGATGTTTATGAATTCTGTGATGAAACTACATCCTTGGTGCCTGTGGCAGAACTCCTGTTCATTCATTCGTGTGTTTTCCCCCTTGTATTATTGTGTTCATCCTATATTTTCATGTATTATGCCCTGTTCCCTGAACTCATTTGTCTCCCGAACGGGGACCAACCCGGTGCCCCCTTAGAATGTTCACACCAATTAATTAGAATGTTCGCACCTGCAACATAAGTGCGAAACCGCAAGGGAAGTAATTAATGAGTGCTCCCCTGGGTGGCCACCATTTCTTATAGACGAATGCCAACCAGGGGGAGCGTTCGTATCCCGAAAGGAGACTCTTCCCTTGACCGGGGTTTGCACTGGAGCCGCACGGAGACCAGTGCACGGTGCAGGGGCTCTGGAGGTTGGTGGGGAGACTTTTGAGGCACTGGCCAGTTTGGTGGGCTATCGAGACTGGGTCCCTTTTCCCGTGTCCTGGCTCCGAGGTACAGAGGATCCTGGGTAGAAACCCATGGTTGGTTGGAAGGCCACTTGCTCGGGGTTATGCATAAAAGCCATGTGTGGAATAATAAAGTGTTGTTGTACCCTTCTAGTCTCGACTGATGTTTGGGGATGTGACTGCTGAAACAGCAGAATTTACATGTATGTTGCACCTGGATTCTTTGGGAACATCTCAGCACCCAACTGCGAGCTATAATCACTAAGTACATAGCAATTCGGGAGGAACCCAACGAATGGGTATACAAATTACCAGCATTTGTAACAAATTTTATTAACAACATCTGCATTTTGCAGTATGAATGGCTCTGCATGCAGCCGGATGTTTTTTTTTCCCATTTGGTTTGGGGCCCTTTGGGTTTTAGTGCATAACCCTGTATGTTAATGTTGATAAAATTGGTGTATGTCTGTGAAATAAAGTCAGCAAAAATGTAATGCTACCTTTTTTGCTACATTTTTAAACCGAGTGAACAGCATTTGCTAATGAAAATTGCATTGTCTTGTTTTATAGTCAACAGGACAAAACTTTCTTGAGCACACTGAGCATTGCAGACGTGGCATCTGACCTCAGACCCCTAATGTTGTGGATGGCAAACTCAATGGAACTTCTCAATTTTGTTCAAAGAAAAATCTTAGACATGGAAAAGGAATGGGAATCAGAAGGTAAATTCTTTATTATTATTATTATTATTATTATTATTATTATTTATAAAGTGCCAACAAGTTCCGTAGCGCTGTACAATGGGTTGGCTAACAGACAAGTATTTGTAACCAGACGAGTTGGACACACAGGAGGGAGTGGGGTAATGTGACATAAACGTTAAGGGTAGGGTAGAAAAGTAGGTTGCTAGGATAGTGTTCATTGAGGGCTTAGTGTTTTGTTTTGATGACAGTTTCAGGAGAGGAATCAGGGTGCAGGGAGGGAAAGCTGTTCACAGTATATGTACCATCCTAAGGAGTTAATTTTTTTTATATGTGTGTTTATATATAAAGTATCTCATGTAAGTGAGTACACCCCTCACATTTTTGTAAATATTGTTATATCTTTTCACGTGACAAACACTGAAGAAATGACATTCTGCTGTATAACAGTGTAAATTTGTAAATAACACACAGCCATTGATGTCTAAACCGTTGGCAACAAAAGTGAGTACACCCCTGTAACGGATCACCTGGCACCCCGTTGGGTACCTCCATTGAAAATTGAAAAAAAATACATGTTTTTTTTACTTTTACTTGAAAAATCTTTTACTCGTCTACAAAAGCGAATGAAAAAAACTGCTAAATAGATTCAAAATTTTGTCCTGAGTTTAAAAATACCCAGTGTCTACGTGCTTTTTTTGCTTTTTTTTCTTACAAGTTATAGGGCTATAGGAGTAGGATATTGCGGTTTCAAAACATACATTTTTAAAATGTATCAATAGTGACATTGTAACACTATTATCTGTCATAAATCTCTGAATAACACCCCACATGTACATATTTTTTTTTAAAGTAGACAACCCAGGGTATTCAATAGTATCCACTTTGTCGAAAACACTGGCCAAAGTTAGCATTCATATTTGTTTGTGTGTGAAAAAAGTAAAAAACTAAATTGAACGCTAATTTTGTCCAGTGTTTGTGACTAAGACTGGACATACCCCATTTGCAATACCTTGGGTTGTCTTTGTGATGAAATGCCTTTCGTCACTAGATTTTTAGGTGACAAGTTGCCATTTGCCCCTGGCTGTTGGAGGAGCCTGAGTGCCAGCCTCCTGCCTCATGACTACGGCCCTGGGTTGTATGGCACCTTACAAACCTTATTTGGGCTAATGGATTTATATTGTGCTGCTGCTGGCCCTTTAAGACCTGCCTTGTGGGTTATGGGACTGGTGCTGGCCCTTTAAGCACCTTTTTGGGGCATAGGGAAAATTGGGACACTGCCCCTTTAAGACGGTGTCCCCAGACTTGTTTGGGACACTGCCCCTTTAAGACGGTGTCCCCTGTGTCCCCAGACCTGGTTCAAACCCTTTGTGCCTGGCTATTTCCCACTTGGTTCAGTAAATGGGGCTTACTGAACCAAGTACCACACAGGCAGACCACCCAGAAGTGGAAGTGTGCAGGCAATTTACCTCCCAGAAGCTGCGGTTAACCGCAGCTTAATTGACAATGCTGGGTGGCCTTTGTTCGTTTGCCGAACACGTGGCGGCGGCCATCTTTGTTAATGCGAACGAGGTCAGCGGTATGTGTAGCCAAATTCACGGAACTAAAATCGGCTACACATTTCCGCGAACACCGCTGAGCCCTAACTTCTCCCACAATGATTTTACAGCTGCAGAGACTAAGTCACAATCGGCGATGGGACTTAGTCGTTTTTTTCAGCCTGAAACAGACCGGCCGCACAGCCCAAATCTATGGAACTGTTTTGGGCATGAAAATGTGCTTGCGGTCGGTCATAAAGGGACCTCCAGCTAACTTTTTAACGCCTGGATGGATTTGGCTGATTTTTGGTTATGTTTATGTTTAAAGTGTGCTGATTATTAATATGTAATTATGATGATTGGATGTGTAGTTTTAAAGTTACAGTGTATGGATAAAAACTGTATTTTTACTGCCTGTGTTAATTATGTTAAACCATTGTGCAACATAATTAGATCACAGGCAGAGGGGAAGATTTTTGTGTGTAATTGCTGGGAGTGTTTCTGTAATGTACGTTTCTGATTGGTTGTTATGTAAAACCCTGTGGGTGATCCTATCTCAGGGAAACCTGCATAAAAGAAGGTTCTTTGTGTGCCAATAAACAGATCATCTTGTACCTTCATGAAGTTTCGGCTCATGTTTGGGGGACTGGAGAAACTACACTCTGGGGATTGCTATAATCACTATACTCCCCAGGGTATAATCACTAAGCTCTGCTAAGAGCTTGTTCCTGTTCCTGCTCTCTGGAATTCGGAGAGAGGTCGACCTGCTGGAAGTTGGACCCTGGTCCTGGGTCCAGAGTGGGTGGAGACGGCGAGACCCCAACCAAGCTGCGGCGGTTCGTGGGGTCTGCAGTGGTTATGGTGTCAGGCAGAGTGCTTGGAGTCCTCGGAAAGCACTAGGAGCATCCGTCGGCGGAAGGTACCCGGTCGGGGTGCCAGCGGTTCCATTACAGTCTTCTTTTGCAAATGGTATGCCATCATGGAGGTAATTCTCATTTCTGGGCTACCATACTCTCTCAAAGGCAACGTAACCAACCTGGCCCTTTTCAGTGTAAAATTATTTGACCCATATATTTGACCCTGTAACTTTCAAAAACGCTATAAAACCTGTACATGGGGGGTACTGTTATACTCAGGAGACTTTGCTAAACACAAATATTAGTGTTTCAAAACTGGAAAACGTATCACAACAATTATATCATCAGTAAAAGTGCTGTTTGTGTGTGAAAAATGCAAAAAAAGTCACTTTCACTGACAATATCATCGCTGTGATATGTTTTACTGTTTTGAATCACTAATATTTGTGTTCAGCGATGTCTCCCGAGTAAAACAGTACCACCCATGTACAGGTTTTAGGGTGTCGTAGAACGTTACAGGGTAAAATATAGTGCTAGCAAATTAAATTCTCTGGACTTTCGGCCTGGGTTGGCAGGCAGGTCCCTCAAATTGCAATCAATAAAATTTACTTAATTATGTAAAAATATTACATAAATACGCTGGTAGAATTTAAATATATATGCATATTTATATATTTGAAGTCTACGTGTATATTTATATAATTATTTATGTAATTTTGTATATGGACATATGTATATTTCGTATTATTTTTATTTATTTATATATACATAGATATATATACAATTTTTATTAGTGTATTTTGATAAAAATACATATATATAATATCAAAATACAGTTAGAATAAAATTTCATATAGATATATAATTATTTTTAAAATTTTTATTATTTTTACATTTTTAAATTTAATTTAAATTACTTATTTGTATTTTATAATATATATATATATCTATATATATATATACACTCAATATATAGTTATATATTATATATATACGTCTGTAATTTAATTATAAGTGTATTTTTATATTAATATGTACATATTAATATAAAAATACACTTAGTATGACATTATATATATATGATATATAGACATATTTTATGTGTATGTGTGTGTATATATATATATATATATATATATATACATATGTGGCGAAACCGACCTCGCCACGTGTCCTTGGAGGGGGCTGCTTGCCCGCCTCTTGCCTTTGGACTATGGCCCTGCAGGTTAAACTGTTTATTTTCCCTGCAGAAAGGCTTATTCGTGTGATCTGAGTGCCATTCATCTAATAATGTGCAGTCAGATCCAAGCTATCTGGGGATATGTAGAAATGTGTGTTTTATGTACTAAATGTGTCAGTATGTAATTTTATGTCTTTTACTGTCTTTTTGTCTGCCATGTGGGTAATGGAGTTTGGCTCTGTCTTTGGAGATAATTAGATTCCTTCTCCAATTATCTCCAGGGCAGAAGGGAGGAAGCCAGGATGCATTGTGGGGATGTTTTACTTTTACTGTTTGAGCCAGGGGGAACAAAAGATACTTTTACTAACTTTTGAACCCCTGGTCTGATTCATGCCATTTTTTAATATGTTGTTCCCCTGAATGGATTGATTGTGAATATGTATTTTTATGCGAATGTGATGTATATTTTGGGAGTTATGAATGTTGTGTAAAAACTGTATTTTCCCTACCTATGATAATTGTATTTCCCTGTGTGTACAGATAATTAGTTTACAGGTAGAGGGGAGGGCTATGTGTGGGATGTAACTATTGTGTGATTGGTTAATGTACGTTACTGTGTGTGTCCCTCCCCTTCATGGGAGCACCTAATAAAAAGGGCTGCAAGCTAGCAGCCAGAGAGTTCTATTTTTACCCTCAACTTGAGTCCTGTCTCTTATTGGGGGAATCTGCTACAAGGGATTGCTATGCTAGGCATATTCCCTTGCTATAATCACTGAGCTCTTGTAAGAGCTTGTTCCTGCTTCGTTCTGAAGGGAGATAGCTGCAGCCTGCGGTGCTTATGGTGTCTGGTGGAGTGCTTGGAGTCCTCTGGAAGCGCTAGGAGCATCTTTCAACGGAGGTACCCAGTCGGGGTGCCAGGTGATCCGTTACATTGGTGGCAAGCGGCGGGATGGCATCCTAGTGCGAGGAGAAGCAGCTCGGAGACACCGGTAACGTGTGGAGTTGTGCAGCGTCCTTATCTTCAGCAACATAATGGAACCAGCAGTGGCTACAGCAAGCATGGCGTATAGCTACTCCGTACTAGAGTTTGGCACGATGGTAGGGTTGCACCTGAAGTTTTACGGACCCAATCCAGAGGAGAAATACGTGCGGTTCGTGTGGGACATGGTGACCCGGAACCTACAACACAGGGCGTTGAGGGAAGGCCAGTGGGCACGTTGGGAGAAACTCCAGCCACAGGTAGAGTGGGACGAGGAAGAAACCGAGGTGGCCGGTGGAGATGGGACCGAGGTCTCTCTACCGGCCCTACAGGGATGCTGGGCACCCGGCCCAGATCCCCAGCGGCAGTATGTTTTACAGGGAGGGGAGACAGTCGGTCTCACTCCCCAGCGGCAGAATGTGTTATTGGAGGAAGAGACAACCGGTCTCCCTCCCCAACAGCAACCAGAGGTACCCGAGGTAGAGGACCTCATAGACTGGTCCTGGGAGGACCCCCTGCAGGCAGGTGGAGATGGGACCGAGATCTCTCCACCGGCCCTACAGGGATGCTGGGCAACCGGCCCAGATCCCCAACTAGAGCTGGAGTTACAGAAAGTGGAGAGCATCGACCTCCCCCCCCAGCAGCAGCCGGAGTACCAGGGGGAGGTAAGTGATATTTCTCCTCCCCAGCCAACTCCTTTGTTCCCTGACCCCCCAGCAGAAGAGCTGGCAACTGGGCAGAGCGCCGCTGGCCTCTGTCCTCCCTTGTTTCCTTCCCCTGAGCCTGACTTTCTACAGGCTGCCCCAGCGGAAGGTGCCGTCCTTCCTCCCCAGCGGCAGTGCGTACCCCAGGGAGCTGATGGTGTCGTCCGTCCTCCCCAGCAGCAGTGTGTAACCCAGGGAGCCGAAGGTGTCGTCCTTCCTCCCCAGCGGCAGTGTGTACCCCAGGGAGCTGAGGGTGCAATCCTTCCTCTCCAGCGACAGTGTGTACCCCAGGGAGCTGAAGGTGTCGTCCTTCCTCCCCAGCGGCAGTGTGTCCTGCAGGGAGCAGAGACCGTCAGTCTCACACCCCAGCAGCAGGACAAAATAATGAAAGGGGAGACAGCTGGTCCGCCTCTCCACCAGCAGAGAGAGTGTCAGGGAGAGGAGCCTGTTAACCCCTCTCCCCAGCGGCAGTTGACAGTCCAGAGAGAGGAGCTTGTTACACCCTCTCTCCAGCGGCAGCCTAACCCACCAAGGGGAGATGTTGAGCCCCGCAACTGTGCAGATGGGACCGTAGTCTCTGCGCTTACAGCCCAAGGGGTAGAGACGGTCGGTCCTGTTCCCCAGCCCCAGAGCTGTGTACCCAGAGGGGAGACGGTCGGTCTCCCCCTCCCACAACCAGGCTCCAATCAGGCTACTTCGGTGGTAGCGCTGGCACCAGGGCAGAGTACCGCTGGTCTCTGCCCACTCAGCAACCCACCAAGGCAGTCTACCAGCTCCCCACACAGCCGTGGTGAGGCACCTGGACATGGACAAGTTGCTACTTTATCCAGGTGGACTAAACATTTATTGTGGGTGGGCTGTACTGCTGTTTGTGCTTCGTGGGTGGGTTGCTGGACTAACCAGGGCACTGACCGGCAGGAGGTCAGATACCCTGTTAGTCTGGGGGGCAAAGGGGAGAAGTGTGGCGAAACCGACCTCGCCACGTGTCCTTGGAGGGGGCTGCTTGCCCGCCTCTTGCCTTTGGACTATGGCCCTGCAGGTTAAACTGTTTATTTTCCCTGCAGAAAGGCTTATTCGTGTGATCTGAGTGCCATTCATCTAATAATGTGCAGTCAGATCCAAGCTATCTGGGGATATGTAGAAATGTGTGTTTTATGTACTAAATGTGTCAGTATGTAATTTTATGTCTTTTACTGTCTTTTTGTCTGCCATGTGGGTAATGGAGTTTGGCTCTGTCTTTGGAGATAATTAGATTCCTTCTCCAATTATCTCCAGGGCAGAAGGGAGGAAGCCAGGATGCATTGTGGGGATGTTTTACTTTTACTGTTTGAGCCAGGGGGAACAAAAGATACTTTTACTAACTTTTGAACCCCTGGTCTGATTCATGCCATTTTTTAATATGTTGTTCCCCTGAATGGATTGATTGTGAATATGTATTTTTATGCGAATGTGATGTATATTTTGGGAGTTATGAATGTTGTGTAAAAACTGTATTTTCCCTACCTATGATAATTGTATTTCCCTGTGTGTACAGATAATTAGTTTACAGGTAGAGGGGAGGGCTATGTGTGGGATGTAACTATTGTGTGATTGGTTAATGTACGTTACTGTGTGTGTCCCTCCCCTTCATGGGAGCACCTAATAAAAAGGGCTGCAAGCTAGCAGCCAGAGAGTTCTATTTTTACCCTCAACTTGAGTCCTGTCTCTTATTGGGGGAATCTGCTACAAGGGATTGCTATGCTAGGCATATTCCCTTGCTATAATCACTGAGCTCTTGTAAGAGCTTGTTCCTGCTTCGTTCTGAAGGGAGATAGCTGCAGCCTGCGGTGCTTATGGTGTCTGGTGGAGTGCTTGGAGTCCTCTGGAAGCGCTAGGAGCATCTTTCAACGGAGGTACCCAGTCGGGGTGCCAGGTGATCCGTTACAACATATATAATTATTTTTTTAATTAAGTGTTCTTGCATAGCAAGACCACGTAATGTTATCTCACATATATATTATTATTATAGTCAAATTTACCACCCTAACTCCTCCCACAGTTTTTACACTACATAGACCATAATATACCGAAACGTGCGGATTGTTCCCGATTGGTGTGCTATTACTTTGTGGAACGTTTCACCGAATGGTTCACAGAATATTGTCGTTCTTGTGGCGAAATTGGTCCCATAGGAATGAATGGCAAAATGTTCAAAACTAGAGTGGGAGCTGGCAAAAGCTGAAAAATTAGGACATGATTTCTAAACTGCCAGCACTCCCTCATTTTTAAGCCCACCTACACAAATCTTATATCAAAACATTCAGCTATCCCTGCTGCCACTAAAAATGTCCTGATAGTTTTCACAATATTACCATTTGTTTGCAACTCACGCCGTCCATTGACATTCATTGAAACTCCACTCTAGCCAGCTAAAATTTGAAGGGCTATTTAAACTGCGACTGTGCCTTCATTTTTAATATTTCAGAGACATACTATGTATCAAATTGTAGGTCTGGGTCTTGTGATTCTCACAATATAAAGCTCTTCGCTGTAGGATTTACAGTTTTTAAAATACGACCGTTTGAAAATGGCAACCGCCAAAATACTCATACCTGTGCCAGGCTGTAGCAGCAAGTGATGTTATAGACAGGGCCTTTTGTACACCTGCTAATGTTTTTATAAATGTATGTTTAATGTAACTGTGAAGCACTTTGGGCATCAACATTGCAATTAAATGTGCTATATAAATAAATAAGTTACTCTGCCCACTCCAGTTGTAGACTACTGGTGGAGGCAAGAACACTTCACACAATTTCCCCAGAAATTATAGCTTTTCTAGTTAACATTAACTTTATATTTTTTTTAATGATTTTACAGTTGCAGGGAGACTGCCTGTCAGCACAGGCAGTGCACCTGCAGGCAGACACATGGACACCTATTGTGACCATGTGATCGTTCTGTTGAGCGATCACATGGCTCCAGGAGTCCTAATCCGGTGTGGGGAGACTGTCTGGGCTGCAGGCAGTCTCCCCACACCGGGAGCACCGCTGATCACCGCCGGGGGAACGACGGTGATTGGGTAAGTAACTAAGACGGTTAGGACTGTTCAGGACCGTCAGCGGTCGGCAATGGAAAAATGCAGATGACAGTCCTGAACTGTCCTCGGTCCTTAAGGGGTTAATAAAAGTCACATATTTTTAATCAGCATATTTTAAATACAAACATACCCAAAAATCATTCGAATCATTTCAGCCATTCGGGAGATAGATATGTCACCTTTGACAGACCACAAGCACATTTTCATGCCCAAAACAGTTCCAGAGAATCAGGCTGTGCAGTCGGTCTATTTCCCATGTTAAAATCAGTTCAAACAGACGAACGACAACCATTCGAATTGTCGAACGGCGTTCGAACTGTTGAATGCATTGAAGTCTGGAGAAGGTAAAACTTCAGCTGAATTAAAGATGGCCGCCGCCACGTGTTTATTTTGTACGAACGGCGGCCCCCCCAGCGGTCGGCAATTTACCTACAGCAGGCTCCCAGCCTGGGAGGTAAATTGCCTGCACACTTACACTTCTGGGTGGTCCACCTGTGTGGTACTTGGTTCAGTAAGCCCCATTTACGGAACCAAGTGGGAGAAAGCCAAGAACACAGTATATTAACAATCTGGGGACACTGGGGACAAAGTCTTAAAGGAGCATTGTTCCCAAAAGTCACAGTATGTCCCCAGATGGTTCTTAAATGGCCAGAAGCAGCATAATAAAATACAATATGCCCAAATACTGTATTTAAAGAGCAAAATCTCCAGGGGCCATAGTCAGCAGGCAGGAGGCGGGCAAACAGGCTTCTCCAATGCCCAGTGGCGAGGTTGGTTTTGCCACAACCCCTAAGTGGAAATGTCCAAATTGGGGCCAATCAGCCATTTTCCCTCCCCGGTGTCATGTGACTCATTAGTGTTAAAAGGTCTTATGTGTGAATGGGGAGCAGGTGTGTTAAACTTGGTGTTTTTGCTCTCACACTCTCTCATACTGGTCACTGGAAGTTCAACATGGCACCTCATTGCAAAGAACTCTGAGGATCTGAAAAAAAAGAATGTTTGCTCTACATAAAAATGGCCTAGGCTACAGGAAGATTGTCAAGACCCTGAAACTGAGCTGCAGCATGGTGGGGAAGACCATTAAGTGGTTTCACAGTGCACGTACTCAGCGTCATATCCAGAGGTTGTCTTTGGAAAATAGACGTATGAGCGCTGCCAGCATTGTTGCAGAGGTTGAAGGGGTGGGGGGTCAGCGTGTCAGTGCTCAGACCATATGTCGTTCACTGCATTAAATGATGCATGGCTGTCATCACAGAAGGAAGCCTCATCTAAAGATGAGGCAGAAGAAAGCCAGCAAACAGTTTGCTGAAGACAAGCAGACTAAGGACATGGATTACTGGAACCATGTGCTGTGGTCCAATGAGACCAAGATAATTTTATTTGGTTCAGATGGTGTCAAACATGAGGTGAGTGGCGGCAACCAAGTGAGGAGTACAGACAAGTCTGTCTTGCCTACAGTCAAGCATGATGGTGGGATTGT
>OW240921.1:56268955-56300482 GCA_933207985.1 Pelobates cultripes | reverse complement strand
TTGTTCGTTCGTTTAGCCGAATGCAGGAGGCTTCAGCGTTTAAATTCACTAATCTGTTATGAATGTATCTAGTTATGCCATTCGCTTAAACGAAAGCACTCACCCTTCACATTATCTGTATCCTACATTAATTTATGTGTTTAGTATATGGCTCTTCAGTCACTACTGGCTAAAATAGTAATTCTGTGTTGCACTTTTTCCCGTCTATGGTTAAAAAAAAAAAAAAATCTCTAGGAAGTGGTATCTCAGTATCCCGTATTACTATTTTAGGTAAGAAGGTTTGCCAGTTTTAATTTTCCCCTTGAGGCCTTATTCAGCCTCCACGGCCTCATTCAACATCCCCACCTCCCGAAGTGGGTTCTAATCTTCAAAACGGGCCAGGTCTAAGATTCCTCACTATGATTTCAACAACAATCACATAAACCTACTCCACTTTGCTACTACTAATTTAACGATTCATTTCTGTCTATCATTTCTACATATCATTACTTAGACCTGCGTCATTACCGCAGTTTCGCCAAATTCTACGCCATCATCCACCAACAGACTACCTTGTTCCCTGCATTTCAGTATTCGGTATGGTTAATCTCACTCACTACGATTACGTTTATCCTTAAGGCCTCACTTCGCCTTCGTATAACTTAAATTTCACAATTGTGGGAAACCAGGGGCTTGTCTCTAATTACGGACCAACGTTCAGGTCCCTCAGCTTACACAGGTTCTTACGTTACAGTATCATTGATACACACCTATCCATACGTTTGACAGTTTTACACTTGGCCTACCAGTGGCATGCCTCTGGCCCACTAGCATCTATCTTACCCTTAGGATACCTTGACTGGACCCGTTTCCTGAAGAAGTAAGAATATATATTTTGAAGTCTTCCTGTGCATTGTCCAAAGAAATAGGACAAATACTCAAGGTTAGTATCTACATATGTTCAAATACATCATTCAAAGAGACAAGTCCCATCAGGTTAGAGAACTGGCTTTTAGGGTTTAGCGCTGGCCTTAGCTATCCTAAGTAAATACACCGGTCCCGCAAGGTCTACTCCCCAACTCAACATGGAAGTTCAGCCCCACAACCAAATCATAGCTAGCCATCTCTTTCGCTCTTCTTTAGGGCTACAGCTAGGGCTTCCCAAGTCATGGGAATCTCTTACGGTCACCGAGAGGCCAACATCCCGCCACCACGTGGCCACAAAATTCCCTCAGCCCAAATCATAGGTAGAGCCTCTCTCCACCACTTGGCACTAGCACGGCCTCACCTGTTACTTGGTTCCAGGTAAATTCTTCGTCTCGGCACTAGCTAGCAGGCCAGTTCTCAGAAGGTCTCATCTTCACCCCCACAACACCCTACTTATCCAAATCATTATTCCTTTTTCAGAATGTCACAAGAATCCCTCCCAATCATCGATCTACCGTTGGATGAAATACCCAGCACACCAGTCAGGCCTGGGTCTCCAGAGGAATCCCTCACACCTTCTACCCCCGGATCCCTGTGATATGGGACTATTCCAAAAATATCGGCAGAGCTCAGACTCAGGGGGATCCCCTTTCCAGCCACTGCTAGAAAAGCCGAACTATACAGGCTCCTGACGGCACAGGCCAATGCCCCTAGGCCCGGCACTAGTTCACAAGGGCCACCAGCTAACTACTCAGATTCCACTCAGGAGACCCTGGCTGCTACTCTGGTCATCCTCCAAACAATCAACAGCAGGCTGCTGAAAGTGGAATCGGCCATAGCCTCACCAGGTGATTTAACAGCCCCAGCAGGCCCTACTCTCATAGTCTCGGCTGCACAGACTGGCATACCCCTCATTTCGCCTCCCCCTCCTCCACCAGCCACTACCACTACCCTAGTGCAGAGACTGGGCCCCTTAAAACAGCATTAACACCCAGCACTCCCAAGCAACCAAGTCCTGCTGAATCTTCAGAGCAGAGGTATCATCTCTGGAAAATCAACTCAAGAATTCCTGCATTACTGTTTCCTTTAAACTCTTATTTTCAAACTGTGTTCTATTCCATCTCCCTCCCTATACTATCACTACTTAATTGATAACTATATCTCCCATCCTGATCTTCTGTTTTTGTTTTTCTTAAGGCTGGTATGATCATGTCATTTTATGTTCATTCTCTTAGACTCTTTGTTAATTGTTTGTTTAGCTAGTGTTACTACTCACTGATAATCTAGTAAATTTATGTTCATGGTTTGACTTTCACCTATCTGATCCTTCCTATCTTTTTATCCCAAATGTTCTCTCCTTTTAGTTTTTCATCTCTAATTAATTACCTCAATAGCCCCATGTCTCCCCACCCATAACAGTGTGTTTCATTTTTTTTTCTAACCTCAGACCTTATATTTCAGACTGGGCCCCTTAAAACAGCATTAACACCCAGCACTCCCAAGCAACCAAGTCCTGCTGAATCTTCAGAGCAGAGGTATCATCTCTGGAAGATTGCCCACCCTCCCCTCCCCACACCATCCCACCCCATCCCACCCCATGGTCATTAACTCATTTATAGATAGTGCACATCAGCAGATTTCCATAACATACCAATCAAGTCATTAAACCACTCCTCACCTGAATTCATTTAACACACTGCATCCTTACAATGGTTTAAACACTCATTGATATTTGTGTGTGTTTGTATATATGATCTACATATCTATATAATACACATTTTCTCTAATGTTCTCCCTTCTATTTTTCACTTTAACACTAACTTCTGTCATTACTAAAATATCTCTATCCTTTCAATCACCTGTCCCTGGCAACACCATCATCATTACTTCCACCTTACTCCCCTCCCCTCTCTATTCATCCCATGCACTCTACACATACCTTTCCAGCCTATCTCCACCAACTCTTTCCAAATCCTCTACATACATACCCTCCTACAAAACTTTCAAATCCTACTCCCACCTTCACTTCCTTTCTATCCTTCTGCTCCTAGCAGCTGGTGATGTCTCTCCAAACCCCGGTCCCCTCTCAACAAACTCAGCACATACTAACCCAAGGATCCACACTAATCTCATACCCATCTCTTGTTCCTCTAAATCCTGCTTCAAAACTGCCCTCTGGAATGCACGCTCTGTTTGCAATATAACTAAATCCACTGCTGTCCATGACTTCTTCATCTCTCGTTCAATAGATTTACTAGCCTTAACAGAAACCTGGCTCTCCCCCTCTGACACTGCCACCCCTGCATCTTTGTCCTTCGGTGGTCTCCAACTTACCCACGACCCAAGAAACTCTGAATGTAAAGGTGGTGGTGTTGGGTTTCTCCTCTCCCCTCACTGCTCTTTTAAACCTCTTCCCACCCCCCCTTCCCTCTCTTTCCCGTCATTTGAAATACACTCAATTTTTAAACCCTTCCCTGCTAACATTGCTGTTATTTACCGTCCCCTTGGTTCCCCTCTTCTCTTCCTTGACCACTTTGCTGCCTGGCTACCCTATTTCCTCTCTTCTAACATCCCATCCCTAATTCTCGGGGACTTCAATATTCCTATAAACCCACCTTTGACCCCTGCAGCCAATAAACTACTTTCAATTACTTCCTCCCTCGGGCTATCACAGTGGGCAAATTCTCCCACCCACGTAGCTGGCAATACCCTTGACCTAATCTTCACTTATGCATGTACTGTATCTAATATCTGCAACACTCCGTATCCACTCTCTGATCACCACCTCTTATCATTTGCGCTCACGTACTCCCTCACCCAACAACCTCCGCCTAACCACCTTCAACTCAGGAGGGACCTTAATTCTCTTGATCTCCAACAGTTGTCAGCTGACATTGATTCACAACTGCTGTCCATCCCTTCCCTCTCCTGTCCTTCACTGGCCATCTCCATATATAACTCTACTCTTACATCTGCCTTGAACACTGCAGCGCCACTCCAAACAAGCACCTCAAGGAGGACCCGCCCCCAACCATGGCATACTAAATCAACGCGCTACCTGCAAAGATGCTCCCGTTGTGCTAAACGCTCCTGGAGGAAGTCTCGCACCCAGTCAGACTTTCTCCACTATAGATTCATATTGTGTTCATACAGTGCAGCCCTTGCCCTTGCCAAACAGTCCTATTTTTCCTCTCTCATTAGTTCATGTTCCGGCAACCCCAGGCATCTCTTTGACACCTTTAATTCTCTTCTTCGCCCCGCTGTGGCCACCCCCCAAACCAACCTTACTGCTGATAACTTTGCATGTTACTTCACTGACAAAATTGAACAGCTAAGGAAAGAATTCTCCCCTCCTTGCCTTTCTGTTTCTCAATCACACATAGATCATGCCTTTCCTACCCTTCAGACATTCTCCCCAGCCACTGACCAAGAGGTGGCTGCTCTTCTTTGCTCCTCTCGCCCCACCACTTGCCCACTCGATCCTGTCCCATCTCACCTTATCAGATCTCTCTCCACTTGTCTCGTGCCTTCTCTAACACACATCTTCAACTGCTCGCTCTCTTCTGGCATCATCCCTGCTAACCTTAAACATGCCACTGTAGTACCTATACTAAAAAAAAACATCCCTCGACCCGTCCACCCCCTCTAACTACCATCACATATTCCTGCTCCCTTTTTCCTCAAAGCTTCTGGAAAGACTTGTCTTTACCCGTGTCTCATTTCCTCAATTCCAACTCTCTCCTTGACCCCCTTCAATCTGGCTTCCGCCCTCTCCACTCTACAGAGACTGCCCTTATCAAAGTTACTAACGACCTAATCGCAGCTAAATCCAAAGGCCACTAATCCATACTAATACTTCTTGACCTCTCAGCGGCCTTTGACACCGTTGATCATGCTCTCCTTCTTCAAACTCTGCAATCGCTTGGTCTCTGTGACTCTGTCCTCTCATGGTTTTCCTCTTATCTCTCCCAACGCTCATTCAGTGTCTCTTTTTCTAAAGATACCTCCTCCCCTCGCCCTGTCTCGGTTGGAGTCCCCCAAGGCTCCGTCCTTGGTCCCCTTCTATTTTTTCTTTATACTGCCTCTCTTGGCAAACTTATTACCTCATTTGGATTCCACTACCACCTGTACACTGATGACACCCAGCTATATCTCTCCTCCCCAGACCTCTCCCCTGCTGTCCTGCAGCGTGTCACTGCTTGCCTTTCTTCCATCTCTGAATGGATGTCCTCCCGCTTTCTGAAACTCAGTCTCTCAAAAACTGAGCTCCTTGTCTTTCCTCCTCCTAATACTGATCCTCCTCTTTCGCTCTCCCTTCAAGTTTGTGGTACCAACATCAGCCCATCCTTGCAAGCGCGCTGTCTTGGTGTCATACTTGACTCCGGTCTCACCTTTGAGCCTCACATCCAGCATGTTGCCAAATCCTGTAGATTCCATCTTAAAATCATAGCCCGCATCCGCCCTTTCTTGCACCAGATACTACCAAGGAGCTGGTCCATGCTCTAGTAATTTCCTGCATGGATTATTGTAACCCTCTCCTGCTTGGTCTTCCCAAAAGCCGTACTGCACCCCTACAGTCTGTAATGAACGCTGCTGCTAGACTGATTTTCCTCTCTAGTCGGTTCTCACCCCTCACCCCTCTGCCAGTCCTTACATTGGCTTCCTGCATGCTATAGGAGTCAATTCAAGGCACTAACTCACACCTATAAAGCACTGAACAACTCTAGCCCCTCTTATATCTCCTCACAGATCCATAGGTATGTCCCTTCTCGGTCTCTCCGCTCTGCCCGTGACCACCTCCTGTCCGTTGTCCGCACCCGTACGGCCAACTCGCGCTTGCAGGACTTCTCGCGGGCGGCTCCCTTCCTATGGAATAGCCTGCCTCCCGCCATCAGACTCTCCCCTAGTCTTGCATCTTTTAAGAAGTGCCTTAAAACCCATCTCTTTAGGAAAGCTTATGGCCTCCAAGACTAACCCCTACCTCACCTGTCTCTTGCCCTCTCCTAAAGGGCAGCCCACCTTATTTGATTGCAAATTCCTGTCCTACTGTGTTTTACACCCCACCTCCTATAGAATGTAAGCTCGATTGAGCAGGGTCCTCTTCAACCTATTGTTCCTGTAAGTTTATTTGTAATTGTCCTATTTATAGTTAAATCCCCTCTCATAATATTGTAAAGCGATATGGAATCTGTTGGCGCTATATAAATGGCAATAATAATAATACTAATAATATACGTCTCACCGGCCCACTCTGTTCCAGCTTCCATAAAGAAAGAAATTTCACTATTTTCACTACTCATAGCCTCCCAAGACATCCTAGAAAACAGAACGTATAATTATGGGGACATTTCAGTAGTCTTAAGAGCCAGAGATCCACGACTGAATAAAAAACTTTCCATTCCCCAGTTTGTCATCGCCTTTGGCATTTATAGTGACGTTATCTGCACGGTGTACCCACATAGGAAGGAAGAGCTTGACTTATACATGCACAAGGTTGTTGATTTAGGCATCAAGTACGGAGGGTCCTGATTTTACGACTATCACAAATCAGTGTTGGCCAAGGCAGCTACTCATCTGGCACACTTCAACATAAGAATCGACTGGTGCCAGATAGACACAGAACTGTTTTGCCGTCACTTTGCCGGTTTGAGGCCCCCGTCCTGTGCCTCCTGTAGTTCCTCTTCTCACTCCACCGACTTGTGCCCTTGCAACGCAGACCCTTCCACTTCCACTTCCCACCATTCCGTCACCCCACTCACAAAACAGGAAGGCGCGCAAAGAGACAAGCTGGGCAGACCCATCACATTCCTGGGCAAGGCGCAGGTGTGCAATAACTTTAATATGGGGGCATGCAGTTACAGTGCATGCAGGTTGTTGCACATCTGCTCCATTTGTTTCAGAGCTCACACCAAGACCATGTTCCCGGCCCGACTGTCACCTAAGAATTGAGTTGTATTTCTATCCGCACTCACACCCAGCAAGGCAGTTGGGAATTATCTGGTGACGGGTTTTCTCACAACAGCCTTATGGCCTTCCCCACATGTCCTTTTATCCACATCCACTGTCTTGCTTACGGTGGACCACCTTCTGTCCACAATTAAAGCTGGTGTCATGTTCAGCTCTTGCTCATCCTAAGCATACTTACCCCATTGGGGGTAGCTATTTACTAACACTCCAAATTGAAAATGTTTGTTTTTGACCTCTTTGCATCTCATTTCTTCCTCCATTCCCAGCATCAACTCTCTCATACTCGCTGAGGAGTTCTCACTGCAATATGCTAAATTGACGACGCCATGCAATCTACGATTTCAGCAGGTAGTAAGACATGGTTAAACAAGACAGATATAACCTACGCCTTAAACTGCTACTCATTCACTTTTGGTCCCTCTGTCACCTAGCAAACGCTCGTTCCTCTACCAAGCTCATTTTCTTGGACATAGTCTTACAAACCAAAACTTTTTCAAGCCAGCCTACCATCAGAGAAATTGACTCACAGTGGGGACGAAATTGTCCTGTTCCCGTGGGGTGGTACATACGAAGGGAAGGAGCTCCAGTCCTCACTGGGGTCCCTTGACTTTTTTGTCTCTCAGCTACTTCATTCGCTCCATGGTGTGCCTGTCTCCTTCCCAACCATGCGCAGGTCTACTGGATTTCTTTGGTTCATTCCACCACTTTCAGAGCTCTCACCTACAATTTACACAGACACAGCAGCACGCACAGTGTTTGCAGCCACTTTGGCAACTACTGGTTAGGGTTCACTGGCCCACTGAGAAATCTCGGTGTTTAACTTGCAATAAAGTGTGTTTACTTTGAATCCTCTTTTGCCCTCTTTTTATTACAGGCCTACTCGTACGTTGATTTCGGCACACCTCAACCAACTTTGCATCTCCTTCTACATTCCATTACCTATTAGAAATTCTGAGCACACATATATATATATATATATATATATATATATTCAACTAGAAAAGCTAAAATTTCTAGGGAAATTGTATGAAGTGTTCTTGCCTCCACTAGTAGTTTACAACTGGAGTTGGCGGAGTAACTTTTATTATTTATTTATATACCACATTTAATTGCAACGTTGTTGCCCAAAGTGCTTCACAGGTACATTACAACATACATTTATAAAAACATTAGCATGTGTACAAAAGACCCTGTCTATGACATCACTTGCTGCTCCAGCCTGGCACAGGTATGAGTATTTTGGCGGTTGCCATCTTCAAACGGTCGTATTTTAAAAACTGTACATCCTACAGCGAAGAGCTTTATATTGTGAGAATCGCAAGACCCAGATCTACATTTTGATGAATAGTATTAAAAATGAAGGCACAGTCGCAGTTTAGAAATTGCCCTTCAAGTTTGAGCTGGCTGGAGTGAAGTTTCAATAAATGTCAATGGACGGCGTGAGTTGCAAACAAATGGTCATATTGTGAAAACTATCAGGACCATGGCTTAGCCGTGGACATTTCTAGTGGCAGCAGGGATAGCTGAACATTTTGATATAAGATTTGTGTAGGTGGGCTTGAAAATGAGGGAGTGGTGGCAGTTTAGAAATCATGTCCTGAATTTTCAGCTTTTGCCAGCTCCCACTCTAGTTTTAAACATTTTGCCATTCATTCCTATGGGACCAATTTCGCCACAAGAACGACGATATTCCGTGAACCGTTCGGCGAAACGTTCCACAAAGTAATAGCAATACGATCGGGAACAATATGCAAGTTTTTGGTATATTTCTGTCTATGTAGTATAAAAACTGTGGGAGGAGTTAGGGTGGTGAATTTGGCTGTAATAAGAATAATATATATGTGAGATAACATTAAGTGGTCTTGCTATGCAAGAACACTTAATAACAAGAAAAGCTACAATTTCTGGGGAAATTGTGTGAAGTGTTCTTGCCTCCACCAGTAGTCTACAACTGGAGTGGGCGGAGTAACTGTTATCATTTATATAGCACATTCAATTGCAACGTTATTGCACAGTTACATTAAACCATACCTTTATAAAAACATTAGCAGGTGTTCAAAAGGCCCTGTCTATGACATCACTTGCTGCTGCAGCCTGACACAGGTCAGAGTATTTTGGCGGTTGCCATCTTCAAATGGTCGTATCTTAAAAACTATAAATCCTACAGCGAAGAGCTTTATATTGTGAGAATCAGTATGTCTCTGAAATAATAAAATTGAAGGCACAGTCGCAGTTTAGAAATTGCACTTCAAATTTGAGCTTTGCAGAGTGAAGTTTCAATGAAAGTCAATGGACGGCGTTAGTTGCAAACAAATGATTATTTTGTGAAAACTATCAGGACTATGGCTTAGCCGTTGACATGTTTAGTGGCAGCAGGGATAGCTGAACGTTTTGATATAAGATTTGTGTAGGTGGGCCTGAAAATGAGGGAGTGGTGGCAGTTTAGAAATCCTGTCCTGATTTTTCAGCTTTTGCCAGCTCCCACTCTAGCTTTGCCATTCATTCCTATGGGACAAAGTTCGCCACAAGAACGACGATATTCCGTGAACCATTAGGCGAAACGTTCCACAAAGTAATAGCAATCTGCACGTTTTGGTAAATTTTTGTCTATGTAGTGTAAAAACTGTGGGAGGAGTTAGGGTGGCAAATTTGGCTATAATAAGAATAATAATATATATGTGAGATAACAATAAGTGGTCTTGCTATGCAAGAACACTTAATATTATATATGTGAGATAACATTAAGTGGTCTTGCTATGCAAGAACACTTAATAACTAGAAAAGCTACAATTTCTGGGGAAATCGTGTGAAGTGTTCTTGCCTCCACCAGTAGTCTACAACTGGAGTGGGCGGAGTAACTGTTATCATTTATATAGCACATTTCATTGCAACGTTGTTGCACAGTTACATTAACCCCTTCACGACTTCAGGTCCTGAACCGTCCTAACGGAAAACGGGCGGCGGGAGCGATCAGAGATCGCTTCCGCCAAAATCCCGTTGTTACTATCTGCCTGGCATCCCAGGCAGATAGTAAGAGCCAATTACGGCGTGTGAGCGATCCGCGATCGCTCACAATTGGCTGGTGTCAAAGTGGGTGTTACAAACACTCACTTTGACACTGATCTCTGCCTCTCTCCCCTCTGTAGCGTTTTGTGAGAGGAGAGAGACAGAGATCGTGATATATTGTTGCAGCAGCTGAGAAAATTCAAAAGTATCAGCAGTTAATAAAAATTCCCTTTTAACCCCTTCCGTGCCAGATCTGGTACAGACAGTGCATTTGTACTGTCTGTATTTTTTTTTTTGCCCTTAAGGGTTAACTTTATTTTAAAAAATCTGTGTCTTAGACTGTCTTAGACTGTCTTAGACTGTAGTAGTCTGTTTTAGTCTGTCGTAGTCTGTCGTAGTCTGTTGTAGTCAGTCAGTTTCCTTCCCCCAAATCTCCATTAGATTCTTCTAACAGGAGTTAGTTTAGGGATTACTGTTTTAGTCTGTTTTAGTCTTTTAAAAAAAAATAAAAAAAAATTGTGTTTAGTATTTTGTTAGTTTAGTCTGTTAGTGTGAAACATGAAGCGCATGTACAGCTTGGAGGAGGCATATGCCTTCTTGGCGTCAGACTCTGACGCCACTGACACTGCGTCCGATTTTGACCCAGGTCAGTTTAGCGGCACGTCTAGTGACATGTCATCTGTGTGTGAGCCAGCTGCTAAAAGAAGCTGTGCTTCCCCTGCTATGCTGAATGTGGAGGAGGACTGGGTACCTCCACAGTTAGCTGAGCCCAACATCCCCCCTTTTAGTGCCAACACAGGCATTAATGTGAATGTGGTTGACTTCTCCCCTATACAATATATGGAGTTATTTTTAGGGGATACCATCTGGGAGGAGATTGCTTCCCAGACTAATTTATACGCTAGCCAATTTATTGAGACCAATCCAGGTAGCTATACAGTCAGGGAGCATGCTTGGCATCCCACAGATGTCCATGAACTTAAAACATTCTGGGCTCTTACCATGCTCATGGGGATAATAAAGAAGCCATCAATCCGGTCTTACTGGAGCACCAACCCAATTTGTTCGACTCCTATATTCTCCCAAACAATGCCTAGACCAAGATATGAGCTGCTGCTGAGATACTTACATTTCAACGACAATAAGCTCTGTCACCCCAGAGATCACCCCCAATATGATAGGCTTCATAAAATACGCCCACTGGTAGACCATCTTCAGAACAGATTTTCTGAAGTTTATACTCCCCAACAAACTTTATCTATTGATGAATCCCTTATGAAATACAAAGGGAGATTAGGGTTCAAACCATATATCCCCTCAAAGGTATGGCATTAAAGTGTACAAACTTTGCGAGAGTGAAAGTGGCTACACATTTGCCTTTCGTGTATACGAGGGGAAAGATGCTCAACTGAACCCTCCTGGCTGTCCTGACTCTCTGGGGACAAGTGGGAAACTTGTTTGGGACCTACTGATCCCTTTGTTCAATAAGGGTTACCACCTTTATGTGGACAATTTTTACAGCAGTGTCCACTTGTTTAAAATTCTTTATAGTTTACAGACACTGGCCTGCGGCACTGTAAGAAGAAATGCCAAGGATTTCCCCAGACCTCTCATAGAGGCCAAATTAAAAAAAGGGGAATGCAAAGCTCTGCGCAAGGCTGAACTGCTTGCGCTAAAATTTAAGGACAGGAAGGATGTTCACATGCTAACAACCATCCATAACGAGGGCATGTCAGACGTCACTGTCCGAGGCAGGGTACAGACAAAACCGGTGTGCATCAGGGCTTATAACAGGCACATGGGGGGGTGTTGATTTGGCTGATCAGCTGATGCAGCCATATATTATCTTAAGAAAGACAAAAGCCTGGTATAAAAAGGTGGCTATCTACCTGTTGCAAGTAGCAACACATAATTCATTTTTACTTTTTTTTAAAATGAATCCAGGAAGAACCACCTATCTCCAATTTCAGCTCAAGCTGATTTCCACAATAATTTATGGAGATGGTCAAGTTCCAACGACAGTGCAAGAGTCGTCTAGACATTTTATTTTTAAGATACAGCCAACACCAAAAAAAAGAAACCCCCAGAAACGTTGCCGGGTCTGTTATAAAAAAGGGAAAAGGACAGACACCCCTTTTCACTGTCCCGATTGCCCTACAAAACCTGGACTGTGTATTGGAGCATGTTTTAAGGTCTACCACACAGAAAATAAATTTTTATAATACTTGTTCCTGATTTATTTTTTTTGTTTATTTTGAAAGCAGCAAATTTCTGTTAGTCAGTATCCTTCCCCCAAATCTCCAGTTAGATTCTTTTTGCAGGAGTTAGTTTACAGATTGCTGCTAACAGAAGTTTTAGTCTCATTTAGTCTGTTTTTATCAGTTTTAGTCTGTTTTTAGTATAAAAAAAAAAAAAAATTGTGTGTTAGTAACTCTGTGTTAGCCAGACTCTGACGCCACTGACACTGCGTCCGATTTTGACCCAGGTCAGTTTTCTGACATGTCATCTGTGTGTGAGCTGGCTGCAAAAAGAAGCTGTGCTTTCTCTGCTACGCCGAATGTGGAGGAGGAACAGGTTTCTCCACAGTTAGCTGAGCCCCAAATCACCCCTTTTAGTGCCAACACAGGCATTAATGTCAATGTGGATGACTTCTCCCCTATGCAATATATGGAGCTATTTTTAGGGGATACCATGTGGGAGGAGATTGCTCCCCAGACTAATTTATATGCTACCCATTTTATTGATACCAATCCAGATAGCTATGCAGTCAGGGAGGAGTGTGCTTGGCATCCCACAGATGTCGCTGAACTTAAAAAAATTCTGGGCTCTTACAATTCTCATGGGGATTATAAAGAAGCCATCAATTTGCTCTTACTGGAGCACCAACCCAATCTGTTCTAGTCGAGTGTACTCTCAAACCATGTCTAGAACAAGATTTGAGCTGCTGCTGAGATACTTACATTTCAATGACAATACCCTCTGTCACCCCAGAGATCACACCCAATATGATAGGCTTCATAAAATACACCCACTGGTAGACCATCTTCAGCACAAATTTACTGAAGTTTATACTCCTCAAAAAAATATATCTATTGATGGATCGTTAATGAAATATAAAGGGAGATTAGGATTCAAACAATACATCCTCTCAAAGCGCTTTAGGTATGGCATAAAATTCTACAAACTGTGCGAGAGCGAAAGTGGCTATACATTTGCCTTTCGTATATATGAGGGGAAAGATGGTCAACTGGACCCTCCTGGCTGTACTGACTCTCTGGGGACAAGCGGGAAACTTGTTTTTGACTTACTGATCCCCTTGTTCAATAAGGGTTACCACCTTTATGTGGACAATTTCTATAGCATTGTCCGTTTGTTTCAAACTCTTTAGGGTTTCTAGATACTGGCCTGTGGCAGTGTGAGAAGATATGCCAAGGATTTCCCCAGACCTTTTATAGAGGCCAAATAAAAAAAAGTGAATGTAAAGGTCTGCACAAAGCTAAAGTGCTTGCAATAAAATTTAAGGACAGGAAGGATGTTAATATACTAACCACCATCCATGACGAAAGCATGTCAGACGTCACTGTCCGAGGCAGAGTACAGACCAAACCTGTTTGCATCAGGGCTTATAAAATGCACATGGGGGTGTTGATTTGGCTGATCAGCTGATGCAGCCATATCTTATCTTAAGAAAGACAAAAGCCTGGTATAAAAAGGTGGCTATCTACCTGATGCAAGTAGCAACACATAATTAATTTTTACTCTTTAAAAAAAAATGAATCCAGAAAGAACCACCTTTCTCCAATTTTAGTTCAAGCTGATTTCCACAATAATTTATGGAGATGGTCAAGTTCCAACAACGGTGCCAAAGGAGTCCAGACATTTTATTTTTAAGATACCGCCAACTGCAAAAAAAAAAAAAATCCCCTGAAATGTTGCTGGGTCTGTTATAAAAAAGGGAAAAGGACAGACACCCCTTTGCACTGTTTTTTTTTTTTCTTTTGAAAGCAGCAAATTTTAGTTAGTCAGTTTCCTTCCCCCCAAATCTCCAATTAGATTCTTTTTGCAGGAGTTAGTTTAGAGAATGCTGCTGGAGGTGCATTTGATACCTGCACATTTGGTTAAAAAAGTTTTATGGTAGTAACATATAACTGGCTGGCCAAAACCAGATGACGTGTGCATAAAAAGCAGACTTAAAAAATTACCACCATGCATGTTCTCTGAAATTTGTTTAGCACAATGGTTGGGGGAAGGATGTGAAAACACCTCATATACAATACTCTGGAATGTCTACTTTAAACTTTCATGATGTTAACATTAACGGGGGGATGCAAAAATATGCCAAACTGAAGATAGGCCAAGCATACCTATATATCAAGTTGAAAAACTGATATGTACAAGTCTTGAATGTGGCCTTTTAGCCCCCAAACAACCCAGCAAACCTATGCATGGGTGATGTCACTGTACTCCTGAGATGTTGCTGAACACATATTGGGGTGTTGTTTGGCAGTGATACATAACAGAATCTGTTAATTCATGCCTAAAGTACAATGTATGTGTAAAAAAACATGAAGAAAATTACTACCCAAAAGTTTGCCAAAGGCTGGTGGTAGAATTATTGCATGAAAAGTATTAAACTACCACCATTTAAAATACCCTGAGTTGTCTACTTTTCAAAAATATATGGTTTGATGGGGGTAAAATACATTGGCCCAAATAGGACAGGGGCGCTGGTTTACTACATGTCAAAATTCCAAGTTGAAAAATGGATATGTGCACCTGCCAAATGTGGCCTTTTAGCCCCCAAACAATCCGACAAGCCTATGCATGGGTGGTATCACTGTACTCAGGAGATGTTGCTGAACACATATTGGCGTGTTGTTTGGCAGTGACACATAACACGATTTGTTAATTCATGCCTAAAGTACAATGTGTGTGAAAAAAAACACACAAAAAATGACTACCTAAATGTTTGACAAAGTCTGGTGGTAGAATTAGTGCATGGAAAGTGTTAAAAAACCACCATTTGAAATACCCTAGGGTGTCTACTTTCCAAAAATATATGGTTTGGTGGGGGTAAAATACATTGGCCGGCCTTACAAATGTCCCAAATAGGACATGTGCGCAGGTTGACTACATGTCAAAATTCCAAGTTGAAAAATGGATATGCGCACCTGCCAAATGTGGCCTTTTAGCCCCCAAACAATCGACAAGCCTATGCATGGGTGGTATCACTGTACTCAGGAGATGTTGCTGAACACATATTGGCGTGTTGTTTGGCAGTGACACATAACACGATTTGTTAATTCATGCCTAAAGTACAATGTGTGTGAAAAAAAACACACAAAAAATGACTACCTAAATGTTTGACAAAGTCTGGTGGTAGAATTAGTGCATGGAAAGTGTTAAAAAACCACCATTTGAAATACCCTAGGGTGTCTACTTTCCAAAAATATATGGTTTGGTGGGGGTAAAATACATTGGCCGGCCTTACAAATGTCCCAAATAGGACATGTGCGCAGGTTGACTACATGTCAAAATTCCAAGTTGAAAAATGGATATGCGCACCTGCCAAATGTGGCCTTTTAGCCCCCAAACAATCCGACAAGCCTATGCATGAGTGGTATCACTGTACTCGGGAGATATTGCTGAACATATATCAGTGTGTTTTTTGGCAGCAAGACATAACAGGATCTGTAAGTTTATACCTGAATTGCAATGTATGTGAAAAAAAAAAAACTATCTATGCAAAGTTTGGCAAAGACTTGTGGTAAAATGGCTGCATAGAAAGTGTCAAAATATCCTTAGATGAATACCCTGGGTTGTCTACTTTAAAAAAATATATATACATGTGGAGTGTTTTCCAGAGATTTATGACAGATAATAGTGTTACAATGTCACTATTGATACATTTTAAAAATGTTTGTTTTGAAACCGCCATATCCTACCTGTACCTATAGCCCTATAACTTGCAAAACAAAGCAAAAAAGCCCGTAAACACTGGGTATTTTTAAACTCAGGACAAAATTTTGAATCTATTTAGCTGTTTTTTTCATTCGCTTTTGTAGATGAGTAAAAGATTTTTCAAGTAAAAGTAAAAAAACCTGTATTTTTTTCAATTTTTCATCATTTTTTTTTTTTTATTAAAATACGTGAGATTATATAAATAATGGTATGTAAAGAAAGCCCCTTTTGTCCTGAAAAAAACCAATATATAATTTGTATGGGAACAGTAAATGAGAGAGCGGAAAATTACAGCTAAAAACAAACACCAGAAAAGTGTAAAAATATTCCTGGTCGCAAATGTACAACATCGCAAAAACAGTCCAGTCCTTAAGGGGTTAAACCATACATTTATAAAAACATTAGCAGGTGTTCAAAAGGCCCTGTCTATGACATCACTTGCTGCTGCAGCCTGACACAGGTCAGAGTATTTTGTTGGTTGCCATCTTCAAACGGTCGTATTTTAAAAACTATAAATCCTACAGCGAAGAGCTTTGTATTGTGAGAATCACAAGACCCAGACCTACATTTTGATTCATAGTATGTCTCTAAAGTATTAAAAATGAAAGCACAGTTGCTGGCAGACAACTAACTGCTATTCAATCTATTAAAGTCAAAATTGTATTTTTGTTTTAAAATGTACACTACTGTTACACCAGATATGAGTTGCACTGGTGTGACACTGTGCCCTGGCAGGTCCTGAAACGCACACGTGTGAAGGAAACTGACTGCTATTATATTACAGTCCAAAAAGTTTTTTTTTGTTAAATGCAAGCTATTGTGACACCGGATATGAGTGGTGGCACTGGGCAAGTGGGCACAGTATACGCTGTGAGCCTGACACACACGCTGGCAGACAACTAACTGCTATTCAATCTATTACAGTCAAAATTGTATTTTTTTTTTTTTAAATGTACACTACTGTTACACCAGATATGAGTTGCACTGGTGTGACACTGTGCCCTGGCAGGCCCTGAAACGCACACGTGTGAAGGAAACTGACTGCTATTATATTACAGTCCAAAAAGTTTTGGTTTTTTTAAATGCAAGCTATTGGGACACCAGTGAGTGAGTGGTGGCACTGGGCAGGCTGAGGGTGGTGGGGGGTAGTGAAGCTGGGGTGGTGATGCTGAGGGTGGTGTGGGGGTAGTGAGGCAGAGGGTGGTGGGGGGTGAAGTGAGGCTGAGGGTGGTGTTGGGGGTGGTGATGCTGAGTGTGGCTGAGGGTGGTGGGGAGTGGTGGGGGTAGTGAAGCTGGAGGGTGGGGCTGGTGATGCTGAGGGTGGTGTGGGGGTAGTGAGGCTGAGGGGGTGTGGGGGGTAGTGAGGCTGAGGGTGGTGTGAGGTGTGGTGATGCTGAGGGTGTGTGGGGGGTAGTGAGGCTGGGGGTGGTGGGGGGTAGGAGGCTGGGGTGGTGAGGCTGGGAGTGGGTGTGGTGGTTGGTGATGCTGGAGGGTGGTGTGGGGGGGGGTGGTGTGGGGTAGTGAGGCTGAGGGTGGTGGTGGGGGGTAGTGAGGCTGAGGGGGTGTGGGGGTAGTGAGGCTGAGGGTGGTGTGGGGGGTGTGGGGGGTGGTGAGGCTGGGGGTGGTGTGGGGGGTAGTGAGGTCAGAGAGATCTTCAGGACTGTAGTGGACACTGAATACACTAGCCTAGCTATCAATTTCCCTATCAAATCAGCAGCAGCTACACTGTCCCTCCTGCAGCTTCACAATGAATGTAAAATGGATGCTATCCAGGAGGTGGGAGGGTCTGGGAGGGAGGGTCTGCTGCTGATTGGCTGGAATGTGTCTGCTGACTGTGAGGTACAGGGTCAAAGTTCACTCAATGATAACGAATAGGGGGCGGACCGAACAGCGCATATATTCGCCGGCAAACTGTCCGGGACATCACTATATATTAATAAAGCTAAAAACCATTGCCTGCTTACTAATAGGCAATCTAGGTGGGTAGGTACTGTAGCTGGGAGCCAAGTATGAAATAACTATCAGGGATACACAAAACAGCGATTTTAAGTTATTAACCTGCTCTAAATCAGGTAAGGTACATGGAGTTAGCGGACCGCCAAGAAAACCCTATGACAGGGGTAGGCAACCTATGGCACTAGTGCCATGTACGGCACTCGAGGTGCCTTTGCACGGTACTCAAGGCTGCTAGAGCCAAACATGCTCTATCCTATCAGGAGTCCCAGTAAAACTTCAGATATCTGCTAATACGAAGAGGTGGTGAAGGACAATCCTCAATTTATGCATTGCAGCACGTAGAGGAAGTGATCTCAGAGCACTTCATTCCAGCACTTGTGAATGGGAATCCACACAGTAGTAGAGCAGCTCGCAGTTGCTGTTGCAGCTCCTGTCCTTGACCTGTATCTGGCCCGCCTGGTCCCCACTGGATCCCAGGGAAGCCACCCACACTGCTAGATATACACAGAAATGCAGAATAACCTTCCCCTCATACAAATAATACGGACAGCACACACACAAACATACACAGATTCCGCTTAAACGCAACACCACTAACAATCCACATACATGCACACAATCCCACATGCAGCCTCTCACATGCAATACCCCAAACAGCCCCCACACACTACCAAACACACAATGTGACATATCCATCCACACACACAATTCCATAAACAGCTCCCATACACAGCCCACATTCATATGTATCATACCCGATACCACAAACTACTCATGAACATATAAAATATAATAGCTCATATGCGCACAAATACAACAATACAAAGCAATTACAGTAAAAAATAACACAAGCAGAATACGGCAGCAAACACACTTCAATTTAAAAAAAAAAATAGGACCAGTACGCTACAGGACATCACAATCCTATATCGGCACAGTGCTGCTGAAAGGTTCCCTACACCTGCCCTATGATGTATGCCAGACAGGCATAAGTCTCTCTATCAATATCAAATACACCAATAAGGGATTCAGAGACCTCTATACCCACTCCCCCATTGAAGGCATAACGCTACTAGAAATCTATCCCTACTACCTCGGCATCGCACGGAGCTAATGCCTACCGGAACCTCTGATCTTATAGTTAGGCTAAATTAAACTAAAAAAGTGCTAACAAATATAACCCAAGTGCATGGTGAAAATAATAAAGAAAGAAAACGCCTGATGCACGTCAAGACCCCATCGTCAGGGGCAAAAACAAGCTAGCCTCATCTCCAAATCTCCTTAAGTACCCAGTATATAATTAACCATATTAGTATCAGCCAGTCTAAGTGATGTTACCACAAGAAGTCCTCACATACCATTGGTCCAGCTAAAGGCACGCCCAACCGACGTACATCAGCCACACACCTCCAAGTCCTGCCCACATTAATCCCGTGCATTATACGTAATGAATACATCACCATTAGGGGCAGTGTCAGCTGGATCAGGTAGGTGGAGGGGGCAGGAACCAACCATTATTACCACACGCCTCACACTAGTGAGTCATCACAGCGTCACCATAGGGGCGGAATTACTGCAACGTATGAATGGAGTGTGTGAGAAGGGGGTTTGGAAAAGTTATACAAACCCTTCAAAGTCATCACTCATCTGGCCTGCCGGAATGAAGGGTGTATATGTGTCCATATATTAACCCTTGAATTCAGTTACCTAGTGCCAGCTTGTATTAAGTTGTCCTTATTCATGGTTCCCAAAGTGTAGGGTCGGTTAACTAAAATAAAAAAAAACCTGCATTCTCAATATGTAAGTATATCTAAGTATATTGACACTCCTAACACTAGTACTTTCCCATCCCTTAGGGTGGCTAGAGATGGGGCCAAAAGATGAGCGCAAGGGTACTGCTAGTTGACAGTCATATTGTAGTATATAAAAACAGAACAATAAAATAAGGTTGCGCCTAAAATATACAATAAAACATATAAAAAAATATAAAATTTTATATAAAATATTAATATAAAAACAAATTGATGGCAATAACAAATTGTTGGCAATAGTCCAAAACACTTATCATAAGTCCGTAATGGTAGGCGCCACGTATGGAAACAGGGATTCTGAGGTGTAAAGTGGAGTGGGTCTTCACAATTGTGTGCTTGAGATCCAGTTGAGCATATGTAGAAAAAAGACAGAAACAGGACTCCAATGGCACAGTATATAGATGAATAAAATAGTATAATAAAATAAAAATAGTCTTACTCACACTTTTCAGAGCTAAAACCTAGCTCTGATATTGCGCACGTGAAGTGGAATAATCCCCACTCAAGGATATGCGGAGTAATATTTGATTTTCGAATATCTGGCTCAAATTCGGCGTCCAAATTAGTATTATTCGACCCAGGAAAGAAGAAATAAAATATAGTGCTCTCTGTATAGTAATTAAAAGTTGTAAAAGAGTATAAAATATATACTACTCACATTATTTAGAGCAGGCTTGTACTGCTCGGTGTAACCGCTTGGGTGGTATAATCCCCACCTGTGGATTCTTTAGGCTTCTCGTAAAATATGCAGTATGTGTATAGTCAGGTGAAAAAAAGAAGAAAGAAAATGGCAATAAAGTGTTTTATGTCAAAATAATTTCTTTATTATAAAGTAATGAAAAAATAGTATCTAAACGCGTTTCGCCTCAAGGGCTTCTTCAAGTAGACAATAGCTTGGAGGAAAGACGAGACAGGGGGGATATGATAGAAACATTTAAATACATAAAGGGAATCAACACAGTAAAGGAGGAGACTATATTTAAAAGAAGAAAAACTACCACAACAAGAGGACATAGTCTTAAATTAGAGGGGGCAAAGGTTTAAAAATAATATCCGGAAGTATTACTTTACTGAGAGGGTAGTGGATGCATGGAATAGCCTTCCAGCTGAAGTGGTAGAGATTAACACAGTAAAAGAGTTTAAGCATGCGTGGGATAGGCATAAGACTATCCTAACTATAAGCTAAGGCTAGGGACTAATGAAAGTATTTAGAAAATTGGGCAGACTAGATGGGCCGAATGGTTCTTATCTGCCGTCACATTCTACGTTTCTTTGTTTCTATTCTTCTGACAGCGACCTGGAATCTATTGAAGTCGCTTCCATAACTTGGGGGTCACAGCCTTGAGTGCTCCTATCACAACTGCCTTCACTTTTCACATAATTTCTAGCTCTTCTTTCAATCTTTGGTATTTGTCCATGTTCTCATGTTCCTTCTACCCGATCACTTGGTATTGCCACATGCACCACCACTGCAGCCTTCTGTTTCTTGTCTACCACCACAATGTCAGGTTGGTTGGTCAGTTTTGCTTGCTTGTCTGTCTGTCATTCTCAACTACCCTTTGTGTCATCTCCCATTTGGACTTGCCATATCCAGCCCATATTCTGTACAGATGTTTCAGTATACAATCCTAGCAACTTTGCTTTGCCCCTCAGTGTCTGCTGTTCCTGCTAACTTCTTGCATCGACTACTATGTGCTGGATTGTCTCAGAGGCCTCTTTGCACAGTCTGTGTATATATATTTATTTGTAGTCGGGGACAATAAGCCGAGTTAAAGTAGTGGTGGTACCTGTTGTGGTGTGCTGAAACAACGTTCGGGTAGGCCTGTAAAACAGGGCAAAAAGCTAACAGTTTAATCCTTAGTACGCATTGACATTACATAACCAGTACTTTAAATGCCTGCCTCAGTTTCCTCTGTTTTAGGGATATGTGGTGTTTGCAGACGATTCCAGTGTCTGCGCTGAGATGTTTACTAAAGGCTGCAGCAGCGGTGCTTATTCTAAAAGAATGACCTGAATATGCTGAAGGGTCGTATCAGAGTTTTATAAATTGTGTCCTGACGTACAGGATGAATTTAATGTAGTGAGTGGTTACCGTGTAACCTTAAAAGAGAGTGTATGTCTGTGTAGTCCTGTGAGTGTCGGACAATTGGTCTAGTATGTTAACTTGGCACCATTTATTGCTGATAGTATGTAGGTATATGTCTACAGGTGGATATGTTGTGACATGCTGGTATGTGTATGCAGACAATGTAAAATTGCTGTGTTGCTGCCAGCCAAGTAACTTTGCATACTGCTGTGTTTGAGTAGTAATTGACAGACTTCCTTCACCAAAGAGACCCCAGGCGTGTACAGTGGCTGCTATGAAGTATACTACAACAAGAGCTGAAGGTTACTAAAAGAGTAGTCTTCAGGTCTGTGCGGGCCATGTGTCACGGTACCAGTTTCCTTGCTAATGGCTGCAAACCCAGTCCAAAATAACATTACAGTGGATTAGGACATTAGCCACATGAACAGATCTGCTCGAACATGTGTTGTCATCGTGTTACTGTCAGTAGGAAACCTGGAGTAGGCAGAGCAGTTAAGATATAAGGGGTTACCTAGCGGTATGTAATGCACATGCCAAAGTACAGAGAACCAAGGAGAGACTGGAGATACAAACGAAAACAGGCACCTTTGCCAATGAATGACTGTCTTTCCTGATACACTGGCAGGGCTGTATTGACAATTAGGGATGTGCATGGGGAAAAGTTTGGGTTTGGTTCGGCATTCCAAAATTCGGGACATTGACACTTCGGAACTTCGGCATTTCAAAATTTCGGGACTAAAGGCACTTTGGGACTTCTCTTGCAGCCGCTTAGTAGATAACACCCTAATTCCCACGGTATTAGGGAGTTATTTACCAAAAGGTTGAAAGACCTAAATTGGTCTTTCAGCCAAATCTACTAAGTAAAAATTACTTGGTATTAATAAACTCTGCCCCTACTCGCCTGTGGCTGCTCACTGTAAAAAAACAAACAAAAACAAAATAAACCCCCCGGCCCCACCCCTGAATGGAGGGTGGGGGCCCTAAAGTAAACTAATGGAGGGGGAACTATTGTCCTCCCCCCACCCCCACCCCTGAGCGGCGGGTGGGTGCTGTAAGTTAGAATAAGGGGGGGACCAATTGTCCCACCCCTGGCCCCCACGCCTGAGCGGCGGGTGGGGGCCCTAAATAAAAATGTAACCCCCCCCGGTGACTAGGGGTCCCCAAATCCCTAGTCACCCCCCTCCCAAAAGAAAAATAACCCCTACCTACCCCGCTCACCCTAAAAATAATGAGGATGGACCATTATCTAGATACCTGTAAAAAAACAAAAACTAAAAAAACTTACCATTTGATGTCTTCTTTCTTCTAAAATCTTTTTAAAATCCATAATAACCGACGCCCTTTGAAGAAAAAAAAAAAAACAGCGCAAAAAATAATAATCCATCTTCACCCAGCCTTGCCCTGCCCTGCAATTAGGCTCAGAGCACTCTGGTTGGTTGGTTTAAGCCATCCAATCAGAGTGCTCTGACAGGTAAATGAAGAGACTGACAGGTAAGTCTCTACATTTACCTGTCACAGCACTCTGATTAGTTAGCTTGAAGTCTAGTCAATCAGAGTGCTCTGTGTCATTTTACACAGTGTGGTAAAGTTGTTTGGAATTTTCCCACGCTGTGTAATTTGACTCATAACTCTCTGATTGGTTACTTTCAATCCACCAATCAGAGTGTTGTTATATTTTTTTACAGGTATCTAGTTAATGGTCCTCCCTCATTATTTTTAAGCTGAGGGGGGTAGGTCGGGGTTAATTCTTTTTGAGAGGGGGTGACTAGGGGTTTGAGGACCCCTAGTCACCTGGGGGGTTAAATTTTTATTTAGGGCCATCGCCCACCACTCAGGGGGCTAGGGGGATGACAATAGGTTCCCCCTTATTCTAATTTAGGGCCACCACCCACCGCTCGGGGTGGGGGCTGGGGGGAAGGACAATAGGTCCCCCCCTTGTTGGTATTTAGGGCTCAGGGGGCTAAGGGATGACAATAGGTTCCCCCTTATTCTAATTTAGGGGGCTAGGGGGATGACAGTAGGTTCCCCCTTATTCTAATTTAGGGCCACGACCCACGGCTCGGGGGTGCTGGGGGTGAGGACAATAGGTCCCCCCTCCCTTATTCTTCTTTATGGCCCCCATCCACGGCTCAGGTGTGGGGGCCGGGGGATAGGACAATAGGTCCCCCCATCCACGGCTCAGGTGTGGGGGCCGGGGGATAGGACAATAGGTCCCCCTTATTCTTCTTTAGGGCCCCCACCTGCAGCTCAGGGTGGGGGCCAGGGCGGAGGACAATAGGTCCCCCCCTTATTCTTCTTTAGGGCCCCCCACTCGCCGCTCTGGGGTGGGGAACCGGGGGGGGGGGGAGGACAATAGGTCACTGTTTAATAGACATGCCCCTACTGTGCTTCGGAACTTCGGCAACTTCGGAACTTCAACACTTCGGAAATTCTGCAATTTCGGAACTTCGGGACTTCGGCAATTCGGCACTGTCAGGATGACAGTATGATCCAGCACGTAGAATTGTGTAACACAGAGGAGTGATAGGTAACGTATACTGGACCTTAGAATGGCCGAACTAACGTACCAAAGAATAATCAGCAATATCCAAGGTCAAGGGATACAAAAAGAGACACAACTATAAGGAAAAGCCAGGGGTCAGGGATGCCAGAAAACAGGAAAGTCAAAAACATGCCAAAGTCAAATAACCAGAATTACCAGAATCAATCAGGCGCTCTCGGACAACCACAAGGGAAACCATGACAGGGCACTGAGCTGGATGAGAACTGGGCCTAAATACCCCTCCTCTGGATCTGATAGGCTGTAATCGGCCTTTGACCCCAAAGGCAGTTACCAGGTTACCATTTGCATAATTGCTGCTCAGCACAAACCCTCCTGTGGATTTGATTGCTGCTCAGCACAACTTTTCCTGTCTGAAAAGTAAATCCCATTAATCAAATTTTTATAAGCGGATGAATACATGACAGGCACTTCAGCAATTCAGCTATTAACATTCGGATGTATACGAATGTCCGAATTGCCCGAAATTCGTCCAAATTGACATTCGGAATGAAACAAATTGCACATGTCTAATGACAATAAGTCAAGATGTACACCTAGTAATATTACAGGTATAGGTCTATGGTATATCTTGGGGCAGCGGAATACCCAGGGCTTGTGAATGCTCTAGAATATAGCAATAGGTTCCTCAACAGTCAGAAATGTGTCATGATAATTAATCCTTGTATGGCAGTCACATACAGTCAATATTAGCCATGAAAAGGTCAGCACAAATATATTGAATAATGTAGGGCTGCTATAGACCCCAGACATGAGACGGGTGGCAAATAAAATGCCCCTGCCATTTAATACCATGCAAATGCCACAGGGACGTCCACTGTGGCATGTTGCAGGGCACTACTTTGAAGAGAATTAGTGAAGTCAGGCACGGTGCAGTAAGGAATAAGGAATCGATAGTTATCTACAAGGTCTTTGGAGGCAATCTACGATGAGACCAAATTGATGCCTTTGCCTACCAATATGTAGTTCCTAATGATGGGAGAATTAAATGTGCCAGTGAAATAACATGAATAGGAGTGTGTGCCGGACTGTAATTTATGATGTTACCCATAGTGAATAAAAGTAAGGGGTACAGAGTGGGATACTCTGTGTGAGGGTTAGGAACTCCTGAGTTAGGAGACTAATTCTCCAGACTATCATAGAACATAATTATGATGAAAGAATGCATGCCATCATTGCATGCATCTCTGCCATGTTGTCTGTGATACTTGCGCAGGCGCAGATACCCAGCTGGGGAGCTCAGTGTTGACAATCATGAGTCTGTACAGCTCAGCTTCAGTGTTGTAGCTGGGAACAGTAAGTCTTTACGCATGAGTTCGGCAGCAATTAGGAACGGTCCAGGATTACAAGGAACTTTGTTAGTGGTATCCTGGTACTTGACCAGAGTACAATGGACTAGCTGGGGTGGAGGGTCTAGTGAGGTACTTGGGAATGAAATAACCTCTTCTAGTGGTGAGACATGCTATGATAAATAAACAATGAGTAAATGTTGATGAGAATGTAGCCCTATATTAACTGGCAGCTCGTTAAGTGCCAGATGGCGAAGACATTGGCTATTCAAGGGGAAGTTGAGGCCTTGCTAAATGCCAAGTGGCTCAGAGAGGCTCTAGCGGTGATTGTGGCCAAGGGACTGAGGCCACAAAAAGAAATGGCACAAATGTTAGCTTCTCAGTGACAAGAGATTCAAATGAGTGGCCATGACAGGTGAGGCCCTATCGAATAACCTGCAGAGGTTGGAGTGAGGCTCTAGCTATGAGATGTGCCGATGGGTGAATACCTTCGCATGAGGATGGGTGTTGGCCTCACAGGACTGAATTATGAATATACTATAAAATGGCCCGCACCTTTGCAGCCAGTTTATCTATCCCTAAGAAATGTAGAGGAATAGAAATGTAATGGATTAATAGAAAGTATGTTGGAACGTACCAACCTTGCCCAACTAGTGAGGTTGAGCTTGAGAAAGGATATCGTAGAGAGGAACCTAAAGACACAATGAGAATATGTCCAGGATGGTGTAAGTGCTAATTGAGATAACGTATATGTGTTGTGGTTAACGATTAATACGTCAACAACAGGTTGATGAGTAAGAACCTAGAAAACTAAGGAAACTTATGTATAATGATTACATACCTAGGCCAAACAAAATAAGTAAGGAAAAGAGATACCTGATTGAACTGAATCTAGATATGAGTTCCCACTGTGCGTCCTTCTACTAGAAGTATGTGTAAGAAAGAATAGAATAAGTAATGAAGCAACAAAACATGTATATCAAAACTCTAGCTTACTAGCCTTAAGCGAATTATGAGATCTAGCATGCGCCTTAGATGAAGATGTGGGTTATACTAATTTAAGTAAAACAGACCTATTGAAGAGGCCTGAATACATATAATTGCGCAATGAGGGGTTCTGGGTTCTTGGGAGTGTGCCAAGAGGGGGGCAATATAGGGAGGACTTGTGTGGGCCTAGCGAGGCAATGTGGAATAGTAGAATGTGATATGAAAGGGTTGTAGTTTCCCCTCGTATTTGGATCGTAGTGGTTTGTCCAAGGGAGGCCGTTTGGAATGAAGTCCTAATAAGTGCCATGTGTAGAGGTATTGTAGCAAAAGGCCGAGAGAGCCCAATATAAGTCCTAAGCTGCAGAATGGAAAAAATTAAGGCTGCATAATGGGGTATAGATGTATTAAATTAACAAATGTGGAATAAACATACCAAGGTTGTAAGAGTTGTGTAGAGGCCAAGAATAATGCCGTTGTTGTTTGAATTGGTCCATATGTAGTGGTAGGGAGAATGGTCATGAATACCAGGGTGGCAACGTTGTATGTAGTGGAGGACCGTCCGAAGGATGTGATCAAAGAAAAGAGGTAAATAACCAACATCATTATTAAGTGTCTAGATGTAGGTGACTTGTCATATGTAACGTTGTCAATAACGTGCTAGACCAAAGTAGCTTAATATGTGGAGTAAGGATAAAACTTATCGGATGAGAGATTAAGGTTTCCCAAATTCCTTAGGCTCCGAGTGGGTTGGTGTAGGTCTAGCGTATAATTGAATAAAGTAAGATAAGCAGTATATAACCCTCATGAAGCAGGCCCCTCATTTCAAGCCAAATTAAGGGGCCAAAATTGTGTTGTATTGGGTTGCCCATAGAGGGCCATGTGAATCGAATGTAGTGAAGGTCAAGTAAGGACCATGTTTAAAGGTATTTAATGAATCAAGATCTGGACAGTATTGATGACACTAAATAGTTTGCAACATGTGAATATATTTAAGCTGTGTCCTATGTAGGTGATGATGATCCCGCCTAGTAGATGCTGCTGAACCATAGTGTTTGACATGGGTAGAATATAGCTTCCCCAGGAGGATGACCTAGTGAAAGCCATATAATAAGGTATGCTTAGTTTATTGATATCGTGTAGTGTGGTGGGGTAGTATGTAACCCCTGTAAGTGGATGTTATGCGAATGAAAAGCCCAATGTAGTGCTGAAATAGGAACATAGTATGTTACCCACTGAGGGTCACATGAAACGGACGTTGCAAAGTCCCATTGAGAGTCTTTTGCAAGGACTATGTATATGAGGCCGAGAAGGGGCCCAATGTAAGTCCTGAGGTGCAGGGTGGCCACGTGAGGCTGTGATAAAAGTAATGGAGGGGGTGATTAGTAGATAAAATACAGGTTGTAGAGTTGTGGATAAGTAGCGATTAAAGGAAATATGATAGTAACGAGACAGTAGAGAAACCTATGGTGTGAATACTAATAACAATAATAATAATAATAAGCATCTAGCATGGTTAACATAGAGACCTTAAGAAATACACATGTTAAAAGTTATACAATACATACTTACTGAGCCAGTTGAAGGGAGGGTATAAAAGAGAATTTACGACAAGAATGAGGTTTAAACCGCTATAATGCAATAGTGCTGAATTGGTTTGAGGCCTTGATGGCCGTATGTTAAACATAGGAGAAGACAGGATTTATAAGACGTACATTTATAAAACGTCTAGCTTGTGAAATGGTGAATGTAATATTTTTATTTTATTATTTTTTTTTAATATATATATAATACATACATTTATAAGGCATACTTGTGGAATGCTTAGGAGGATGATATGACACAATAGGGTTGAAAGCAAAGGCAAATGCTAGTATAATGTAGAGTAACATGCGTTAATGTGAGGCTAGTGATGTTCGAAACGAATGGCAGTACCATGTGTAAGAGGCACTTGTAAATGTAATTCCAATAACATATACATAAATAAATAAATGCATATTTTCATTTGGGGTATATCTACTAAGCAGTTTTTTTGGGGGGGTGGGGGCAGTGAAGTGTCCCCAAGTGGTGGACCTGGTTTGTGGCAGTCTTGATTGAAGTGTGACTATAACATATTTAGATGTGGGCCTTGTATATGGCCATATAACCATAGAACAGACATAATTATTACCGACAATTTTAAAGTAAGATTGACTATGCCTGTGCAGAGCTCGGAAAAGGCTAAAACACTGTTAGTATTGACAGAGTGAAACAGGACAGATTATTAACAGGCAGTACCATAAATGAACACATGTATAGGCCCAAGTTTGGGCCTGACATGAATTTAGACAGTCAGTAGCAACATGCTGTGATTGAAATAAGCCGTATTTGCGTTAGTAGTGAAATTTGCCATATCCAAATAAGGAACAAATACGGACTGAAATGCTAAAGCCACCCTAGTTACTGAAAGGCCAAACATGGGCTGAATACATGTGGAATGTCAGTGATAGCGTGGCACAACACGGACCAAAACAAACAAACTTACAGTTTTGCTGATAAACACATTAAAGGGACACTCCAGGCACCCAGACCACTTCTGCCCATTGGAGTGGTCTGGGTGACAACTCCCACTACCCTTAACCCTGCAAGTGTAATTATTGCAGTTTTTTATAAACTGCAATAATTACCTTGCAGGGTTAACTCCACCTCTAGTGGCTGTCTACTAGACAGCCACTAGAGGGCACTTCCTGCTCTATAGCACATAAAACCTGTGCTAGAGCATCGCTGGACGTCCTCACGCTGTGTGAGGACCTCCAGCATCGCTCAATTCCCCATAGGAAAGCATTGGCCGACGTAAAGACTGGGAGGAGCGGCAGTGAGAAGAAACCACCGCGGGGTCTCAGGTAAGTGACCTGAAGGGGTTTTCACCTCTTCAGCTACCAGGGGATGGGGGTGGGAGGGAGAGGGGACCTGCAGTGCCAGGAAAACTGATTTTTTTTTTTCCTGGCACTGGAATTTCCCTTTAACAGCCTCAGGAAAAACTGCAGTTGGGCCGGATGTGGCAGTGCCCCATGAGCTTTAAGGGTTGGCTGTTTCTTTTACTCAAGTGAGGTAAAACTAGTTTGTTTTTTTTGGAGTTCATGTAGTTTGTGTTGACGACCTTTGAACTGATGGTTCTGTAGTGAACCAGGAAGTCTCAGCCCAGAGTAAGCGTAGGCCGGATAAACCCCTTTCACAACATTAGGCTCTGCCTTTCCATATTTTAAAGGGCCATTTGGCCTGAATTTGTGGGAGGAGTTATGGCCCCTATCTCCTACTCACCTTTGACGTTCAAGCGGTTTGTTCTCTCCATAGCAACCAGCACTTCCGGTTCGTAGTTCCCACCAAAAAATTCTAGCCTCCAGCAGCTTTCTTACCTCCGACCTCCATGCCTTCCAACCGGCTTCTCACCGGCATCGGTACCTGGCTTCCGGTCACGAGACTGGCACGTACACGTAAGCATAACATGGGAAATAGCGTTTGGCTATTTCCCACATTTGGGCCTAAAAAAGGGGCTATAGGCTCCCTTTATAATACTTACCTGTTTGTGCATATTCATCTGTTCGTGTACTTTGGCACACCTCAACCAAATTTGCATCTCCTTTTACATTCCATTACATATTAGAAATTCCAAACACAAGTTGGAAGGCCATTTGGCATGAATTTGTGGGAGGAGTTATGGCCCCTATTTAAACTCCTACCCCCTACTCACCTTTGCCGTTCAAGCTGTTTGTTCCCACCCACCTACACTCCTCTATATATACATTTCACCTTTGTGGGCCCTCTTTTTATTTCACGCCTACTCGTACATTGGTTTCGGCACACCTCAACCAACTTTGCACCTCCTTTTACATTCCATTACATATTAGAAATTCCGAGCACAAATATCTATATATATATATATATATATATATATATATATATATATGTGACGAGACCAATCTCGCCACTGTATATTGGAGGAGCCTGATTGCCTGCCTGCTGCCTTTTGACTATGGATCGGGATTTTAATACTTTATTTTCCTATGCAGAAAGGTCTTTTCATGTATTTCTGCCCTGGCGTTCGGTAGATATAGATGTGTATGTATGTATGTATGTATGTATGTATGTATGTGTATATATATATATATATATATATATATATATATATATATATATATATATATATATATATATATACACTGTGTATTCCCTCGGTGGCCGCCCAGCGGTGTTTGGTCGTTGAGTGTCTGGAACCCAAATCGGACACTCGATCACGCGAACACCGCTGAGACCTCCATACTTCCATCAATTCGTGAGGAAACACACAAACGGCCCGACGTTCAGTAGAAGGATACAGTAGAAGGATTCATGGTGATCATATGAAGCCATTTATTATCACACAGTTGTTTGGCTCCTGTTTAAATCATAATAACAGAAATCTCCCAAATAACATTGTTTTGTTGCCTTTGGAAACCTTTAATAGAAATAGTATTGTTTGTGTGTGTGTGTGTGTGTGTGTGTGTATGTGTATATATATATATATATATATATATATATATATATATATATATATATATCCAAAAAATAAATAAGGCAAGGCACTCCTCCTTCATGCAAGAATTATATAAATGCCCAGGTGCAATCCTGCGTTATATATATATCAGAAAAAGCAATCCAGGGAGCACACTGGGTCTTGAAGTTAGTGGAAAAAAATTATTTAATGTATCATAAAAAATACATCAGCTGTGAGGTACACACAAATCAACGTTTCGACCCTCCTGGGGTCTTCATCAAGATCACAGTGACACAGAAAGTAAATGCCAATATATACATAAATGAAAAATAAGCTTACCAATAGAGTGATGAACCAGCCGCCGGACTGAACAACCCGGAAGTGAGAGACCCACGTGCAGTCATGCGTATGACGTAAGTGACAGGGTTGCCGAGCAACCTAACTCAACAAAGTGAATACATGCAGGGGCGTACCTAGAGCATTTGGCA
>OW240921.1:55937018-56268855 GCA_933207985.1 Pelobates cultripes | reverse complement strand
CCCCTTATTTCTCTTTCTCACCCCTCTCTCACCCCCTTATTTCTCTTTCTCACCCCCCCCCTTCTTTCTCACCCCTCCTCTCCCCCTTCTTTCTCCCCCTCCCCCCTACCTCCCTGTAGCGTGGCCGAGCCCTGTATAGTCCGCGGGTACAGGGAGCTTTTGTTTCCTGTACCCGGCCGGACTAACAGGAAGTGCACACTCAGTGTGCACTTCCTGTTAGTCCGGCCAGGTACAGGAGACAGCTGCTCTCTGTACCCGTCGGACCATGCTGCAGTGAGGGAGCTGACAGGAGCGCTCCCTCCTGTCAGCCTCTCCTCAGGCTGCGCCCGGGCGGTGCGGTCCGCCCTCATGGACGCACCGCCCGGGCAAAGCTGCAGCCGCCTGAGGCTCTTTACAGAGCGCTCGGGCGGCTACAGCATGGGGGGGGGGGGCGGGGGCGGCGGGGCTGGCCATGGCACCCCCCACCCGGCTGGCACCCGGGGCGGACCGCCCCCCCCGCCCCCCCCTTAGTACGCCACTGGGTGGTCCTATCTCAGGGAAACCTGCATAAAAGAAGGTTCTTTGTGTGCCAATAAACAGATCTTCTTGACCCTCAATACGTAGCCTTGTCTCGTTATTGGAGGGAACTGCTATATCACACTGGGGATTACTATGCCCTGCATACTCCCCTGAGCTTTTAATCACTTAGCTCTTTTAAGAGCTGTTCCTGTTACGCTCCCCTGGAGGAGAGGTCTTCCCCACACGGTCCTGGAGGACAGAAGCTGATCCAGGGTGGAAGGAAGACGGTGAGACTCCAGTTAAGCTACGGCGGTTGTGGAGTCTGCGGTGGTTGTGGTATCTGCTGCAGTTTTTGGAGTCCTCAGGAAGCGCTAGGAGCATCCATCAACGGAGGGTACTCGGTCGGAGTACAGGGAGCTCCGTTACAATATGTATATATGATTTAAGGCCTGTATGTGTGGGAGCAGATTGTCCTATCAAAACCTTATTCCCCCTCTAACTTTGGCCATTCCGTTTCAGGTCACTGGTTTCCATAGTTACCTGAAACTTCCAGTTTTGGTCCTTTCCACTCTGCTGCAGCTCATTTCCAGAACTACCAGTCCCTCCTGCGTCCTTCCTCAGCTCTGGTCCTGTGGCTCAACTCTCCTCCATTCAACTTGAAACTTCATTTAGCCATGAGGCCCCGCAGCCTTCATGTGTTCGTGCTATTCCTACGTTTTGTGGGTTTTACTCACAATTACATTACACTAAGTCTTTGCATCACACAAACACCTACAGTGCGGAGAGAGAATCTCTTTGCATTATGTTACTTATATTATTTGCTTACCATTCGTGTTTTGATTGCCTTTTGTGTATTTATAGCCGCCCCTGTTCAGTACTTTGTATTACCTTAATTTGTTACTGGCATTGCATTAGTCTGTTAAAGGCATGACATTCTGCACTTTGCATCCCCTTTCCTATTCTAGGTTCATTCGTTGGTTTTTTAGAGTTTACAACTTTCGGCACTTTGTAATTTCTTAAATTAATTCCATGCTATACTTTTGAGTGTTCAGTTGTGTCCATTTGGCACTTTGTAAACTTGGAATAATTTCACGTGAGCGATACGTTCCGTTTGGCACTATGGTATTCATGGCTATTGTTACTGGTATTTTGTGGGTTTAAATCATTTGTTGGCTCTGTTAGTGTATTATTCGTGTTCGGCCAATGTTATATGCTTCTCAATTTTTAGGCATATTTTTCACCCCTTGTGAGTACCATGTTTTAAATTTTATATATCAATATTGTATTGCAATACTACTCTATGTGCATATCCCTCTAAATTACTGCATAGGATTACCCATGAAGATATCAAGAAGGGAAAGGGTCGCCTACTCGGACCCTACAGATAATCAAACCTAAGGCTAGGTGCATTAGCTCTTAAATGTGTGAGTGTTCCTTTGTTAATATTTATATACATTGTGACGAGACCAATCTCGCCACATTGCATTGGAGAAGCCTGGTTACTCGCCTGCTGCCTTTGGACTATGGCCCCCTGTTAAAAGACATATTTTTTACCTGCAGAAAAGTTTAATTCGTGCTTTTCTGCCTGGGGTTCGGTAGATTTGTTTGAATGTGTTATACCCCAGATAGGAATCCCATGGAGCCCATTTGTATGAAACTGACTGTAAAGACTTTGGCTCCATGGCGATTAAACTGTATTCGTGTGGTCTGAGCGCCATTGGCTTAATAATGTGCGCTCAGACCTGAGCTATCTGGGGATATGTTACATGTCTGTGTTTTATGTATAAAAGGTGACTTTATGTATTTTAAAGTGTTTTGTGTCTTTTTGCAACCATGTGCTTAATGGAGTCTTGGGTCTGTCCTGGGAGATAATTGAATTACTTATCTCCAGGATAGAAGACTCTGAAACTGGTTTGGGCCAGAAAGCCATGCTTCATTTAGTCACAAAGGACTTTTTACTAACTTTTGAACCCCTGGTCTGATTCATGCCATTTTTAATATGTTGTTCCCCTGAATGGATTGATTGTGAATATGTAATTTTATGTGAATGTGATGTATGGTTTTAGAGTTATGAGAGTTGGGTAGAAAGTATGTTTTAACTGTATGTATAATTGAGTTTCCTCTCAGGATAAGGGGAGGGAATATGTGGGATGTAACTGTGATGTGATTGGTTGTTTTATACCTCCCTGTGGGCGGTCCTGTATTTGCAAGACTGTAATAAAAACCAGGCTGGGTGTGCCAGCACCTAAGACCACTGCTTGACCCTCAACACAGAGCCTTGTCTTGTTCTTGGGGGGATTCACTGTATGCTGTTAGAGACTGATTGCCAGGAGTGTAAGCCGCTTGGAAGCTTTTCCTGTTCGTCTGCTAGCAGCTATTTGGGAGGTTCCAGTTCGGGAGTTGGAGTGCTATATTGTATCCAGTTCGGAAGTTTGGTGTTCTGCAGCAGCTGTGCCTGTATCTCTGGAAAGGGGGCCGATCGCCTAAACGTTTTTTACCCCTTGTGTGCAAAACGGTCCGTTACATACATTTTATAATATAACAATTTTTATACTATCAAGTTTTTATTATCTCTCCCGCCCTAAGGAAACAGGGAGATTGGAAAATTCTTACAATATAATAATTAGTGGAATTTCTTCCATATGCAATAGATCACTTTAAATAAGCACTCCACTATATAATACTTTTCTATTTTAAATGTTTCACCTTAATTTAAATGTTGTTTGGCAGATACCCTCAGGAGTTGGGCTATATTCATTCTTACAAGTTTTTTTCTGTCCAATAACTGCCGCATGAAACAGTTACATTGTCATATGCTATACACTGCAAGCATATTTATGCCACCGGGTTTAGCTCTAGTCACTTATAATAATATTTTTTCAACAGTGGTACTCCAGTTGATAACTCTATTAACCACTCAGTTGTTTGGCAAGGTATATGTTGTTTTTTTGTTTATCTTCATGTGTTAGTTCAATCGCTCAAAGGCATCACTCGGCCTTATAACTCCTATTGTGTATGCACTAAAACCACACTTGTACTTGTTTATTTGCCCCTTATTCCTTGGGTTGACAAGGGGCTTGCCTGTTTATGCTTGACCCATGCATGGTCCACCTTACGCATAAGTTCAAACGTTTCATCAATTATGATTCATGTACCTTTACACTCTTTTTAAGTATTTCTGTCCAGGGGGGTATTAACTTTCTCTCATGTTATCTGTTACTTCTGTTTAGAGGTTCTTCACCACACAGGTGAATAGAATACTGTGACTTATTGTCCATCATCTACAGAGGTATACTCGTTATCTTATTATGTTATAGATATCCAATTTTATATAGTTAATCAAGTTATAGGTATAACTAGTTAATCTTGTTATAGTTTTCCAATTGTATATAGTTAATCAAGATACGCTCACCATCTATTATGTGGAGATACATCCTTCTTAGCACTTTTTTCTTCTTAACTATTCACGTTGCAATGTTATGGAGCCAGTAGGGGAGAGCGAGGCATATTTCCCGGTGCTATGATTATAGCCCAGGAAAAATTTAGCGGCGCCCCTGTGTAGTTAGGGAACCACTGGTTTAGTGTGTGTGAGCCAAAAAATATTATAAAAGTGTAGTATGCAAATTGTATTATTTTTTACACTACACGTATAATTTTTTTTGATTTACACACTAAACTATAAATTGTATTAAAGACATAGCGCACCTTTTTTTGTATATATTCTATGCTATTACCATTGATCGCACCCCTCACCTTGGTCGAATTTCTTATTTCTGCTTTTTCCAAGAGGTTTCTTATGGACTAATTGCCCTTCAGGCATGCATTGTTACCAATAAAGTGTCAAATAAAAAAACAATTAATCATAGACCTCTCTGCTCTTCATTCTTCACACACACCGATCATCAAGTTCCTCATACCGGCTGACAAATTCTCCCTCCACTACGTCACACTGGATAACGCCATACAGGCTATTTTGCAAGGAGGCAAACACACTTGGCTCACCAAAACCGATATCTTCGAATGTAATCACTATCAATTCATCTGTCCCTATGTCACACTGATGGTGCCAAATGGAGGGACAATTACAGCTTTGTCACCAGGCTCACATTCGGATCCAAGAGCAACTCAAATTTATTTGATATTTTCGCAGAAACACTCTGTTCGCTGCGCCTAAATCTCACAGTGATTCACTACCTGCATGACTTTCTGTTGGTGGAAGTAGGTACTCACACACCATAAAGCATTCACAGCACCACAGCCCTCTTTTCCACTCTGGGTATCCCTCTCTCACTCGACAAGACCCTAGGAAACACAACCAAACTGGTATTCTTGGGTATCACACTGGATACGGTGTCATTGCAAGCAAACCTCCCGGATGAGAAGCGAAGACATCAGGGAAGATTTGGACCGATTAGAGAATTCACAGTAGTGCATCAGACAGAAGTTAACCTAAGTCTCAAGACGTCTGATATTATTAAGCATAACAGCCACTATGTACTCACCCTTCAAACATCACAAACAAGCCAATCCATCCACGGTCCTACTATTTCCCACAGGCAACAAATGGTGCCTAGTAAAAACACTAGCTTCTTACCTGACTACAGTTAATTCCCCTCTACTCTTACTTCATGGCAACCCGCTTACTACCTCCAAATTCATAATTTTATATAAGGACTCTACTCTTGAGACTGGGCTACAACCCAGCAACTTTTTCTCGACATTCATTCAGGATAGGGGCAGCATTAGGAGCCTCAAGCGTTGACACCCCAGTGCATATCATCAAGAAACTGGAGAGATGAAAATCCTCAGTCAATAACAGATACATCCCCCAATCTGAGAAAGAACTCAGGAAAGGTTCTAAAAGTTTAGCTTTGTAATTACTGAAATAAAGTGTGTTTTTCCTTTGATACCTTTTCCTTTGATACCACACCACACCCGACTTATCACCACCACCAATTGATACATACTACTATCATGTTTCTGACCACAAGTTTTAAGGCCAAGGGCCTGTACATGTGGAAGGAGTTTGTCTTATAAAAACCCTATCCCCCTCTTACCTGGGCCGTTCTGTGTCAGGTCATCCACCCACCTTATTTAATTTATTTATTTCACTCTTCTCCTTGGTGGGCCCTCTTTTTGTTTACAGGCCTACCTGTATGTTGGTTTCGGCATACCACAACCGACTTACCACCACCACCAATTGATACATACTACTATCATGTGGATATATGTATATATGTTGATATATACATAGTTCCTGGATTTTAAATATCCACATTGTCCAGTTCCTCGCTTGGTTAGGTCATTATCCAGCTGGGTAGGATGTATGTAGTGGCATGGATTTTGTTCTTGCCATTGAGCTGGGACTTCCAATATATCCTGGTTAAAAGAAAAGAGCTGAAAGAAAAAGCAGAGTGGACATTAATCCATTTAAAGATATACACCACATCAGGTGTCCTCAGCTGCATAGAAACAGACCTATATAGACGAATGTTGCTGATGGTAGCATTGTTATTAGCAGAAACAATTTTGTAAAGTAGGTGTTGTTTTTCTCTTGTAGATATTTTATATTTTAATAGAGAAGATGAACCTAACTTTAATATGCTGCCTATTTCAGGTATTAATCAGGATGCTTTACTTTCAAGTGACCTAGAGGCATGTGAAGAATCCATGGTCCTCCTTGATGAAGTCATTATGTACACTTTCCAGCAGTGTGTATACTACCTTACAAAGGTATTTTTACATTTTGTATTCAACTATGACTGCAAATTACTATTAACTATTTTGTCTATACATATCTGTTTAATATAGTAATATTGTCATTTAGCCTGAAAAAACCTCAGATCAATCAAGTTCATTCTTTCACATATCTGTATCTTGCTAAATGTATCTTTTTTTTCTACTTGCAGACATTATATGCAGCTCTTCCAGACATTCTAGAAAGCAATCCATTTACAGACCCCACAAATCTGTCAGATGTGGGAGAGTTAAATAACATGCCTGAAGGCACTCGTGGCACACTTGCCATATATCAAGCTACATTAGATCTAACTCGGGAGTGTGAATTGCATCCAGATCTTGTCTCCCAGACATTTGGATACCTCTTCTTTTTTTCCAATGCTTCACTCTTCAATACACTAATGGAAAAAGGTAAGTTATGCCTTCATATCTGTAAACTTCATTAATAAAGCATAGCTTTGATAATTGTTTAAATTTAAAACAATGAAAAACACATGTAGATTTAGATTGCAGGCTTGTTTGAAAAGGGCACTTTGTACCTCTGATTCATGTCTAACTTGTCTTGTTAAATTCTGTCTTGTCCAACCAATGTACATCATTGTACAATATATATAAAGTATTATTCATTTTTAATAATAATAATTGTGGTGGGGGCAGTGGCGGATCTAGAGTCTGATCTCGGGAGGGGCCATTGTAGATTATTTAAATAAATAATCCAGGCACAATAACCACTACAGTTCAGTATAGTAGTTATGGTGCCAGTAGTGCCAGGATCCCATCCCAGGGTAAGTAGTTAAGAACAGTTTGACAACTTACCTGGGGTCTGCTGGGATATAGGGCATAGGAGCAGTGGTATGTGTTAGGGGTCAAGTGTGTATGAAAGGTGCAGTGTATGTGTGTGTGTGTGCGGTGAAGTGTATGTGTGAGGGCGGCAGTGTATGTCAGGGTTGCAGTGTGTGTGTGAGAGGGGCAGTGTGTGTGTGTGAGAGGGGCAGTGTGTGTGAGGGTTGCAGTGTGTGTGTGCTTGGGGCAGTGTGTGTATGGGGGCAGTGTTTGTGGGGCAGTGTGTGTAGTGTGTGAATGGGGGCAGTGTTTGTGGGGCAGTGTGTGCATGGGGGGCAGTGTTTGTATGGGGGGAAGGAGGGTAGGGAGGTTTTTCAATATTTTTTTATTTATTTAATTTCTGGATCCCTGGTGGTCCGGTGGGGAATCCCTGGTGGTTCCAGTGGTAGGAGTGAACTCTAGCCCGTGCTCCAGGGCTAGAGTTCACTCTCGCGAGATTTGGAGCGTTGCCGTGGTAACCGTGGCAAAGCTCCATGCTCGCGAGAGTAGGACCCAGAGGAGCTGCAGGTAAGAACTCCCGGGTCCTCTCTCCTCCCTCCCCTGCCAGCTGTAAGCACAGTGCCTGCAGACCGGGGAGGGAGATCTCTGATCTCCCTCCCCGGTCTGCAGGCACATTGCAGGGCTGGCACTTGGACAATGCCAGCCCTGCATTAGCCGGCAGGGGAGAATCTCGGGGGGGGGGGGTCAATTGCACCGTTGCCCCCACCCCTGAATCCGCAACTGGGTGGGGGCTGGTCTATAGGGACTGGTAGGGCATCATCCTTCCACGTTTTTTGCAACTAAAAAAATCATGTCTATTGGTATAGTAAGAACTAAAGATATGTGTATGTTAAGAAAAATGTTGTGACTGTCATGACTAGTTCTGCAGTTTACAAATCAAATTTTTTGCTAGCTTGAAATGCCATTTACTTTTCTTTGGGCCATTAGATCCCGACATCCTAAAAAACAGGCTTATGTATTTGTCCTATCTTCTAAGGCTGCCATTAGAGAAGTATTTATAGTTTTCCAGGTATATATTGTAAGAAGCCAAAAGATAAATGGGTGAAGTGCTCACTATCTGAAATAATAAGAACTGGGCACCAATTCACCTAACAAGGATTCCCACAACCTTGTATAGAGAAAGCATGCAAGAAAAAAAAACAATGAACTGTGCTTTAAAAGGCTCGGGCTCACTGAGTGGTGCATAAAAAAGTAATCACATAAAAATAGTATAAAAATGGGGGCGGAGCTAACCGCGAGCGCTAATGGACGCTTGCTAAGAGAGCTCAGAGACCGGGCAATCCAAAGCCATCAGGCACTTACCACAACATGGGACACCCCAAACACCACTCTACAGCCCCCAACACGTCGGGCAAACAGCCCGCGACAAAATTGGGCACCATGACTAAGTTTCTCATGGATCAGACTGGTCGGCAAAACGAGGCTCCAGGACCCACAGCGGCGTCTCTAGGATTCATTTTTAGGGGGGACACATGGAAGGCCAGGGACAAAAGTAGGGGGGCACATTTAACCCCGCCCTTGCCGCAGTTTGATCCCGCCTCTGTTGCATGTTAAGCCACGCCCCGACACAATGTGTTTGTTTTTTAATAATCCCTGGTGGAGGATTCATTATTTTCCACCAGGGATTATTAAAAAACAAACACATTAACCTTGATACAGTGCCATAGTTGCCAACATTTGAAAAAAAATTCCAAGGACATTTTGCAGCACAGCTATCAATTACTGTCTGGGTATAATATCCCTGGACAGTCAGTGCTCTCTGTATAATACATGGTTGTGTGTATAATAAATTGGGACACTCAGTGCTCCCTGTATAGTGCTGCTCTCTGTATAATACAGGTCTGTTTGTGTATAATATCCCAAGACAGAGAGCAGCACTATACAGGGAGCACTGACTGTCCCGGGATATTATACAGGCACAGGCCTGTATTATACAGAGAGCAGCACTATACAGGAAGCACTGACTATCCCGGGATATTATATACACACAGATCTGTATTATATAGATAGCTGAGCATATACCCCATGTCTCAATCTCTAGACTACTAGTACCTGTCAACAGCAGCTCCAAGACGCGTGTAACAGGGCTAAAGTGTGCGGCAGCTCACATAGATGATTCAGCGGTAAAGTGCACTCGCTGGCAGAGCCAAACTGGGAATCCAAAGCAGCCCTGGAAAAAAAAAATATATGCCATTCTTACAAGCCTATATATATATATTACAGTAAGCACACAAGCTCACTGACATGCGCAAATAGGCTTACTGACAGACAAAACTCTCTGACTCACACACAAGCTTACTACAGACAAACTCACTTCTATAAATACAAGGCTTACTACAAAGAAGTTCAGGGACACACACAAGCTCACTAAAGACAAGCTCACTGACACAAACATGCTCACTAAATAGAAGCTCACTGACACACACAAGCAGTACCATTTTAACAGAGTTAAGGGCACCTGGGCAAAGCAATGCACTGGGGCCCTTCTACACAACAACTCACAGGAATTTTAATTATTGATAGACTACTGAGTTCATACACACACACAGACTGCTGAGTTCATACACACACACACACAGACTGCTGAGTTCATACACAGACACACACTGCCGAGTCCATACACACACACACACACACAGGCTGCTGAGTCCATACACACACACACACACTGCTGAGTCCATACACACAGACTGCTGAGTCCATACACACACACACACACACACACACAGACTGCTGAGTCCATACACACACACACAGACTGCTGAGTCCATACACACACATACACACACACACACACAGACTGCGGAGTCCATGCACACACACACACAGACTGCCAAATCCATACACACTCACAGACTGCTGAGTAAATACACACACAGACTGTGGTCCACACACACACACAGACTGCTGAGTCCATACACACACACACGCACAGACTGCTGAGTCCATACACACACACACGCACACAGACTGCTGAGTCCATACACACACACACACATACACACACACACACACATACTGCTGAGTCCATACACACACACACATACTGCTGAGTCCACAAACACACACACACACAGACTGCTGAGTACACACACACACACACACAGACTGCTGAGTCCATATACACACACAGACTGCTGAGTACACACAGACTGCTGAGTCCATATACACACACACACACACACACACACAGACTGCTGAGTCCATACATACACACACACACACACACACACACCAAGCCTACCGGTCACTGGAGGCTGTTGCTGGGGGTCGGGCAGCCATCTTCTGCAGCAGCATGGTCTGCTGCTTTACGGCGGGGTGGGGCTTATGTGCGGGGCGGAGCTTGTGTGTGGGAGGCGGGGCCTTGCCGGGGAGCCTGTCAGTGGTCCGCCACTTCTGTATCATGGAAAGCCTGTGCAGATTTACCTGGATCTATCCTGGATGACCCTCCAGGCATGGCGAACACTGAAACTGCTCACTGACCTTCTATGATCCAGAAACATAAGCTATAGATAGCTGTAAAAGGATAGCTAGGTGGCACTATACCCCCACCCGCATCAATAGGTTCTTCCCTAATTCGCCCAACACATGCTGGAGGTGCAAACAAGTAGCAGGAACCACAAGCCACATTTGGTGGCTATGCCCTGTGATTACTGGGAAAAGATTGCCAACCTTATAGGTACTATAATGGGCATTAATCTTCCCAAGAAACCCGAAACCATGCTGTTCCTACTCTATCACCAACCTCTAGACAAACACCAGCGTATCCTCCTCAACCACCTCCTAACAGCAGCGAACACTCTCATTCCTACAATGTGGAAACAATCATCAGCCTGGATAGCCATAGTAGATTCCATTAGAACAATGGAAGAGCTATCCTACTCTTTTACTCTTAAATATGACGACTATCACACTACCTGGTCTCCTTGGCTCCAATTCCTCCAGCCGGATACCGACTCCGAAACCCAGTGTAAAAACCCTCCCAAATACGCACAGCACCAACCATCCACCATGTTGGGCCTGATAACCTTTTAAAACTAATGTATGTAAAAAGCTATCGTACCAAATACTGTTTGCATTTTCACATTAATGCTATACCACTGATGCTATGTTTTACTATCTTCAAAATGCACTATTTTATTGTATGGCACTTTATCACTCAATAAAACTTAAAAAAAAAAAAATTGTATAAACATATACATACATGTAGATATATCAATAACGTGAAGAACAGTATCTCAACAAAAAAGAAACAAATATATAATAGTGCTGCACGAAACATTAAAGGAACAGGCATCCAGACCACTTCTGCCCATTGGAGTGGTCTGGGTGTCAACTCTACCCTTAACCCTGCAACTGTAAATATTGCAGTTTTCATAAACTGCAATATTTACCTTGCAGGATTAACGCCTCCTCTAGTGGCTGTCTATTTTCCTGGCACTGTTTTCCTGGCACTGGATTACCTTTTAAATGAGTCCAAAGAAAGTAAATGCCAAAGGAACAATATACAAATGCTTACATTTATATTAGAATGTATGATTAAATATAGTAAGACAATTTTCACATGAGAACTATAAAATTGCTGGATTTAATAGCAAAGGGCCGAGACATATATAGCATAGAATATGAGGGAAGACATGAACCTCACAATGTTAAACACCAAAATGCAATACATTTTATGATTAAGTAAAATATATATATATATCACATACTCATAAAACAAAATGCAGCAAACATTTAAAAGAGATAAATATATATATAAATAACTGATGAATGAAAATGTGTATAATAATAAATATTGTACTGTGAAAGTGTGAAATACACATAAAAAAGCAGTAATATATGGAAATAACAGTACCATGAAGTATGAACAATTGGGAAAGAAAAAAAATTAAGAAAAGGGTATATATCGAGAATGAAATATTATATATATATATATATATATATATATATATATATATATATATATATATAGCTAGAACATGTCTAGTTTTGTAAAAAATAAAAATGTAAATAAATCAAATTTAACACCATTGACCATTTGAGTGCAGAGTGTTTAAATAATATACCGTACTATATATTTGGTTCACCTCTAAAAGCAATGTTAGGCCTTCCTGGGATTATTTTATTAAATATCATGTTCTTTGAGGGTATGCCAGTGTGAATAGTCTCTTTATATCCTGGGAGGGTAATTGTATTATTTGCTTTTTGCTATTCCTTTGCAAGTATATAATTTGTTTCTGTCAAACATTTTGGTTTGATTGATAATACACTCTAATGAATCTCTAATAACACAGAAAAAAAAGTGGAGAGCACACTAGTGTAACATGCAAAGGTGAAAAAGTGGTATAGTAATATGTAAAACACATATATACCATATAGGGATAATTTCCAATGGAGCTGCAAGAAATAAACACTCACATAGGGCAATATAGTCTGACTTATATATAAAAAGTCTATTATTTTTATTTATTTTTTAGAATTCTTTATTTGTGGTTCATTTTCTTTAATACAATGCGGTATACAGGATATGGGAGATGGGATACAGAAAAGAAATTGTGGCAGGGTAAAGAAAGGTATTGCACAGTTATACATTTATACAGTCCCGTCCTTCCCTTTCATTTTTGGTCTTTGTGGTTACAATCACACAGTTACCCATTACATATACGTGCATGAGATAGACTGTGGTGATATAGGTTGTTCAGTAGTGGTCTTTGTCACTCCTCTGTGTTGCGTACCTCTGGTATATGGGGAGGGGTGTATTCGTTCGCTTAGGTTTACCTGTATGAGTTAGAGTTGTATTTACCAGGGTAGGGAGGTATCCCCTTCCAGCCATGGGTCCCAGATTTTGTGAAAGTGTTTGGGTGTATCGTGGAGTTGGGATGTAAGCTTATCCATTTGGACGTGGTCCTGTATTTTTTTGGCTATAAGCAATTGTGAGGGTAGACAGTTCCGCTACTGCTACTGCTCGCCTCGTTGCTAGGGTGATACGTGCGATGAGTTTGTTTTCTGCTCTGGTTAGGGTCTCTAGCAGTTTGGAGAGCAATAGGGCCCATGGGTCTAAAGGGTATGGCTTATGTAGGAGTTTCGTCAGTAATGTAGTAATGCTGTGCCATAAGGGTTTGATTTTTGGGCAGGTCCACCAACAGTGGAGGAATGTCCCCTGTTCTCCACAGAGTTTCCAGCAGGTGTTGGGTGTTTTGCGGATGATTGCTAGGCGTTGGGGGGTGAGGTACCAGCGAAAAAGCATCTTATATGCTTGTTCCGCGTGTGTGACACAGATGGAGATCGAGGCTGTTGCCTCCCATATATCTGCCCAGTCTGTGTTGTCCTCCGGAGGTCCTAGGTCTTTTTCCCAAGCCGCTATGTATGACAGTGTTATTTGGGTGGGGTGAGTTGCCAGGGTCGTGTAGAGGTCTGAGATTTGGCCTCGTCTGAGTGGGTGGTGTGTGCAGTCTTTCTCGAATCTAGAGAGTGTGGCCGTGCCTGCTTGTTGCATCATCAATCTAATTATCTCCAAGCGCACATAAGACCACGTTTTATTATGCCTCATAAAAATACATAACTTCAACATTAATAGGGGAAAACGGTTCATTCTACCATTCATTCAATAGCTCGCGTTCGGGTACATTAAACATACGAATGGCGCTCCAATCCCACGAACAGAATGATCTATTTCTGCCGTGTAAAGTCCGTTCGGTATATTGGATCGTGAGTCCCTGATGGCGGCCATGTTTTTAGACAGTTTAACGAGCAGCGGGACCTCGCCTCCAACTTATGGAACTGATCTCGGGTATAAGTTCATGCGAATCCCCGCTGTCTGTCTGGTAGTGGAACTCGTTCGGTACATGAATTATGACCACCTGGTAGCACGTACTTGAGTTGCGGTTAACCGCAGAAATCACAGGCTAATTGCTGACACACGACCCACTGTAGGGGGTCTCCGTTCGTGAGATTATTTGGTAGTTCCCCTTCGTTGATTTGTGGGCGAACGTCGATCCTCCTTGCCCGTCAATTAGTTTGTGGTTAACCGCAGACCGCAGCCGCCTGGGTGGTTAATGGGCGCCACACTCTGCTCTTCGGGTGGTCGGCCATTCGGTACTTGGCTGGGTTAAGAGGTTAATTGGCAGCACATGCCAGCGTTTGGGGGATCTCTCGTTCGTATCACGAATGGGTCTTTATAAGAATTCGTATAATCCATTCGTGTTTCCCCGTGTTAAAAGTATAGGGCTGCAACAGTAACAACGTGTAATAACAATAATGGAGTCATTTTGAGTCCTTTGTAACAACATTTTTGAAAGGTCTACGAAATTTTTTGTATTTGTCTTGGCCACGAAAAGGTCTCTGACCTCTATGAAACCTTCTGTATCTGCTGTCCCCAGACATCCTGTGATCTTGTGGGAGAGCTTTTTTGGTGTCTGCAGTCTGCATATGATCTCTTCCAGTGGTCCAGTGGAGAACTAAATACTTTGTTCTTCTCAAAAGGCAGTTCACACAAAACTGCTTTTGAAGCAGTGTCTGCCGTTCATGTTCTCAGCTATAAAGCCCTGCAGATTATAGAAGATAAACCCATGATGCAGGCTATGGAAGATAAACCCATGCACGGGCTGAAAGCTTTAACATCTTTAGCCCCCGCTGCCCCTGCAATAGCTGTTTTGTATTGGTAGCCTGCAGCCTGGTATGCCCTTCTACAGGATGTCTCTGTGACGGACCGCCTGGCACTCTGACCAAGTGCCTCCGCCAATCGATGCTCCTAGTGCTCACAAAGGAATTCCAGCACTCCACCAGACACCATAAGCACTGCAGACCCCACTTCCAGCGATGCAGCTGTGCCGTGGTCTCGCCGTCTTTTACCCACCCTGGATCCAAGACCGGGATCCAGATCCCAGTGGGCAGACCTCTCCCACTCCAGAGAGTGCAGCAGGAACAGCTCTTAGAAGAGCTAGTGATTATACTCAGGGGAGTATGGTGATTATAGCAATCCTCCAATCCCCCCAAACATGAGCCAAGACTTTATAAAGGGGTAAAGCATCTCGTTTAATGGAAGCCAGAGCTTCTTTTATGCAAGTCCCCATGCATTGGAAGACCCACATGAACATTGTGGGGGAAAGGATGACAATTGTTACAAGCCAATAAAAATGCAGTACATTAGGTGACACTCCCACACATTACACACAATCCCTCCCCTCATCCCTGGAGATAATTTAGTCAAGTCCTGTGTGTAACTCAATTATCTCCATGCAGAAAAACACACATTTTTGCAAAGTATGAAAGAGTAACCCAAAACACAACACATCCCCATGATACCACTGATCTGGGTGAACAACATATCCAAAAATCACCCAGATCAGAGCAAGGGATCAGGAATTTCCTAGAAGTCTCTTTTTGACCGACCGTGCATATGGTCCTATGCCCAAAACAGTTCCAGGGAAATCAGTGCTAACAATCGGTCAAGTTCGGTAGTCTTTTACAGGTTTCCCCCCATAGTCTGTAGTTAGGAGGCTGGCAAGCAGGCCCCTCCAAGTACAAGTGGCGAGGTTACTTTCACCACAGTCTCTGCACACTTGTCCATAGGTTCTTTCAGACCCAAAACTTCTCCTATTGGAATAGTCGTTTCCTTGGACAACTGTGCCACCCGTATATATACCTTAAGGAGATCTTCCCATCTATCTTTGGTATGTAGCTTGAAGATCTGTTTAAAATGCTTGGCTAAAAAAGCTTGACTCTCTGGTTTTTCCATTCTCTCTGAAGCAATTCCAGAACTCTGGGGTGTGTGGGGAACCTTATTGCTTGAGGGTTCCACATTCTGAACCACAGCAGGCACTTCCTTAATAAACCTCTTTAATTCCTCTGCCAGAAAAGCCTTCGTCCACACTGGATTCTAGGCTAGAGACTTCCGATAAAGAAGAGTTGGAACATTCTCCTGAAGAGAGGTCTGAATGAGATGAAGACTTCAGCCTTTTTCGTTTTTTTTTAATCGTGTGGCTCATGTCGTTTAACAGACCTGCTATCTTTCTTCACGGTGTCTTCAAACGATTCGAAAGTCTCTCATAAGTTGTCCTGGAACCAACTTAAAAATGATTGCATCTCATATTGCTTTAATTTTTCAAGGAATTCAGCAGAACACTGATTGCAAGTTTTTTTTTTCTTACATATGTCTGAAAGAGGAACTGCACATTCACTACAGCACAAATGTTTGGCCTTGCATGTAGTCTTTTTGTGCGCTGGGACTGGCATTTTCTCCTTATCGTTTTTTTTCTGGAGATGCAGGGCTGTAAGTATTCTGGAAAGTACATTAAACAATATTAAAATATCCAAACCAGTAATAAATAACATGAGGATTTTTAAAGTAGAGACTTTAGTAAATCTCATCTCAAGAACCTCACTATCGTGTGGGAGGGCTAGTGACACAGTGTACTACTGCTTACAACCACTCTTGGTGAAAGCAATGCCATGCACAGAATAAATAGGCTTCAAAATGTTGAATTTTGCACCAAAATTTGAATTTCTGAACCACGCGTGCAAGCGATGTGGAAGGGAGCCACTATGCATAACCACCCAGGCAGCTTTTGGGTCCTGTTCCCCCAGGCGTCATCCCATTAGCCTCACCAGCCTTGATTTGAGCTACTTGTTAGTCCCGGTACTGGGACAAGAAGAACTGGGGACATCTTTAAAGGTATGGCCTTTTATAGGCAGGGAATTAATTTAATTATTTTAATTTGCAGAGCTTCTTGTCCACTTCAGGAGGTTTGCAGTACTGCCACTTACAACAGGAAAATTAAAATTATTGGTAAAAAGTGGACTTGTATTACAGTCCATTGGAACCGAATGTGTAGTAATTTTTTTTATGTATGTTATAAATGTTCTAAACATTTTATTTTTGCCTTCCTACCCGTCCTCCCTACATATTGTGCACCACAACCACAAGTAATCAGGTACACAACGTGTGTGAAGAAACAGGTAATACGACTTTTGATTTTAAAAGTTTCCAGAGTCTGCGTACTCTTAAATATCTTATAAATATCTTATAAGAATGTCCACAAGCTTTACAGTTACCACAAGTATTAAAACCAACATTTTGCTTATCCCTATACTCTACATTGCGGAAAGTGCCTGGGACTAGGATGTTTTTAAAATGATTCCCTTTTTTAAAAATAGAAGAGAAAAAAAAAAAAGAGAAATGACCAATGTTATTTAATAATACGTTTTAATTTCCAAAATTAGGAGTTAACTTGAGGGATAAATTATTGGTATTGATGGAGGTAATAAAATCACATAAAATATTACATATTTGTTCTTCCCAGGTGTAACTGAAAATTGTGATGTAGTCCAAGTATGCACAGGCCTTGTCTTGGAGGCCATCTAAGAGCCTGTCCACCATTCTTTGAAATGTGGCTGGAAAATTTTTTAATCCAAATGGCATGACCTTGAACTTATACAAGTCAAACAGGGTAATAAAGGCCTGCATGGGTCTTCCTTTTCTAAATGAGCCACCTCTGGCCCCATGATGACAAAAGTGGGCTTGCTGAGAAACTTCCCGGAACAAACCTGTAGCATTGTAGGAATGACCCTCAGTCCGAAAAGGCTTCTTGTAACTTGGAAGGCTCTTTTTTAAATCGGAGAAAGATCTCCTAGCCCTGTATCGTCCTTTCACCTCTTGTAAAAAAGAGAGGCCAATTAAAAGGAGTCTTCTAAATTAGGGAACTCATGTGATTTAGGAGCCAAATCTGCCGCGTGCAGCCAGAAGGTTCTGCGAATATTGGAAATATAATTGAAGGATTGACCAATAACAAGCACAGCTCTGCTGTAAGCTTTCAAAAGTGTCATCTTAGAAGCCTACAGCATCCGCAATCTTAAACCGTGTACTGCAAAACGTCTGATTCATAGGATCAGCAGAAACACGGCTTCCTGTAGTGGATAACAATGCTGGATCAATTTCAGGAGCCATTAGTGCCTGAATGTCAGGGGTACCAATATGATTTCTAAAGAGAAGATCATCCTCTTTAACTAGCAGGGATCTGAAAGCTAGTTTGGCAAAATCCCTGACTTCTGACTTTTGCTTGATGGCCTGTCTGGAACAATTTTGAAGGGAGCACTTTACCAAAAAGGCTCACCCTGGTCATCTGAATTTTGCTCAACTTCCCTCATTCAGTGGAAGCTGCAGAGCAAACCACCTCATCAGACTCCCAATCAATCTCAGGTGATCCCTGTCTGGAACAGGACAAACGTTCTTGAAAAGAATGGTGAGGGACTAATAGTACTTAAAACAAGTCTTGTCCCTTTTGTGTGAAAATTGTTTAGAAACCTCAAATGAGGGAAACACATGTTTAGCTTTTGGAGGTACTGTCAAATGAGAGTGAGGGGAAGAGGGACCAAAATCATGTTAATCATCTGAACTTGAAGTAGATGAAAAGCAACCCTTCTGTGACTAGACCAATCTCGCCACATTGCATTGGAGAAGCCTGGCTGCTCGCCTGCTGCCTTTGGACTATGGCCCCATGTTAAAAGACTTTGTTTTGCCTGCAGAAAAGCTGTATTCGTGCTTTTCTGCCGGTTGTTCGGTAGATTCAATCTACCGAACAACCGCACGAATGAATAGACAACCTGGGAGCTGGAGTGTGCCGGCAATTAACCTCCCTGAAGCTGCGGTTAACCGCAGCTTAATTGACGAATGATGGGTGGCTGCCATTCGTGACCCGAACACCAGGTCACGCCCATTTTAAACATACGAATGCACAGCGGTGTTCGTCTCTATTTTCATGGAACTTAAATCGGACACAGTTTTGTGCGAACACCGCTGAAGCCGCCGACCTCCCTTCTTGTTCGCTGGAAGTGCAAGAACGGCACCGGTGTTCGGTAGTTTTGTTTGAATGTGTTATACCCCAGATAGGAATCCCATGGAGCCCATTCGTATGAAACTGACTGTGTAAAGACTTTGGCTCCATGGCGATTAAACTGTATTCGTGTGGTCTGAGCGCCATTTGCTTAATAATGTGCGCTCAGACCTGAGCTATCTGGGGATATGTTAAATGTATAGTTTTAATGTAATGTGTCTTACATGGTGTATTTTAACAGCTTGTTTTAGTATCCCCACGTGCATAATGGCGATTTGCCTTTGTCTTGGGAGATAATTGAATTACTTCTCAATTATCTCCCAGGGCAGAGGGGAGGAAGCCAGGATGCATTGTGGGAATATACTGTGACTGTTTGTCCTATTTGTCTGCTTGTCTGTCCCTTGTCACAGTCTCCCATTTGGTCCCTTAGGGGAGTGTCCACCAGGTGGGAGACCTGCATAAATACTGGGCAGGTAGCCCTCATTAAACAGACCACTGCTTGACCCTCAACACGGAGCCTTGTCTCGTCTTTGGGGGGATTTACTGAATGCTGATAGAGACTGATTGCTAGGAGTGTAAGCCGCTTGGATGCTTTTCCTATTCGTCTGCTAGCAGCAATTCGTATGGTTCCTGTTCGTCTGTTTGGAGTGCTATATTGGATGCCGTTCGGGAGTTTGGAGCATTCACTTATTGGCGGTTCGTGTGTTTGGTGTTCTGCAGTAGCTGTGCCTGCATCTCTGGAAAGGGGGCTGATCGCCTAAATGTTTTTTACCCCTTTTGTGCAAAACGGTCCGTTACACCTTCTTTTTTATTTTGCAAGTAACTGGGACCATCTCCTCCTCAGAAGATGAAGAGGATCGGTCCCTGGCAAGGAAGGCACTTTTATGGAGCCTTCTAACATTGATGGCGCTATATTTAGGAGATACAACCCCACATCTGTGGCAGACACAGAAAGAGAGCCCTCCATCAACGTTGCCATTTTAAAATCTGAGTGAGCTGCATGGCTGTCCTGATCACCTGAAAACGCTGTTGCTGTGCGGGAGCACAGCACACAAATGTTTTAAGGGCAGCAAAATATTTCTCTGGGAGGCTGAAACATACCCACTAACTTTGCTAGGTGGTTATGCCTCCAGCACTCTGCGAATTCCAACATAAATCTTCTTTATTAAGTCAATGCTCCAAGTGTCAATGTTTCAGTTCTCACCAAGAACTTTCATCAGGACAAAACATGTTCCCCCACAGGCAATGTCCTAACCCCATGTCATGTGATCTTGGTGTCATTGCAATCACATGATGCGGATGGGTGGTATTTGCTGCAGGGGGAATGTCTTGGTAGTCATGCAGTCCACCCAATTGGATCTGGTGAGGAAGGTGAGTATGCTGAATACTCGAGTCAAGTTGATTTATTCACTCACTATTTGAGCACTTAGAGCACTATGCACTCTACACTCACTTAATTATTTTGTTATTTTTTAGTCTTGGTAGGACTTGGAGGGGAGGACAGTTTTCAAGTTTGGGTTAGCCTTTAGTTTAGAACACCCACAAAGGTGTTGCCTAGGAGCCGTATTATTTATATTCAGTAGTCAGATAGACAGGAGTTCTGCTTTACCACAGCAGTGTTGAACACCCAGGAAGCTGCTTTGTCTAGCTTCAGCAGGTGGATAGACAGGAGTCTTGATTTATATAGTGGTAGTGACCACTCTCAATATTCCATTTTGAGACCCTTCCCTATATTATCTCTTGGTTTATTATCCTTCTTTCCTATCCCACCTGTCCTCTACCCCCATTATTGTGCAGTTAGTGGATGATATACAGTTCACTACTTATCGCCCTGTGGTATTTTATTCCTTTTGTCGCAGTAGCACCAGTTGGATGCTCTGAGCCAATCAGTATCTACTGGAAATGCACTGTCAAGAATTCACCCATGGGTAATTTACCCATATACTTAGAGGTAACTGCTTCTGTTCCCCAGCCTGTAATTTTGGATCAACTTGTATCTTTTTATCTTTTTATCTTTTGATTGCAATAAAGTTTTACCTTCCACTTTAGATACTCTGTTCCTAGTCAGTCTGCTGGAGGGACTGTATATGTATACCCTACCAAGTTATTGTAAATACATTATTTTATTCAGTTTTTTTTATACCAGACAGGAATCCCCAATTCTTTTTGGGATTCCTCCTTCTTCCAATACTGTATTATCTTTAGGGTCCAAGCCCAGGGTGGGTCTGGTACCACCCACACTGACCAATCCTAAGTCCAAGTTAATTTTGGACGCCGCGACATTGTTTTTAACTCTCTGAATAGACAATCCTTGCCACCCTAATCGAAAGCCTTATCAAAGCCCTCCATTTGTTCATAGCACACTAATTAAGTGGTTAAATTAAAGTGTTGTAAAGACATAGCACACATTCTAGGTTTTGTTTTGGTACAGAATTTGAACAAATACCACAGCCCTTAAGGGGTTAATAGCTAAACCATCCTATAATTAGGTTAATATAATAGTTGTGTTTTTTTTTTTATTCATTATGGGTGTTTTTGCAACACTTGGCCATGTCTTCCTTCATTGCAGTTAGTTCTAATTTGTGAGCTGCTATGCTACAGAATGTCATATGTTAGTGTTATAGAAGTGCATGAATGATAGTTACTTGTATAGTTTAAGAGTTTAATTTATTAATTGAATCAAATTATCATAGTTTATTTTTCCTACATTATAATTCACATAATATTGCTGTTAATCATTTCTATTGTCAGGTAAAAACTGTAATGTCAGATCTGAAAAGAAAACAAAGTGCCTCTTTTTTCATGAATTTGCTTATAATTATCTCATTAATGCTTTTCCTTGTCTTTACCCTTGGGCACTAGTTCCTGTCATTGTCCTAGCAGGTTATCTGCAGGAAATTGTGTGTTTCCTCTGGGCCTTGCATATAGTGCTATTGGGACCACTGTTTCCCTTTGTAGCAGGAAACAGAAGGATGCCAGATCTGAAAAGAAGAAAAAAAAAAAAGAGAATGGTCTATTGTTTTTCTATATTATCACAAATATTTAACCATTTGTGTGGATCTGCTGATTAAAACTGATTTTCCATTGACTGGCAATGAGATAAGCAAATTAAATGATTTTAGTAACATATGCTGATTTGCTAAATTTTAAATTGTGTGATTTATGGTCTCCCACCAACTTATTATTTTTCATCTCACAGTCTCTTTAGTTTTAGTGATTTGGCAACTTCTAAATAAGTGATTGTAACAAAAAGAACAGTTTCAGCAAAGACTTGTGGATTAAAATGCAGTTCGGGACTTTACAAGCATTCTCAATGCGAATGCTTGCTAAGTACTAATAGGTCACCCTGACTCTAAATTGAGAGTAATTTACCTCCCTGCTTGATAGGCATTTTCGTGGAAAAACCGCACTAACGCTATGGGAACTGTATGCACGGCCGCCATTTCGGGACTTCCATGTGTTCGCGGCCATTGTAACTCCCGAACAGCGGTGTTTGCCATTGAGTGTCTGGAACTAAAATCGGACACTCAAATAGGCAAAGACCGCTTAGACCTCCATACCTTTGGGAGAGACACGCCAAAACTACTGAACGACAAGGCATTCGGTAGAAAGACTCAGCAACGGATGGGGATTTCAGCGAACCCAGGATGGCATACGGATGGCCAGCCGTTTGGGAGTTTTTACACACGATCTAAGACCGACTACAGGGCCAGCATTCATGGAACTGTTTTCGTCTACTCTGCCCGTGCGGTCGGTCAAAACTTTCAGGTCCCATATCTCCCGAACGGCTGAACCGAATGGGCTGATTTTTAAATATGTTAGTCCCCCAGAAACAAGCTATCTGGGGACACCAAATTGATGCCTGTACCCGAAGTATTTGGGGTACATCCAAACTTGGGGGAAAATATGTTCCTTTTTAATTATGTTATTTAGTTATCTAAGGGGAGGAGATGTACAGAATGTATATTGTCTTGATTGGTTATACTGTTAATTATGTGGGTGTCTCCCTTGCATTGGCAGAATCACATAAAAGAGAGTGTCTGTCAATAAATTTTTAGTTCTTCTTGACTCTTCAAAACGTAGCCTCGTCTCGTTCTTGAAAGGGGAATCTCTGCAGCATAATCACTCAGCTCTTTTCAGAGCTGCACTTGACTTCTACTCCTGATCCAGCAGAAGGGAATAGGTGACTCCATCACTACACAGCAACTTGCCGGGAAGAAAAGGATGTCCCCAACGGCTGATACCCTCACCATACTAGGGTAGCCGTTACATTGGTGGCAGCGGTGGGATGGTCCTTTCATCCACAGCGCAGGTCCTGGATGGAGTCTCACTACGCCAAATTGAAGAGGCCTACCCTAAAGGATCTACTGGAGAACCGAGGAAGGAGTGCCAGTAACAGACCACGGAGGGAGCTGATCGCCAACTAGTGGTACCCAGGAAGTAACGGTTGGAACTTCTCCGAATTGGACATGATATTCCCTTGGCAGGACATTTAGGAGGTAACCGCACTACCTACAGGATTACCCAGACCTTCTTTTGGCCGGGAATCTTGAAGGATGTACGGCGCTAATGTAGTACATGTGATGTCAACGAGTGGGGAAACGAGGGGACCACTTGTAAGCAAGGCTGTTACCCATGCCAGTAATCGAGGAACCATTTAGTAGGGTGGCAGTCGATCTGGTGGTGCCTCTACCGAACCCCAGTCCCTCCGGTAAGAAATATATCCTTACCGTAGTGGACTACGCTACTCGCTACCCGGAAGCCGTCGCTCTGATGAATATCCAGGCCGACACTGTTGCCAGTGCTTTGGTCGGGATCTTCACCGGAGTGGGGTTTCCCCAAGAGATCTTGTCTGATCGAGGGACACAATTTACCGCAGATCTGACCCAACAATTATGGAAGGTCTGTGGTATCAAGACCCTCTACAGCTCGCCTTACCACCCCCAGACTAACGCGCTCTGTGAACGCTTTAATGGTACCCTGAAACAATTACTGCGGACCTTTACTGTGGAATACAGAGACTGGGAGCGATTCTTGCCGCACCTCTTGTTTGCCTACCGAGAGGTGCCACAGGAATCCACTGGGTTCTCTCCGTTTGAGCTGCTCTATGGAAAACGGGTTTGAGGCCCCCTCAACCTCATCCGAGAGCACTGGGAAGGAGAGATGGAACATGAGGGTGTCCCTATTGTGCCATATGTTCTGGAGATGCGGTACCCTCTGGTTCGACAGAAGAGGTGGTATGATAGGGGTGCCAGCCAGAGAACCTTCCAGGTGGGACACCTACTAGAGCTGGACGAGATGGATCGGTCCATGGAAGTAACAGAGACCCGGGGGCCAGACAGCGAGGAGGACGAGGTCGCCTGCATTGTACAGAGGAGACTGGCCTTCTATCCAGAGACATCAGTGGAGCTGATTGAACGGCTGTTCCTCAATGCCAAAGCGGATATCCGGGAGAGGAGGGGGCATGAAATCGAACTGGTAAGAGCCCAGCAGCCCATTGCACATACAGTTCCTGCTTCCCCTCCATTTGCCACCCCAAAGAAGGTGCCATTCACTGCTTTCAAGGCGTTTGTGGAGAATGAAGAGGAGATTGACGGATATCTAGCCGATTTCGAGAGACAGTGCTCTTTACATCAGGTGCCCCCTGAACAATGGGTCACTATTTTATCCGGGAAGCTGTCAGGCAAAGCCAATGAGGCATTTCACCGCAGAGGATATCCTACAATACCAGTAGGTCAAAAAGGCACTGTTGGCCCGATATGCCGTGACACCGGAGGCATACCGCCGCCAATTTCGTGAGTCTAAGAAAAAGGTCGTGGACTCTCACATGGAATGGGCCAACTGTCTACAGCGAGTGGCCTCCCACTGGGTCCAAGGATGTAATGCCAGTACAGGGGAAGAAGTACTACAATTGTTCTTAATGGAACACTTCTTCCAGGATTTGGCAGCCGATTTGCAAGACGGGTGAGGGGTGAGAGATCGGCGACCCAGCACCCTGAATGAGGCGGCTCGGCTAGCGGACGAGTATGCCGAAACGAGAGAGGTTAGTCAGGGTACTCACCACCCAGCGAGCAGGACAGAACCACGTACCCCTGCTTATAACTTTCGTCCGGAGTTCCGTGCTCCAGTGCCCCCAGGGCCCCCTCGCCCTCAGGGGTCCACCAACTACCCACGAGATGTATCCCGAATGGCGTGCCATCGCTGCAACAACCTCGGACACCTTGCCCGCCACTGCCCCCTGGGGTCGGCAGCCAACAATTGGCGACGGCCCTCACCATCAACAGAGACTGCTTCCCCTCGCACTCCCACTTCTACACCACGTACCTCGGTCGCTCATTGCCTGGAGACGGAGGTGGGCCCAGAGGAATGCCTGGGTATTTTATGAGGCGAACCCGATACAAGCCGCATCACCAGATAATCGGCAACATCACCGACAAGAGGTGAGTGTGAATGGACAGGTGGCGCAAGGCTTGAGAGACACTGGTGCGACCATTACCCTAATGCAGAGACATCTGGTAAAACCCAAACATTTTTCCAACCGCACTGTGGCTGTACGAGTCGCCGGAGGAGCAGTATTCCGTTTACCCACTGCCCGGGTACACCTGGATTGGGGAGTCGGGTCTGGGAAGACCACTGTGGGCATCATGGACAATTTACCCGCTGAAGTCGTGTTGGGCAATGACATTGGCCCTCTTGCGTCAGCCTATTTACCTACAACTGCTGCAGCTTGACCAGTGACCACACGTTCCCAGGCTCGTGCTACGGACGACTCTTCACCAGGACGGGAGACCCAGGTAAGCCAAGAACCGACACATAGGCCAGACCCCATAGAGAGACCCCTAGCTTGGGATACCCCCGAAGCATTTGGGAGGGAGACACGGGCAGACCCTACCCTCCAAAAATACAGGGAACTTGCAGATAGTGGGGGGGATGAGAAGGAATGTTTTGTCTGGGATAACGACTGACTGTATAGACTGACAGAAGGGAAAAAGAAAGGTGGTATTCCATCGCAGAAGCGCCAACTAGTGGTACCCAGGAAGTAACGGTTGGAACTTCTCCGAATTGGACATGATATTCCCTTGGCAGGACATTTAGGAGGTAACCGCACTACCTACAGGATTACCCAGACCTTCTTTTGGCCGGGAATCTTGAAGGATGTACGGCGCTAATGTAGTACATGTGATGTCAACGAGTGGGGAAACGAGGGGACCACTTGTAAGCAAGGCTGTTACCCATGCCAGTAATCGAGGAACCATTTAGTAGGGTGGCAGTCGATCTGGTGGTGCCTCTACCGAACCCCAGTCCCTCCGGTAAGAAATATATCCTTACCGTAGTGGACTACGCTACTCGCTACCCGGAAGCCGTCGCTCTGATGAATATCCAGGCCGACACTGTTGCCAGTGCTTTGGTCGGGATCTTCACCGGAGTGGGGTTTCCCCAAGAGATCTTGTCTGATCGAGGGACACAATTTACCGCAGATCTGACCCAACAATTATGGAAGGTCTGTGGTATCAAGACCCTCTACAGCTCGCCTTACCACCCCCAGACTAACGCGCTCTGTGAACGCTTTAATGGTACCCTGAAACAATTACTGCGGACCTTTACTGTGGAATACAGAGACTGGGAGCGATTCTTGCCGCACCTCTTGTTTGCCTACCGAGAGGTGCCACAGGAATCCACTGGGTTCTCTCCGTTTGAGCTGCTCTATGGAAAACGAGTTTGAGGCCCCCTCAACCTCATCCGAGAGCACTGGGAAGGAGAGATGGAACATGAGGGTGTCCCTATTGTGCCATATGTTCTGGAGATGCGGGACCCTCCGGTTCGACAGAAGAGGTGGTATGATAGGGGTGCCAGCCAGAGAACCTTCCAGGTGGGACAGAAAGTTCTGGTACTCAGACAAGTAAAAGGGAACAAGCTCCAGACCTCATGGCAGGGCCCTTACAAGGTGGTAGCCCAAGTATGTGACACCACTTACGTAATCACCAGTAACAAGGATGACCGGATTCGGAAATCCTTCCACGTGAATCTGTTAAAGGAATATCAGGAAAGGGCTGAGGATATTGCAGCCATCTGCAGTCCGAGTGCAGATGACTCAGACGGGCTACCTATCCCCGACTTGTTAGCAGGTCCCGAACCAAATAATATCCTCAGCACTATCCAACTAGGGGAGCACTTAAATCCGGCAGAAAAGGGACAGATCAGACAGCTGTTGACCGAGAAGACACTGACATTCTCCCAAGAGCCGGGATACACGACGTTAGCCACCCATTACGTAGAAACCCCAGGGCAGACTCCACTTAGACAGATCCCCTACAGGATCCCGGAGGCAGTTAAAGAAGAGATGAGGAAAGAGATCCAAGAAATGCTTAAGTTAGGGGTCATAGAACCCTCAGACAGCCCATGGGCCTCACCCGTAGTACTGGTACCCAAAAAGGATGGGACTACCAGGTTCTGCATCGACTATAGACGCCTTAATGATCGAACAGTGACCGATGCGTAGACGAGCTCCTAGAGCTAGGGGGAGGTATCTGACTACCATTGATCTGTGCAAAGGGTATTGGCAGATCCCCCTAGCCAAGGAGGCTGTCCCCAAGTCGGCCTTCGTCACCCCATTTGGTTTGTACCAATTTAAGGTCATGCCATTCGGGATGAAGAACAGCCCAGCTACCTTCCAACGCTTGGTGGACAGACTCCTTGATGGCTTCCAGGATTTTGCTTGTGCGTACCTGGATGACATTGCGATCTACAGCAAAACCTGGGGAGAGCACCTCCAACATGTAGGGGCCGTACTGGACCAGATTAGGGCTGCAGGTCTCACTCCGAAGCCAGGAAAATGTCACTTTGGCATGGCCGAAGTACAGTACCTGGGACACCGGGTAGGATGTGGGAAACAACGGCCGGAGCCAGCCAAGGTTGAGGCCGTGGCTAATTGGCCCACACCCCACACCAAGACCCAGGTACTGGCTTTCCTAGGGACGGCAAGGTACTACAGAAAATTTGTCCCAGACTATAGTAGTATCACCAAGCCCTTGACAGATCTGACCAAAAAGAATTTACCTAGGATAGTCCTGTGGTCTCCCGCCTGTGAAACAGCATTTCAGACATTAAAGAACGCATTGATGAACGCTCCCATGCTATCTGCCCCAGTCCCTAACAAAAGATTTGTCGTCCACACAGATGCCTCCATATACGGACTGGGGCAGTTTTAAGCCAGATCGGGGAAGATGGAGGAGAACACCCTGTCGCGTACCTAAGCAGAAAATTGTTACCCAGAGAAGTGAGTTACGCGGCAGTGGAAAAATAATGTTTAGTCCTGGTCTGGGCCCTAAAGAAATTGACTCCATATTTGTATGGTCAGGAGTTCACCCTCATCACTGACCATAACCCCCTCGTGTGGTTGAACCGCGTGGCTGGAGATAATGGCCGGTTATTACCATGGAGCCTGGAGTTACAACCATATAACTTTTCCATACAATATCAGCCTGGTAAACTCAACGGGAACGCGGATGGCCTGTCCAGACAAACCGAACTGATGCCCTAACCAAAGTCCGGACAGCCCCACGTTGACCCGAAAAGGATCAATCCGGGTCTGCCGGGGTGTCCAACAAAAGGGGAGCCATGTAACAAAAAAAAACAGTTTCAGCAAAGACTTGTGGATTAAAATGCAGTTCGGGACTTTACAAGCATTCTCCATGCGAATGCTTGCTAAGTACTAACAGGTCACCCTGACTCCAAATTGAGAGTAATTTACCTCCCTGCTTGATGGGCATTTTCGTGGAAAAACCGCACGAACGCTATGGGAACTGAATTTATGCCTGTACCCCAAGTATTTGGGGTACATCCAAACTTTAGGGAAAATATGTTCCTTTTTAATTGTTATTTAGTGATCTAAGGGTAGGAGATGTACAGAATGTATATTGTCTTGATTGGTTATACTGTTAATTATGTGGGTGTCTCCCTTGCATGGGCAGAATCACATAAAAGAGAGTGTCTGTCAATAAATTTTTAGTTCTTCTTGACCCTTCAAAACGTAGCCTCGTCTCGTTCTTGAAAGGGGAATCTCTGCAGCATAATCACTCAGCTCTTTTCAGAGCTGCACTTGACTTCTACTCCTGATCCAGCAGAAGGGAATAGGCGACTCCATCACTACACAGCGACTTGCCGGGAAGAAAAGGATGTCCCCAACGGCTGATACCCTCACCATACCAGGGTAGCCATTACAGTGATCTATTTTCTGTAAGTGCATTTGTAACAATGATTTGTGCATTAGTTCTTTTGCTGATCTGATATTCTCAAAGGACCCTAGGTCACTTAGGCTTTTATCATGCTCATTCCAGACATTTAAAAGAAATTGGGCGTGATTCCAATGTAGTTGCTGGAATCTGTTATAACAGCCAGTAGGTATGATCAACCCTGCCTTTGGCATCTGCATGACAAATAGCATGTGGTGCTCTCACAAACAGTTGGTACAATTTTTAATGAGCCGAGCAAAATCCAAATAGTTTGGGCACACAACTGCTTACTTAATGCAGCTTTGGTATCAGAGTTGGATACCACAAAGATTTTCAGTCTGTCCAAATACATTTGGATGAAAAAAAATTTGGTTTGCCCAAACGGAATTTCTTCCATGCATTATTTCATTTCAGACAAAATCTGGACTTTATTTTCATTTTAGGAGATAGATTGAGAAGAATGGAATTAAGATCGAGCGAGCCAAACCCAGGTAAAGATGAAGGAATTAAGGAAATAAACTGATATAGTAAGGGTATAGTATAGTAATCTGATTAACAGCTGATTGCAATTGTTAACACCTACCTTGCATGCAGCTCCTCAATCAATGCTATAGCAACTTAGGTAGCTATCTACTAAACTGCTGGAAGAGCAAATTTAAGGTGAAGCTGGAAAAAAAATCTCTTTACTGTTTGTTTCAGACACAGCTTTTTTGGTTTAGTAGATAGCTGCCTCATTTAGTACAGTGTCACTGGTATCCTATCCTATTGCTAACCTATTCGTATGTTGGACTTCCAGTTTAAAGGATACACATAATGGCTCTACATTATATAGCTGTCTAGCAGATAGTTTTTCCTAATTGGCTTTTATGAATGATGGGAAAAATATTTAATACACTTATCCAAGCACCTTAACAACTACAGCGTGCTGTGCTGGATCAATTCAAGTAGTACAGTTGGTACACTTATCCAAGCACCTTAACAACTACAGCGTGCTGTGCTGGATCAATTCAAGTAGTACACTCTTTGCATTCGCTACACACTAACACACACTCTGCATCCGCTACACACTAACACACACTCTGCATCCGCTACACTAACACATACTCTGCATCCGCTACACTAACACATACTCTGCATCCGCTACTCACTAACACACTCTCTGCATCCGCTACACACTAACACACTCTCTGCATTCACTACACATTAACACACTCTCTGCATTCACTACACTAACACACACTCTGCATCCGCTACACACTAACACACTCTCTGCATTCACTAAACATTAACACATTCTGCATTCCCTACAGTAACACACACTCTGCATTCACTACACATTAACACACACTCTGCATTCACTACACTAACACACACTCTGCATTCACTGCACTAACACACACACTACATTCATTACACTGACACACTCTGCATTCACTACACACTAACACACACTCTGCATTCACTATACTGACACACACTCTGCATTCACTACACTAACATACACTCTGCATTAACTGTACACACAGCATCCACTACACAAACATCCTGTATTCACAGTACACACACTACATCCACCACACATTGAAACACTGTGCATTCACTATACACAGACACTGCATCTAATACATGCACTACATCCACTACAGACACTGCACCCACTAAACACATTTCATCTAGTACATCCAAACACTACATCCACTACACAAACACACACTACATCACTGTACACACAGTATATCCACTACTCAAACACACTCTACGTTCACTATACACACTGCATTGGCTACACAAACACACACTCTGCATTCACTGTACAAACAGTATCTAAACACTACATCCATTACACATATTCTAATTCACTTCCACTATATACACCACATTCAGTCCTGCATCATTGTCACCAGGTAGGGCGTGGGCGGGCCCGGGAGTGAGGGGGGGCCCAGACCTTGTGCTTTGTCAGGGGCCCCAAAATTTCTGATGGCGGCCCTGCACACAGACTGCTGAGTCCAAATACACACACACAGACACACACAGACTGCTGAGTCCATATGCACACACAGACACATACACAGACTGCTGAGTCCATATACACACACAGACACACACACAGACTGCTGAGTCCATATACACACACAGACACACACAAACTGCTGAGTCCATAGACACACACACACACACAGACTGCTGAGTCCATAGACACACACACACACACACAGACTGCTGAGTCCATACACACACACAGACTGCTGAGTCCATACACACAGACTGCTGAGTCCATACACACAGACACACACACACACACAGATGCACAGACTGCTGAGTTCATACACACACACAGACGCACAGACTGCTGAGTCCAAACACACAGACTGCTGAGTTCATACACACACAGACTGCTGAGTCCATACACACACATAGATGCACAGACTGCTGAGTCCATACAGACACACAGACTGCTGAATCCATACACACACACAGATGCACAGACTGCTGAGTTCATACACACACACAGGCGCACAGACTGCTGAGTCCATAAACACAGACTGCTGGGTTCATACACACACACAGACTACTGAGTCCATACACACACAGACTGCTGAGTTAATACACACACACACAGACTGCTGAGTTCATACACACACACAGACTGCTGAGTCCATAAACACAGACTGCTGGGTTTATACACACACAGACTGCTGAGTCCATACACACACATACTGCTGAGTTAATACACACAGACGCACAGACTGCTGAGTCCATAAACACAGACTGCTGAGTTCATACACACACACACACAGACTGCTGAGTCCATACACACACAGACTGCTGAGTCTGCAGCATGCTTGGCTGCTTAATGGCGGGGGCGGGGCTTATGTGCGGTAGGCGGTGCTTCGTTTGGGGGCGGGGCCTTACTGTTTGTATCTCCCTGAGCGGTATATGATTATCTGTAAGCAATCCCCCCTCGAGCTGTGGGAGTATTCCAGGGAGGGTGTAACGGATCGACTGGCAGCCCGACTGGGTACCTCCATTGAAGGATGCTCCTAGGCTTCCTGAGGACTCCAAGCACTGCAGCAGACACCATAACCACTGTAGACTCCTCCAGAGAGCAAGGCAGGAACAAGCTCTTACAAGAGCTTAGTAGTGATTTAGCAAGGGAGTATAACAAGCACAGCAATCCCTTGTAGCAGATTCCCCCAATAAGAGACGGCACTCCAAATTGAGGGTGAAGTAGAACTGAAGCTTTTAATCACTCTGCTTTTATGCCCATTCTACAACCATAGTACCGCCTACAGGGTTTTGAAGTACAACCAATCAATAAGTACAATACACTCAGACACTCCCACACAAAATCCTTCCCTCTGCCTGTGATATAATTACTGTACACAATGGGTTAATGTAATTATCACAGGCAGAGAAATACAGTTTTTATACATGTACTATAACTTTAGAAAATATACATTTAATCTTCATAAAAATGGCATATTATTATTCAGCAGACTTTAATTATAAACATAGTCAAAATTCAGCCAATTCCATCCAGGGGTTAAAAAGTTAGCTGGAAGTCCTTTTATGACCGACCGCAAGCACATTTTCATGCCCAAAACAGTTCCAGGGAATCAGGCTGTGCGGCCGGTATATTTCCCATGTTAAAGTGAGTTCAAACAGACGAATGACAAACATTCGAATTATCGAATGAACTGTCGAATGCATTCTTTCCAGGGAAGGTGCACAGTATTCATAACGCCAAAAGTTTACATCACATTCACATAAAATTACATTTTCAGAATCAGCATACTCCAAATAAAAAACATACTCAAAAATCAGACAATTCCTTCCATTGGTTTAAAAGTTAGGGCTTTCCAGCCCAAACCTGATCCACAGAGTCCTCTATCCTGGAGATAATTGGCTTAACTGGGTGTGGTAAGTCAACTATCTCCAAGTACAGAAAATATCTCTATTCACAACAACAGCAAAAATACACAAAAATACATAATTCCTATTGTAACGGACCGTTTTGCACACAAGGGATAAAAACCGTTTAGGCAATCGGCCCCCTTTCCAGAGATACAGGCACAGCTACTGCAGAACACCAAACTCCCGAACTGGATACAAAATAGCACTCCAACTCCCGAACTGGAACCTCCCAAATAGCTGCTAGCAGACGAACAGGAAAAGCAGACAATCAGCTTACACTCCTGGCAATCAGTCTCTAACAGCATACAGTGAATCCCCCCAAGAACGAGACAAGGCTCCGTGTTGAGGGTCAAGCAGTGGTCTGTTTAATGAGGGCTACCTGCCCAGTATTTATGCAGGTCTCCCACCTGGTGGACACTCCCCTAGGGGACCAGATGGAAGACTGTAACAAAAGACAGACATGTACCAATTACAGACATACAGAAGTAAAACATCCCCACAATGCATCCTGGCTTCCTCCCCTCTGCCCTGGAGAAGTAATTAAATTATCTCCCAGGACAAAGGCAATACTCCATTACACATGTGGGGACACAAAGACAGACTATCACTTTAAAATACATAATGGGACAAATGGTACAGTAAATATATACATGTAACATATCCCCAGATAGCTCAGGTCTGAGCGCACATTATTAGGTGAATGGCACTCAGACCACACGAATACAGTTTAATTGCCATGGAGCCAAAGTCTTTAATTACACGAACAGGCTCCATGGCATAGCTATCTGGGTTAAAACATTCCTCCAACATAAAATACCGAATTTACATGCATTCGTTAAATCCGTACGAATTAGAACCAGGGGTTGGAGGTTCAGCGGTGCCTGCACGTAAAAGTGTCCGGTTTTGGTGCAGGAAAGCTGGGCAGGAAAGCGCTGGCTGCCCGGGGAGCTCCAGAACACCGCCATCGTGTGGCGGCTAAGTGTAACCGCGACCACCCAGTAACAATCAATTAAGCTGCGGTTAACCGCAGCTACTGGGTGGTCAATTGCCGGCACACGCTCGTTAAGCCGCGGTTAACTGCGGCTTCAGGGAGGTAAATGGAGGGCGCACTCCAGCTTCTGGGTGGCCAATTAACGGCGCCGGCCGACTTCCCACGGCTCTGGGGAGGCTGATAGAAGTCTGTTTGTTCGGTAGATAGAATCTACTGAACGGCTGTGCAGAAAGGGAGAAATAAATCCTTCTGCACAGTAAAATCAACCCTTTAGCTGCCGGTCCATAATCCAAAGGCAGCAGGTGGGCAACCAGGCTCCTCCAATGCAATGTGGTGAGATTGGTCTCGTCACACCTATCATTCTGAACAGAACCTCCACATTCAACCTATCCCCAGATGGCTTGGATCTGAGCGCTCAATATATCCAAACAGCGCTCAGATGCCACAAACACAGTCAAATCGCCATGGGGTTTAGGTTTAGCATGGGCTCATGAGAGGGCTATAGCCATGAGGAAGGAGGCTGTCAATTAGGCTTCTCCATAAGCCAAGGACACAGGGCAATTTGTCACATAAAATCCCAGTTACAAACGGCAGTTTGTAACATATCTCCCCTTTGGGGTAGACCAACCAGGTACCTGTCGGGCAACCCACCCACAACAAACAAGCACAAGTGTAGCCCACCCACAACAAACAGTTGGTGCACCTGGTGATTCATCTGGTGTGATTGGGCAACACGCTGTGGGGACTTGGGGGCAGAGGTCAGCTGCGCTCTGCCCCGCTTCCAACGCTTCTGCTGGAGTAGTCTGGTGGGGACTTAGCTGGGGAGTACCCCCTCCTCCTGGTACTCATTCCCACACTGCTGCAGGGGAGGAAAGACGGCACTTTCGGCTCCCTGGAACTCACACTTCTGCTGGGGAGGAAGGACGACACTTTCGGCTCCCTGGGACGCACACTGCCACTGGGGAGACAGACCGGTTGTCTCCTCCCCCTGGAACTCGCTCTGCTGCTGGGGATCTGGGTTGGCTTCCCAGCATTCCTCGGTCCCATCTCCACCTGCCATCTGGGAGTCTTCCCATGCTGTCTCTCCTGCTGACGGGTTGTGGGTCTGCGTTTTCCTGGAGGTTAAATGGGGGCTGAATCGAGCAGAGCAGGCATTCCCACTCCATGGTTACCAGGTGCATCATGTCTGGTTTCACCTCGTCTTCATCAGTCCAAACGTGCATGCCCATCCGGTAGTCAAGGATGTCCCAGAATTGGAACTCTTCCGTGCTGCCGAAAGCAGGCTCCTCCTTAATGTCATCCAATAGCAGACCAGGACTCGGCCCCCCTCAGGCCTGTTGACCTCCTCCATCTCTGCACTGTATACCACCAGAGGGCCTGGTAGGCATTCTCCAGCCAAATCTCCTTTCATACCAGTCTCTTGAGCTCTGTTACCCACTCGTCCAGGGGCTGCTCTCCTAGGAAAGACATTCATAGAGCCACTTGCCTCTCTTGCCGCTGCTCTTCACTGGGGAGCCTCTCACCTCGCTGCACATCCTCCAGAGCTTCATCCCAAAGTTCCTTTCTGGCCGCCTCCCAGTAGTCCATCATGGCCGCCTCCTGATATAGGCCCATCTTGCAGGGACAGGAGCTCCTGCAATCTCCAGAGGAACTCTTCCTCCATATTGCTGTAGATAGGGATGCTGCACGGTAGCTAGCTCTATCCCTCTATTTGTAACTCCACCCGTTACCAGTATCTCCGAGCTGCTTCTCCTCACACTAGGATGCCATCCCACTGCTGCCACCACTGTAACGGACCGCCCGGCACTCCGACTGGTGTCTCGCCTCCCCCCTCGTCCAAACCAAAATTTTCATTATCTTAAATGCTCTACCACCAGCTGGCTTTTAGCTCGGTGGGCACGTCCAATTCAGTAACTTAAAAGTTTACCTTACATAGCAGGGGAGGTTGAGACCCACCTTTTCCATCTCCTGACATTCCATCTGCTCCTCAACCCTGTTGGCAAGGACATGCTCCCCGCCACAAACCCCGCTGTTTTAAACCTAAAATCAGCGGGGAGCCCCACCAAAACCAACCAAGGCCTGTTCCACCACTTCCTGCATGGCAAGACGAAAAAAGGTCGAGCCCGACCTCTATCACCCAGAAACACATTAGCTGCCACGCGTGCGACAACACCCCGTAGCGAACCAAAATCTCCTTACCCTCAAAACACACCTAGAGGCCCTCCAATTTTTGTTTCATACGGCAGCGTACCATGCACCAATTATGATACGGGAAATTACCTCCGACCAATCTGTTTTTTTTGTTTGTTTGTTTTTGGTTTTTTTATTTATTTATTATTGCTTTTTTTATTATTATTTATTTAATATTTTTTTTTTGTGGAACTGCTTTTATTATAACATGATAAAATACTGTATAACACATCCATAATTTATTTTAATAATCTCTCTTCTTTTCTGTAACCAAAATGTTAAACGTAAATAGCCATAACTTAACGTATATAACTTAACACATAGTGTCATACAGTGAACCCAACACCACGCATCACGAAACAACTAAAACGCACACCAATACCCTCTTAAGGGCAGACGCCAAACACCACATTAGTATCGTCCCAAGCTCAATGCCCCCAAGTGGATAACCCGAACATTAGGGACAGCTGAACCTGCTCCGGGAAGAGCCGAACCCATTGCATACCTCCAGCACCAAACCAACAAACCTCCGCTTCAGAAAGCACACAGCCCAATAGCTCACCTCCCGGACGGACACCCGAATGCCACCTGGGAGTATAACTAGGAAAAGGACATCCAGATATTTTCTGTTTTCCAAGTTTACCCTGGCAAATGTTACTTTTACCTAAAGTACTGGTTCTCATTTATCTACCTCAAAGGAATGAATGGTTGAGCCACCGCCACTGAGAATTGAACCCGCAATCCCCCAAGGATTGAACAAATTCTACAAAACCAGCATTACTTCACTAAGCCACCTCACCATAACCCCTCCCGGTTCTCTGCACCATGTGCGCTGACATACCCATCTTAAAAGCCTCCAAGGCAGCGCTAAACCGAAAGGAATGCCACAATATTCCTTGCTGCCAATCCCCAGAACCATCAGACTTGAGCGAAAGACCCAAAGAATTTGGAATGGGAAAGAAAGATCCCATCCGCATGACCCAAAAGAGGGCCCGTACATACTGGGCGCAGCTCACAGTTCTCCACAAAGGAAAAGTGCAACAGCCGAACCCCCATACCCTTCCCAAAACCCTTCCTTGATTGTCAAATACGTATAGTGATATGATCCGCAGGGCGCCGAGCAGCGGCAAACAATACCCCACCACCGCATGGCCTACTAGGAATCACCAATTCCCCAACACGCATGGCCCCAACGAATTCAAGGGAATAGGCCAATACAAAGAAAACAGAACTCGAAATAGGTACCAGACCAGAGGGGGAACCCCACCCAATCTTGTCATGAGCATAGCGTAGCCCGACCTTCCCGACATCAAAACCCCCCTGGAGCGTGCTCCCACCAGAACAAACGCAAAGCTGTTTACGTGTACGTGACAACCATTACACCACAGAAACCATGTCCATGCCTTACTGTACCGGGTCAACTAGGCCAGAGAGACTGACCCACGGACAAATCCCGCAATCTGCCAGACCAAGCGACCACATCTCCACCAGGCATGGAGTCCTTTCCAGCTCCGCCCGCAGGCTGACAGCCAAAAAACCCAACCATCGCGAACGAGGGAGAGTATCCACCACAACAACGTGAATGCCAGGAATATGCTCTGCCCCCCAAGACACATTTAGACATAAGCATCAGAGCTCCAAAATGCCGCAGCAAGCCACCTACTGGAGGGGAGGAGGCCGTCGGACGATTGACAGCTTAAACCTCCCTTCAGAGTGCGCAGTGAAAAAACACCCCATTTATCCTGAAACTGGGACCCTGATGCCCATTCCTTGCAAGGCCAGAGACATGCTAACCGTCCGGCCAACAGGCAGCACACCAGCTAGGGCACAGATTCACCCCAAGCTCAACCAAGCCACACCTCAGGAAGAGGTGTAGGACAGAGTTAGAGACCTCAAGCGCCTGCCAGTGGGACCTGCCATCATAAGCGGCCTGGACGGAGAGGCAGAGACTCCTGAATGAAGCGTCAGGTTCTGGCAACCCCAGACGTCACGCAGTCGGATCTTATAAAAACCCTAGGGCCAGCCACGTCCCGCCATAAGCCACAAACTGGATGCGAGGCAAGAGGCCTAAACCCGCCACAGAATCAATCTTGATGCCCCAACGTCCCAAAGAGATGCCCTCACGCACCTAAAAACCCAACAAATGTCTGAGAAAATGAAGAATCTAACAGTATTTCCCTTGCTCCTCCTTGGCACCACGCCCAAGGGGGAGACTAGCCAGTCCAGTAAAAGGGTGGTCGCTAAAGGTACCGGCCATGCGACCCAGAGACACCTCCCTGACAAGAGTTGTCGACCACATGCGGGAAAAACCCGGACTGACCAAAGGTTCTGAACCAGCAACGAAGGGGGAGCGAAAGAAAAAGGAATCCAAAACCCGTGCCCACAACCTTCCAACAGGACGATGGTTGCTCAGCGGATCTTAGAACGGACGAGCCCCAGGCACATTGAGCTTACGACAACTGGCGTCATTGACCGTAGTACCCAGATCCCCATCTCACTAGCTTGTCCCCGTGGGATGGGATGAGCACCCCCGCAGGCGTAGCATTCGGTGCACGAAGCACCCCATGTACAATGATTGTCAGTAAATGTGCAACAACAGCCTGACCTCTGCCGCTCTGCCGGGGAGGCGGATGATCCGCCCTCACCAGCCTCCCCAAGAAAATACGAGAAAACACCCTGCAGCGGCACAGGTCATAATGGGGAGCCAGATGCCATGTCCATCTGGTCCCAGAAAATTGAGGGGCTCACCGCCAAAGTTGACGAAATTGCTTGTCACACCTCTGCCACAGGTACGACCATCATTCCAAATGGTGTCCTGGTAGCAGTACAATGCGGAGCACTAGTGAGGCGCCCCTTCTGATTGAAATGCGCAAATCCAATAACCGAAAAATCTTGGGGACCCTCCGGAAATGGATTGATCGCCGTCCTCCCGCAGTGGAGGAGCTTCCTCCATTGGCAGGGGAGAGACAATCTCAACCATATTCTCCCTTCCCATTTTTATTTTTATATTTTTTAAAAATTTTAAATGACCTGTGACAGGTGAAAAAAAAAAAAACAGCGTCCCAGCCCCAAAAGCAGACCCCCCCCGCGCAACGGCGAAAATGCCCAGAGAGTCACACGTCGTTGCAGGAACCGCAACAGCGCCTATTATCGCTCCTACAGCAAACGTGGCGGTAGCACCCGACCCCACTGAAGAAACACTAGCGACACTAGGCACGGGCGACCCATGACCCCTTGTGCAAACCGCACCACATGAGGCCGCCGCGCAGCGGACCAAACCGGAAAGCTCACTACCTAAGGGGGCTCCCTGCTCACTACCTAAGGGGGCTCCCCCTATTCCCACTGACCCACTCACAAGTCAAACTGAGATGTCAGGTTATAGGGAAAACTGTTGCCTGGAGGAAATTCTCAAACAATTTCCATATGTCCTTTGCAGTCTTTACATGCTGGAAAAACACAGGTGTCAACTGCTGTGGCTTTCTGCAGTGTGCATACCGGCAAGGAGAGCACAGTTGAGGAGTGGGTGGAAGATGATGTGGAGGATGATGAGGTCCTAGACCCCACATGTAATCAAGGTCATGCGAGTGATGTGTGCAGTTTGGAGGAAGAGGCGCTAGTCACACAGATGCACCAGCACCGCATAAGAGGGAGCAGGGTGCAAAAGCGGAGCGGCCATCCCCTAGCGCTTGTCGGCATGTATTAGCATGAGAATTACCAGTTATCCAAGTAATACATGTAGCGATCAAAGGATCCATAATAGTTGAGCAAACCCGAACTGCAAAGTTCGGGTTCGTACCAGATATAACTATCCATTCGTAGTTTCAAAGTCAGGTGGGCAGTCCGGTGACCAGGACCCAGACACTGTCTGGGTGGCGGTCGGACGACCCAGTATGCCTGATGTTGAAGTTGGGAGTCTGTAGCGCAGATATATGATCACCGTCTTCCCGCACCCTTGCAATTAAACACAGGCCATGGTGGTCAGGGAAGAACTCACCTGGCCTGTGAGTCTGTGCACGGGGGCTGTGCAGGATGATGCTCCAAGTCGCAGTACAGATACGGACATAAACAGGAGAATCGTTGTGGGTAAGCCAAAGGTCAGTAGGTGCCAGAAATCAGGATAATCGAGTAGAGAGCTGAGGTCAGAGGATGCCAGAAGTCAGGATACACGAAATAACAAGCCAAGGTCAGGAACCAACAGGAGAACACTGGAACACGAAACAGCAATACAGGAACCAGAGTCAATGAACTGACCAATATGGAGTTTGCAGAGATATGTAAGCTGTTCACCTCCCTTGCTCAGCAAGTATCAAGCCTGACCCAGACTGTTTCGGAGCTGCAGCGAGAAGTATTATTTCTTAAAGACACAGTTTGACCAGTCCCGTACCTGCTTATCCAGAGATGTTTGTTGTGATGCCTGACAGATTTGATGGTTCCCGTTCCTTCTACACAGCATTCAGACTGGATTGTGAACTCCTTTTTGCAATGGACTCTCAGTTCGTTACCTCCAGGAAATCTACTCCCAAGCCTGCTCCATATACCCGCAGATCTCAGTTACCTAGAAAAAAGGACTCCTACCAAGTCCCCATCAAGTTGCAGCGTTAACCCACCTTCAGGGACCCGCCTTGTAACCCTGTTTATACTCAAGCGAACCGTGAAACTCCAGTGGACATGGAGGAACCCATGGAGATCGGATTTACCAGAACTAGACTGCCTCCTAAGGAAAAAGACCGCAGGAGAGCCCATGGTCTATGTCTATACTGTGGGAAAAGAGTGCATTTTCATCTCTCTCTGCCCAACTCGTCCACCTAGGCCAAGATCCCTTCTGTCTGGTACCATATGGACTTATCCTGTCATCCCGGCAAGACAGCCTTGAAACTGCCAGCCCTGTCCCCGTCCTGTGACACAAAAGGGTACCCAAACTACTGCAGTCAATGTTACCAGTGTCCGTCAAGAACCTGCAACCAGGATCTCCACACTGTGACTCCTACTCATATCTTCAGGCATACTGGGTCCAGTGGTGTATCCTGGTTTTGTGCTGCCCTAGGCAGGACAAAACTCAGGCCCCCCCCTACCCCCGCGCCACCCACACCCAACCCTTCCCCCCCCCGCCCCACCTTCTAAATACACAGACACACACACACACACACACACACACACACACAGTTAGACACACACTCACTCACATTAACACTTTTTTTTTTTAACCCCCCCCCTTACCTTTGGGAAGGGGGTTCTCTCTTTCTCCCTGGTGGTCCAGTGGCTGCCGGTCGGGCTGATGGGCTGGCTGCTGGGCGGGCAGCTGGCGAGGGAGCTCTTCCTGCTCAGCTCCCTTGCGTGCCGCAGAGTGAGGCTGGGAGCCGGAACATGACGTCATATTCCGACTCCAAGCCTCACTGTGCGGCGCGCGAGGGAGCTGAGCAGACCGCTCAGAGGAAGTGCTCCCTCGCCAGCCGCCCGCCCGACCATCAGCCAGCGCCGCCCAGCGCCCGGCATATCTGTTAGCCACAAGGCTAACTAGGCATTTGCCCTGGGCATTTGGGGGCGGCGTTTTTTGCCGCCCCCTGAAAAATGCGTCCAAGGCAATTGCCTTGTTTGCCTCGCAGCTAATACGTCCCTGACTGGGTCCCGATCCACACACCGCCGCCCAGAAAGTGTCTGTGTCCCGGGCACCGGACCGCCACCCTGACAGTCACATTGTGGAATGGATTAGCAGGGTCTGGTGCAGGGTAACCGCATGCCCTCTTGTGTTGAGCACCAGCATTTGTGCGGCCACATACCAGGACCTTGATGCAGCTTCAGTTAAAAGAGTACTGGATATCAGAAGCCATCACCAGACTGATCCGCAACTTGGAACAGGATGTGACATTCACTGTAGCCGCTGTGCGCGCTTTGGGCATTCTCACCATGCTGCTGCTCGCCTGTCTGCACTGCAGCGTAACTTCGGCCTTCCCGCTCACTGCCTCATGAGACTGTGCGAGCAGCAGCAGGCGATAGGGGAGTTTCAGCTGCAGCACGCACGGGTCAGTGGCTCTGCACCAGACTTCCCTCTAATTGATCAGAGTTAAAGGATTTCAAGTAGACTCATTACAATAACAGGGCCTCTAAAGAGTCCTGTATTGTTATTTGTTGTCACTACCTTCCCGCGTCGGGAGTGGGTCATTTGCACGCCTGCTGCCTTCCTTGCATGTGGTAGCTATTTCTCAGGGTCCCTGTATGGAATAGAACCCCAATTACCCGTTATCCATGGTCACCATGGTAGGCGCAGAAACTGGCATCGAAAGTTGATATGGATGACATCCGCATGCAAAGTCGCCACCACGGAGATGTGTGATTTGCCCGAGGTTCTCTAGAGTCAACAAACTTCCTGCGCAACTATAATGTCAACAGCTACTCTGCGGAACAGAGTTGTCTTTTTTTATTAGCCCAATATTTTGGGGGCTCCCCCAATTAAAATATATAGATATATATATTTGTGTTCGGGGCATTCTCATATGATATGGAATACGCTGGTGAAGAGGAGTAAAATAAAAGGAATAGTTGGTTGAGGTGTGCCAAAACCGATGTATGCTGTAGGCCGGTAAATAAAGTGGACTTACATAGAGGAAATATAAATAATGGGAGTGGAGAGTGGAGCTGTTCGTCTAGACCAACGAAGGTAAGTAGGGAAAAGGGGGAGTCCCTTAAGTAGGTCTATAGCCCCACCCACAACTTCCAATTTGTGTTCGGGGCATTCTCATATGATATGGATGTAACGGATCACCTGGCACCCCGACTGAGTACCTCCGTTGAAGGATGCTCCTAGCGCTTCCTGAGGACTCCAAGCACTGCAGCAGACACCACAACCACCGAACCGGAGAAGCATACTGTGACGAGAGCAATCTCGCCACATTGCATTGGAGAAGCCTGGTTGCTCGCCTGTTGCCTTTGGATTATGGCCCCATGTTAAAAGGCTTGATTTTCCCCTGCAAAGACAAGAAAGCTGGGTCATTTGGTGCTTGCCCTGTTTGAGCAGTGATACCCCAGATAGCTATGCCATGGAGCCCATTCGTATAATGAAAGACTATGGGAAAGACTTTGGCTCCATGGCAATTGAACTGTATGTGTGTGCTCTGAGCGCCATTCAGTAATAATGTGCGCTTAGACCTAAGCTATCTGGGCATATGTTGCATGTCTGTATTTTATGTCATAAATGTAACCTTGTGTATTTTATTGTATTTTACTGTCTTTTGCTGCCATGTGTTCAATGGAGTTTTGCCTCTGTCTTTGGAGATAATTGGATTACTTCTAATTATCTCCAGGATAGAAGACTCTGTGGAACTGGTTTTGGGCAGAAAAGCCATGCTTCCTGTGGTCACAAAGGACTACGATCTATCTTTTGAACCACTGGACCAATTTGTATGATTTTGACGTATGTTTGTATTTGGAGTATGCTGATTCTGAAAATGTAAGTTTTATGTGAATGTGATGCATACTTTTCAAGTTATGAATAATGTGGAAAAATTTTATTTTTCTGCTTGTGCTAAATTACATTACCCATTGTGTAAGGTAATTGAATCACATGCAGAGGGGAGGAATTTGTGTGGGAGTGTCTGAGTGTATTGTATGTGTTTATTGGTTGTGTTCCAAAACCATGTGGGTGGTACTAATGTGTAAGAATGTGTACATAAGCACAATAAACCCACAGCTCTGTCTGTTCACTGCTTGACCCTCAACACGGAGCTTTGTCTCATTCTTGGGGGATTTACTGTATGCTGTTCCAGTTTGACTGCTAGGAGTGTAAACCTATTCGTATGGTTTTCCTATTCGGCTGTTTACAGCATTCGTATGGTTTCCTGTTCGGCGGATTGGTGTTCTGCAGTAGCTGTGCCTGCATCTCTGGAAAGGGGGACGATCGCCTAAACGGTTTTTACCCCTTGTGTGCAAAACGGTCCGTTACACATACGAATGCCCTCAAGCATACGAATGCTGTAAGCAGCTGAACAGGAAAAGCATACAATCAACTTACACTCCTGGCAATCAGCATACAATCCAATCCCCCCAATAACGAGACGACACTTCGTTTTGAGGTCAAGCAGAACTGACTGGACTGGCACATACAGCCTCTTTTATTCACAATCCACAAATATAGTGCTGCCCACAGGGTTTTGAAACACAGCCAAGCAATCCGTACAATACACACAGACACTCCCACACAAAATCCTCCCCTCTGCCTCTGATATGATTACTGAACACAATGGTAAATCTAATTATCACAGGCAGAGAAATACAGTATTATAAAACACATCACAGGGACCCCAAAACATGCAATAACTCCATAAAAAACAATTACTGTATAATGTGTCCCCTGTTGTATAGTCCAAAACCACTGCACGATGCCTCTGTGCACCAAATACCGGCGAGATGGCACCGTGTTGAAAAGTCCAAACAGTGTCTGTGAGTTAAAATGTCCGCCATCCATTGTTCTCACCATGTGCCACCATGTCACTGGCCAGTCTCTTGAGTGTTGCTGGACCGTCTGCTTTCGCTATGCCCTTGAGCAATGTTCTGATGGGGTAAGAAGTTAAAAAACCCTTATGGTTAGGGAAGGAGCAGTACATATGGTGTTGTATACCCGTGAGGTACAGTTTAATAGTGTTATGTGAGAATTTAAATTTAAGGTGGCAAAAAGAGGCAAAAGCTATCAGTGATGAAACCTCAAACCAGTTGGCTAGGTGATGGTCAGACATAAATTGTTTGTACAAGTGAAAAGCTCTGTGATACGCGTGTTGAGTGCTGGTGGATAAGGCTAACTTGGTGAGAGCATGGCTGTGCTGAAGTAGTTCATCTACTCCATGATAAGGTCTTGGAAAGTTGGAGCCGGGGTTGCCAGGCAAGCTGCCGAGGGTAGGGACAGTCTGAAGGCCTGAAATTGAAAGCGAGAAAGCTGGTCAGTTGCCGTATTGAATGTACTGGGAACATGGGAGCATATAATGTTTCCTAAGGAAATTCATAATCGCCAAGAAGGAAGAGCGGCCCTTATTGATAATGTGGCATATTGCCAGATTGTTGGAAAAGCAGCGCACGGACTGCCCGCTCCACAACCTACACCAAGTTACAGCAGCCGCAACTATGGGGTATACTTCAAATAGGGCTGAGTTAATGTAAAACCCCTCAATGCCCAGAGTTTCTGCCGGCCATGTCCCCCAGAGCCATTCTGTGCCGAAAATGGCCGCATATCCCGCGGATGATGCCGCGTCTGTCCAAACAGGTGACTGTGAATCAATCTGTAGGAGGAACATGCTCCTCCCATTCCAGTCCGAGAGGAATTTGTACCACATCTGAAGGTCAGCAATCGCTGGACAGTCCAAGGATATGCGGGTATAGTCGTTGGAGAAGGTGGGGAACAGGGCGAGGAGCCTGGAAATGAAAGCCCTGCCCTGGGGGATTATGCGCATGGCGAAATTTAGTGACCCCAAAAGTGACTGTAATTCTTTATGATTGCAAGACCCCCTGTGCATGTAGTGACTAATATTGTGGCAGATGTGATCGATCTTAACTCTAGGGAGGCTGGCCATCATAGTTGATGAATCCAGCTGTAACGGACCGTTTTGCACAAAAGGGGAAAAAAAACGTTTAGGCGATCGGCCCCCTTTCCAGAGATGCAGGCACAGCTACTGCAGAACACCAAACACACGAACCGCCAATAAGTGAATGCTCCAAACACCCGAACTGCATACAAGGGAATGCTCCAAACACCCGAACTGCATACAAGGGAATGCTCCAAACACCCGAACTGCATACAAGGGAATGCTCCAAACACTCGAACTGCATACAAGGGAATGCTCCAAACACCCGAACTGCATACAAGGGAATGCTCCAAACACCCGAACTGGAACCTCACGAATAGCTGCTAGCAGACGAACAGGAAAAGCACCCAAGCGGCTTACACTCCTGGCAATCAGTCTCTATCAGCATACAGTAAATCCCCCCAAAGACGAGACAGAGCTCCGTGTTGGGCTACCTGCCCAGTATTTATGCAGGTCTCTCACCTGGTGGACACTCCCCTAGGGGACCAAATGGGAGACTGTGACAAAAGACAGACAAGTAGACAAATAGGACACACAGTCACAGTATATTCCCACAATGCATCCTGGCTTCCTCCCCTCTGCCCTGAGAGATAATTGAGAAGTAACTCAATTATCTCCCAAGACAAAGGCAAAATTCCATTACACATGTGGGGACACAAAACCAGTATTATACTTTAAAATACATAAAGTAACATTTATTACATAAAACACAGACATGTAACATATCCCCAGATAGCTCAGGTCTGAGCGCACATTATTAAGCGAATGGCGCTCAGACCACACGAATACAGTTTAATCGCCATGGAGCCAAAGTCTTTACAGTCAGTTTCATACGAATGGGCTCCATGGGATTCCTATCTGGGGTATAACACATTCAAACAAAACTACCGAACACTGGCCGTTCGTGCACTTCCACCGAACAAGAAGGGAGGTCGGCGGCTTCAGCGGTGTTCGCGCAAAACTGTGTCCGATTTTAGTTCCATGAAAATAGGGGCATGTGCATTCGTATGTTTAAAATGGCCGCGACCTCGTGTTCGGGATACGAATGGCGGCCACCCAGCATTCGTCAATTAAGCTGTGGTTAACCGCAGCTTCAGGGAGGTTAATTGCCGGCACACTCCAGCTCCCAGGTGGTCTATTCATTCGTGCGGTTGTTCGGTAGATTGAATCTACCGAACAACCGGCAGAAAAGCACGAATACAGCTTTTCAGCAGGCGAAATAAAGTCTTTTAAAAGGGGGCCATAGTCCAGAGGCAGCAGGCGAGCAACCAGGCTTCTCCAATGCAATGTGGCGAGATTGGTCTCGTCACACCAGCAAAATACCAAGAAAACTGATGATCGTGTCCGGCCCTTCAGTTTTAGTGGGTGACACGGGGACACCAAGGGAGGTGAATAACTTGATTGCTTTGTCTAGACTACGTGGGGGGTGGAATTAGATTTGATGAACAAAAAATCGTCTAAGTAATGTATCACATTTGGACACCTGCAGGTATTAAGGAGGACAAAGCTTCCACGAACGTGTCAAAAATCCTCGGACTACTCTTGGCCCCAAAGGTGAGCTTTGTAAAAAGTAGTAGGGACCTTGCCATTTAACACCATGCAGGTGCCACAAAGAGGGGTGTATAGGTAACAATTTAAAAGCATTTACAATATCGGTCTTGCTAAGTCAGGCCCCCAACCCTGCCGATCTGATAGCCGCAATAGCGTCATCAATAGTGGAGTATTGAAGGGAAAATTCCTCAGAGGGAATCAATGAGTTAAGGCTGGGAATGGCTGAAGAGTGAGGTGTGGATAGGTCAATGATGAGTATCAGTTTCTCTGAATTTTTACTGGAAACCAACCCGATAGGGCTAGTTCTCCAGCTGGAAAAGGGGGGTTACAGAAAGGCCCAATGACAAACCCCTGATCCACTTCAAGTTGTAACAAGATAGTGACTGAAGTAGGGTGATTAATGGCGGACTGCTAATTGTGACACTCTAGTACTCCCGCTGGCATGTAAATGAGCCCCATGTGGAAACCCTGGGTGAGACCTGTGCATACAAATTCCACAAGGTATTTGGAGGGGTGAGTGGACAGCATACGTGCAAATACAGGAACGTTCACTAGAGATAAATAAGGTTTCTGGTACATTTTATTTGGGCACATGGATTTCGCATGTGCCCTGAAACAATGCGAGCATACGTGTAATAAGCAGCAGACGCTGTAACTGCAGGAGCCCTCATTGAAGTTGTTGCAAATCTGAGATTTGCCTAGGTATACTACTGGACGACCCAGTTTGTCTGTGGTCTGTTTCTCAGCCCTTGGGGGATGCTGTGAGGATGAGCTGGGAGCGCTGTCTCAGGGGGCAAAGATAAGCCGCGTGAGCGGGTGACGTACATATGGCACAAGCTGGTGTCCTAAGCCCCGCGAAATGTCTGAGGAACAGTTCATTGTCCAGTTGGCTCCAATCCATCTGGATGCCATACTGGGACAACGTGGCCAACACTTTTGATGAAAAGGACTTGTGGTAATCGTAAAAAGTATAGCCACCATACTTATTACCTAGGTCCACCAGTTTATGCATATATAGATCCAGTTCTTCCCTCCTTTGGGGGTGAACTGCACATAGAATATCCCTAAAGATGCCGAAAGCTAGAACAAAGTTGGGAATGGCCAGTTTCTTACTGAGTCTGGGGTGTCTGACTTTTAAAACCACTGAGATGTCCCCGTAGTCGTAAGAACAGTTTTCCACGACATCCTGGGAGGTAATGAGCAGTGAGACTAAGTTAACGTCCTTGCCTTCGAGGATGTCCTTTTTGAGATTAGCTGGAACCATGTGAGCAGGATTAATAACGTGGGCGGCTGTCTTAGTGGATATGGAATTACCCGGTATTGCTGTGGGTATTACTGGAACTACTTCGGTGAGAGGGCCAGGAGGCTGTACTGGGAAGCTACGGGCTTCTAGTCTCTCCAGCCTGTCGTTGACCTTCCCCATAGAATAGATTAGGGAGGCAACCATAGCGTGGAGAGTCGGATCTTGAGAACCGCTTGTGCCTTCCCCTGCATCTGTATTAAGCAATCTGAACAGTTCTTAGCAATCTGAACAGTTCTGCTTTCCTGGCAGTAGCCGGGAAAGAGATACGTCGTTTGCGCAATTCTGCCGTGATGCGGGGGATAGTCCATGATCTGATGGATGAGGGACTTCCCATTTCACCCTTGTGAGTCGGGGTAACTGACCTAGCAGGGGTGCTAGGGATTGACATATCCTCACCGTCGTCTGGGAGTTGGGACATACTGAAAATATAACAAATGGACAGTGTTGGTAACCGGGGTGGGAAATAACAGGTGTCTAGCTAGTGCCAGGTGGCAAAAAAATTATGCTAGGATTTGTGGCAGATGAGGCCCTGCTAGTGCCAAGCGGCTAGAGAGGCTCTACCTATGAGTTGGCGCGAGGGGTGTGGTATCATACAACGGTGGTGGGATGTTGGCCTCTCCATGAGTAAACAGAGGGATATTTGGCAGTGACAGGTGATGACCTCTCTGTATAATGTGCGAGGCGACTAACTATGATTTGGCCCGAGGGTCGTATTGTACCTCGAACTGGAGGATAGGAGTTGGCCTCGCGGACCGCTAGGACTAAGGGGCAGGGAAAAATATCTAAAAGGCCTTGTCAATAATAATGGGAACCACATACCTACAGGATAAGTGAGCCCTGGCTTCTGTATGATAGAAAACAGGGGTATCTTAAGCAGGGAGGCTTAGACTAGATGACCCGTACAGGGGTATTCGGGGTTCCTGGAGGTATGAGAATTCAGATAAGGTACTCTTGTAAGACATTACACATAAGATTGTATAACTGAAAGTAGACAGCGCCTGGAGGGTATAGATTCAAAGCCTCATAACCGGGAGTAGGCGAAAAGGTGGACAAGAAAAAGGAGCATAGTTCTATACATAAGCCGTACCTTCCGCAGTCACCTGTGTCATCTGAGAAGCTTTTTGATGACTGCAGAAAGCACTGACCCCCATACAGACACCTGCTCCAGCAGCAATGTTCTCTTCACATCAACTGGGATTGGTTATCTCAAAACTTAAAAAGCTTTCAACTAACAATGCAGATATAGTATGATCGTATCTAACCAATGCATATATCCTTATAACTGCTATACCTGTAAAGCATGTATTACATATATATGTATTTAGCACAAGTGTCCCCTTACAGCAAATAATATACAGCACAAACAAAGCCTTTAACCAGAATTGCATGCTGGGGTGTATTGTAACAGAGACAACTTTGATATGCTGTATTTATGTGAACTGTAGCCCCACATTTGATGGTCATTGACCGTGCCGTGGGCTGCCCAAGCGAGTATGGTTCTGTTACGGCACCCCCAGGCATCAAAGGGTTAAACCGCTGTTTAGAAGATCTTCCCCTTCCAGAGACACAGGCACAGCTACTATAGACACCAATCCGCCGAACAGGAAACCATATGAATGCTGTAAACAGCCGAATAGGAAAAACCATACGAATAGGTTTACACTCCTAGCAATCGAACTGGAACAGCATACAATAAATCCCCCCAAGAACGAGACAAAGCTCCGTGTTGAGGGTCAAGCAGTGAACAGACAGAGCTGTGGGTTTATTGTGCTTATGTACACATTCTTACACATTAGTACCACCCACAGGGTTTTGGAACACAACCAATAAACACATACAATACACTCAGACACTCCCACACAAATTCCTCCCCTCTGCATGTGATTCAATTACCTTACACATTGGGTAATGTAATTTAGCACAAGCAGAGAAATACAATTTTTCCACATTATTCATCACTTGAAAAGTATGCATCACATTCACATTTTCAGAATCAGCATACTCCAAATACAAACATACATCAATATCATACAAATTGGTCCAGTGGTTCAAAAGATAGATCGTAGTCCTTTGTGACCACAGGAAGCATGGCTTTTCTGCCCAAAACCAGTTCCACAGAGTCTTCTATCCTGGAGATAATTAGAAGTAATCCAATTATCTCCAAAGACAGAGGCAAAACTCCATTGAACACATGGCAGCAAAAAGACAGTAAAATACAATAAAATACACAAGGTTACATTTATGACATAAAATACAGACATGCAACATATGCCCAGATAGCTTAGGTCTGAGCGCACATTATTACTGAATGGCGCTCAGAGCACACACATACAGTTCAATTGCCATGGAGCCAAAGTCTTTCCCATAGTCTTTCATTATACGAATGGGCTCCATGGCATAGCTATCTGGGGTATCACTGCTCAAACAGGGCAAGCACCAAATGACCCGGCTTTCTTGTCTTTGCAGGGGAAAATCAAGCCTTTTAACACGGGGCCGTAATCCAAAGGCAACAGGCGAGCAACCAGGCTTCTCCAATGCAATGTGGCGAGATTGCTCTCGTCACACATATGAATATATAATTTATATTAAATTTTGTTTCAATATTTTATTTTATTTTATTTATTGTAATTATACGTATATATATATAATATATGTGTATATATCTATTTTATATATATATATATATATGTAACGTCATACAAAGTGTATTTTAATACTAATATATGTAATATTAAAATACACTTTGTATGACGTTACATATATAGAATATGTATGTATATATATATATATATATATAAAATACATATACATATATTATATATATAAATATATTTCTATTTTATTTTATAACATAATAATGTCTAATCATTTTTTTTTTACTTTCCCACCAGCAGGGGAACTGTCTGACATTTCAGACAGTCCCCCTACTGGCAGATACACAGCCAGCTATAGAGGGCCATGTGATCGCTCTTTGAGAGCGATCACATGGCCCCCGGGGGCCTCATTTGACGGGTTAGGGCTGCCTGGGCTGTCACGCAGCCCTCCAGAAGAGGATCACGGCGGAGGTGAATACCGTGGACCTCCAGGGGCTCAAAGAAAATGCTGTAACGGCTTTAAAGCCCACTTAATGCGGGACGGCATAGAACCCCGTGACGGTGTTAACGGGTTAAATAATCTTGATCTGAGCGCTCAGATCCATGCAGTGTAAAGGAAATGCCACTGTGTTAAGGTTTTGACCGTCTGCACACATGGTCCTATACCCCAAATAGTTCCAGGGCGTTTAGTGCTTTTGCTGGTCAACTTTGGGGAACTCCTGCGGCCGCAATATGGGTTGATCTGCCTGGCTCTTAGGTAACGTTTGTTCGCCTTAGTCTCAGGCACCTTCCCTTCAAAAAGCGCTCTCTTGGCTGATTTCAAAGTGGTTCAAAATGGTGAACCAAGTTGTCCAGGAACCGCACGGTCACCTCATGCCCAAAAAAAGTTCCATAACTCTTGCAGCCAAGTCCCGATGTGGTGATCAGGAACCCACAAAGTCCTCATGCTGTATTTAGTTCCGTAGCGGTCGCGGCTAAGTACCACTGGGACAATTCGTGGATTTGGTTCATGCGAACGGCCGCAAGAGAGCCAGCTGTTACGATTGCCCCCGGTCTAGCAGGAGGGTTGATCGCTTGGATGTCCTGGTTCCCGCTGCAGAGAGTCGAACGGAGGTCTTTCGGTAGTAAGCTGCAAGTGTAGAATATCCCCAAGCACGAAATAAGCATCAATATCCCGGATCCCTACAACATGAGTCGAGGCTGCAAGTTGAGGGTCAAAACGAACTGGCTTTACTGGCACATAGCATGGCAATTTATGTGATTCCTCAGGTCCAAGGACAGCCCCCTGTGGACCTGATGGAATACAGGTACAGTACAAACAGGTAACCAATCACAGTACACTGTATCATTTGAATTAGTACCCGCCCAGCTTGGAGATAATGAGGCCAACGGTTTTACAATCTAATAATCTCCAAGCGCACAAAAGACCACGTTTTATTATGTCCCAGAAAACTACATGAAAATCCATAACTTTTACATTATTACAGGGAAACCACTCATTCTACCATTCATCTGAAGGCTCGCGTTCGTGTATATAAAACATGCGAATGGCGCTCTAATCCCGCGAACAGAATGGACTGTTTATGCCATATAAAGTCCGTTCGGCATTTTGATATTGTTAGTCTCTGTTGGCGGCCATGTTTTCTGCTGGTTTAGCGGGCAGCGGGACTTTGCTTCTAACTCGTGGAACTAAACTCGGTATCAGTTCATGCGAAGTCCCGCTGTCTGTCTGGTAGTGGGGCTCGTTCAGTAAGGGAATGAGGACCACCTGGTGGCCTTTATAATGGTTCGGGTAATCCGTTCGTGCGTCTTTTCATTTTAAACTTATGCAGTGACAAACAGTATCCATCGGTTAGCAAACAGTAACATAGTTAGTTTCAGTCTTTTGTAACACCAGCATTCGGTTCTATTCGCATGAAGGGCAAGTGCAGGGAAAGCTACTAATGGCGACTGGGCAGGGTAACTTCCAAACGGTGTCCCAGACCTGGACCATAGTTGGTGGGCAGGAAACCGGCTTCTACACTCCTCCAGGAGTCTGTGGCAAACGTATGTGGGAAGTAGCGTTTGTCACAGTAACTATATCAGCAGCAACAGCACCTCTAGGACTAATACTATTAGTTACAAAAGACTGAAACTAACTATGTTACTGTTTGCTAACCGATGGATACTGTTTGTCCCTGCATAAGTTTAAACCGAAAAGACGCACGAATGGATTACCCGAACCATTATAAAAGACCTATTCGTGGTACGAACAGGGGACCCCCCAGAATTGGCGTGTGCCGCCACTTAACCCCGTCACCCCGCAAACTGCCAAACGCTCGACCACCCAGCCAGCGGCGTGTGGCAGCCATTAACCACACAGGCAGCTGCAGTTTGCGGTTAACCTCAACGTAATTGATAAACCTGGGGGGGCATCAACGTTCGCATCCAAATACCAAACGGAATCCACCGAACTACTAACCGAACGACGACCCCCTACAGCGGGCTGCGTGGCGGTCATTAACTTGTGGTTTCTGCGGTTAACCGCAGGTCAAGTACCCTGTTACCAGGTGGTCCTCATTCCCTTACCGAACGAGCCCCACTACCAGACAGACAGCGGGACTTCGCATGAACTGATACCGAGTTTAGTTTCACGCGTTAGACACGAAGTCCCGCTGCCCGCTAACCCAGCAGAAAACATGGCCGCCAACAAAGACTAACAATCTCAAAATGCCGAACGGACTTTATACGGCAGAAACAGTCCATTCTGTTCGCGGGATTAGAGCGCCATTCGCCTGTTTTATATACACGAACGCGAGCCTTCAGATGAATGGTAGAATGAGTGGTTTTCCTGTAATAATGTACAAGTTATGGATTTTCATGTAGTTTCTGGGACATAATAAAATGTGGTCTTTTGTGCGCTTGGAGATAATTAGATTGTAAAACCGTTGGCCTCATTATCTCCAAGCTGGGCGGGTACTAATTCAAATGATACAGTGTACTGTGATTGGTTACCTGTTTGTACTGTACCTGTATTCCATCAGGTCCACAGGGGGCTGTCCTTGGACCTGAGGAATCACATAAATTTGCTTGCTATGTGCCAGTAAAGCCAGTTCGTTTTGACCCTCAACTTGCAGCCTCGACTCATGTTGTAGGGATCCGGGATATTGATGCTTATATCGTGCTTGGGGATATTCTACACTTGCAGCTTACTACCGAAAGACCTCCGTTCGACTCTCTACAGCGGGAACCAGGACATCCAAGTGATCAACCCTCCTGCTAGACCGGGGGCAATCGTAACAATTGGTGGCAGCGGCGGGATCATCCTGGAATTCCTGAAAGAGATATATAGGACGGATGGAGAGTAACTACGATAAGCTTAAAGCGTACCACGTTAAAGGATTTACTCGAGAGCCGTGGAGGGAACGCAAGTAACCGGCCTAGGAGAGAATTGATTGCCGACCTGAACGAGTTGGATCAAAGCTTCACCATGGCAGAACCGACGGCAGCATGCAGCGATGAGAAGACCAGGATTGTCCGAGAAAGGCTGCCTCTGTACGGACCGAACCCATCCGTGGAGCTGATACAGCAACTAATGGCCGAAGCCGAGGCGGACGTACAGCGGACTAGAGCCCACGAGCTGAGCATGAAGACCGCTGATAGCCACAACGGCTCCCTAGAAACTGCCGAACAGCCAAAGATTCCGTTCGCGGCATTCAAGCCGTTCGCGGAGAATGAGATGGGGATAGACGAATTTTTCCCGATTTTGAAAGACAATGTGCCCTGCATCAGATCCCCGTCGCAGCGTGGCCGCGTATCCTGGCAGGAAAATTAACCGGGCGAGCCATGGAAGCCTTCAGAACCCTCAGCGCCGAAGAGGTAGCCCAATACACCACAGTAAAAGAGACGCTGCTGAAATGGTATGCTGTGACCCCAGACACCTACCGAAGGCAGTTCCGCAGCACGAAGAAAAAAGCGAATGACACACATGCCGAATGGGCACACCGCATGCGGAGAGCTGCTACCCATTGGATTACCGGGTGTTGGGCCGTCACGGCCGCGGAAATATTGGAACTTTTCTTGTTAGAACATTTTTATGAGGGTCTGGAACAAAAAGACCGGGAGTGGTTGAAAGACCGGCGTCCCGCTAACCTACACGAAGCAGCCCGGTTGGCAGACGAACACCGGGATGCGCAAGTACAGGAGTTCAGCAATGCCCGAACGGTAACTCGCCCCGAAGCAAGAGAGGGATACCGATCAACTCCACGAACGGAGTTTCGCAACCCTGTACCCGCAGGTCCTACACGGACCACCCAGCCACTACCCTCAGGAACGCTCCCGACCCACATGTTATAAGTGCAAGCAACCGGGGCACCTGATAGCGAGTTGCCCCCTCAACAACAATTACCCCGCACGGAACTATAATTCCTCTCCAACGGGAAACAATCGTCCAGCTCGAGCGTATTGCCTGGAACAAGACAGTCCTTTAGAAGAATACCTGGGACCCCTACATGAAGCTAATCCTGTGTATGCCGCCAGTGACAATAGACAACACTCCGGCAAGAGGTACTGCTAGAGGGTCGTCCCACACAGGGGTTAAGAGATACCGGGGCCACGATCACCTTGGTACAAAGCCGGTTAGTCCCCGAATACAAACGCTCTCCTGACACAGTGGCTGTCCGGGTGGCTGGAGGGGACATATACAAACTACCCACAGCAAAGGTACACTTGGATTGGGGTGCGGGAAAAGGACTTGTGAGGGTGGGAATTATGGATAATTTGCCAGCCGAAGTTTTGCTGGGAAACGACCTGGGACCTATGACTTCAGCTTATGCCCCTTCCTACAACGCTGAGGCACATCCTGTGACGACCCGGTCACAAGCGGGACGAGTACGAGACCCTTCACCAGTGCGGGAGGCTCAGGTAAGACTTAACCCGACTGTGACCCCCTTTCCTACCCCTTTGCCCTGGGACACCCCTGCAGCCTTCGAGGCTGAGACCAAAACTGATCCGACGCTCCAAAAATATAGGGAACAGGCCGACACAGGGCCTGGGGGACCAGACCAGGAGACTTTTGAATGGGAACAGGGCCGACTGTACCGACACACAGAGAAAAAGGGCCACCGAAGAAGACAGTTAGTAATACCCCACAAGTATAGGCGGGATATCCTCCGGGTGGGTCATGATATTCCCTTAGCCGGGCACTTGGCAGTAACCCGTACCCTGCACCGTATTACCCATACCTTATTCTGGCCAGGAGTACATGCCGATGTAAGGTCCTATTGTAATACGTGTGAGGTGTGCCAACGGGTAGGCAAACGAGGAGACCACCCCAAGGCACATCTCGTGAACATGCCCATTATCGACGAGCCATTTAGCCGGGTAGCCATCGACTTAGTTGGGCCCCTGGCCACCCCTAGTCCCTCTGGCAAGAGATACATTCTTACCATAGTGGATTACGCTACCCAGAAGCTGTGGCTTTATCTAATATCCAGGCAGACACAGTGGCTAATGCCTTAGTGCAGGTATTCTCTTGGGTAGGATTCCCCAGGGAGATCTTATCTGACAGAGGATCACAGTTCACGGCAGAGCTGACCCAGCAGCTATGGCACGTTTGCAAAATTAAATCCCTGCTTAGCTCTCCGTACCACCCCCAGACCAATGGGTTATGTGAGCGGTTCAACGGAACCCTCAAGCAGATGTTAAAAACCTTTACTCAGGAGTATAGGGACTGGGAACGTTTCCTGCCGCACCTCCTGTTCGCTTACTGGGAAGTGCCCCAGGAAACCACCGGGTTCTCTCCCTTTGAGCTGTTATACGGTCGCAAGGTACGGGGTCCCCTGAACTTGATCCGTGAGCACTGGGAGGGAGAGACCGAGAACGCCGGGGTCCCCATCGTGCCTTACGTACTGGAGCTCCGGGACCGAATGGAGCAATTGGCTAAGTCAGTCCAGGCCAACCTCCAGGTGGCCCAGGGGCGACAAAGTCTGGTACGACCGGGGGGCACGGCGAAGAAGCTTCTGTCTCGGGCAGAAAGTCATGGTACTAAAACCAGTTAAGACGGACAAGCTGCAAGCAGCCTGGCAGGGTCCCTACCAGATAGTGGAAAAGAGAGGGGACACCACTTATGTAATTGCCAGCTGTCACGATGAAAACTTAAGAAAGATATTTCATGTGAACATGCTGAAGGAATACTTGCAGAGACCCGAGGAAGTGTCAGCCATATGTAGCCCTGCGCATGAGGACGCAGATAGTTTACCCATACCCGACTTATTAACCCCTAAATCCCCAGCTGAAATAGTGAGCCAAGTACAGATTGGGGACAGACTTAGCCCAGTTGAGAGGGAGCAGCTACACAAACTGCTCCGGGAGAAACAGGCCATGTTCTCCCAAGAACCAGGGTACACTGAGCTGACCACTCACCAAGTAGATACCCCCAGCCAAAACCCTTTGAGACAGGCGCCCTACCGAATTCCGGAAGCAGTAAGGACAGGCATGAAAAGAGAAATAGATGAGATGCTGCAACTAGGGGTCATTGAAGCTTCCGATAGCCCCTGGGCATCCCCGGTGGTTCTGGTCCCCAAAAAGGACGGCACCACCAGATTCTGTGTGGACTACCGGAAACTCAATGACAAAACTGTCACCGATGCCTACCCCATGCCCAGGGTGGATGAGCTACTAGATCGCATAGCCAGGGGGAACTACCTAACTACCATTGACCTCTGTAAGGGTTACTGGCAAATTCCCCTGGCCAGGGAGGCTGTCCCCAAGTCGGCCTTCGTCACCCCGTTCGGTTTGTACCACTTTAAGGTCATGCCGTTCGGGATGAAGAATGCCCCCGATACATTCCAACGCTTGGTGGACAGACTTCTTGATGGCTTCCAGGAGTTTGCCTGCGCATACCTGGACGACATAGCGATCCATAGCGAGACCTGGGAGGAACACTTGGCTCATGTGGGAATAGTTCTGGACCAGATCCGAGCCGCCGGCCTAACTCTAAAGCCAGAAAAATGTCACTTTGGGATGGCTGAGGTGCAGTACCTGGGTCACCGGGTAGGCTGTGGGAAGCAACGACCGGAGCCAGCTAAAATAGAAGCGGTCACCAACTGGCCCACCCCACACACTAAGACCCAAGTGCTAGCCTTCTTGGGTACTGCTGGGTACTACAGAAGATTTGTACCGGAGTACAGTGCCATTGCCAAACCCCTGACTGACCTGACAAAGAAAAACCTTCCCCGACAGGTCCTGTGGTCTCCCCACTGTGAAACTGCTTTCCAAGCCCTCAAAACTGCGTTAATTAATGCTCCTGTCTTGGCTGCCCCAGCCCCTAATCGACGTTTTATTGTCCATACAGACGCTTCCATGTTCGGGCTGGGAGCTGTCCTCAGCCAAGTAGGAGATGATGGGAAGGAACATCCGATTGCCTACATCAGTCGAAAACTCCTACCACGCGAAGTCAGCTATGCTGCAGTAGAAAAGGAGTGTTTGGCTCTGGTGTGGGCACTAAAGAAGTTAACCCCCTATTTGTATGGACAAGAGTTCACTCTGGTTACAGACCATAACCCGCTAGTGTGGCTCAACCGGGTCGCTGGGGACAATGGCAGATTGTTACGCTGGAGCTTATCCCTGCAACCCTTTAATTTTACAATCACCTACCGACCCGGGAAGCAGAACGGCAACGCCGACGGATTATCCCGGCAAACCGATCTCAGCCCAGCATAACTCTACGAGTCTGGACAGCCTTAGTCCACCCCGAAAAGGGGTCAGACGGTGTCTGCCAGAGTGTTCCACAAAGAGGGAGCATTGTTACAAAAGACTGAAACTAACTATGTTACTGTTTGCTAACCGATGGATACTGTTTGTCCCTGCATAAGTTTAAACCGAAAAGACGCACGAATGGATTATCCGAACCATTATAAAAGACCCATTAGTGGTACGAACAGCGGACCCCCCAGAATTGGCGTGTGCCGCCACTTAACCCCGTCAGCCCGCAAACTGCCGAACGCTCGACCACCCAGCCAGCGGCGTGTGGCAGCCATTAACCACCCAGGCAGCTGCAGTTTGCGGTTAACCTCAACGTAATTGATAAAGCTGGGGGGGCATCAACGTTCGCATCCAAATACCGAACGGAATCCACCGAACTACTAACCGAACGACGACCCCCTACAGCGGGCCGCGTGGCAGTCATTAACTTGTGGTTTCTGCGGTTAACCGCAGGTCAAGTACCCTGTTACCAGGTGGTCCTCATTCCCTTACTGAACGAGCCCCACTACCAGACAGACAGTGGGACTTCGCATGAACTGATACCGAGTTTAGTTTCACGAGTTAGACATGAAGTCCCGCTGCCCGCTAACCCAGCAGAAAACATGGCCGCCAACAAATCTCAAAATGCCGAACGGACTTTATACGGCAGAAACAGTCCATTCTGTTCGTGGGATTAGAGCGCCATTCGCCTGTTTTTTATATACACGAACGCGAGCCTTCAGATGAATGGTAGAATGAGTGGTTTTCCTGTAATAATGTACAAGTTATGGATTTTCATGTAGTTTCTGGGACATAATAAAACGTGGTCTTTTGTGCGCTTGGAGATAATTAGATTGTAAAATTATCTCCAAGCTGGGCGGGTACTAATTCAAATGATACAGTGTACTGTGATTGGTTACCTGTTTGTACTGTACCTGTATTCCATCAGGTCCACAGGGGGCTGTCCTTGGACCTGAGGAATCACATAAATTGCCATGCTATGTGCCAGTAAAGCCAGTTCGTTTTGACCCTCAACTTGCAGCCTCGACTCATGTTATAGGGATCCGGGATATTGATGCTTATATCGTGCTTGGGGATATTCTACACTTGCAGCTTACTACTGAAAGAATTCCGTTCGACTCTCTACAGCGGGAACCAGGACATCCAAGCGATCAACCCTCCTGCTAGACCGGGGGCAATCGTAACACTATTGTTGTAGTTTAACTCATTCAATTTTGGCAATTTTCACTAGGCTAACCTAATCTTAAACTAACCAAAACCTAGTAGTCTGATATCCAGGCACTCTTGTATCAATACCATCTCAGGGCTTTCCCCTATTTGCTTTGCTAACCTGGTAGTGGCGACCATTTATTTATTTAGTCCTGTCTTGTATACATACTGTAATACATTGATTCAATGCAAATTATACTATATATCTCTGTCTCTCTGTTTTTTTTTTTTGCATATGTTCTGTATTTTAACAGTGAGAAATAGAATTAAAAAAATTAAAAAATCCAGAAAAAAATGCATGTCAAAAAAGTTATAAATTGATTTACATCTCTGTATAATCTTGTTGGATCGATCGTCAATGTTGATTGAAATATACGTCTTTTGTATATATAGTCTTGGGCCAAATTTGCTCGCCACATTAATATGTGTCTATATTAATGAAAAAAATATGCAATCTGACTTACAGTTTCTTCAGGTTTATTCTTAGTTACTGATACATAATAAAACAACAAAGGATGTTACAGGATAATGGACATTCAACAGCAGATGGTAATTGCTGGACTCCTGAAGGGAGAGTTACATCCTTACATCTTTACATCTAGAGAGAGCCAGAAGAGAGCGAGAGAGCCAAGAGACCTTGTATATCTTTGTTCAGTTACTATATAGAAGTGCCCATACTGACGTCAGAGCATAACTCTAGCCATATAAGGATAAAACCCCCAAATCCACATTCCAGAGCTCTCAGACAAAGAAAGCCTTGTGACTTAGACCCTCTGTTACTTATGTCAATCCACACACCCAAATATAATCAATAGAAACATAGAATATGCAATATTCTACAATCTCAATGAGTGAAATAAGTATTTGACCCCTTCGACTTCGTACTTAGTGGTAAAACACTTGTTGGCAATCACAGAGGTCAGACGTTACTTGTAGTTAGCCACCAGGTTTGCATACATCTTAGGAGGGATTTTGCCCCACTCCTCTTAGCAGATCAAGGCATTAAGGTTTCGAGGCTGATGTTTGACAACTCGAACCCTCAGCTCCCTCCACAGATTTTCTTTGGGATTAAGGTCTGGAGACCTTAATGAGCCACTCCTTTGTTTCCTTGGCTGTGTTTTGGGTCATTTTCATGCTGGAATAGCCATCCACTACCCATTTTTAATACCCTGGCTGAGGGAAGGAGTTTCTGATCCAAGATTTGATGGCACATGGCCCTGTCCGTCATCCCTTTGATGCAGTGCAGTTGTCCTGTCCCCTTAGCAGAAAAACACCCCTAAAGCATAATGTTTTCACCTCCATGGTTGACGGTGGGGATGGTGTTTTTGGGGTCATAGGCAGCATTCCTCCTCCTCCAAACACGGCAAGTTGAGCTGATGCCAAAGAGCTTGATTTTGGTCTCATCTGACGACAACACTTTCACCCAGTTTTCCTATGAATCATTCAGATGTTCATTGGCAAACTTTAGACAGGCCTGTACATGTGATTTCTTGAGCAGGGGGACCTTGCGGGTGCTGCAGGATTTCATTCCTTTGTGGCGTACTGTGTTACCCTTTTTTTTTTTTTTGGTGAATATAATCCCAGCTGCCTTGAGATTATCAAGATCCTCCAGTGTAGTTCTGGGCTGATCCCTCACCATTTTCATGCCCATTGAAACTCCACGAGGTGAGATCTTGCATGGGGCACCAGACCGAGGGAGACTGACAGTTATTTTGTGTTTCTTGCATTTGTGAATAAATCACACCAACTGTTATCACATTCTCATCAAGTCTTGTGGCCCATTCCAGCCTTGTGTAGGTCTCCAATCGTATCCCTGATGTCCTTGGACAGCTCTTTGGTCTTGGCCATGGTAGAGAGTTTGGGACCTGATTGATTGCTTCTGTGGACAGCTGTCTTTTATAAAGAGTAGGAGCACTTACTTTAAGAGAGTGCTCCTAATATCAGCACGTTACCTGTATAAAAACACCTGGGAGTCAGAAATATTGCTTATTTAAAAAGGGGTCAAATACTTTTTTTCACTCATTGACATGCAAATCAATTTATAACTTTTTTAACGTGTTTTTCTGAATTGTTTTTTGTTATTCTGTCTCTCACTGTTTAAAAAAAAATAAAAAAATCTACCATTAAAATTATAACCAAATACAAAAAATATACAGATACACCCAAAACGTGGAAACAGACACACACTTAGTGGGTAATAGATAGAGACAAAAGAACTCTAAAAACAATTACCCTTGTACTACAAGTACTGTAGAGAAGGACTCCTTACCGTCCTCAAAATAATATGGAAAACAGAAAATCTACAATACAATAATAACAGAGAAAAACATAGTGCAATAATGTTACAATAATTCAAAGATGGAAAATTGATGTAAAATTCACACTCACAAACCACAATTGATTGTAGGCGTATCATAAACCTCAGGACTTGTGAAGCATCATGGCAAATATAAGGAGAAAAATAAAAGATAATAGTGCAGAGTATCTTAGTCAAAATAGACACTTTAATATACATACACACTTACAAGATTGAAGTGAGAAAAAGACACATCATTAAATTCAATCGCAGGATCCCTGAAGTCAGGAACACCGGGAAAGCAATATCCAAAATATAAAACTGATAAAGAAATTACAAATACAAACAAAATAAAATAAAATAAAAACTGCACTAAAAAAGGAGCCCTACGCGTTTCGTTCAGTAACTTGAACTTCCTCAGGGGAAAATAAAAACTCCTTATCAGCATAAAGTCCTTCAAGTCCCGATCTTCTTTTAAACCCGTCCGGTTATGGCGCGCAATGTATTCAGGCCAATCAATAGCGTACTTCCGGGTTTGCCGCTTCCAATACTTCCGGGTGTATCCATATGACGTCACCGGAAATGCGGTTCTAGCCTCACTCTCAGTCCAAAACCGGAAGTCATAATGCGTTTCATTTGCCGGTTTGCGTTCCACCATTCATCATAAGAGCAAAAAACAAGAACATAATACAGGAGAACAGACATTAAATATATCCAATATCTGTCCCATATCCTGCATATTAATAACAAACCTTCTCCTCTACAATCATATTCTAAGTGTATCCCCAAAAAATAAAATAAATAAAAATAAAAATAAAAATAAATAAAAATAAATAAAAATAAAAATAAATAAAAATAAAAATAAAAAATAAAAATAAATAAAAATAATAAAAATAAATAATAAATAAAAATAAAAATAATAAAAATAAAAATAATAAATATAAAAATAAAATTAAAAATAATAATAATCAAAATAAATATAAAAATATAAAAATAAAAATAAATAAAAATAAAAAAATAGAAAATTTAAACGGCAATAAATAATTGTCTTAAAGAAACAAAACATTAATATCCTAAAGAAAACAAACCAAATCAAAATCCACATTTAGCCCCCTTGGTTGTAAAGTTTGCAGAGTATGTATCCAATAACCCTCTCTTTTTCTCAACAATAATCCAAGATCACCACCTCTATCATCCAGAGCTACCTGTTCGATAATGATACACTGAAGAGTATTAAAATTAAAGGAGGGGCATTTATTACAGTGCACTGGCACTGAGTGTGTTAACAGATTCTTTTTGATATTATTCCGATGTTCTTGGAATCTGATTTTAGCCTATTTAGCCATTAAAATTATAGACTGATCATTTCTTTCTCAGTGGACAAACGTTCAAAATCAGAAGGGGATCAAATACGTTTCCCCCTTTACTGTAGATGACTCTTGTTCGTTCACTAAATCATTTTAAATCAATTTAAACTAATAGAAAAAAAAAGATAGCTTATTAGCAACAAGCAAGCAGCCACTATGTGTTCAAACTGTCAACACAGCAGTGCACAGAAAGAAATGCAGAAGAGAAATAAAGTCCCAGTAGTCTCTTCAGTTAAATAAATAAATAATAATAAACTATATATATATATATATATATATATATATATATATTTGCTTACCCCAACTTATTCCAACTTGCTTTGCTTACCCAGAATCCCTTGCAGTAGTAAAAGCACTGTTACAGTGAGATTTCAGTGGGAAAAAGCAAGTCTTATATATAGAAGGCTGAGCCTGTGGGTGAAGCTTGGAATTGTGAGAGGGGTTAGTTTGCCCATAAATATACAGGCTATCCCTTCCTCTGTGCTGTTGCTGCCTGGTTCAGATCTACTTCCAGTTCAAAGGTCATCAACACAAACTGCCTAACTTCCAAACAAGCTGGTCTTGGCCTCATACAGCCTACGCAAGTATTTATTTTACCTTGCTTCATTTTACCATACATGGCATCACAGAGCTGCCTCAATTCATCTCATGCTTTCTGCTTACTGTATTTTGCCCTCATTAGGCCGTATCGATTTTTATCATATGCATTTCTATTAGTCACCCTGCATTTTAATGTTTTCTTTCTGGCTGCCTTCTGGTTATTCAGACATGCATTCTCTGTACACAATAAAATGTAAAAATTCCTTCTCCTCTATAAAGGGAACATCTTCTAAATGTAAAAAAAAAACAACAAAAAACAAAACAAAACACTTTTTACGAAACAACCTCAAACTCATAAAACATGTATCCTATACATTTATGCTTTTCATTTAGTCGCCCTACATTTTAATGTTTTCTTTGTCTGCCCCCTTGGTATTCAGGCACTCATTGGGCATACATTGTTTAGTAATTATGTGGCTAGGTGTTGCAACTGGCTAAATTTATGTCAGGCCCAAACTTGTGCTTATACATCTGGTTAGGATTTATGGTACTACCTGTTAACCCCTTAAGGACGGAGCCAAATGTACACGTTGTGAACGAAACAAAATGTAAACAAAACCTGGCATTTGCGCTACATGTCTGTCCAACCGTAATTCACCTCTTTTATATTAAATGCACCAACCCTTATTATATATCATTTATATCTGTCAGGGATCCGCGGGCGGCTAGGAGGGGAGGCTGCACGCCACTTGCAGCACTCACCCTCAGTCCGTCGCCGCCCACGGTCTCCCCTCGTCTCACCTGTCGGCAAGTGGCGTCTCCTGTCTGCCGCTCGCCGTTCGCGTCCTCCACGCCCCCCAGCGGCAGCATGTATAACGCTGCACGCTGGGAGGACACTAAATTATGCAAACGCCTGGGTCACGTGAGTGACCCGGCGTTAAAGAAACAGTACCTCAATCACAGTGGGAGGTATAGATATCCCCCATGTGTGATTGTTAATTCTGATTGGAAGTTATCCAATCAGAATTAAACCTAGGGTATTTATACTTGCCTTTCCTGTCCCTTAGTGCCCTGTTGTGGTCTTGTGATACCTGTAGCATAGTGTTCTCGTCTTGCTCTCTGGTTACTGATTATTTGGCTCGTTATTCCGATTATCCTGTCTTCTCCACTCCTTTGACCTCGGCTTGTTTCTCGTTCTCCTGTTTTCTGGCTCCCTTTACTTGGCTTGTCTTCTGACCATTCTTAGTGTGCTTAGCCCGGCCACTCTAAGGACCGGTATAGCACCATTCCTCTCTGTGTCCTGTTAGCGTGTTAGGTTCTGGAATCGTGACATTACAACAGGGCCACCATGGAACCTGCTGACATTCCACAGTTGTTAGTAAATCAGGAGGCTAGAATGGATGGTTTAGACCACCGTATGGATCAGTTTGCTCAGGCTTTACAAACCATACTGGCTCGTACTGCCCACTTGCAACCTGCCGTTCAAGAAGCTGTTGCTGCTGTGCCAGAACCCATTCCTGATCCAGTACCCGCTCCTGCTCACGTGGTTCACATGACGCCACCTCAGCGCTATAGCGGTGATCCAGCATTGTGCCGTGGTTTCCTCAACCAAATTGATATTCATTTGGTGATGAATCCTCGTTCCTACCCCACTGACAGAACCAAAATTGCTTTTTTGATTAACCATTTGTCCGGGAAAGCTCTAGCATGGGCTAATCCCATGTGGGAGAATACGTCCCCAATGTCCTTTGCAGACTTCTTAACAGCTTTTAAACGTACGTTTGATCAACCCGGCCGGGTTGCTTCTGCTGGCAAAGCTCTGCTTAGGGTTCGACAGGGTAATAGATCTGTAGCGGATTATACTATTGAATTCCGCACTCTGGCAGCTGAAGTGGTCTGGAATAACGACGCTCTTGTAACAGCTTTTCAGGAGGGTTTGGCCGCTTACATATTAGATGAAATAGCATCCAGGGAAATGCCTGTTCTTCTGGATGATCTAATAGATTATGTGATTCTAATTGACAACCATATTAGAGAGAGGCGTAGTCAAAGAAGGATGAATACACAGGGGTTACCTGCTTTACCCAGTACTGCATTACTAGCGTTACCTCCCCCTAATCAACCACCTCCCGAACCCATGCAATTAGGTGCTGTAGGCTTATCTGAAGCTGAAAGAACGTACCGCAGAAGGGAGGGTTTGTGCCTTTATTGTGGTAAGAGGGGGCATTTCCGAAGAAACTGTCCTAGTTTGCAGTCAAACTCCAGCACCTAAGGCCTAGAGAGGGGTCGGCCTCGAGTGTTATGGTTTTTTTCCCCTCATGTGTCCATCTCCAGACCATTTATCACGGTTACTCTTTTGGTCAAGAAAACCACGATAACAACTAAAGCCTTGATCGATTCAGGTGCTGCAGACAACTTTATGGATGAGAACTTTGCTAAAACCGCAGCCTTGAATCTGATCCAAAAGGCCACACCCTTGGCCATTGAGGCCATAGATGTTAGATCACTTGAGAAACCTCTGGTGACCCATGAAACCCAAGAAATGGTTATGGTCATGGGTGCCTTACACAAAGAAAGGATAACCTTCCAAATAATTGACTCCCCTACAGCTTCCATCATTCTGGGCTTCCCCTGGTTAGTTAAGCATAACCCGGTACTTGATTGGGATTCTCTAGATATACTCTCCTGGGGGGTATCTTGTCAACAAGACTGTATGGCCCGTTTACATCCCGTTTGTTTACTTAATGTGCCTACAGCTAAACTACTTTCTGTTTCTGTCCCTCCTGTGTATGCAGACCTCACATTGGTCTTTGAAAAGAGGGAAGCTGATAAACTACCCCCACACCGGGATTATGATTGTGCCATAAATCTGTTGCCTGGTACGATGCCTCCTAGGGGTAAGGTCTGCCCGCTTTCTGAGAAAGAAAACCAGGTCACGGAGGAGTACATACAGGAATCCTTACGTAAAGGTTTTATCAGAAGGTCCTCCTCTCCGGCTGGTGCTGGTTTCTTTTTTGCTGCCAAGAAAGAGGGCGATTTGAGGCCATGTATAGACTATAGGGGCCTGAATAATATAACAGTTAAAAACGCTTATCCTATCATGGGTCTCGGATTGAAACTGTGCACATAGCTAAAGTTGTAAGTAAATAAATATGATTATTCTAATCTTGTTTCAGGTCCTAAGCCTTCACACGTGGCCTTACTAGGCTTTTATTACCTTCCCATCATATGGCTCTCTGTGGGCGGCATTATGACATACCTACCCCTCATTTGAGCTTTGCATAACTACCTTCCTGCTGCCCCAATATATATATTGGGGCAGCTACAACTGTACCCACATCAATAGGGCACTTACATACGTTTACAGCCCTCTCTCAGAACACTCCCTTGGAACCTTGGACCTCTCACTTAGCAGTTAACATATCCTGCCTTCTTTGATCTATCACTAATTTAACTGTATTAAAATTATCCTCACCTCTTACTTCATTCGCTTCATGCTAGTACAATAGGCAGGTGATTTTTATGTGATTGTTGTTTAAATTCTCAGGCTATTCTTTCGCATACGTGATTCAGTTAGTGATTCTGTTCTTGCCAGAGTTTGTCATATCGAGTAACATGCATATCCTTACGTAAAGTCTCTCCATGTCTACTTCTTATCGGTCGTTGCATACCTGGGGCCAATTGTCAGATATGGTCAACTGGGTCTTTATTATGCTGTTCAATTTCATTCAGTTAGGTTGAAAACTGTTGTCAGTAAAGTAATTTGTTGTTCTGGGCTTATAGTACTATCTACTTTTCTGGCACAGACTGTTGCTAAACAATTGTTCAATGTTAGTAACATAGTTCTGAACTAAGAACACTAAGTTCTCTAGGTAACTCTCGGGTTTTGGTTAATTTAATCACTGTACAAGTATTTCTTTGCCCTTTATTACATATCCATTTATTACTATCAACTGTCATTTATCACCCAGGTATAAGTCCATTTAGTCATGTCACTCGTGAATTATTTCGTATTTCACATTTTCTATCACCATGCAAGTGATTTGCTTTTATGATAATACCTCCCTACATACAACAACCACTTGCTCTAAAGAATGCTATAATTAGCTTGGTCTGACTGTTAGGGTACCCTAGGTGGCCATCAATAGTTTTTGGCCTCTTGTGCCATTACATAGCTGTCCCACAAGGCCAACTCAGCAAAGGTATTTCACCCCTGGGACCAAATCATAGTTGCTGCCTCACATCTCTGCCCTCTTGGCAAAGCAGTTAGGGCCTCATCAGTCACGGCCAACTTATCATATATCTCTTTGTGGGAAAGGAAAGGTGCCCGCGCTACAGGGCTAGAGTTCACTCTCGTGAGATTTGGAGCGTTGCCGTGTGTAGCGGATGGCATTGGGCTGTCCTCAAAATTATGTATATTCCTATGTGTTCGGTTAAATTGTGCCATGTGTATGTGAAGTGTATGCAGCATTCGGCTGATTGTTCACTCCAGTTATTATGCAAGTGAAACTACCAAACAATCAGACCACCCCAGGAGTAAGTGTGCCTTCAATTACCATTCGCAACAATGTTGCAAACAGGTAATTGGCAATTCATGTAGTGTGTTCTTTGTCCTCTGGGTGGCTGCCATTTGGGAGACGAACACGTGGCGGCGGCCATTTTAAACTCCCGAACAGCTGTGTTTTGCCGTCGAGTGTCTGGAACCCAAATCGGACACTCGGTTAGGCAAACACGGCTGAGACCTCCACACTGCCACCAATTCGTGTAAAAACTACCGAACGGTAGAAAGAACCCCACGAACAAGGGGATTTACCCGAATCCTCCCCAGCTTTCATAACCCAAGCCATTCATGTGTTTCTTTCCATTTTCTGTGACCGACCGCAGGGCCAAAATACATGGAACCCTTTTCGGCTGTTAACCCCAGCGCGGTCGGTCTTTTTAGTACCTTCAGGAATTTCTGGGTGATTTTTGGATATGTATCTCACCCAGATCAGGGCTACCAGGGGATGTAATATTTAAAGGGGTACTCCTAGGTTTAGGGGTACATCCAGAAAACAAGAGGAACTGTGTCCTGCATAATGGGATTATGTGTCACGCTAAGGAGAGGTGATGTGTGGGTGGCAACTCGTGTATGATTGGTGTAACGGATCGCCTGGCACACCGACTGGGTACCTCCGTTGAAGGATGCTCCTAGCGCTTCCTGAGGACTCCAAGCACTCTGGCAGACACCACAATCACCGAACCAGAGAAACAAATTCTCCCAAGCATAAGAATGCTGTAGACAGTTGAATAGGAACCATACGAATAGGTTTACTCTCCTAGCAGTCAAACTGGAACAGCATACAATAAATCCTTCCCCCAATAATGAGACAACACTTCACTGTGAGGGTTAAAACAGGAACTCTCTGTACTGTCACATACAGTCTCTTTTATTCCCAATCCACAAACATAGTACAGCCCACAGGGCGTTACAAAACAACCAATCAATCCGTACAATACACCCAGACACTCCCACACAAAATCCTCCCCTCTGCCTGTGATATGATTACTGAACACAATGGGTAATCTCATTATCACCGGCAGAGGAATACAGTTTTTACACAATATTTATAACTTCTAAAATATACATGTCACAAACATAAAACATACATTTTCATAATCAATCCATTCAGGGGAACAACATATTAAAAAATGGCACGAATCAGACCAGGGGTTCAAAAGTTAAGGGAAAGTCCTTTGTGACTAAATGAAGCATGGCTTTCCAGCCCAAACCAGTTTCAGAGTCTTCTATCCTGGAGATAAGTGAGAAGTAATTCAATTATCTCCCAGGACAGACACAAGACTCCATTATGCACATGGTGAGCACAAAGCATTAAAATATTATAAAATACACAAAGTCACATTTTATACATAAAACACAGACATGTCACATATCCCCAGATAGCTGGGATCTGAGCGCACAAAACTACCGAATAGCGCTCAGATCCTATTCACACAGTTCAATTGCCATGGAGCCGAAGTCTTTAACTACACGAATGGGCTCCATGGCATAGCTATCTGGGTTGACACATTCACATAAAGTCTGGTCCATAGTCCAAAGGCAAGAGGCGGGTAAGCAGCCCCCTCCAAGGACACTTAGCGAGGCCGGTTTTGCCACAATTGGTGTATTGTGTAATTACTGTAAATCCCTCCCTTGCATGGGAGAATGCTTTAAAAGAAGATTGTGTGATTAAAAGTTTAGTTCTGCTCCTGATGCTGTGTGTCGTCCAGTCATTGGGATTGATGTTGGGATATTGTTGGATTTTCTTGCTTGCTGGAATTATTGCCTTATGGATTTTTAATATTTGTTCCTGGGCCTCACTGGGATCTTAAGTGGAGATAACCTGTGGAATATCAGCTCTCCGCTACACCGTGGTAACCGTGGCAATGCTCCGTGCTCGCGAGAGTAGGACCCGGAGGAGCTGCAGGTAAGAGCTCCCGGGTCCTCTCTCGTCCCTCTCCCTCCCCTGCCGGCTGTCCGTACAGTGCCTGCAGACCAGGGAGGGAGATCTCTGATCTCCCTCCCCAGTCCGCAGGTACATTGCAGGGCTGGCGCTTGGACAATGCCAGCTCTGCATTAGCTGGCAGGGGAGAATCTCATGGGGGGGCAATTGCCCCATTGCCCCCCCCCCCCAGATCCGCCACTGGATTGAAGAGGGTCAAGGAGAGAGTTGGAATTGAGGAAATGAGACACACAGGGTTATAGGACGATAGTTAGAGGGGGAGGACGGGTCAAGAGATGTTTTTTTTCAGGATAGGTACTACAGTGGCATGTTTAAGATCAGCAGGGACAATGCCAGAAGAGAGAGAGCAGTTGAAGATGTGTGTTAAGGAAGGCATGAGGCAAGTGGAGAGAGATCTGATAAGGTGAGATGGGACAGGATCGAGCCGGCAAGTGGTGGGGCGAGAGGAAAAGAGAAGAGCAGCCACCTTTTGGTCAGTAGCTGGGGAGAACGTCTGAAGGGTAGGAAAGGCATGATCTATGTGTGGTTGGGAAAACTCTTTATTGCACATAAAACAAAATAAAAATATACAGATACTTGCACAACACGTTTCGACCAATCTCAGGGTCTTCATCAGGTGAATATGTTCATACAATGTCCATACAAATATATACATAAGTAAGTGTGTGTGTGTGTGTGTGTGTGTATATATATATACCCCCTAATGTACTTATTTAGTTCAGGTGTGTTAATTGTGATGAACCACTGCCCATTACCAAATATGGTCAGTTTCCAGTGGCTTTTCGCCCATATACTAAACAAACTCCTGGAGGTCAGGAACTATTTGGCAGGGGAAATATCTTGCAGTTCAAGAGAAGTAAAGGCTGAGATCCACGCCCTAGGGCAACGCACAGCAGACCTGGATACCCGGGTGGAAACTATAGTGCAGCCTTTACTTCTCTTGAACTGCAAGATATTTCCCCTGCCAAATAGTTCCTGACCTCCAGGAGTTTGTTTAGTATATGGGATGCATCCCCTCTCCGCCCCTCCGTCTCCTCTCCTCCCGTCGTGGGAGTCTGTGAGCGGGAGCCATGCGTGCTTTGGCGGCGGCCATCTTGTGCGGCATCTTGCAATGGCAACCCAATCCAATCCTACCTGAATCACAAAACGAGGGCCCTCTGTCCGACAGACTACAGCACTACTTTAAACACCTACTGCCTGACATACTGGACAATAAATGGATCATAGACCGGGCACACCATGCACTGAGGGCCCGCAGAGTGGAGGGCTCAGCCCCAAGGGATATCACCATGAGATTCCTTTTCTTTTCCACAAAGGAGGCGGTACTACAGTAAAGCAGAGATAACGAGTTAACGTACCAAGCTGCAACACTGGAGGTTTATCAGGACTTTGCTCCATCCACACTACAAAGATGGGATTGGAGATCCCTCATGACATGGCTGAGACAACAAGGCATCCGATACTCATGGGGGCACTCCTTCAAACTCATCTCCTTCCACAATGGCAAGACGGCTACACTACTGCCTGACGACGACGACGACACGACCACCTTCATCTCCAAATTGGGACTGGAGGCCCCAGTGGACTTACCAGCACTCTGACCGACCAGGGCCGACCTTCCCTCCCTGCCGCGGGACTGGCTCACCATACCGGGCTTGTCCCAATGCCATACCTGAATGGCAAAGCCTTCCCCAGATCCGAGGACTCTGACGCCGTGACCGCTAACGGGACTTCTACCGCTGTGGCGGCTGGGACTCAGCTAAGTTTTACATGGGGGCAGGTGGGGGGCATATACAGGGAGAGAAATATCATTGCTTCAGTGAGAGACCGGGGGGAGGGGGAATTGGGAGCCACTGATTGTATATAACACCCAGGGTACCAGGGAAACATGGCACCGCATGGGAAACCAGATAGGGGGATGTGGGCCATGACCGTCCTCTCCCGCTGCCACCGTGGCGCCCCTACCTGACAACAACCAGACCCGGGTCCAACAGAGGGGGTCCCCTGACCCACACATGCCAGGTGTCCCACACCCCAGAACACTCCCGGGGCTGCTGTACATCACCCCCACCCCAAATCATGACCAAGGAGGCCCACACACCCGCATACAAAGCCATGTCATTCGACATAAAAATTAAAGGTAGAAGAGTTTCCTAAATACCCCCTATATCAGGACAATCGGCTTGTGCCCCTATGAGGTTAAGGCAAGCCCATAGTAGAGGTGCGCTAGATAGGCCCTGTGGTGGGTTGGGGCTTATGGCTTGATGGTGAATGACGCCAAAGATAAATGAAGATTAAGGAGGCAAAAAATGCCAGTTAAAGGGCTGACATCACCTAGGATGTTATTCGTGTTATTCAGGTTCTGGCCTTCCTGGGCAGTGCTGGGTACTATAGGCGTTTTGTCCAGGACTACAGCACTATTGCTAAACCCCTAACTGGCCTGACAAAGAGAAACCTTCCCTGACCGGTCCTGTCTCGGAGATACAACTTGTCGAACAACATGTCTTTATTTATTGCCCGAACGGACAGGGCAAACTGTATCCCAGCGGGATTCATGCAAACTATTGTCTGAAAATCGTACCATGAGTTTGGCGATCAAATCCCACTGTGAAACAGCATTTCAGACCCTTAAAAATGCCCTTACTAATTCTCCTGTCTTGGCTGCCCCAGCCCCTGGCTTTATCGTCCACACAGACGCTTCCATGTTCGGGCTGGGGCAGTTCTTAGCCAAGTAGGAGAAGACAGAGGGGAGCATCCTGTTGCCTACATCAGTCGAAAGCTCCTACCACGAGAGGTCAGCTATGCTGCAGTGGAAAAGGAGTGTTTGGCCCTGGTGTGGGCATTAAAGAAATTGACTCCCTACCTGTATGGACAAGAGTTCACTCTGGTCACAGACCATAACCCATTGGTGTGCCTAAACCGGGTCTCAGGAGATAATGGCAGACTGTTACGCTGGAGCTTGTCCCTACAGCCATTCAATTTTACCATCGCTTGCAGACCCGGGAAACAGAATGGCAACGCTGATGGGTTATCAAGACACAGACCTCAGTTCTGGACAGCCTTAATTTGCCTTTAAAAGGCGTCAAACCGTGTCTGCCAGAGTGTTCCAGAAGAAGGGAGCCATGTTACAAAGATCCCCTCTGCCTACTACAATTCAGTTACTTTTGTTTCTATTTTGCTACTTTGTATACAAACAACCCTTGCACGAATGGCCGACCAGCCGGCCCCTGGTGTGTGCCACTAATTAACCCCATTCACCTTCTTCTTTTCACCGAACCAATGAACGGACGACCACCCTACCTGAGGATTGTGCCGACAATCAACCACCCAGGAGCTGCGGTTTGTGGTTAACCCGCAGGCTAATTGTCTGTTATCAGGGTGGTCACCGTTCATATGTAAAAGGCCGAACGGGGTACTGAACAAAGAGCCAAAATAACTCCCGAACGACCAACCACCCGGCCCCTGGCGTGTGCCCCAATTAACCACCTTGAAGCTGCAGTTTCTCTGGTTAACCGCAACATAATTACTTATCGCCAGGGTGGTCGCCGTTCATAAGCCGAACACATGCCCATCTCTTGTTGTCGAATGTCCAGTGGGACTTGATCGTCAAGCTCATTGTACAATTCTCAGACAATAGTTTGCACGAATCCCTCTGGGATACAGCTTGCCCCGTCTGTTCGGGCAATAAATAGACATGTCGTTCAACAAGTTGTATCTCCGAGAGTTATACCGACCCCTGGCCAGATCAACTAGCCGAGAACCCCCGGGCTACTACCAGGCGAATACCCATACAGGCATGTTTTATCCCCATGGCTTTCATACATCATTCATGAGATCTGAGCACAATTCGTATATTTTGTGCGCTCAGATCCAAGCTGTCTGGGGATGGGTTGAATGTGATATTTAAGTACTATACTGTAAAAGTTATCCATTTTTATTCTTTTCTTGTGTATAATAAAGCGTGGTTATTTCATGTACCTGGAGATAATTGAGTTACTGTAACCGTTGAGACCAATTATCTCCAGGGTAGGGGGGAGTGTTTCATAAAATGCACTTTGTTCCTATTGGCTGTGACATTGCATTGTCCTGTGTACCATCAGGTCCAGAGGGGTGTTCCTGTGGCCTGGAAACTTGTATTTAAAGCCGTGCATGAGTACCCATTAAACGAGTTCGTTTTACCCTCAACTCGCAGCCTTGACTCATGTTGTAGGGAAAGGTGTTATACTAGCTCTGCTCCTAGCTAGTGGATTTCTACATTTCCAGCAATATTGCTGTATGCTGTTCAGAGTGGCGCTCTCACTCTCCAAGACCGGGAACCAGGACATCTAAGCGGTCCAACTTCCAGTCAGCCTGGAGGCAACCGTAACAGTCACCATCTATATCATTATTGATATCAATATTTTTAAACATATCATTGATATTTATGGTGTATTGCTCTGTATACTCAAACCGAGTCATAGTATGTATATTAGGGTAGCCTATAAGGGAATGATAAATATGCACAAAACAGTGAATAGGCGTTCGCTAAAATATCAAAGTGGAAGGCAGCAGTAAACCAGCAAGTATTCCCAACCCTTGCTAAGATATAGAAATGTGAGAGAAAAAGGTTAGGTAAACTGCGCCAAATAGGAAAAGTATTTAAAACAAATTAGTACATACATACACTAGATGAGGTCCAATGATGTATGGTTATATGATGACCTCAAAAAAGAGATGGGAAAGGTAATTGTGCAATATGTCAGGTAAGTATTAAAACATTTTATAGCCCAATAAAAGACTAATTCACACTTTTTTAGCTACTAAGAGCTCTACTGTTGTGGTCTGGTGTATTCTTAGGTTTAGAGACCCTATGAAAACGATACATTGCAAACCTAAAAATTGAAAACATTTCTCTATACATTCCCAGATCTTTTTGTAAAATCTGCTCTGGTACCCCACTCAGCCAAATGTTATTTTGTCTTGAGCGGTCCTCTAGTTTTGCTATTCCTAAGATTTTTATATTTTCTGTTTGCGCTCCAGTTTGATTATGCATACTTTCCGTTTGGGTTTTAATTTTTTGAATTCTCTCTCCTATGGATGTAATTTCACTCTTTATTTCATCTGTACTTGCTTGTAGCTCCTCTTTAAATTTTCCTAGTTGTTCGTCAAGGCAACTTTTAAGAAATTTGGGAGAAAGTTCTGATTCTAACCAGGAGTTTTCTAATGATTCTTTATTACTGTCTGCCACAGTCTCCTTTAAATCTTCTGATGGCATACGTTTTTCTTTTGCTTCTTCTTTATCTGCTTGTGGTGAAAAAATAGATAAGTGATTCTCTCCTTTACCTTCTCCTTTATTTTACCCTTTTTTCAGGTTTTTCTCATTTCTGGAGTTAATCTTAGGGTCTCCTGTTTTTTATGTTGCCATGCCTGCAGGAAAATCTATTTCTGCAACTTTAACCTATATTATTATGATGATAACAGGGTCCAAATAGATATCTTAGGCAGACAGCAGCCCAAAGCCTCCACTAATACCACGTATTCCTGTTAAAGTGTATGCAGTGAGAGATACCCCTTTGTCTTTCCTTTTCAATATATTAATTAACTTGAGATTTGTAACAATGGAAAGTAGAGTGCTCAAATGGAAGGTTTTGAGAAAAAAAAAAAAGGAGAGCAGACTAATGTTTTTTCTGAAAAACTCAGTCTGCTTCTTGAACCCAGGACTCAGGTTTATAACATAAACTGGTCCTTTTCTCCATTCCTGTTTGTCTTTCCTATTTTGGGATCGGGACCGGGAGGTTAGCCGTTAGCCGTGTTGTATGCTTCTTTTTTCCTCAGGTTGTGAGGCTCTGCGTTCTTAAACAAAAGGAGATTTCAGGGCGTTGTGTAGAGGTCCCCACATCTCCTGCACCTAGGCAAACCCCACGAAACGTGGCTGCGTCGTCACGTCATCGCTCTCCACCAAGCCTAAATCTTACCTGCCTCCGTTTTGTTGAACCATGGGCTTACCCCCTGTAACGGACCGTTTTGCACAAAAGGGGAAAAAACCGCTTAGACGATAATCCCCTTTTAGAGACAGGCACAGCTACTGTAGAATCACCAAAACTCACGAACTGCATACAAGTGAATGCTCCAAACTCTCGAACTGCATACAAGTGAATGCTCCAAACTCCCGAACGGCATACAAGGGAATAAGGTAGCACTCCAAATACATGAACAGGAACCATACGAATTGCTGCTACCAGACGAACAGGAAAAGCTCCCAAGCGGCTTACTCTCCTGGCAATCAGTCCTTAGCAGCATACAGTAAATCCCCCCAAAGACGAGACAAGGCTCCGTGTTGAGGGTCAAGCAGTGGTCTGTTTAATGAGGGCTACCTGCCCGGCTTTTATGCAGGTCTCCCACCTGGTGGACACTCCCCTAGGGGACCAAATGGGAGACTGTGACAAGGGACAGACAATCAGCAAAATAGGACACACAGTCACAATATATTCCCACAATGCATCCTGGCTTCCTCCCCTCTGCCCTGGGAGATAATTGAGAAGTAACTCAATTATCTCCCAAGACAAAGGCAAAACTCCATTACACATGTGGGGACACAAAACCAGTATTATACTTTAAAATACATAAAGTAACATTTATTACATAAAACACAGACATGTAACATATCCCCAGATAGCTCAGGTCTGAGCGCACATTATTAAGCGAATGGCGCTCAGACCACACGAATACAGTTTAATCGCCATGGAGCCAAAGTCTTTACAGTCAGTTTCATACGAATGGGCTCCATGGGATTCCTATCTGGGGTATAACACATTCAAACAAATCTACCGAACCCCAGGCAGAAAAGCACGAATGAAGCTTTTCTGCAGGTAAAAAAATATGTCTTTTAACAGGGGGCCATAGTCCAAAGGCAGCAGGCGAGCAACCAGGCTTCTCCAATGCAATGTGGTGAGATTGGTCTCATCACACCCCCCAACAGCAGAACAAAATTGACTGCTTCATCCTATCTGCATGACAGAGAACGAGAGCCTGGAGGCAAATGGCACTTCTCCCTGTGAGCCATCCCCTGCGACCCCTGAAATTTCAAAGGAATAAAGGCTGTAGCAGAGGTCAGTGCTCTGGCTGAGTACCTCTGTTTGCACATTTTTTACTCTTCAGTATAGCTTAGTCCTCAAACACTAGACAACACATAGTGTAGGGTAGAATAACAACTCTACTTTATTAAAAACATTATATAATTTCTACCCCCATACAATAAGATTACAGTGGAACTCAGTTTCCCTCCAAGTCCTCAACCATAACCCCCTCCCAAACATCTCAGTGAGCCCAAGCCATCCAATAGCAGTATGGACTTGGGATAGTAACCAATTAAAAGCTTTATTACATTAGCGTGAATGCAGTACTGTGTTTACAAGGACATACAATAGCAAGGGCTGAGGACCACATGGAAGATTTAAAGCAGTGGCAAGGCAGCCACTTTGAACTTGTCTGGATTTGTCTTTGGAACAATGGGACAACACCCTGCTGGGAAAACAATAAGACAGGAGAACGGGGAAGAAATTAACTAACAACAAACAAATGCATCACACACCCTGCACCTATAATGGGCACAGGGTGACAAAAACACAAGAGTAATCTGGGGACCTACATAAATTATCCTTGTTCCAACCTCTGCTAGGGATTGGTCAGAGTTCCAATGAGTAACTAACCTAGGTGGTTTGCGAAATCCCCTGGCCGTGTCGTGTGACCATAGTATTCATTGACTTTAATTCTATTTTCCCTCCTTCTTCCTAGCTTGCAAGGAACTCCACATAATCCCCATGGGATATTGCTTTGGCATTCCACCACTATTAAACAGACCTATATAACATATACCGAGAATAATCAGTGGCTGCACAAATGAAACATGAGAAGATAGAGAACTGTCTTCTGCCCCCAATAATAGAAAATACATATCCACCCACCCCCCAATGTTGCCTTCCTTTTATTAATTCTGTAACCACGTACCAGACCTTTAATTAGTCTGTTCCTGAGTTAGTCAGGTAAACAGTTACAAAAAAGTACATAGATCCTGGCAGCCTCATAGACAAAGTTCCATATAGTAGGCAGCTGTGTTGTGACGTTTAGGAGGAAAACCTTCTCCCTTGGGAGTATCTTCTTCCACTGGGGAGATTAGCCAGTTGCACCATATCCTGGATAATCACTCTGCTGCTGGAAAGATGTTAGGGTGACTTGGGCCCCCATGCCAGAAGGTTGTGGATCTAAAACCACTTCCCAGCATACCTGCAATATTTAGATCATGGTCCCATCCACACTTTTTGGGCCAGCATCCCCAGGTATCGTGGACAGAGACCATCGGTTATCTGCCCTGATGCCAGCTCTTCCGCTGGAAGAGTGGTGCACTCCTCAGGCTCCACCACCACTAGAAGGCTGTCCTCTCACTATGGCAACTCTGCCTGTGGCCCCAACTTATATATTGGCCTTTTTATATTAACTTTTTACATACCTAGTTACATAGGCAGAAAAGAGATGTGTCCATCAAGTTTAGCCTTCCTCACATCTGTTTTTACTGTTTGCACTTCCAATTTTACAACAAACTAAGAAAAAAAAATTGACCTCAGAATGGCAGAATGGCAGTCAGATGTATCCTTGGATCAAGAAGCTATTACCCTACAATTGAAAATTTATACAAATATTTCCTTTGCTTTAGACGAAATCTTCTTTCTTCCAATCTAAATGCATCACCTTGTGTCCTATTTATATTCCTATTTGTAAATAGATTTCCAGACAATGGTTTGTATTGGCCGCGGATATATATTTCTAAACCGTTTTTCTAAGCCGTTTTTCTAAAATAATGATGTTTAACGTTGTTAACCTTTCTTTATAGCTAAAATGTTGCCTTCCTTTTATTAATTCTGTAGCCCGTATCTGCACTTTTTCTAGTGTCATAAAATCCTTCTTTAGAACAGGTGCCCAAAATTGCAAATCATATTAAATATGTGGTCTTACTATGACAATACTTACTAAGGCCTTACTGGCTTTAGCCACTGCTAATTGACATTGCACATTGTTGCCTAGATTGTTGTCTATAACAATTCCCAAATCCTTCTTGTCTGTTATTATCCCTAATTCACTACTATTTAGGGTATAAGTTACTTGTGCATAACTTTGTATTTTTCTGCATTAAAATGAATCTGCCATTTGAGTGCCCAGTTCCTCAGGCTACCTAGATCACTCTGCAGAAAAGTACTATCCTGCTCATAATGTATAACTTTACAGAGTTTTGTGTCATCTGCAAACACTGAAACATGCTTATTTCAAGATCATATGTTAAATAGAAGCGGTCCCAGAACAAAACCTTGAGGCACACCACTTACCACTTTAGTCCAGCTTAAAAAATTTACCATTATTGACAACTCTCTGTACTCTATTTTAAACCAATGTTCTACCCAAGAACAATAATTTTAATCTTGGGTAGAACATTGGTTTAAATGCTGGAGTTGACCACAAACTTTACGCATATGCCGATGATGTGGATCAACCAATGGCAACTCTCCCCAACATTTTGTGTGAGTTTTACATTTATGGTTAAATATGCAACGTCAAACTTAATCTAGATAAGTCTAAGGCACTGAACCCTTATGTCTCCACCTCAGAAGCAGACGACCTGCCATTTCCCTGTGCAATTCCCATTTATATTTTTTGGTATCAGGATCAATTTAAATATCTAGGGGTTGGGGGCAGAGCTTGCAGAGGACCAGAGTAGTCGCATTAACTTGAGCTCTGAGCTGTAGGATTAAAACATGAGATATATTGGTGGAAATTGGGCACTCACCCAGCTACAAACATTACATCCTAGTCCGTAAACAATATAGGAAGGAAAAATAGAAAATCGAAGGTATATAAAGGCAACAATAGCTGAGATACGGGGGAGGTCCTTTTACTCCTCGGAGGACATCTCCTTTGACCCTGGTGAGGGGGCATCACTATCTAAAACACATTACCGGGCACTACTTGCAAAAACCCAAGACTTCAACAGAGTGGGAGGTGGTAATGACGGATTTGCTCAAAAGCATGATGGCAGACTTGCGCCAAAATATAGCCGTGGATAAGGCCTACTTTAAGGATGCTATTGATGGTGCCACTGATAGGATTACTATGCCCTTGATAACACTCACTTCGATTGAACAGAAAAGTCGAACTACAGTGATAACATATTACCACTGTTGAAAGAGTGGATGCGCTGTAGGATCAATGGAGAAAATGCAACTTAAAATTCTGCGGTGAGCCTCACTAACCTACCATACTTTGTGAGACACCTATTCTCACCCACACAAGAGAGTGATGAATATTGATGGTATGTTGTGTCTACCGAAGCCAGTGTCCATGTCACTGTCAGCAACTGCAGACCTCATTATCCACTTAGTCCCTTCAAGACAAGGTCCTGCTCATAGCAGCAGTCAGAGGAAAAACCCCACTACTCTTTGAGGGTTCCACATTATTTATGTTTCTAGACCTCACAAAAAGTACTCTTAATTGGAAAAAAGTTCTGCATCACTGACATTCCCTACCAAGGGTATTTTTATTTATGTACATGGGGAATACTTATAGAGTATGCAGCTATCCAGAGCTGGAGACTAATCTGCACAAGCTGGACCTAGCTGGACCCCCTAAATTGGAAAGTACTGGTTTTTCCTACCTGGAACCCACCACTATTGTGGAGTTTACGCCCAGCTGCTCCCAGCGACCCTCATCTGTGTGAGAAGCAATTTGAGAGGGCCTGAGAAATGAGGGCATTGGTCAGTTTAACATCTATTATTGTTCAGATTTATATATTTTATCAAGATTAACTAATCGCCTCAATTGCTCTTTCAGTTCCAACCATTCCAATCTCCATACCCCAAGTATTCTTCTCATTTCTCAACTAGCTGATAAGAATAAACCGAAGATAGGTGGCTTCGTTCCTGAACAAATGTCCTCTTTGGTTAGAATTGGTTACAATGGTGAAATAAGCGACTAAATTTCACCCTCTCTATCTATGGTCTGGACTTTTTATGTCTTCTCCTACTGCGACTTAGTGCTTGAAATAGTCTTTTGAACTTTGTCTACTTTATTTAATCATTTATTACTTTGGTCTGCCGTCTTTATTTATATTCAAAAAATGTTTATTGAAGTTTTGCTTTTTTTCATTAAATTAATCATACAAGGTATGTTAACAGACTAAGAGGTTTATATTGCCACATATTGTGTAAATAAGCAACACAACATAGTGTATCAATATTACTAAATACATGAAAATATAAAAAAATCAGATACTAGCTATATATACTATTATGAGCATATACTGAAACCATATTTAAGTATAGCCTTATTATATACATATGATTACTTTATACCATAGTCATTTGATATCCAGATTCAAATTTAAATTATATTGCTGGTACTGTCCTACCCCCACCCCTGGGCGGCGGGCCATATTGATAATGAGGGGGGGACCTACTGTCCTACCCCCCCTCCCGGCCCCCACCCCTGGGCGGCGGGTGGGGGCCATAATGATAATGAGGGGGGGGACCTACTGCCCTCCCCGGCCCCCACCCCTGCGCGGCGGGTGGGGGCCATATTGATATTGAGGGGGGGGGACCTACTGTCCTGCAATTAGGCTAAGAACACTCTGATTGGTGGGTTTAAGACAATCAGAGTGCTCTTTGTCATTTTACACAGCGTGGGAAAGTTCTTTGGAATTTTCCCACGCTGTGTAAAATGACAAAGAGCACGCTTAAACCCACCAATCAGAGTGTTCTTAGCCTAATTGCAGGGCGGGGCAAGGCTTTATAAGCCTTCCCCCGCCCTGCGGAGCTCAGTCTGCGCGGAGCCCTCCATGGGTGAAGATGGATTATTTTTTTTGCGCTCGGGATTTTTTTTTTTTTTAGTTCGGTTATGATGGTTTTTTATTTGGCCTTTTTTGGGGCCGAAAAACGAAGATTTGAGAAAAAAGAAGACGTCGAATGGTAAGTTTAATTTTATTTTACAGGTTAGTTATTTTATTCCCCCCTCACTATTTTTTAGGGTGAGGGGGGTAGGTAGGGACTTTTTATTTGGGTGGGGGGGTGGGTGACTAGGGGCTTGGGGACCCCTAGTCACCTTATGGGGGGGGGAATTGACTTAGGGGCCCCCACCTGCCGCCCAGGGGGGGGAAGACAGTAGGACCCCCCCCCCTCATTATCTTTATGGCCCCCACCCGCCACCCAGGGGTGGAGGCGGGGGGAGGACAGTAGGTCTTTCCCCTCATTATCATTTGGTCCCCAACCGCCGCCCAGGGGTGGGGGCCGGAGGGGGGATGGACAGTAGGTCGTCCCCCCCTCATTGTCTTTATGGCCCCCGCCCAGTGGTGGGGGCCGGAGGGGGGTTGGACAGTAGGTCCCCCCCACCCGCTGCCCAGGGGTGGGGGCCGGAGGGGGGGTGGACAGTAGGTCCACCCCCCCCACTATCATTATGGCCCCCACCCAACGCCCGGGGGGCAGTAGGTCCCCCCCATTATCATTATGACCCCCACCCACCGCGCAGGGGACTTTAGGTCTCCCCCCTTATTTTACTTTAGGGCCCCCACCCGTCGTTAAGGGGTGGGGGCCAATATTTTTTTTTAAATTTTTTTTTTACAGTGAGCTGCTCACTGTTTATCAGACATGCCCCTACTCACGGTATAGCGAGTAGGGGCATATTATTTACTAATACTAAGTAATCTTTACTTAGTATTAGTAAATGTGGCTGAAAGACCAATTTAGGTCTTTCAGCCTTTTAGTAGATAACTCCCTGATACCGTGGGAATTAGGGAGTTATCTACTAAGCGGCTGCAAGGTGCAGCCACAGCAATGAATAGGATCGGAGTTTCATTCATTCTAATGAAATTCCGATCCGAATAAAGTGCCGAATTGCGTTCTAAAACAAACGAACATACTGTTCTCATTCAGTTAGAACGCAATTCGGCAGTTTTGTGTAAAATGACAGGAAGCATCGCGGGAACACAGTGGAAAGGTAAGAATTATGGGAAAATTGCTCTGACCAGCGGAAATGAAGCACACTTTGCTCCTCCGCTGGTCAGAGCTGGTCAAGCGGAGGAATCCTCCATAAGGCAAAGAGTCCCTACTTTGTCTTATGATTTTAAAGAAAACTAAAGAAGATAGGAAGAAAAGAATAACAGATCCTTAGAGAGGGGGAGAAGAGGAAGAGATTGAGGAAAGGTAAGTTCGGCATGACCGTGCCGCTTTAAACTGATAAGAATAGTACTACTTAACACACCACTCCTATCTGGTGGCACATTAGATTGCACGCACAGTGCCCCAAATTTGAAGGAGGAGGACGACCAAGCATCTTTTTCCATCTCCCGGTTCCTAAAATCGATGACATATACACGTTCCCTGATAGGGGACGTAACAGGGATTAAACTGATAGGAATAGTACTACTTAACACACCTTATAATAACGCAGAGAGAGGAGTCTGAAGACGAGGAGTCAGAGGAGGAAGGTGGCTTTGAGGAGGTGGAAGACCAAACACAGCAGGCGTCCCAGGGGGCTTGTTGTCACTTTTTAGGGACCCTTGTTGTTGTATGTGGCTGGGTTGAGGAAGAGACCTTCAATGACATCAGTGAGGACAAGGAACGGGACATGGCTAGCTTGGTATCCAACCTTGTGCAAATGGGGAGTTTGCGGTTGTGCAAATGGACTGTTTGCGGTTGTTTGCGGTGCGTTAAACGGGGAGTTTGGTCTGGCACTGTGAAGCGGGCGTAACCCTTACACTACCTGATCGATACAACATTATACCTGATGTTTTAAAGCACGTTATTCCAAACAATTTAGGAATGTTAGGTGATTTATGCCCTTTGTGGATTAAAACCAGACTCTGCATCAACTATGTAATTTTCCATGGGAGTTTTGCCATGGATCCCCCTCCAGCATGCCACAGTCCAGATGTTAGTCCCCTTGAAACAACTTTTCCATCACTATTGTGGCCAGAAAGAGTCCCTGTGGGTTTTAAAATTCACCTGCCTATTGAAGTCTATGGCGGTTCGCCAGTTCGAGAACAATTGCGGAAGTTCGTGTTCGCCGTTCGCGAACCGAAAATTTTATGTTCGCGACATCACTATTTAGCACCCAAAACAATTTGAATTTGTAAGCACAGTATTTGATTGTTCTATTTGACTCTCAGATATGAAGTGCACCGCAGGCCGCAAATGTACTATTTAGCACAAAAAAAAGTTTTTTTGGTTTTTTTTTTAACCAACAATGTAACAGTAGTATTTAAGGGTGTTATCAGACTGCAAGAAATGCAGTACGCAAATGTACTATTTAGCACCAAAAACATTGCAGTATTTGTGTTGCCCACTGAGCTACCAGAACAGGATTAAAGTCATGTGCCTGGCACATATGCAGTTGCAAGTGCACTGCACTCTCTGTTGCACTGGGCTCAGGACAGGGTACAAAAATGTAGCATAGCACCCACTAAAATAATCGCTGTAGTTTGAATAATCGCTGTAGTTTGCAGAATTCTTTCCTAAGCTGTCCCTCACAGCTGCAGCATCCTGTCCCTACACTAATAAGAGCTCATGTGACGTGCGGCGCTATGTGACTCCAGCTTATATAGAGGCTGGGTCACATGCTGCACTGGCCAATCACAGCCATGCCATTAGTAGGCAAACGAGGGCAAACGAGTCAGACGCTTGTTAATTGGCTGCCCTGCAGCCTTTCAAAATGCGCCATTAAATCGCCGAACAATTAACTCCATACACTGAAATGTCTGTGTTCAGGTCCGGGGTCCAAAAACCGTAATGTTCGGTACGAACCCGAACTTTCCGGTTCAGGTTCGCTCAACTCTACGTATCTCATGTCTTATCTCTAATGTTTCCATTAGTGGCATTCCTTAGCTCAGGCTTGAATGAATAGAGTCACAGAGAGAAAAAATTGTGTCTGTCTTTGCATTGTTATACAAAACCACAAAATGTCTGCCAGTATAAATATACTGACAATGTTGACTCAATTGTCAAAAACAAACATATAGGCATTGGCGTAGCAAGGTGCCATGGCTGCCCCCATGGCCGGGCCCGCTATTCGAAAAAACAATTGTTCCTCAAATTTGAAATAATTGCATGCTAATGCAATGTATAGAAAATCCAGAAGATACTCAATTGGGGGAACACTGTATTCATCTGATGTGCTAAAGATTTGTCTGAGTGCTTGTATACCCTCCAGATGAGTTATGATTGTGTATAAGCTTTTCACGTCTAGCGTCACCCACAAGTTCTGGTATTTCCTCAGTAAAGATGAGATTTTAAATTTTCTCCAAAAAGTCACTGGTATCGGGTAAGCAGGTAGGCAATTCCATAACCAAATTCTTGATATGCTGATCAACATATCTGGCTGTTACATAGTTACATAGCTGAAAAGAGACTTGCGTCCATTAAGTTCAGCCTTCCTCACATATGTTTTTGCTGTTGATCCAAAAGAAGGCAAAAAACTAGTCTGAAGCGCATTTAATTTTGCAACAAACTAGGAAAAATTCCTTCTTGAACCCAAAATAGCAGTCAGATATCTCCTTGGATCGAACGGCTATTACATCACTAATTAGAAATGATATCCCTGTATGTTATGTTTTTGGAAGTATTTATCCAATTGTCCTTTAAACATATATATGGACTCTGATAAAACCACCTCTTCAGGCAGAGAATTCCATACCCTTATAGTTCTTACTGTAAAAAAAACCCTTTCATTTGCCTTAGATTAAATCTCCTTTTTTTTCCCAGCCTAAATGCGTGACCTTGTGTCCTATGTATAACCCTGTTTATGAATAGATTTCCAGATAATGGTTTGTACTGGACTTGAACATATTTGTATAATGTTATCATATCCCCTCCGAGGCGCCGTTTTTGCAAACTAAAGAGGTTTAAAGATATTTATTGGTTCAAGGAGACTGTCTCTAGCCAAGACAATCTGTCTCCCTGGTGGGTTGTCAGTGTCCTTTTGAATTTTGGGTATCGTATAGAGTACTGGATGTTTTGGGTGTTCAACATTTAGCCGTACTTGTATCCATATAGCCTATCTGTACCCCCATTGCAATGTGGTTGGTTATTCTCTTTTGAAACTTTGTAGCTGTGTGGAAAAGTAAGTTTCTGGTAAGTTGAGGTATAAGATAGTTGTTGTATGATTTCATTTCTGTATTTCTAATAGGACAAAATCACAGTAGCGCCTACTTTGTCTGCAGGACGTATAATTATATTAGGATCTTTCATAAGATCATCCAATGCCGTTTTCTCTGGACCTGTGAAGTTTTGTCTATGATCAGTAGGATTTTTCATCATTCGTTATGTATCCTTTTTTAATGCCTGCATGAAAGACTTGATCGTGTTACTTGTGGTTTTTATATCCCCTTTGTATCTCACTGGGAAAGGATTTTTTTGGTGTCATTGTGGACCATTACTTTCTGTGTTCATTATTAATGTGTAATTTGTACAATCCAATGTCTGTTTTGAACAGATCTGGTTTGGAAGCCGGACAAAGGTAATTCCTTTTGTTAGGACAGAGTAATGGTGTAACTGATCACCTGGCACAAATAGAGTTTTTAAAGGGCAATACACAGGCCATAGTCACAGGGCAAGAGGCTGGCAAGCAGGCCTCTCCAAAAGCCAGTGGCAAAGTTCAATTCATTACACATCTTTCCTTTTGGGGGGAGACTAACCAGGTACCTGACCTTCTGTTGGTCAGTGCCTGCGTTAGTCGAGCAACCCACCCACAATAAACAGTTAACAGAGTAGCCCACCCACAATAAAGCGCTTCTGCTGGGGAGACTGGGGGGGTTAACGTCTCCTCCACTAGCTCCAGTAATAGGGTAGGAGTTAGCTGTGTAGGGGAGGGATTGCTTATTTCCTCCTCCTGGTACTCCTGCTGCCTATGGGGAGAGAGACCGGTTGTCGCCTATCCCTGAAAGATAAGCTGCTGCTGGGGAGGAAGAACAGCACCTTCTTCTCCCAGTATTGTACACTGCCGCTGGGGAGTGAAACCGACCGTGTCGGCTCCCAACAACTCAATCTGCCGCTGGGGAGAGAGACTGGTTGTCTCCTCTCCCTGAAACTCACCCTGCCGCTGGGGAGTGAGACCGGTTGTCTCCACTCCCTGTAGGGTACACCGCCGCTGGGGAGGGAGGCCAGCTGCCTACTCTCCCTGCATTTTACGCTGAGGAGAGAGACCGGTTGTCTCCTCTCCCTGAAACTCACCCTGCCGCTGGGGAGTGAGACCGGTTGTCTCCACTCCCTGTAGGGTACACTGCCGCTGGGGAGAGAGGCCAGCTGCCTCCTCTCCCTGCAATTTGCACTGCCGCTGGGGAGAGACCGGTTGTCTCCTCTCCCTGTAACTTACACTGCTGCTGGGGAGGAGGTTTGAATATCCACAGTCCCAATCTGGGCAACTCAAGCTCGAGGCGCCGCTCGGTTCTCCTCATGCAACTCTTGCATAATTAGGTCGATCATCACCTCTTTACCTCCTCAATGAAAGCGTCGTCTGTAATGGATCACCTGGCACCCCGACTGGGTACCTCCATTAAAGGATGCTCCTAGCGCTTTCTGAGGGCTCCAAGCACTCCAGCAGACACCATAACCACCGCAGACCCCACGAACCGCCGCAGCTTGGTTGGGGTCTCGCCATCTCCTTCCCACACTGGACCTCTGACAAGGCTCCAGGTTCCAGTGGGTAAACCTCTCTTCCAAGAGAAGGAAGCAGGAACAAGCTCTTAAAAGAGATTAGTAGTGATTATCCAAGGGAGTATGAAGAGCATAGCAATCCCTTGTAGTGATATAGCAATTCCCCCAATAAGAGACAGGACTCTAGATTGAGAGTCAAGAAGATCTGAACTTTTAATGAAACACTCTGCTTTTATGCCCATTTTACAAACATAGTACAGCCCACAGGGTTTTGTAAAACAACCAATAAAATACGTACATTACAGTAAAGCACTCCCAGCAATTACACACAAACACTCCCCTCTGCCTGTGATATAATTACTGAACACAATGGGCTAGTGTAATTTATCACAGGCAGGAAAATACAGTTTTACACAATATTCATAACTTTAAAAGTATACATCACATTCACATAAAACTTACATTTTCAGCATACTCCAAATACAAACATACTCAAAAATCAGGCAATTCCTTCCATTGGTTTAAAAGTTAGGTCGAAGTCCTTTGTGACCAACTGCAGCATGGCTTTCCAGCCCAAACCTGTTCCACAGGGTCCTCTATCCTGGACATAATTGGCTTAACTGGGTGTGGTAAGCCAACTATCTCCAGATACAGAAAATATCTCTATTCACAACAACCACAAAAATACATAATTCCTATCATACTGAACAGAACCCCCACATTCAACCTATCCTCAGATGCCACAAACACAGTCAAATCGCCATGGTGTTTAGGTTTAGCATGGGCTGATGAGAGGGGCCATAGTCATGAGGAAGGAGGCTGGCAATTAGGCTTCTCCATAAGCCAAGGACACAGGGGAATTTGTCACATAAAATCCCAGTTACAAACGGCAGTTTGTAACATCGACCTCATAGCGAAGCGTCATGTTTGCTTGGTGTTCCCAGGATTCTGCTCCTCGCACTTGGGAAAGCCATCCCACTGCTGTCACCACTGTAATGGATCACCTGGCACAAACAGAGTTTTTAAAGGGCAATACACCCCACGAGCCATAGTCACAGGGCAAGAGGCTGGCAAGCAAGTCTCCCCAAAAGCCAGTGGCGAGGTTCAATTCGTCACAAATGGTGTCTGGTAAGTTATTTGTCTGATAGGTTGAAAACCAGTCTGGGTTTACCTTGTCCAGTTTTTGTTTCTTAACCCCTTAAGGACTGAGCCAAATGTACATATTGTGATCAAAACAAAAAGTAAACAAACTTGAATTTGCGCTATATGTCTGTTCAGGTGTAATTCGCCTCTTTCATATTATGTGCACCTACACGTATTATATATCATATTCAGAGGAAACAGGGCTTTCATTTAACATCAAATATTTAGGTATGAAATATAATTTAATATAAATAAAATATAAAAAAAATGGGAGAAAATAAGAATTTTAATTTTTTTTTTTTTTAGTTCTACTTGACATTTAATGGTGAATGCAATAAAATACACATATTTGTATTCAGCAATGTCTCACGTGTAAAATAGTAACTCTTATGTACAAGTTTCATGGTGTTTTGGGAAGTTACAGGGTCAAATATAGCATGTTACATTTTTCAGTTTTTGCACATTGAAATTCACCAGATTGGTTACGTTGCCTTTGAGACTGTATGGTAGCCCAGGAATGAGAATTACCCCCATAACGGCATACCATTTGCAAAAGTAGACAACCCAAGGTATTGCAAATGGGGTATGTCTAGTCATTTTTAGGAGCCACTTAGTCACAAAGACTGGCTAAAGTCAGTGTTATTTGTTTGTGTGTACAAAAAGGGAAAAAACTAATTTGAATGCCAAGTTTGGCTAGTGTTTGTGACTAAGTGGCTACTAAAAAAAGACTGGACATACCCTATTTGCAATACCGTGGGTTGTCTACTATTGCAAATAGTATGCTACCATGGGGGTAATTTTCATTCCTGGGCTACAGTCTCAAAGGCAACATAACCAACCTGGCAAATTTTAATGTGAAAAAAACTGAAACGCAAGCCTTATATTTGACTCTGTAACTTTTGAAAGCACCATAAAACGTGTACAAGAGGGGTACTGTTATACTCGGGAGACTTCGCTGAACACAAATATTAGTGTTCCAACTTATTCAAAACAGTATCACAACAACTATATCATCCATGTAAGTGCCATTTGTGTGTGAAAAATGCAAAAAATGTCCCTTTCACTGACAATATCATCGTTGTAATACATGTTACTGTTTTGAAACACTAATATTTGTGTTCAGTGAAGTCTTCCGAGTACAACAGTACCCCCCATGTACAGGTTTTATGGTGTCTTGGAAAGTTACAGTGTTAAATATAGTGCTAGCAAATTAAATTCCCTGGACTTTTGGCATGGGTTGTCAGGCAGGTCCCGCAAATTGTAATTAATAAAATGACCTAATTATGTAAAATTATTACATAAATATATAAGTTGAATTATTATATATATAGACGTGTGTGTGTCTGTGTGTGTGTGTGTCTGTGTGTGTATATATGTGTGTGTGTGTATATATATAATATATATTTATTATTTTTATTTATATATAGGTGTATATACACTGCTCAAAAAATAAAGGTAACAAGAACACCAAGATTGGCAAATTCGCCACTGGTGCCCTGTGCTCTTCACAGATGAAAGCAGGTTCACACTAAGCACATGTGACAGATGTGACAGAGTCTGGAGACGCCATTGAGAACGTTCTGCTGCCTGGAACATCCTCCAGCATGACCGGTTTGGCAGTGGGTCAGTAATGGTGTGGGGTGGCATTTCTTTGGGGGGCCGCACAGCCCTCCATGTGCTCGCCAGAGGTAGCCTGACTGCCATTAGGTACCGAGATGAGATCCTCAGACCCCTTGTGAGACCATATGCTGGTACGGTTGGCCCTGGGTTCCTCCTAATGCAAGACAATTCTAGACCTCATGTGGCTGGAGTGTGTCAGCAGTTCCTGCAAGACGAAGGCATTGATGCTATGGACGGGCCCGCCCGTTCCCCAGGCCTGAATCCAATTGAGCACATCTGGGACATCATGTCTCGCTCCATCCACCAATTGCACCACAGACTGTCCAGGAGTTGGCAGATGCTTTAGTCCAGGTCTGGGAGGAGATCCCTCAGGATACCATCTGCCACCTCATCAGGAGAATGCACAGGCGTTGTAGGGAGGCCACACACACTGCTGAACCTCATTTTAAGGACATTACATCAAAGTTGGATAAGCCTGTAGTGTGTTTTTCCACTTTAATTTTGAGTGTGACTCCAAATCCAGACCTCCATGGGTTGAAAAATTTGTTTTCCATTTTTTTATTTTTGTGTGATTTTGTTGTCAGCACATTCAACTATGTAAAGAACAAAGCATTTCAGAAGAATATTTAATTCATTCAGATCTAGGATGTGTTATTTTTGTGTTCCCTTTTTTTTTAGCAGTGTGTATATGTATGTATGTATATGTGTGTGTGTATATGTATGTATGTGTATATATATATATATATATATATATATATATGTGTGTGTGTGTATATATAATGTGATATATACGTATATACTTATGTATATAGATATATATTATTTCGTTCTACATGTTTTTTGTTTGTGTTTTTTACAGTTTTCAGTTACAATGTGTATAGAAACATTTGTAGGGTTACAGTTGAAGAAGACGAGCATTTTAAATATTTTCAATGTAGTTGTGTCCTTGTGTGCTTTGCATTCTGCATATTATTTTTGTTGTATTTTTGGTTGTGTTATATAACATTAAATGGGGGTAATGAAAAACAAGGTAGGAAAGGTTAGGGTGGATGGGTGTGGGGATCATGCTATCTCATGTGAGTTAGTTCTGTGACTCTAATCTCTTGTACATATAAAGCGAAGCCATGGCCACAGCTGTCGGAGTTGGTCAACCTTATCGTTAGATTTTGTCAATCTTTAGTTAAGTTTCAATTGAGTTTAATGAGCTTATGCCAGTGTTCCCTTAGAATCTTGAGGGATTATGGAGGTCTATCAGGAGGTTGGGATGCATCTGTTTCTATCTTTAGAAGGTATGCCTCCCAAGTCGACCATGCTGATGTCATAAATGATTTCGTGGGTAGGTATTTGCGTGCCATCTGTTCATATTTTCTAGTAAGCTCCAGTGTATTTATACATTGTGACTTTGTTGGAGGGTCTTGAGCACGCCAGAGTCTACTTATCGTTGTTAGTGCCGCTACTATGATGTGGTAAAGAAGGTATGTTTGGGCCTTGGTTAGGCCGTTTGGAAAGAGGTGCAGTAGGTATATTTCTGTGGTTTTTGGTAAGTTTATCCCCATGCAGTCTTGTATGACCTTGGCTATACCTGACCAATAGTGTGCCAATTCTGGACCACCAAATGTGTCATTGTTCCCTTGTCTGTGAGACATCGCCAGCATGCGTCTGATATATTTGGGTTACCTTTATATAATCGTGTTGGCACTAGGTACCATCAATATAAAATCTTCCACGTTAATTCCATGTGGGAAGTACATAGTTATAGGTTTTTATGTGTATTCGGGACCACTGACTTTCCAGGAGGGAGATGTTTAGTTCTCGCTCCCATGCTCTCACAAAGGTAAGGGACCGTGGGTTGTAAGTATCGTTATATTTGGCTGTAACGGCACCCTCAGCATAAAAGGGTTAAACCGCCGTTTAGGGGATCTTCCCCTTCCAGAGACACAGGCACAGCTACTGTGGAACACCAGTCCGCCGAACAGGAAACCATATGAATGCTGTAAACAGCCGAATAGGAAAAACGATATGAATAGGTTTACACTCCTAGCTGTCAAACTGGAACAACATACAATAAATCCCCCCAAAAACGAGACAAAGCTCCGTGTTGAGGGTCAAGCAGTGAACAGTAAGAGCTGTGGTATTTATTGTGCTTATGTACACATTCTTACACATTAGTACCACCCACAGGGTTTTGGAACACAACTAATAAACACATACAATACATTTAGACACTCCCACACAAAATCCTCCCCTCTGCCTGTGATACAATTACCTTACACAATGGGTAATGTAATTATCACAAGCAGAGAAATACAATTTTTCCACATTATTCATAACTTGAAAAGTATGCATCACATTCACATAAAACTTACATTTTCAGAATCCGCATATTCTAAATACAAACTGTAACGGAGCTCCCTGTACTCCGACCGAGTACCCTCCGTTGATGGATGCTCCTAGCGCTTCCTGATGACTCCAAACACTGCAGCAGACACCACAACCACCGCAGACTCCACAACCGCTGTAGCTTGACTGGAGTCTCGCCGTCTTCCTTCCACCCTGGATCAGCTTCTGTCCTCCAGGACTGTGTGGGAAAGAACTCTTCCTTCCACCCTCTATGAACCTCCAGCATCCAGGACTGTGTGGTGAAGACCCCTCCTCCAAAGAGAGCGTGTCAGGAACAAGCTCTTAAAAGAGCTAAGTGACTCAAGCTCAGGGGAGCATGCAGAGCATAGCAATCCCCAGTGTGATTATAACAGCTCCCTCCAATAACGAGACAAGGCTACATTTAGAGGGATCAAGAAGAACTATCAAAACCTTTATTTCCCTTGCGACCAGCCAATAGGGTCACCACAATAACATTGTTGTGAAACCTCAATAAAATCACAAACAGTCAAACCATATCAAGCAACACACAGTGACTTATCACAACACAATGGCACATTTTAAAAGGGGTGGGGGGAGACAATATCTAACAGTAAATATCTCACCTGCCTGCAAAATTAGCAATATGCAAATCTACCCGAATATGCAAATGAACCAGTCTTGCAATTCAGGTAGTGCATATTGCTGTTGCTACCAACAGAGGGCACTAGACAAGCTCCATAGCCAAACCCACCTAGTTGGTAGCAAACCTCAGCAACACAAGAGAGCAGGCAATACATTACACAGTACACACACACTATAAACAATTACATTACACACACCCTGCACCTATAATGGGTACAGGGTGACTAAAACATAAGATAAATAAAGCAGCCTACATAAATAGTCTGTCTGAAGGTAGACTAGTGGCTTTAAAGCCAGATACATGAAAGAGTCATAGTCACAGGGGAGGAGGCTGGCAAGTAGGCCTCTCCAGGACCAAGTGGCGAAGGCACTTCGTCACACAAACATATGTCAAAATCATTCAAATTGGTCCAGTGGTTCAAAAGATAGATCGTAGTCCTTTGTGACCAAAGGAAGCATGGCTTTTCTGACCAAAACTAGTTCCACAGAGTCTTCTATCCTTGAGGTAATTGGGAAGTAATCCAATTATCTCCAAAGACATAGGCAAAACTCCACTGAACACATGGCAGCAAAAGACAATAAAACACATAAAAACATATAACTGTGCAGCCATTGCACAAAACAGGTACATTCAACATATCCCCAGATAGCTCAGATCTGAGCGCACATTATTACTGAATGGCGCTCAGAGCACACACATACAGTTCAATTGCCATGGAGCCAAAGTCTTTCATTATACCAATGGGCTCCATGGCATAGCTATCTGGGGTATCACCGCTCAAGCAGGGTAATCACCAAATGACCTGGCTTTCATGTCTTTGCAGGGGAAAATCAAGCCTTTTAACATGGGGCCATAATCCAAAGGCAACAGGCGAGCAACCAGGCTTCTCCAATGCAATGTGACGAGATTGGTCTCGTCACATTGGCATATAGGATAGAGATCAGTTTTCTGGCCGGTTGTAGTCGAAGACAGATCTTTTCCACCTCCGTCAGCTGTAGGCCATTTACATCATGATATGACAGTATTTGTTGCTTTTTTAGCCATGACACTAATTGTACATAAGAAAAATGTGCGATATTTGGTATTCCATATTGTGTCTGTATGTCTGCAAAAATTTCAAGGTTGGCCCCTGGAAGATATGATACAAGTGTGTCATAAGGCATCTGTGCCACAGATTTAGTTAAAGTCGTGTATAATGGACTCCAAAGCTAACGCCAGGGAGATGCCGTCTTCCATTTTGTAAATTCAGTTACTTTTATTTCCAACAAAGCCAGGGAAAGTGCTTGGAATTCCAGTTTCAAAAATTTATTATTTTAGTCTACGTGCTATATTCCATTTTAGTACTCGCTGCTTATATTTTATGAAATTCTTTTTTTTAGGGAATGAACTATGGATTGTAATGCCTTGCATAACGGCTGACAAACCTCAGGTGTCAAAGAGCCATATATGGCTCCTAAAATGTTTACAGCTGGTGCCAAACTTTATGGCATATTTTATACATTAGTCAATAGACTTTTATTTTCCTAGCTACTAATGTGTAAACACATTTGTCAACCCGTGTTAATGTACAGTGAACAAGAACTAAAATACACTGCTAGAAGTACCTATTTTTGGATGTTTTCAGAGGAATTTGTAACTCTTCTGGCCAATCCACGGCAACACCACAATTGGGATCTGCCCACTAGAATTTATAGACATGGAATTCATTTGAAAAATACGCTCCCTCAGTCTTTTTTCTATCCTAATGACTGTGGTAAGTTTTCCTCTCTTTGCAGAGATCTGTAATCTCGTCTATAATTTCCATTTTAGCTTATCTTGGCTAATTTTCATTTGGCTTCCCCAAGTGAGTTCAGCCTCTCTCTCTTGGTATTTTCTAGTATGAAGCCTTGTTAAAGAAAAGCACCAAAGGGGAAGGTTATCCAGTTTTAATTTGATTGTGGGTATTGTTCTATTGCAATGCTGCCATGGATTAGCCATGAAAAAGGAAAATGTTTTCTTACCATTTGAAACGATGTATCCAAGGTTTCAAACGGCTTTTATTTGTGTCATCGAAAATGTACAACAGTGCGATAGGATAGCAAAATAGGAGACACGTAGGTCTTGCAAAATCGGGAGCAGCCGTATGATTATAAAGAAATGAAAACCAAAGCAGCATTAACAATTCGTCGTCCCTTATAATATTGATAAATAGTGGGTTTCCATTGGGTCTTATTGCCTTTGGTCGCGCATTCGTCGCGCGGGCGGTATAATCTGGTTTAGTCTATAATAGTGGGTAGTATCGAGTTAGCGGAGCATTCGTATAGCACCTGAAGCCCAATCCTGCCATACCCTCCCGTTTGACTGTTGAAACTAGTGTGCACGGTCAATGAGGTCAGACTTTTGCGTGGGGGCAGGGAAAGAGAGCAAGTGGTGTAAAAAGGAGAATACAAAAGCAGGGGGCAGGGGGGATGGGGAAGGCGAGAAAGAAGAGGGAGGGGGAAAAAAAAGGGGAGGGATCTTGAGGAGCACTCTCGTCATGCCCGTGGTAGATTCGAATCCTTGGTGTTCCATGCAATGCGGTGTCACCCGCCCTGGGGTGCGGGTGGAGGGGGGAGGGGTACCCCTCACAAGCCACACCCCCACCCGGCCCCCGCACCCTGCCCCGCCACGTAAGCCAGCCACAGCTGCCACCTCTCAACATGTTCCTCTTCTATACCCATCAATGAGGCATGGATCCATAGTCGGGGTTACATCTTGTTTCCAGTGTAGTGGAATCAGAGCCTTGGAGGCGTTCAACAGGTGTCGGAGTATAGATCTTCTATATACCCCGATGGTATCAGTTGTAAAGTGTAGGAGAGCTGCCTCTCTGTTGAACCTGCCGTCCGACCCCAGTATTTCCTTCGTTCACCGTTTGACCTCATCCCAGAACGGCGTGATCAGTGGGCGTTCCCACCAGATATGTAGGATTGTTCCGCGTCCCTCCCCGCATATCCAACATGTAGCTGGTACCGCCGGGAAGATCCTGTGCAGGCTGTCTGGTGTTCTGTACCAGAACGATAGGAGCTTATAATTGGTTTCCTGATAGTTGGAGCTAGAGGAGCATTTGTGGTGCAGAACCAAGATCTTTTCCCATTGAGTTGCGGTGAATGATGTACCCAGGATGCGTTCCCAGCGTCGGTTGGTCGTTGTCTATCAATTCCCGTAGTGGCACCATGCCTGTGGTATTCAGCATCTTATGGATGGGGAGGGATTCTCCCCCACGTAGGATACTCCAAGATGTCGGCGGCAGCCCACCTCCTATTTTAGGGTTATATGACAGCTGTATCATCAGGCTCGGTGTTGGGAACAGCTGTGGGGTTCTTCTGATTCTGTCCCACGTTTTTAGCGTCTGTGCCACAGTGGAGGTGCAGTCTTGGGGCGAGTTCCATACCGTAGTGAGAAGTGATGACCCCATGTGGTTCTTATCTAGTTCAATCCATTGTTTGTGTGCTGGGTGAGTATGCCATTCCAAGACCCGCTGTAGCACTGTAGCATGATGGTATTTGCAGAGATCCGGGAGTGCTGTTCCACCCCACGCTCGAGGCAGGCATAGGATTTCCTGTCTGAGTCTCTCCTGTCCCCCACTCCACTCGAATCGTATCATAGCGGTCCGGAGCGATTGAAAGTACGCCGTTGGTAGGGCTAGGGGTATCGTTTGGTAGAGGTGTAGGATCTGGGGCAGTATGTTCATTTTCAGAATAGCTATACGGCCGAACCACGAGATATATGGGTACGACCACGTCTGTAAATATAGTTGTATTTTTTTGTAGTAAGGGTAGGGAGTTTGTCCGATACATGTCTCCCAGATCCCTGTTAAGTGCGATGCCCAGGTATTGTATGTGGGTCGGGCACCATCTGAATGACCCACACTAAAGGATCTATTGGAAACCAGAGGGAGGAGTGCCAGCAACCGACCACGGAGAGAGCTGATAGATGACCTACTGGAGCTGGACGAGATGGATCGATCCGTGGACCAACCTACCCCTGTCAGCGAGGAGGAGGAAATTACAAACCTTGTTCAGCGGAGATTATCCATGTACCCAGCAACATCCGTGGAGCTAATATATCAGCTGTTCCGGGAAGCGAGAACAGAGATACAAAATAGGAGGGGGCACGAACTTGAACTGGCAAGAGCTAGACAACCCATCGCACATACAGTTCATACTCCCCTACCCGCTGCTACAGGGCAGAAAATACCCTTCACTGCGTTCAAAGTGTTTGTGGAAAGTGAGGAAGAGATTGACGGATATTTGGTGACTTCGAGAGGCAGTACTCACTACACCAAATACCACTAGACCAATGGGTCACTATTTTGCTGGAAAGCTATCAGGAAAAGCAAATGAGGCTTTTCGGGTGCTTACTGAGGAAGATATTGCGCAGTATCGCCGGGTGAAGGCTGCACTGCTCACCAGATATGCCATCACCCCGGAAACGTATCGCCGTCGCTTCAGGGAGTCTAAAAAGAAGGCTGCAGACTCCCACATGGAATGGGCAAACAAGATGCAAAGGGTGGCATCACATTGGGTGCGAGGGTGCAATGCCAACACAGGAGAGGAAGTACTACAGCTATTCCTAATGGAACATTTCTTCCAAGAACTGGCGGCAGACATACAGGATTGGGTGAGAGATCGTCTCCCTGCTAACTTAATCGAGGCAGCACGGCTAGCGGACGAATACGCAGAGTCAAGAAAGGTGAGCCAAGGGTCCACACGACCAACCTCTAGAGCAGAGCCACGCACCTCAATGCCCGCTGCACGCACAGAATTTCGGGCCCCAGGACCTCCACGGCCTCAGGGATCTAACCACCAACCCCGGGATTCTTACAAAATTACGTGCCATCGCTGCGGCAACACGGGGCATATTGCTCGTTATTGCCCCTTGGGATCAGCCAATAACAACTGGAGGCGCCCTACCAATAACCCAGAGACCCCTTCATCACGTACCTCTGCTGCTCACTGCCTGGAAGCCGAAGGGAGCCCTTGAGGAGTGTTTGGGCATCCTGTACGAGGCAAACCCCATACAAGCTGCATCCCCAGGTAACCGCCAGGATCACCGCCAGGAGGTGCGTGTAAATGGACAGGTGGCACAAGGCCTAAGGGACACTGGCGCTACCATCACTCTGGTGCAGAAGCATCTCGTGAAACCGGAGCATGTATCTACCGGTACTGTTGCTGTCCGTGTGGCAGGGGGGGCTGTTTTTCGCTTACCCACTGCCCGGGTACACTTGGATCGGGGAGTTGGGTCGGGAAAGACCACAGTCGGAATCCTGGACAATTTACCTGCTGAAGTCGTGTTGGGCAACGACATTGGCCCTCTGGCTTCAGCTTATCTACCCACGACTGCTGCTGCTTGTCCCGTGACCACCCGCTCACAGACCCGTATCGAGGGCGATCCTAAAGCAGAACGGGAGACCCAGGTAAGCCACAAACAGACACTCAGCCCTAACACGGTAGAAAGACCCATAGCTTGGGACACCCCACGGGAGTTTGGGAAGGAAACTAGACAGGACCCCACCCTCCAAAAATATCGGGAATTAGCCGACAGTGGGGGGGATGAGCGGGAGCAGTTTCTATGGGAGGTTGACAGATTATACAGGTTGACCCAAGGTAGGAGGAGAGGCTGTATCCCTTTGCAGAAGCGCCAACTAGTGGTACCCAGAAAGTACCGGTTGGAACTGCTCCGAATAGGACATGACACCGGTTGGTACCGGTTGGAACTGCTCCGAATAGGACATGACATTCCATTGGCAGGGCACTTAGGGGGTAACCGCACTGCCTATAGGATCACACAGACCTTTTTCTGGCCTGGATCTCGAAGGACGTGCGGCGTTACTGCAGTGCCTGTGACACATGCCAACGAGTGGGGAAGAGAGGGGACCACCCTAAAGCTCGGCTGTTACCCATGCCTGTGATCGAGGAACCGTTTAGCCGGGTGGCAGTCGACCTAGTGGGACCCCTACCTAACCCCAGTCCCTCGGGTAAGAAATATATTCTTACAGTGGTGGACTATGCCACCCGCTACCCAGAGGCTGTCGCTTTGACGAATATCCAGGCTGACACTGTCGCCAGTGCCCTAGTCGGGATATTCACCAGAGTGGGATTCCCTCATGAAATCTTATCTGACCGAGGGACCCAGTTCACCGCAGATCTAACCCAGCAGTTATGGAAGGTCTGTGGTGTCAAGGCCCTGCTCAGCTCCCCGTACCACCCTCAGACTAACGGTCTCTGTGAGCGCTTTAATGGTACCCTAAAGCAATTGCTAAGGACCTTTACAGTGGAATACAGAGACTGGGAGCGATTCTTGCTGCACCTCTTGTTCGCATATCGAGAGGTGCCCCAGGAATCCACAGGGTTCTCTCCCTTCGAGCTGCTCTATGGACGGCGAGTGCGAGGCCCCCTCAACCTCATCCGAGAGCACTGGGAGGGAGAGAGAGAGCATGAGGGCGTTCCTATTGTACCTTATGTGCTGGAGATGCGGGACCACATGGGGCACCTAGCCAGAATGGCCCGAGAACATCTCCAGGCAGCCCAGGGACGTCAGAAACACTGGTACAATCAGGGCACCCGATTGAGAATGTTCCAAGTAGGGCAGAAAGTTCTGGTACTTAGACCTGTCAATGGAAACAAGCTGCAGACCTCCTGGCAAGGCCCTTACAAGGTAGTGGCCCAGGTACGTGACACCACCTATGTAATTGCCAGTAGCCAAGACGAAAGGGTCCAGAACTCGTTTCATGTCAATTTGTTAAAAGAATACCAAGAAAGGCCCGAAGATATAGCGGCCATATGTATCCCGGCCACTGAAGACCCTGACAGTCTTCCCATCTCCGAGCCGAAAACTCTGCTTAACACAGTGCAGCTAGGGGAGCGGTTAAACCCCACAGAAAGGGAACAACTCCAACAATTGCTAGCTGAGAAAGGATTGACATTCTCTCAGGAGCCAGGTTACACCCCCTTAGCGACACATTATGTGGAGACACCAGGACAGACCCCTCTTAGACAGACTCCTTATAGAATCCCTGAAGCTGTAAAGGAGGAAATGAGAAAGGAGATGCTAAGACTGGGAGTCATAGAGCCGTCCGACAGCCCCTGGGCCTCCCCAGTTGTCCTAGTCCCCAAAAAGGACGGAACAACCCGATTCTGTGTCGATTATCGACGCCTCAATGACAGGACCGTGACAGACGCCTACCCCATGCCCCGGGTAGACGAACTTTTAGATCGTATTGCCAGGGGACGCTATCTGACCACCATCGATCTGTGCAAAGGGTACTGGCAGATTCCCCTGGCCAAGGACGCTATCCCTAAATCGGCGTTTGTCACCCCGTGTCACGATTCTCACCGCGACATCCCGACGGCCAGACGAGGTCGCCCCAGAAGTGCCCGGTGACGGACTTGAACCAGGGTACTTTGCAGTCCTGGGGCTGCTATTTTGCCTCTGAGCCACCATATCAGCTCAAGAGATAGCCAGAAGTCTATATTGCCTTGTACCCAGCACTCGGGGCTGGACATTATTCTGTGGCTGCTCCAACGATCTCAGCACACCTGTGGCTGATCACCTATTAGCCAGGTATAAGACACTGCCTCTCCCGGAGGGCAGTGTCAGTTCATTGACTCTGGTTCCCTTGTTTGTTTCCTGTTACTCTGTACCTGCGTTCCAGTGATTATTGTCTAATTCCGGCTTCTGACCTTGGCTTTCCTCCTGGACTACTCTGACCTCTGGCTTCCCTGATTTTGGCTTCCCTTGACCACGCTTCTGCTAATCCCTGCTGTACTGAGACTTGGCGCACTTTTCCTGGAAAGCCCCCGTGCACAGACTCACAGATCAGGTGGCGTCTTACCTGGTCACCCTGGTCTGTGTCTACTTTGCAAGGGTGAGCGTATAACTCTGCGAGCCGGACTCCCCATCAGGTAAGATCCTGACATAATGAACTGACCATATGGAGTCTGCAGAGTTATACAAATTACTCACCTCCCTGGCTGAACAAGTCTCCAACCTGTCCCAGAATGTTATGGATTTGCAGAGATGTTCATTGGCATTTAAAGGAGCAGTACATCCAATCCCGGAACATACATACCCGGAACCCTATGTCATTATGCCTGACAGGTTTGACGGTTCCCGTTCTGCTTTCCCGATGTTCAAGAAGGATTGTGAGCTACTGTTTGCCCTGAAACCTAGAACCTACGCCACCAACCTTATCAGAGTCCGCTCCGCTATTAACCTGTGTACTGGGCGGATTAAGGCGTGGGCACACCAGAAGCTGCAGGAGAGAAGTACTGTCTTGGACTCCTGGGAGTTGTTCATGTCCGCAATGGACTCTCAGTGCTTTGCATCAAGGAAAGCAACTCCCAAGCCTACTTCAGGTTCTCGCAGAACCCGGTTGCCTAGAGAAGAGGAATTATTTTATGAATACAAGAATCCCATCTCCCTACAGTCTAAACCTACCTCCAAGGACCTGCCTTGTCATCATAATGTTACCCATGTGGAACTTGGCACTCTAGAGGACAAGGAGGAACCCATGGAGATCGGCTTCATCCGCACTAGAACAAGACTGCCATCTAGTGAAAGAGACCGAAGGAGGGCTTGTTGTCTCTGTTTCTATTGTGGAGAAGGAGGGCACTTTATCTCCCACTGCCCTATTCGCCCAACTCGGCCTAAGCCTCTTCAAGTAGGTACTACTCACCTTCATCCTGTTATCCCGGCAACACAGCCAGAAAAATGTCAAGGATACTGTCAGAAGTTTCAACGTTCCGTGACACAGAAGAGTACCCAGACTACGATGGCTACTGATGCCAGTGTCTCTCAAGAACACATAATTGGTGATCATGAGAATTCACTACCTCCAGAAGACTCTCCTGTTAAAACTGGTACCATCACCACTTCCTGCCTGCCCAAAGGAGTACTACCTGTGGATTGCACCTATGGTACCAAGGTCCACAGAACAGATCTGGAAACGTTTGAAAGGGCTTTGAAAGCCGTGAGCTCTGCTCCTGGTGACTCACCTAAGAAAAAAAGCTCAGAGAAACTGACTCCTGGGATCAAGGTACTTACTGCCTGCACCAAATCCTTGAATAACCTTGACCTCTTCCCATTAGCACCCGAAACTGGTACCATAAAGTCCCAGTCTGTAGACTTTGATTACAAAGACTATCTTAGTGATCTTGAGACCGAAGATGAGGAGTACTATTTCCGAGAAGAACCTGTTCACGCCCGGAGGGCGTTCTTGAAGGGAGGGTACTGTCACGATTCTCACCGCGACATCCCGACGGCCAGACGAGGTCGCCCCAGAAGTGCCCGGTGACGGACTTGAACCAGGGTACTTTGCAGTCCTGGGGCTGCTATTTTGCCTCTGAGCCACCATATCAGCTCAAGAGATAGCCAGAAGTCTATATTGCCTTGTACCCAGCACTCGGGGCTGGACATTATTCTGTGGCTGCTCCAACGATCTCAGCACACCTGTGGCTGATCACCTATTAGCCAGGTATAAGACACTGCCTCTCCCTGAGGGCAGTGTCAGTTCATTGACTCTGGTTCCCTTGTTTGTTTCCTGTTACTCTGTACCTGCGTTCCAGTGATTATTGTCTAATTCCGGCTTCTGACCTTGGCTTTCCTCCTGGACTACTCTGACCTCTGGCTTCCCTGATTTTGGCTTCCCTTGACCACGCTTCTGCTAATCCCTGCTGTACTGAGACTTGGCGCACTTTTCCTGGAAAGCCCCCGTGCACAGACTCACAGATCAGGTGGCGTCTTACCTGGTCACCCTGGTCTGTGTCTACTTTGCAAGGGTGAGCGTATAACTCTGCGAGCCGGACTCCCCATCAGGTAAGATCCTGACACCCCGTTTGGCTTGTACCAATTTAAGGTCATGCCATTCGGGATGAAAAACGCCCCAGCTACATTTCAGCGCTTAGTGGATCGCCTCCTTGATGGCTTCCAGGAATTCGCGTGCGCATACCTGGATGACATTGCGATCTATAGTGAGACTTGGGAAGAGCATTTAAGACATGTAGAGGCTGTGCTGGATCAGATTAGTGCCGCAGGCCTAACTCTGAAACCAGAGAAATGTAATTTCGGAATGGCCGAAGTGCAGTACTTGGGACACCGGGTAGGGTGTGGGAAGCAGCGACCAGAACCCGCGAAGGTGGAAGCTGTAGCCAACTGGCCCACACCCCACACCAAGACCCAAGTACTGGCATTCTTAGGGACAGCAGGATATTACAGGAAATGTGTCCCTGACTACAGTGCCATCGTCAAACCCCTGACAGATTTGGCGAAGAAAAATTTGCAGAGAGTAGTCCTGTGGTCTCCCGCCTGCGAAACAGCGTTCCAAACCCTGAAACAAGCCCTGATCAACGCACCGGTTTTGTCTGCCCCCGTCCCTAACAAAAGATTTGTTGTCCATACAGATGCGTCCATGTACGGACTGGGGGCAGTTCTGAGCCAGGTCGGGGAAGATGGAGGGGAACACCCTGTTGCGTACCTGAGTAGGAAACTATTACCCAGGGAAGTGAGTTACGCGGCAGTGGAAAAGGAGTGTCTAGCCCTGGTCTGGGCCTTAAAGAAGCTCACCCCATACCTCTACGGTCAGGAATTCACGTTGATCACAGACCATAACCCCCTAGTATGGCTGAACTGAGTGGCTGGGGACAATGGACAACTACTAAGGTGGATCCTGGCACTACAACTGTATAACTTCTGCATCCAGTATCACCCTGGCCGGTTCAATGGGAATGCAGACGGACTGTCCAGGCAAACTGAACTTTTACCTTGACTAAAGACCAGACAGCCCCAAGTTGACCCGAAAAGGATCAATCCGGGTCTGCCGGAGTGTTCCACAAAAGGGGAGCAGTGTAACAGAACTATGATTATGCCTATATTTTTACCTGAACTTAATCAACAATGCTGCTGGAGGGGTTAAACAGAACCGAATTGCTGGTGTTCGTGGGAATATTGCTACTATAACATACAACCCAAAATACCGAACATCAGACCACCCAGGGGAACAGTTAAATGCTATTTTACCTCCCAGTGATTGTGGAACCGTTCGCATGGTTCAGACGAATCCCTTTGTGCTCAGGATAGATGGCCGCCATTTCGGGACTTTACACGTGTTCGCGGCCATCTTACGCACGAACGGCGGTGTTTGCCTGTGAATGCATGGAACTAAAAACGGATACGCAAACAGGCGAACACCGCTGAGACCTCCAGGAGCTTGTAAGTTCGTGCTGGAACTACCGAACGACCGGCTGTTCGGTAGTTTTGTTTAAACAGTCATGGGGATTCAGGCGAACAACAGGATTATTGTGGATGGCAAGGGGTTCGTGGGGTTTTTATGCACGAACGGAGACCGACCGCAAGGCCAAAACTTATGGAACTCTTTTTGGCTGGAAAACCTGTGCGGTCGGTCAAAACATCAAAGACCCATAACTCCCGAACCCCTCAACCGAATGACTTGAAAATTGGATATATTGTTCCCCTGAGTGAGAGCTATAAAGCGGTGCAGGACTTAAAGGTGTACCCCCTGTTTTTGGGGTACATCCAGAATGTGGTTAAAATTGTGTCTGTTTTAATTGTTTCCTGTTATCTGAGGGAAGGTGGAAGCTGTAGCCAACTGGCCCACACCCCACACCAAGACCCAAGTACTGGCATTCTTAGGGACAGCAGGATATTACAGGAAATGTGTCCCTGACTACAGTGCCATCGTCAAACCCCTGACAGATTTGGCGAAGAAAAATTTGCAGAGAGTAGTCCTGTGGTCTCCCGCCTGCGAAACAGCGTTCCAAACCCTGAAACAAGCCCTGATCAACGCACCGGTTTTGTCTGCCCCCGTCCCTAACAAAAGATTTGTTGTCCATACAGATGCGTCCATGTACGGACTGGGGGAAGTTCTGAGCCAGGTCGGGGAAGATGGAGGGGAACACCCTGTTGCGTACCTGAGTAGGAAACTATTACCCAGGGAAGTGAGTTACGCGGCAGTGGAAAAGGAGTGTCTAGCCCTGGTCTGGGCCTTAAAGAAGCTCACCCCATACCTCTACGGTCAGGAATTCACGTTGATCACAGACCATAACCCCCTAGTATGGCTGAACTGAGTGGCTGGGGACAATGGACAACTACTAAGGTGGATCCTGGCACTACAACTGTATAACTTCTGCATCCAGTATCACCCTGGCCGGTTCAATGGGAATGCAGACGGACTGTCCAGGCAAACTGAACTTTTACCTTGACTAAAGACCAGACAGCCCCAAGTTGACCCGAAAAGGATCAATCCGGGTCTGCCGGAGTGTTCCACAAAAGGGGAGCAGTGTAACAGAACTATGATTATGCCTATATTTTTACCTGAACTTAATCAACAATGCTGCTGGAGGGGTTAAACAGAACCGAATTGCTGGTGTTCGTGGGAATATTGCTACTATAACATACAACCCAAAATACCGAACATCAGACCACCCAGGGGAACAGTTAAATGCTATTTTACCTCCCAGTGATTGTGGAACCGTTCGCATGGTTCAGACGAATCCCTTTGTGCTCAGGATAGATGGCCGCCATTTCGGGACTTTACACGTGTTCGCGGCCATCTTACGCACGAACGGCGGTGTTTGCCTGTGAATGCATGGAACTAAAAACGGATACGCAAACAGGCGAACACCGCTGAGACCTCCAGGAGCTTGTAAGTTCGTGCTGGAACTACCGAACGACCGGCTGTTCGGTAGTTTTGTTTAAACAGTCATGGGGATTCAGGCGAACAACAGGATTATTGTGGATGGCAAGGGGTTCGTGGGGTTTTTATGCACGAACGGAGACCGACCGCAAGGCCAAAACTTATGGAACTCTTTTTGGCTGGAAAACCTGTGCGGTCGGTCAAAACATCAAAGACCCATAACTCCCGAACCCCTCAACCGAATGACTTGAAAATTGGATATATTGTTCCCCTGAGTGAGAGCTATAAAGCGGTGCAGGACTTAAAGGTGTACCCCCTGTTTTTGGGGTACATCCAGAATGTGGTTAAAATTGTGTCTGTTTTAATTGTGTTTCCTGTTATCTGAGGGGAGGAGACGTGGGGGTTGAACCATGTATGTAATTGGCTGTTGTAGTAATTATGTGGGTGTAGCCTTTCAGAGGGCACCATTGCATAAAAGGAGACCCCCTGTCAATAAACATCAGTTCTACTTGACCCTTCAAAACGTAGCCTCGTCTCGTTCTTGGAGGGGATTTATGGTACCGTTACTCTGCCTCATTTTACAGCACTCCTGGATTATACAATTGGATATCGTGGATGGGAATAAGAATTCCATTACTTCACAGCAGCTTGCCTAGAAAAGGACGTCTCCAACGGCAGGTACCCCTCACCAGCTGGGTGTACAGTCATCAACTGTTCTTGTTGCATGAATATATAATCTATTCTCGAGTAGCGTTTGTGGATCGTAGAATAGTGGGTGTATTCCCTGTTATCGGGATGCATTGCGCGCCAGCAATCCACCAGTCGAAGGTTCCGTAAAGATTTCAGTATATTTCGGAGAGCACCTTGAGTTATGCAGCTGTGTCCAGTAGACGAGTCTGTAAGAGGGTGTAGTGGTATGTTGACGTCTCCGCCTAGGATCAGGGTTCCCCCTGTAAAGGAGGAGAGTTTGAGGAGGGATTTGGTTATTGTTCGGGACATAGATTTTAGCAAAAGTGTATCGTCTATCCTAAATATCTCCCTTAAGGAAGAGGTACCGGCCATTTACGTCCGATAGTCGGTCCGCTTCGCGGAATTGTAGCTTCACCTCTAGGAGGATGGCTACCCCAGCCCTGCGGGCCGTAGGGGGGTTACCATAGGCAGTGTTGGGATAGTGCTTACTTTTCAGCATTGGGGTTGCATCTTCCTTGAAGTGTGTCTCTTGTAAGAAGGCTATAGATATACGTCTGGCGTAGAGGTCCCGTAGGAGTTGCGTCCTGCGCTCCGGGATGTTGAGACCATTGCAGTTCAAGGATAAGATTCGGTATGGATCAGGCTCGTAGGTTGTGAGGGGGCGAGGGGCCATGGCCACTCTCCTCAGCATCGTGACCCGCACGGGCGGGGAGGGGGGCGGAGATAGAGCGAGGGGGGGATGAAAACAACAAACAAAAAAAGGGGGGGAGGGGTGGAGGGTTTAAGAGAGAGCTTGAGAAAATAGAGGGGGCAACAGTCACCTCTCAACTCCCCTTCCCCCTCCAAGAGACGTTACCTCAGTTAGAATTGAAGTTAGTAAATGAGTTAGAGTGCTCGCCTCTGATGAGAGACGGCAATTACACCTATGTGTGTAAAGGGACCCTCCTAAGAGGGTATTGTCGTGTGACCATGGTGGCAAGCGACAGTCGGGTCTGCTAGAACAAGTCCAGCAGCGTCCAACTACCGATTCCCCTTGGGAAGGGTTTGATCACATGAGTATGTTCGGGGTTAGTGGGTGTACCCGGCAATCATCACCACCCTGGGTGATTCCTCTTCTATGTGAGTAGTTAGATTAGAGTCGTGGGTGCTCCGCCACCTCGTCATTAGTCATATGTCACTTACGTGGATTAGTGTATACAATGAGTTGTATTGTCGGCCTAAGTAGACCTCAATGATGGGGGGTCATACATCGTCTTTTTAGGGAACACGGTGTGGTGTTGGCGAGGGCTAACCTTACCTATATCACAGTCTTCTGTGGGGGCAGTATGAGTCAGTGTCAGTCGTCATGTATTGCTGCATGGTGGGGCGGGGCGGGAGCGTAACATAACTTCGGGATGGGGGAGTAAGGCCTGTAGACAGGGGTATCAGTCGGTCAAGTTGGGCGCGCCCAATGTTCGTCATAAGGTCTAGTGCAGCGTGGGGGTGTCGGGGGTGGGGGGCCAAGCCACCGCCACCAGCAGCAGCTCTTGCAGCGTTTTCTGTGTCACGGGGTGTCAGCGGTCTAGGGGGTGGGCTAGGTCAATGTCATCTGCCTACCCGAGGTGGGGAAGGTGCAGATATGTCACACGGGAAAATGCATAACATACATGTCATTTCAGCTATCGCATTAATGCCTAAACTTGAGACAGCCTGTGTAATGGAGCTCCTTGTACTCTGACTGAGTACCCTCCATTGATGGATGCTCCTAGTGCTTCCTGAGGACTCCAAGCAGTGCAGCAGACACCACAACCAGCGCAGACTCCGCAACCGCTGTATCTTGACTGGAGTCTCGCCGTCTTCTTCCTTCCACCCTGGATCAGCTTCTGTCCTCCAGGACTGTGTGGGAAAGAACTCTTCCTTCCACCCTGTATGAACCTCCAGCATCCAGGACTGTGTGGTGAAGACCCCTCCTCCAAGGAGAGCGTGTCAGGAACAAGCTTTTAAAAAGAGCTAAGTGATTCAAGCTCAGGGGAGCATGCAGAGCATAGCAATCCCCAGTGTGATTATAGCAGTTTCCTCCAATAACGAGACAAGGCTACGTTTAGAGGGATCAAGAAGAACTGTCTAAACCTTTATTTCCCTTGGGACCAGCCCATAAGGTCACAACATTAACATTGCTGTGAAAACTCAATAAAATCACAAACAGTCAAACCATAGCAGGCAACACACAGTGACTTATCACAACACAATGGCACATTTTTAAAGGGGTGGGGGAGACAATATTTAACAGAAAATATCTCACGTGTCTGCAGAATTAGCAATATGCAAATCTACCCGAATATGCAAATGAACCAGTCTTGCTATTCAGGTAGTGCATATTGCTGTTGCTACCAACAGAGGGCACTAGACAAGCTCCATAGCCAAACCCACCTAGTTGGTAGCAAACCTCAGCAGTACAAGAGAGCAGGCAATACATTACACAGTACACACACACTTAAATATGAATATTAATTTAATAATTAATATATAATAATTAAGCAACAAATAACAACATTAATATTTTTTAGAGTTCGGTATTATGGTCGAATATATAATAGGAAATACACAAAACATTGTAGTATTAAATGTATATTTAATTATAATAACAATTAAACAAATGCTAGCAGAATGTCAATTTACCACAATAATTACAATACAATACTACACAAAATGCTATTGGTTGCTAAATATTATACAAAAGGCTATTACAATTGCTAACTGTTACAATGGATTCATATTACTTACAAGGCCCCAGCCAAACGGCTGGGGCTAAGTCAGCTGGTACTACATGATCAGTCAGGTACAGGCAAAAGAAAAAGGAGGCTGAATTCCTCCTACTATTTGGTTTTATCCAGTAAGTAGGCTGGCCTGTGATGTCACTGCCAGAAGCACATGAGTTAGTACACTGACCCCTAGTGGTGCCTCTAAAGCATTAAGCTCATTATGCTTTACTGACATCTAGTGGTGCGTCTAAGGCATTAAGCTCATTATGCTTTTTTATGACAAAAAGTCATTAATAAATACCATTACACAATGGTGCTTGTAGTGTTGCCTTTTGTTGTAGGGTTAGGGATGGCAATTTAGTGAGATGTAGGAAGCTGTTAATCTCCGTTTCAGTTTGGTGGGACATAGTGGGTTCCTTGTTTAAGTTATACAGTTTATGATAGAAAGAGGCCATTTCGTTGTTAATTTCTTGGGGATTGTATATTTTTTTGTTAGAATCCAAGAGTAGGTATGGAATTTTGGATTGTGTCTGTTGTTTTTTCAGCAGCGTAGCGAGCATCTCTCCTGCTCTATTGCCCTGGGAATAATGTCTCATTTTGAGCCATTGGAGTGTGTGGGACGTTTTAGCTAGATGTATGTCGTTTATGCTTTTGGTAGCATTCTCTATTGTTTTCAGATGAGCGTCTTCTGGTTGTATAGCGTGTGCATTTGTAGCGTCTCGTAGGGTTCGCAACAGTAACATGTAATCTTTGTGTGCTGTACGCTTCAAATATGAGGCTCGACTAATCGCCCCTAATTGTCGGCTTGTGTGCTTGCCAAAGAGTAACTGGGGTTGTTTCCGGGAGATCATTGAGCTGGAAATATTGTTCTAGATGTTGTGTTATTTAGGACGTAAACGTTTGGTCATGCAAGAGTGTCTCGTTTAGGCTCCATGGTGCTTGTTCTCATTGTTACTAGCGCATGATCAGACCACACAATGTCTCCTATGGAGCATTGTGTAACTCTTGGTAGCAGGGGGCTTGATACCATAATGTGATCTATTCTGGAGAATGATCTATGTTCTCCCAAGTAAAAAGTGAATTATTTTTCCATAGGGTGGAGTGTTCTCCATGTGTCATAAATGTTATGTTCTGACATAAGTTTGAGTATGGCTTTGCTTTGTGTTCGGGTTATTAAGTGTCTGGGAGCTAGATAGGGTAGTGTTGTGTCCATGTGGGAATCCAAGACATGGTTTAGGTCTCCACATATGATGTCTCATCATGTTTATTAACTTTATGTAGGAAATTTCTTTGGTGTGTGTTTGGACTGTATATTCCTACCAAGGTGTATTCGATTTCATTTATTATGCAGTGCATGATGATATACCTCCCTTGAGTATCTTCCTGTGTAGCAATTCAAATGTCAGGGATTTGTGTATTAGGAATGAGACTCCTTTTGGATTTGGATGAGTGAGTCGCGTGATATTTGGTTGGGTATTCACGGATGCCAAAATTTGGGACCCTATTGGTAACAAAGTGGGTTTCTTGGATGCAGAGTATGTCTATTCTTTCTTTTTTCGCTGCTTCCAGGCGTTTGTGGGGGTGGTTTAGCCCCCGTACATTATGTGATTATACATTCAGAGTCTGGGCGTTAGAGAGTTGTGCTAGATAAGGTTTTTGTGGTTCTTTGAGTTTGTTTGTCAATTGTTTGGTTATCCTCGTGAGACATGATAATTAGTGTTAGCATGTTTTGTGCAACAGGGATGGGGGAGGGGTCATAACGTAACATAGGGGTGTCAACTTGGATCGGGGTAACTTGGGTTCTTCTCATGAGGAAGTGGTGTAGGGTTTCCACACCGTGGGGGTAGGAGTAGAGGTTCTCCCATGAAGTGTTTTGAGCTCTAACGCAACTAGTAGTTTGGCAAGTGATGTCTGTCCCACTACTGTGGGAATTAGTTATCCAGGTCGAAGTGCTGCAGTGGGTGGGTGGGTGTTGATCCTTGTATCAATGCTGGTGATTCGTGGGTTATCAACTAGTTTGTTTGTAAGTTCTCCTTGTACAGTATCATGTGCGGCTAATCATACCTCTTAGACACCCAGGACAAACCTCAAGGACTATGTTTTACCCTTGATTTATCTATGTAATTCCTTCAAACCCCCGGGGCTTATTCTTCTACACTGTTTGTGACCTCCGCCCAAGCCATGGGCCAATATATGACTAATCTCTCGGGCATATGTAGAGGCGATGGGAGTCTGCTTCATAGGTCTTAAGGCTACCCTAGGAGTGAAAGAAATTCCACCGAAACTCAAAGGCGGTGTCTGTGCCAGGGGAGACTGCCACCCACGTTATGTAACAGTATTGAGTTATAGTGTTTCAATTTTGCACTGCACGGGGGATTTATGGTACGTGGAATTTGCCACCTGCGTGGCTGTTTTATCAAAGCGACTGCATCACAATAACACTGAACTCAGTAGACCTTTGCTATGGTCGACGTGCTAATTTTCATTCATTAGATTTGGTAACTTATAACTATCCAGGACGTGCGTCCTATACAACTGTTTGTTTCAATGAGTCCCACTCGGGTTGGGTGGGCTCATATAGCGGATATTCCACTATATCTGCGCAGAGGGCCCAAGAAAGACAAAGAATATAGAAGTAAAGAAGAGATTGCATGGTGAAAGCAGATTGAGTCATATATACAGTCTGTTTACTTGGTCCAGTCGCTAAATATCGTGGTGCCATTACATATTTATCTTGTAAAAAAAAAGAAGAAAAAACAGGGATAACTGTATATTTGAGAGCATGTGTTATTTATGTGTCTGCATGGCCTTGTAAGTTTCTTACGGTTAAAACGTGCGCCAGTTCGCCCAGTGCCCTGAGTTAGTGAGCCCGGTGGTGATTTCTGGGTAGTTTGGGTGATCCCTATAGCGACTCCTCCACGTGCGTCATTTTACGGGCTTCACGTACACAATTTCTGGGCTAATCGTGACCCCTATTTTTTGAGCTTAAAGCATATGTCTAACTTTTGTTCACGGTTCGTGTATCAGTATAGCATTTGTGTTGTACCAATTCAGTGATCATGTGTATCATACTTTTAGCAGTAATTATACATGGAGTTTAACAGATTATAATGATTGTAAATGTGTGGCCCTCGACAGTGTGTATGATCCTATTGCCTCCACTTAAAGAAAATTATTCAAGTAACGCAAAACTGAGTTATATATATATATATATACGATTTGGGCATTGGCAGGTCCTGTCACTGGGAAACAAGGTGTCATTACATATAGCTCCATAAAAATACAAAAAGTAGGAAATTATTGCTGAGGAGCTTGTGACGAGACCAATCTCGCCACTGTGCATTGGAGGAGCCTGGTTGCCTGGTTGCCCGCCTGTTGCCTTTAGACTATGGCCCCATGTTGAAACGCTGGATTTTCCCCTGCAAAGACATGAAAGCCGGGTCATTTGGTGCTTGCCCTGTTTGAGCGGTGATACCCCAGATAGCTATGCCATGGAGCCCATTCGTATAATGAAAGACTATGGGAAAGACTTTGGCTCCATGGCAATTAAACTGTATGTGTGTGCTCTGAGCGCCATTCAGTAATAATGTGCGCTCAGATCTGAGCTATCTGGGGATATGTTGAATGTACCTGTTTTGTACAATGGCTGCACAGTTATATGTTTTAATGTGTTTTATTGTCTTTTGCTGCCATGTGTTTGTTACGACACTCACCGCGAGGTAGATGAAGCCGCCGTTTAGTGAATAATCCCCCTCTCCAGAAATGCAGTTTATATCCAGCCGACCGCCAAACTCCCGAACGAAGTTCACGAACACGGCAACTCCCGATCAGCAAAACAGTCGAACACCTTCCACAGCTAAAAATAACGAAAGCGCTGTCCCAGTAATAATTCCCCCCACAAACGAGACCAAGCTCCGTCTTGAGGGTCAAATCAGGATCTGTTTAATGGGGGCTACCTGCCCGGTATTTATGCAGGTCTCCACAAGGTGGACACTCCCCGAGGGGACCTTGTGGAAGACTGTAAAACATATTGGACAGTAGCCAATCGCAGTGGCTTCAATATAAGCCCTTCCCATCTTTCCCATAAATTCTTCTTCTCTACCCCGGAGATAATTAGGAAGAAACCTAATTATCTCCCAGGATAGAGACAATCGCCATTTTAAAATACAGTACGGAAAATACATTAAAATACATAACTGAGGAAATACCGAATGAATATAGTTCGTGTAACGTATCCCCAGACAGCCTGGATCTGAGTGCATATTTCTACCGAATAGCGCTCAGATCCGATGTATCTAGTCGAATCGCCATGAGTCTTTCACCAGTCCTTCGGTATACGAATGACTCCATGGGACGGCTGTCTGGGTAAAGGTCCATACGAATGTATAAAACTCCCGAACAGACCGGCGTTCGTGCACCTCGCCGAAATAGAAGGTGGGCAGCAGCTTCCAGCAGTGTTCGGTAGATTAAAGTGTCCGTTTTTAGTTCCATAGAATTTGTACCGAACACCGCTACGCTTCCTCGTGTCCCAAAATGGCCGCTGCCTCATGGTCGACATGCGAACGACGACCACCCGTACAAATGGAATGGAGAGGTGTCTGCAGTTAACCACAACGTTCTAATTGGGGCCAAGAGGTTAACCAGCAGCACACTCCTCTCCTGGGTGGTCGTTCGTTCGGTAGTTTCAATCGGTATTTTGTAATCACACGAACAGGGGCATACGAACAGGAAATCCAGCTAAACAAAGGGAAACAGACGAACCAGCAATACAGATGAATCTGTCACACGGCTCCCCCCTTGTGGGACACTCCGGCAGACCCGGCTTGACCCTTTGGCGGGTCAACGTGGGGATGACCGGACTAAGAGGTGGTGAGGATGTCGGTTTGCCTGGACAATCCATCTGCATTCCCGTTCTGCTTATCGGGTCAGTAGCTGATGGTGAAGTTATAGGGTTGTAGTGCTAAACTCCACCTCAGCAGTCTGCCATTGTCTCCTGAGACCCGGTTGAGCCAGACAAGGGGATTGTGGTCCGTCACAAGGGAGAATTCCTGTCCATATAAGTAAGGGCTTAATTTTTTCAATGCCCACACCAGGGCAGTGGAGAAGGACTCCACTGCCGCATAACTCACTTCTCTGGGTAACAGCTTTCTACTGAGATATGCGACAGGGTGCTCTCCTCCATCTTCCCCGACCTGGCTCAGCACAGCCCCCAGTCCATACATGGAAGCATCTGTATGGACGAGAAAACGTTTGTTAGGGACTGGGGCAGCCAGGACAGGGGCATTCACAAGAGCTTGTTTGAGTGCTTGAAACACAGCTTCACAAGCTGGAAACCACAGGACCTGCATAGGGATATTTTTCTTTGTCAGGTCAGTCAGGGGTTTAGCAATAGTGCTGTAGTCGGGGACAAAGCGCCTAAGGTACCCTGCTGTCCCTAGGAAGGCTAACACCTGGGTCTTAGTGATAGGTGTGGGCCAGTTAGCTACTGCCTCTATCTTGGCTGGCTCTGGTCTCTGGCTCCCACACCCCACTCTGTGACCCAGGTACTGCACTTCAGCCATGCCTAAATGGCACTTCTCTGGCTCCAATGTCAGGCCAGCGGCCCGAATTTTGTCCAGTACTACCCCTACGTGTACCAGGTGTTCCTCCCAGGACCCACTGTAGATCGCAATGTCATCCAGGTATGCACAAGCAAATTCCTGGAATCCATCAAGAAGTCTATCCACCATATGCTGGAAGGTAGCCGGGGCATTCTTCATCCCAAATGGCATGACCTTGAATTGGTACAGGCCAAATGGGGTGACGAAGGCCGACTTGGGGATAGCATCCTCGGCCAGGGGAATCTGCCAGTAGCCTTTACACAGGTCTATGGTGGTCAGATAGCGCCCCCTGGCAATGCGATCTAACAATTCGTCTACCCGGGGCATCGGGTAGGCGTCAGTGGTGGTCCGCTCACTGAGGCGCCTGTAGTCCACACAGAACCGGGTGGTCCCATCTTTCTTGGGCACCAGGACTACAGGCGAAGCCCAAGGGCTATCGGAGTGTTCGATGACCCCAAGCTGGGTCATCTCCTGTATCTCCTTCCGCATTCCTTCTTGGACTGCTTCAGGGATACGGTAAGGGGGTTGTCGTAGAGGGTTCTGTCCAGGGGTTTCTACCTTGTGTACAGCTAGGGTAGTGTAGCCAGGTTCTTGGGAGAACGTCGCCTGCTTCTCCCACAGAAGCTGTCTTGCCTGGTCCTTCTCGGTGGAGCTCAATCTGTCCCCTAGCTGTACCAGGCTAATAAGATCCGTCTGGGAGTCCCTCTCTAACAAATCTGGTAAGGGTAAACTTTCGGTATCATCTGCAGCAGGGGCACATACTGCAGCGACATTCTCCGGTCTCTCCTGATACTCCTTTAGCATGTTCACATGGAAGGATCGCTGGATCCTTTCATCTGAACAGCTGGCTATAAGGTAGGTAGTATCACATACCTGCGCTAACACCTTATACGGGCCCTGCCAAGATGCCTGCATCTTGTTCGCCTTCACAGGTTTGAGCACTAACACTTTCTGCCCAACCTGGAAGACTCGCTGTCGGGCACCCCGATCGTACCATCTCTTCTGTCTCCCCTGAGCCACCTGGAGATTCTCCCTTACCATTAGAGACAGTTTCTCCATGCGGTCCCAGAGCTCCAGAACATACGGTACTATGGGGGTCCCTTCCTGCTCTGTCTCCTCCTCCCAGTGGCCTCTAATGAGATCTAGGGGTCCGCGGACCCTTCTCCCATATAGCAACTCAAAGGAGGAGAACCCAGTAGATTCCTGGGGCACCTCTCTGTAGGAAAACAGATGAGGCAGGAATCGCACCCAGTCTCTGCGAGTGTCAGAAAAGGTCCTTAACATCTGTTTGAGGGTACCGTTAAATCGCTCGCAGAGACCGTTAGTCTGTGGATGGTAAGGTGAGCTAAGCAGCGGTTTAATGCCGCACACCTTCCACAGTTGCTGGGTGAGCACAGCAGTAAATTGGGTTCCCTGGTCAGAGAGAATCTCTTTAGGGAACCCGACTCTGGTAAAAATCCTAACCAGGGCATCAGCAACTGTCTCTGCCTCTATATTAGACAGCGCTACTGCCTCTGGATAGCGGGTGGCATAATCCACCACGGTGAGAATATATTTCTTACCGGATGGACTAGCCCTGGCCAGTGGACCCACAATGTCAACGGCTATACGGGCAAAGGGCTCCCCAATGATAGGCATAGACATAAGCCTAGCTCTTGGGTGGTCCCCCCGCTTTCCTACCCGTTGACATGTGTCACACGTACTACAATATATCTGCACAGCCTGATTAAAGTTTGGCCAAAAGAAGTTCTGCATGATCCTATAGGCTGTGCGGCGAGAACCTAGATGTCCAGCTAGCGGAACATCATGCCCTATCCGCAGAATCTCCTGCCAGTATTTTGCGGGCACCACCAGCTGTCGATTCGGCGGAGGGGCAACACTTTTCGGGGAAAGCTTGGGGATCCTATACAACCTGTCCCCCACCCACTCATACCGTTCCCCATCTACTCCTTCCTCTCCAGTATCCGCCCTGTCCCTATACTTCTGGAGCATCAAATCTGTCTGGGTTTCCCTCCCAAACTCCTCTGGGGAATCCCAGCTAACAAAGGTCTGTTCTAGGGTACCAGTCGGGGAATCGGGTCTTACCTGGGTCTCAGCAGCAGGTGGGCTGGTTCCAGCAGCACGGGTCTGGGCACGGGTAGTCACTGGGTTGATATCAGCAGGTCCCATTGGAGCATAAGCAGACACCAAAGGGGCCAAGTCATTCCCGAGCAAAACATCAGCAGGTAAATCTTTCATGACCCCCACATTCACGTGTCCAGAGCCCACTCCCCAATCCAAATGAACCCGGGCAACAGGCAGACGGAACACGGCACCTCCCGCTACCCTCACTGCCACAGTATTTCCAGTGTGCTGGTGTTCTGAAACAAGGTTCTTTTGGAGCAAGGTCATAGTGGCTCCGGTGTCTCTCAGACCAGTTACTGCTTTGCCATTTAGTTTAACGGTCTGCCTGTGCTGTTGACGGTTATCCTGCTGCGCTGCTTGTACTGGATCCGCCTCGTGTAGTATACCCCAAAATTCCTCCTGCTCAAGGCAGTGAGCGGAAGGTTGGGGTGGCTGCTGATTTCCGCCGGCTGGTCTTCTCCACGACTGGGCGTGGCTGGAATTATTCAATGGACACTCCGGTCTCTTGTGCCCCAACTGTTTACACCCATAGCACCGGATAGGCTGTGAGTAATCCCGGGCGTTGAACCGGGCTGGCTGAACATAATTGTTCGCTGTTGGCATTGTGGGGGTGCGTTGCGCTGGGTGTTGATACACTGCAGTGGTTGGAGGGGCTGCTGGTTTGTACTCCACTCGGATAGGGACCTTGGTTGCTGTCTGGTCCAGTTTCCTGGCATCAGTGTACTCCTCAGCCAGACGAGCAGCTTCGGGTAAGGTAGCGGGTTTGCGGTCCCTAACCCACTCCCTGACTCCTGCAGGTAAGCGATCAAAGCAGTGCTCCAACAAAAACACTTGCAGCACTTCTTCCCCAGTTACCGCTTGGCACCCTGCCATCCAGTGGGCTGCGGTGCGGTGTACTCGGCATGCCCACTCCACATAAGAATCGCCAGCTTGTTTGTTAGTGTCCCGGAATCGCCGCCAGTACGCCTCAGGGGTTACAGCGTTTCTGGCCAAAAGGGCATCTTTCACTGCCCTGTAGCTGGTAATTTCCTCCTCTGGGATGGCCCGAAACGCCTCACTGGCCCGGCCGGATAACTTCCCAGAGAGGATGGTGACCCATTCCTCTGCGGGTACCTGGTGTAAGGCACATTGCCTTTCAAAATCAGCCAGGAACCCATCAATCTCTCCTTCGGCTTCTTCAAAATTCCTAAATGCAGCAAAGTGTACCTTCCTCCTTCCATTATTATTATAGGGTACCTCAGCTGCTGCAGCTCCTCTTCCCTGAAGCGCCTGTTGTGCTGCTACTGCTGCTTGCACTTGAACCACAATATCTGCTGCGGGGTTGGGGCCAAAGTGTGCCAGCCTGATCTGAACTGCCCAGTTAAATTGTATCTCCTCGGGTGTTAACTCCACTATGCCATGCACATCAGCTCTTCCCGTTCCCTGGGCTGCATCCATTTCCAATAATATGGCAATAATCTCCCTTTTCTTGAGATTACTCGCTGATCGTCCTCTGTGTTCCAATATATCTTTAAGGGTAGCACGCCTTAACTCTTCATACTGCATTTCCAACCTGGGATGTGTAGCTGGCCTTCTGGGCGGTAGGATTCATCCCGTCGCTTGCCACCAATTGTTACGACACTCACCGCCAGGTAGATGAAGCCGCCGTTTAGTGAATAATCCCCCTCTTCAGAAATGCAGTTTATATCCAGCCGACTGCCAAACTCCCGAACGAAGTTCACGAACACGGCAACTCCCGATCAGCAAAACAGTCGAACGCCTTCCACAGCTAAAAATAACGAAAGCGCTGTCCCAGTAATAATTCCCCCCACAAACGAGACCAAGCTCCGTCTTGAGGGTCAAATAAGGATCTGTTTAATGGGGGCTACCTGCCCGGTATTTATGCAGGTGTCAACAAGGTGGACACTCCCCGAGGGGACCTTGTGGAAGACTGTAAAACATATTGGACAGTAGCCAATCGCAGTGGCTTCAATATAAGCCCTTCCCATCTTTCCCATAAACCCTTCTTCTCTACCCCGGAGATAATTAGGAAGAAACCTAATTATCTCCCAGGATAGAGACAATCGCCATTTTAAAATACAGTACGGAAAATACATTAAAATACATAACTGAGGAAATACCGAATGAATATAGTTCGTGTAACGTATCCCCAGACAGCCTGGATCTGAGTGCATATTTCTACCGAATAGCGCTCAGATCCGATGTATCTAGTCGAATCGCCATGAAGTCAAAGTCTTTCACCAGTCCTTCGGTATACGAATGACTCCATGGGACGGCTGTCTGGGTAAAGGTCCATACGAATGTATAAAACTCCCGAACAGACCGGCGTTCGTGCACCTCGCCGAAATAGAAGGTGGGCAGCAGCTTCCAGCAGTGTTCGGTAGATTAAAGTGTCCATTTTTAGTTCCATAGAATTTGTACCGAACACCGCTACGCTTCCTCGTGTCCCAAAATGGCCGCTGCCTCATGGTCGACATGCGAACGATGACCACCCGTACGAATGGAATGGAGAGGTGTCTGCGGTTAACCACAACGTTCTAATTGGGGCCAAGAGGTTAACCAGCAGCACACTCCTCTCCTGGGTGGTCGTTCGTTCGGCAGTTTCAATCGGTATTTTGTAATCACACGAACAGGGGCATACGAACAGGAAATCCAGCGAAACAAAGGGAAACAGACGAACCAGCAATACAGATGAATCTGTCACAGTGTTCAATGGAGTTTTGCCTCTGTCCTTGGAGATAATTTGATTACTTCCCAATTATCTCCAGGACATAAGACTCTGTGGAACTGGTTTTGGGCAGAAAAGCCATGCTTCCTTTGGTCACAAAGGACTACGATCTATCTTTTGAACCACTGGACCAATTTGTATGATTTTGACATATGTTTGTATTTGGAGTATGCTGATTCCGAAAATGTAAGTTATATGTGAATGTGATGCATACTTTTCAAGTTATGAATAATGTGGAAAAATTTTATTTCTCTGCTTGTTATAATTACATTACCCATTGTGTAAGGTAATTGAATCACAGGCAGAGGGGAGGATTTTGTGTGGGAGTGTCTGAGTGCATTGTATGTGTTTATTGTGTTCCAAAACCCTGGGGGTGGTACTAATTTGTATATAAGAAAAATAAACCCACAGCTCTGTCTGTTAACTGCTTGACCCTCAACACAGAGCTTTGTCTCAATCTTGGGGGGATTTATTGTATGCTGTTCCAGTTCGACTGCTAGGAGTGTAAACCTATTCGTATGGTTTTTCCTATTCGGCTGTTTACAGCATTCAGATAGCTATGCCATGGAGCCCATTCGTATAACGAAAGACTATGGGAAAGACTTTGGCTCCATGGTAATTGAACTGTATGTGTGTGCTCTGTGTTCCATTCCATAATAATGTGCGCTCAGATCTGAGCTATCTGGGGATATGTTGAATGTACCTGTTTTGTGCAATGGCTGCACAGTTATATGTTTTTATGTGTTTTATTGTCTTTTGCTGCCATGTGTTCAATGGAGTTTTGCCTCTGTCCTTGGAGATAATTGGATTACTTCCCAATTATCTCCAGGACATAAGACTCTGTGGAACTGGTTTTATTTGTTGCCTTTTATCTTCGTTTAATAAGGAGCTCAGTTCCAGAGCAAGTCCTTATGCGACCATCTTGCTCGGTGGTCGGCCGTTCTACATGTATTTAGATATCAATATATAGTAATTTTAAAATACAGTTAGAACAAATTTACATATATATATATTTTGTAATTCATTTTTTAATGTATTTACATATTTTATATTATATATAAATATATATATATAATGATAATTATATATATTCAATCAATATCATTCTACGTGTATTTTGATATTAATATAGAAAAGCTACAATTTCTAGGGAAATTGTATGAAGTGTTCTTGCCTCCACCAGTAGTTTACAACTGGAGTGGGCGGAGTAACTGTGTGGAGTGGCTTGAGTAACTGTTGTGTGGTTGGAGTGGCTGGAGTAACTGTGGAAAGGTTGGAGTGTGGTTCACTCGCTCTACAGCAAGGGCAGAGAAGAGCAATTAAAAACAAACTGCTCCAGGCCTTTGATAGGGTCAGTTGGGAGTTCCTTCGGTCCACCCTGGAACATTTTGGATTGAATGGTTGGTTTCTTGATGCGGTGGGTGCAATTTACTCTAATCCTACGGCCAGAATAGTGGGCCGAGAATTATGCTCAGAATGGTTTACTATCTCCAATGGAACCCGACAGGGATGTCGTCTTTCACCATTAGTATATGTTTTATCAGTTGAACCACTCGCCAATAATATTAGAAACAACAAGGCGATTAAAGGAATAGGGACACAAGAGAACGATAGGAAAATTTGTTTATATGCGGACGACATATTAATTTCTATCACTGAACCGCATATCTCCTTACCCATTTTAATGCAGGAATTTGAAAACTATAGTTTAGTTTCTAATTATAAACTGAATATGAGTAAAACTACTGCTATGGTGTTAAATATTCAAAGTAATATACTATCTTCTTTAAAAAAAGAATGATTTTCTTTGGACCAATAAGGAACTTTCCTACTTAGGTCTGATTATTACAACAGATCCTTCACGCACTATGGAGACCAATTTTTTAAAACTATTAAAGGAGACTAATCTATTATTGAAAGTTTGGAGAGCTCAAGAAATTTCCTGGTGGGGTAGGATTAATATAATCAAATCATACATAATCCCGAAATGGACTTATCTATTTTGTATGCTCCCACTTTCTATTTCTATACACTGGCTAAATATGATCCAAAGTAGTATTAATAATTTTATTTGGAAAGGCAAAAAACCCAGAATTAATATAACTATGCTTTCTAAGAAAGGACATCAGGGCGACATGGGATATCCTTTAATATGCCAAGTATATCAGGCTAATATGCTAGCAGATTACAAATTAAGGAAGCCCAAACTCAAACATGGTATAAAATTGAGGAAGTGGAGTTAAAAATTTAGCATCTCTTCTGTGGGGTGATGAAAAAAATAATTATGTAATAAATAAGTTATCGACTAACACTTCACTAATTCTTTGCCAAATCCTTTAAAGAATGGAAAATTATCAAGAAAAAATTTAATTTTAATAACAAAATTTTAGGGAAAATTCATATTGCTACTTTGGAACAAATCTTACCGGATATCAACTTAAAAAATTGGTATAAAGATTTCCCTTATTTAATATCGGATATGTATAATAGCCAACAAATGTTAAGCTTTGAGGAACTTAAGAGAACTTTTGACCTACCACCTAGAGAAGTCTTTAACTTTCTTTGTTTGAAGAGTTTTCTTAAAGACAATTTAACTCTTTATGGTAGAATAGAGAGTTTGATTACTAAAATCTTTACAGGGTGTGAAGTTAAAAATGTGATATCAATTGCTGTAGAATTACTAAGTATATCGGGATCTCAGGCGTTACCTAAATCATTAATAAAATGGGAATCGGATTTAGGGATCAATATTCCTCCAGATATATGGTATAAATCCTTTCAGAAGACAAAAAAATATATACATTATCTCAATATTTTAGAAACTTTTATTAAGGTGGCATACAGATGGTACATGGTTCCATTATGTTTAGTTAAAATCTCACAGATCAATCAACATAATTGTTGGCGTTGTTTCCATATCGACGGATCAATGCTACATATTTGGTGGTCTTGCCCTAGAATTAAATCTTTATGGAACTTGACATTCAGTCTTATCCATTTATTAGGGTATAAACGATTTGAACAAAAGTCAGAATTGGCTTTGTTACATATAATGGGTCCAAATACGAATCAATTATCTGATATGGCCCTTATTCATTGTTTAATGGCAGCTAAGACTCTTATAATGAGACATTGGCGAAGTATTGAGGTTCCTACTAAGGTTCATCTTAAAAACCAAGTGATACACCAATTAGAGAGGGAAAAGGGAGTATACTCTATGACGCTAATTCCTAAGTCAAGAACATTGGACTTATATGATATATTCTTAAAGAGGACAAATACTTTCTAAAATTAGTGATATAACCTACTCCGATAAGTAAAAAGGTTTCCTGGTAATGATAGCAGGATGGAATTAGGGCGAGCAACTATATATTATTGATTAATTATTTGCTTTCTGGGTATTGATGGAGGGATCTCTGGTATTATCTAATGATGTGTAATGACCAGTATTATTTGTCTTGTTTATGTCATTTGTCTTTTTTGTTGACTGTGTAATTGTGATATATATTATTCATGTATGTAAATGTTATTGTAATATTAAGAAATTTTTTGATGCTATACGGGAGGATTGTGTACTCCCTCTATGGTGTATGTTAAATTTTTCTATAAATTAATAAAAATAAATAAAAAATAAAAACAAACTGCTCCAAATTGCTCAATAAGAATAATAATATATATGTGAGATAATAGTAAGTGGTCTTGTCATGTAAATGTACCAATTTATATCAAAACGTTCAGCTATCCCTGCTGCCACTGTGATGTTTTGCACAAATCAGTCAATAATTCCTGTATAACAAAGTACTCACTTTATTAATACATATATAACAGCATCTTCATATTGCAGCCTTGTTACACAGGGTTTCTGCATCCGCCATTTCAAATCCCTTGAACATTCCACCAACTTCCAACAGAAACTAATAGATTTCAAATAGGGCATAGAAGAGCGGTTAAAAACAAACTGCTCCAAATTGCTCACTTCACTGGCGGTTGCCATCTTCAAACGGCCGTATTTTAAAAACTACAGTGAAGAGCTTTATATTGTGAGAATCACAAGACCCAGACCTACATTTTGATGCATAGTATGTCTCTGAAGTATTAAAAGTGAAGGCACAGTCGCAGTTTAGAAATTGATCTTCAGATTTGAGCTGGCTAGAGTGGAGTTTCAATGAATGTCAATGGACGGCGTGAGTTGCAAACAAATGGTCATATTGTGAAAACTATCAGGACTATGGCTTAGCTGTGGACGTGTTTAGTGGCAGCAGGGATAGCTGAACGTTTTGATATAAGATTTGTGTAGGTGGGCTTGAAAATGAGGGAGTGGTGGCAGTTTAGAAATCATGTCCTGATTTTTCAGCTTTTGCCAGCTCCCACTCTAGTTTTTAACATTTCGCCATTCATTCCTATGGGATCAATTTTGCCACAAGAACGACGATATTCTGTGAACCATTCAGCGAAACGTTCCACAAAGTAATAGCGAACTAATTGAGAACAATCCGCACGTTTCGGTATATTACTGTATATGTAGTATAAAAACTGTGGGAGGAGTTAGGGTGGTAAATTTGGCTATAAGAATAATAATAATATACTAGAAAAGCTACAATTTCTGGGGAAATTGTGTGAAGTGTTCTTGCCTCCACCAGTAGTCTACAACTGGAGTGGGCGGAGTACCTGTTATCATTTATATAGCACATTTAATTGCAACGTTGTTGCACAGTTACATTAAACCATACATTTATAAAAACATTAGCAGGTGTTCAAAAGGCCCTGTCTATGACATCACTTGCTGCTGCAGCCTGGCACAGGTCAGAGTATTTTGGCGGTTGCCATCTTCAAACGGTCGTATTTTAAAAACTATAAATCCTACAGCGAAGAGCTTTATATTGTGAGAATCACAAGACCCAGACCTACATTTTGATGCATAGTATGTCTCTGAAGTATTGAAAGTGAAGGCACAGTCGCAGTTTAGAAATTGCACTTCAAATATGAGCTTTGCAGAGTGACGTTTCAATGAATGTCAATGGACGGCGTTAGTTGCAAACAAATGATTATATTGTGAAAACTATCAGGACTATGGCTTAGCCGTTGACATGTTTAGTGGCAGCAGGGATAGCTGAACGTTTTGATATAAGATTTGTGTAGGTGGGCCTGAAAATAAGGGAGTGGTGGCAGTTTAGAAATCATGTCCTGATTTTTCAGCTTTTGCCAGCTCCCACTCTAGCTTTGCCATTCATTCCTATGGGACAAATTTTGCCACAAGAACGACGATATTCTGTGAACCATTCAGCGAAACGTTCCACAAAGTAATAGCAATCCGATTGGAACAATCTGCACGTTTCGGTAAATTTTTGTCTATGTAGTATAAAAACTGTGGGAGGAGTTAGGGTGGCAAATTTTGCTATAAGAATAATAATAACTAGAAAAGCTACAATTTCTGGGGAAATTGTGTGAAGTGTTCTTGCCTCCACCAGTAGTCTACAACTGGAGTGGGCGGAGTAACTGTTATCATTTATATAGCACATTTAATTGCAACGTGTTGCACAGTTACATTAAACCATACATTTATAAAAACATTAGCAGGTGTTCAAAAGGCCCTGTCTATGACATCACTTGCTGCTGCAGCCTGACACAGGTCAGAGTATTTTGGCGGTTGCCATCTTCAAACGGTCGTATTTTAAAAACTATAAATCCTACAGCGAAGAGCTTTATATTGTGAGAATCACAAGACCCAGACCTACATTTTGATGCATAGTATGTCTCTGAAGTATTAAAATTGAAGGCACAGTCGCAGTTTAGAAATTGCACTTCAAATATGAGCTTTGCAGAGTGAAGTTTCAATGAATGTCAATGGACGGCGTTAGTTGCAAACAAATGATTATATTGTGAAAACTATCAGGACTATGGCTTAGCCGTTGACATGTTTAGTGGCAGCAGGGATAGCTGAACGTTTTGATATAAGATTTGTGTAGGTGGGCCTGAAAATAAGGGAGTGGTGGCAGTTTAGAAATCATGTCCTGATTTTTCAGCTTTTGCCAGCTCCCACTCTAGCTTTGCCATTCATTCCTATGGGACAAATTTTGCCACAAGAACGACGATATTCCGTGAACCATTCGGCGAAACGTTCCACAAAGTAATAGCAATCCGATCGGGAACAATCTGCACGTTTTGGTAAATTTATGTCTATGTAGTGTAAAAACTGTGGGAGGAGTTAGGGTGGCAAATTTGGCTATAATAAGAATAATAATAATATATATGTGAGATAACATTAAGTGGTCTTGCTATGCAAGAACACTTAATTAAAATATATATATATATATATGATCTAAGTATATATTTTATTTTAAACTGTATCTTTAACATTTATTTTACTTTTTACAGGCAGCAGGGGGAGTACCTGTCATTACAGGCGCTCCTCCTGCTGGCATTGCTATGGACGGCTGTGCCGTCCATGTGATAGCAAGGTCCTCGCTAGGCGGGGAAGGAAGATCCCACGCCGGCGACCGTGTAAGTATATAGGACGGCTTGGGCGTTCTATGCCGCCCGCCGGCATTTAGAGCCGGGTCCCCAAGGACGGCATAGAATGCCCACCGTCCTTACGGGGTTAAATCTGATCAGATCATTTTTGTATTTATTTATGCTATCCTGCAGCTTCAGTATTTGGTCAGTAGCTGCCCGGGATTGCAGGGTAATAATATTGGACACTATAACTTCCTGTATGGATTGCTTAACACCAATAAGTTCCTTGCCCACTTCCTCCCCTATGATGACCATCCAGTCGAGTGAACATTTGTTGGCAATGTTCATCCATTTCTTGCAAAAATTGGGGTTTGGCCAGCCGATGGTTGGTGAATTCTTCACCCTAAATCATCTGGGTATCCTTTTAGCCCTGTGGTAATCCAAGATCAAGATTGTGTGCAAATCAAGAGCCACTTCTCTTTTTCTTAGCTTTACTAAATCATTATATAAAACTTTTACTGTACTTGAATGGGATAGATCCTTGGTCGCAAAAGGCCATAATATAGCTTGTGCTTGATCATCAGCAATGGATAAAGTTTCAGCTGTATCTGTCAGAGCTCCTGCTCTGGCTAGGAAATCCTCCATATTGACGATCTTGAAAAAGGAGCTGAACGCGCTGTTTAGTAGATATATAAATTTCAGGAGGTGCACAAGAAGGTGTGACGCTTTACCTTAGATAAATATTCCAAGTGTCCTTGGCACTCACTCCTTTAAAAATTCCATAACTTTATGCCTTGTTGCAACCAACATACTGTATTATATCCAACAAGTATATAATAAATTATTTTATCCAAAGTATTCTGTTCCGACCAACCTCAGGGTCTTTTCAAGATCAAACATGCAGTGTAAATCTTAGATTTGCCCTGTGGAGGTGATAGATCTAAATTGCTATTCCAACGAGAAACGTATTGGATACACCAGATGGACACAGGTGTGCCCAAGAGTTTAAACGAACATATTTAGTAATCTATGTAAATAATTTTAGGTAGTAGGTCCTTATACCTTGTACTCTGATTTAGGATTATGCCTGTTTACGCCTTTTATAACATATCAATTTAGAATCAGATTGTTAGAATTCTTGGATAAGCGTTAAATAATACCTGTTTTTTTCTATACTTAAGGCGTTGTAAATATCGATTAGTTTGCTTTGCCTTGCATTGGTACATTTATTTGTACCGAGTTCATGGCTACCAGCAATATAATTTTAATTTTAATTTGGATATCAAATGACTATGGCATAGAGTAATCGTATGTATATAATATGGCTATATTTAAATATGGTTTCATTATATGCTCATAACAGTATTGTGACGGACTACCTGGCACCCCGACCGGGTACATCCGTCGATTGCTGCTTCCTAGTACTGGTGAGTACCATAAGCACTGCACCGGAACACCATAACTACCATAAACCCCATGAACCGCCGCAGCTTGGTTGGGGTCTCACCATCCTCCACCCACCTTGGACCCAAGACCAGGATCCAGTTTCCAGTGGGCAGACCTCTTAGTCCTGAGAGCGTAGCAGGAACAAGAGCTTAGTGATTATACTCAGGGAGTATAGTGATTATAGCAATCCCCAGAGTGTAGTTCTCCAATCCCCCAAAAATGAGCCAAGACTTCATGAAGGTGCAAGATGATCTGAGCTTTAATGGTTCAGGTTGGCTTTTATACAATTCTTTAGGCCAGAGGAACACCCCCTTGACCTGATGGGGCACAGAAACACAAGGCAATCAGAACAAACATACAGTATGCGACACTCACATGTACAGCACACAATCCCTCCCCTCTGCTTGGGAGATAATTGAGTAAAGTCCTGTAAGTAACTCAATTTTCTACAGGCAGAAAAAACAAATTTTTTACAACGTTCAGAAAGTACCCAAAAACATAACATACCCCCCAAAATTACATCCCCGGATATCCCTGATCTGGGTGAACAACATATCCAAAAATCACCCAGATCAGAGCAGGGATTCAAAAGTTTCATGGAAGTCTCTTTTTGACTGGCCGTAAGCAGGGCTTCATGCCCCAAATAGTTCCAGAGAGTGTACTTCAAACAGTCAAATGGGACCATTCGTGCACAAAGTTAGTGTTGAAGTGGGTTTGTCAGATTATTTCCATCGAGCCTAGATGGAGGTGGAAGTCCCAGCGGTGTTCGTGCCATCAAGTGTCCGATTTCAGTTCCATGAACTCGACGGCAAAACACTGCTGACCACGTTCGATAACCACAGCTTCTGGGAGGTTAACAGGCTGTATACTCCACTTGCGGGTGGTCTGGCTGTTCGACAGTGTGTTCGGTAAATGAACACCCTAAGCCTAATCCATTCGGTAAGCCCCATATAATGCACCATAGCAGGGAAAAAGGCACAAACAGGGTTTTTAGCCCCAAAGTTCACCACAGGGCCATAGTCACAGGGCTGGCAAGCAGGCCTCTACAAATCCCAGTGACAAAGGTGCTTTCGTCACACGTACAGGTGATAAAAATTAAAATATCGTGTAAAAGTTCATTTATTTCAGTAGTGCAATGTAAAAGGGGAAACTAATATATGAGATAGACGCATTACATGCAAAGTAATGCTCAAGCTGTGATTTGTTATAAGTGCGATGATAATGGCTTACAGCTCATGAAAACCCAGAATCTACAATCTCAGTAAATTAGAATATTACACGCAATCAATAAAACAAGTAGTGTACATAGAACAATATCGGACCTCTGAAAAGTATAAGCATGCATATGGACTCAGTACTTGGTTTGGGCCCCTTTTGCTGCAATTACTGCCTCAACGTGGCGTGACATGGAAGCTGTCAGCCTGTGGCACTGCTGATGTGTTATGGAAGACCAGGATGCTTCAATAGCAGCCTTCAGATCTTCTGCATTGTTCGGTCTCATTTCTCTCATCTTTCTCTTGGCAATGCCCATAGATTCTCTATGGGGTTCATGTCAGGTGAGTTTCCTGGCCAATCAAGCACAGTAATCCCATGGTCATTGAACCAGGCTTTGGTGCTTTTAACAATGTGTGCAGGTGCCAAGTCCTGCTGGAAAATGAAGTCAGCATCCCCATAAAGCTCGACGGCGGAAGGAAGCATGAAGTGCTCCAAAATCTCCTGGTAGACGGCTGCGTTGACCCTGGACTTAATGAAGCACAGTGGACCAACACCAGCAGATGACATGGCTCCCCAAATCAACACAGACTGTGGAAACTTCACACTGGACTTCAAGTATCTTGCAGTGTGTGCCTCTCCATTCTTCCCCCAGATTCTGGGTCCATGGTTTCCAAATTAGATGCAAAAGTTGCTCTCATCAGAAGAGAGGACTTTGGACCACTGAGCAACAGGCCAGGTCTGTTTTTCTCTAGCCCAGGTAAGACGCTTCTGAGGTTGTTTGTTGTTCAAGAGCGGCTTGACAAGAGGAATACGACATCTGAAGCCCATGTCCAAGATCCGTCTCTGTGTGGTGGCCCTTGATGCACTGACTCCAGCCTCAGTCCACTCCTTGTGAAAGTCTCCAACACATTTTAATGGCCTTTTCCTGACAATCCTCTTCAGGCTGTGGTCATCCCTGCTGCTTGTGCACCTTTTTCTTCCACACTTTTCCCTTCCATATAACTTTCTATTAATGTGCTTTGATACATCACTTTGGGAACATCCAACTTCCTTCGCAATTACCTTTTGAGGCTTTCCCTGTCAGGTCAGCAGTCTTCCCCATGATTGTGATTCCTACTGAACCAGACTGAGAGACCATTTAAAGGCTCGGAAACCCTTTGCAGTTGTTATGGCTTACTTAGATTAGATTGGGACACTGTGAGCCTAGAATATTGCACATTTTCACAATATTCTAATTTACTGAGATTGTGGATTTGGGGTTTTCATGAGCTGTAAGCCATAATCATCGCATTTATGACAAATCACGGCTTAAACTATCTTGCTTTGCATGTAATGCGTCTATCTCATATATTAGTTTCCCCTTTTAAGTTGCATTACTGAAATAAATGAACGTTTGCACGATATTCAAATTTTTCGAGTATCACCTGAATATTTAGCTAGTATCTGATTTTTTTTATTTTTTATTTTTTTTATTTATATTTTCATGTATTTAGTAATATTGATACACTATGGTGTGTTGCTTATTTATTATGTGGCAATATAAACCTCCTATTCTGTTAACACTGGGGTGATCTTTTTCTTCACTTCACTTTGTTTAATGCACACTGTCTGATTATTTCTGCACTAGTTTAGCTGGTTGATCACACATTTAGGCTCTCCCAGGGACTTTCTTGGTATATATATATATATATATATATATATATATACACTAACAAATAAAGGGAGCACACTAGGACTTCAATTAAGTGGAAAAATAGTATTTACTGTATCAAAGCATGGTACAAATTCCGTGAAAAGAAAATCGACGTTTCGACCCTCCTGGGGTCTTTATCAAGATATATATATATATATATATATATATATATATATATATATATATATATATATAGAGAGAGAGAGAGAGAGAGAGAGAGAGAGAGAGAGAGAGAGAGAAATAGAATCCTCCATAAACCGTCTTTCCTTACGGACACCAAGCGCGGTATTGACATAAACAGAATTTCACTTTGTTTACACGTTAACTAGCAACCACGCAAATACGTATGCACGTACGTCACGGTGATCACGTATCCCGTCTGTGCCCTTCCGGGTTCAGAGGGATCGAGCTGCATGCACACTGGATTGGTAAGTGGCTTTCACATTATTTCTTATTTAAATCTAAAATTTACACTATGTTTGATCTTGAAAAAGACCCTGAGGGGTCAAAACGTTGATCGGGACAGAATTCTTTGGATTAAATAATTTATTAATAAAGAATCATTTGAAATAAGACCTTTGATATTATATAATTGCTTAGTTGCCATTCCTTCTCTAATCGGCGTTGAGAGGAGGTACTCTCCCAACGGCATCAGTACACAGGTGTGCAAACCAATAGCCACAAAGTTTTGCAGGTTCTCTTGGTAACGTGACGTAGATGGAATATGGGGATTGTCTCCTGCTGAAACCTCTGACGTAAAGGAAACCCTTACAACAGCGCACATGCGCAATGGCACCGGGAACACGCCGATCATCGAGCAGAATGGATAATGTATAGTGATTTGGTGGATGTATAGTGGAAAGCCTTTTACTGTGTAGTATAATTTTCCATATAAAGCCTTTTACTGTGTAGTATAATTTCCTTGTGTGTCCTGATGAAAGCTCCGATCGGGAGCTGAAACGTTGACCTGGATTAACAATCAATAGAGAAGAAATCTATGGAAAGTCTAGAGTGCCGGTATTTTTTTCATGTGTGTATGTGTATATATATATATATATATATATATATATTGTTGGGTGATCTAAGGTTTTATATGTATGGAATATAGATTGAATAATATCTGATGATATTCACACACACATAGAGCCTTCAGGGACCCTGTAGTTCTTTGTTTTAAGCGGTGATATAAACACTTATGAACGGCAGATGGCCAATAAACAGACTTTGCTAGAAAATATATGTAAATTTAATACACACTATAAAATGTAAAGCAACAAGACAATACAATTATAATCAATTTGCTATATTATATATGAGTTTATGTCAACAAGTCAATTAGTTTACTTGACAAGCCTAAGAGTCAACATTACACTTTGTCTCATCTATAATCTTGTCAACAAAGGACAATAAAAGCTATTACAAACTTCACTGCAATACCAGTATGCAGAATTAATCATATGACACCCCTTGCATTAATGATACAATTGTCATTATATTAATTAGTTAAATATCAACCAACCCTGCCAAGTATATACCATCAGTTTAACTACAGTACTTTTATATAAGGTTTCTGATAGCCTTAGTATAAATATATAGAACTGATCTACGTCTAAAGAAGGAATCAAGAATGTTCCAACTTAAGAAGTTATATCTGACTCAGGCTGCAGGTAGAATGAGATATAACTGTCCTATCAATAGGGATCAGTTCACAATATACACGCATAGGGCATTCAATAGTCCAGTTTATTTAATATAAAGTAAAGAGAAACCTTTATACATTACCAAGAGTCTAGGATTAATTAATTCAATTTAGGATTCTTCTCTCTGGGTGCTCTGGTCTGTAATTCAGTCTATTGCCCTTAGTCAGTCAATCTCCTCCTTTCTTAGCCCTCTGTTTTCTCCCTATTTAACCATTATTTCCCCCTTATCAGTTCCTGCCACTTGTTTGTAAATGGGCGGTACCTGGGACTTAAATCTGGCTTTTGATTGGTTATGGGCGTTGTAACGGCTACCCAGCTGGTGAGGGGTACTTGCCGTTGGAGACGTCCTTTTCTAGGCAAGCTGCTGTGAAGTAATGGAATTCTTATTCCCATCCACGATATCCAATTGCATAATCCAGGAGTGCTGTAAAATGAGGCAGAGAAACGGTACCATAAATCCCCTCCAAGAACGAGACGAGGCTACATTTTGAAGGGTCAAGTAGAACTGATGTTTAATGACAGGGGGTCTCCTTTTATGGTATGGTGCCCTCTGAAAGGCTACACCCACATAATTATAACAACAGCCAATTACATACATGGTTCAACCCCCACGTCTCCTCCCCTCAGATAACATGTAACACAATGAAAACAGACACAATTTTAACTACATTCTGGATGTACCCCAAAAACAGGGGGTACACCTTTAAGTCCAGCCCTGCTTAATAGCTATAACTCAGGGGAACAACATATCCAAATTTCAAGTCATTCGGTTGAGGGGTTCGGGAGTTATGGGTCTTTGAAGTTTTGACCGACCGCACAGGTTTTTTGCAGCCGAAAAGAGTTCCATAAGTTTTGGCCTTGTGGTCGGTCTCCGTTCGTGCATAAAAACCCCACGAACCCCTTGCCATCCACAGTAATCCTGATGTTCGCCTGAATCCCCATACATGCTTAAGCAAAACTACCGAACGGCTGGTCGTTCGGTAGTTCCAGCACGAACTTACGAGCTCCTGGAGGTCTCAGCGGTGTTCGCCTGTTTGCATATCCGTTTTTAGTTCCATGCGTTCACAGGCAAACACCGTCGTTCGTGCGTAAGATGGCCGCGAACACGTGTAAAGTCCCGAAATGGCGGCCAACTAACCTGAGCACAAAGGAATTCGTATGAACCATGCGAACGGCTCCACAATCACTGGGAGGTAAAATATCAATTAACTGTTCCCCTGGGTGGTCTGATGTTCGGTATTTTGGGCTGTATGTTACCGTAAGAATATTTACACGAAAACTAGCGATTCGTTTTTTGTTTGACACATCCAGCAGCATTGTTATTTAAGTCCAGGCAAAAGTATAGGCACCATCATAGTTCTGTTACAGGCGTATCTTAATATTTAATTATTAATGTGGCCCTTAGGGACTTTCCTCAATAGATGGCACTATTTCCCTGGTATGAAGACCTGAATTAGATCATTGATGACCTGGTTAAATAAATGAATTGACCTTTAATTCACCTATACTGGGGATATTTCAAATTACGTTAAATATCGGTCTTTGGTTATATATATTCTTTAATTAAAAGCGGGTTGGTTATATTAATTATAATGCAACATGTCTATATCCTGTATCAATCTAACCTGTATGATTAACTGACTGATACATTCATCTTTACAAAGAAAAATAGAATCTAATTATATTAGTATATCTATATTACCTTTTACCCCTAAATCAGTCAAGGATGCAGTTATAGACATTACTGTAGCAATCACACATTTAGTTTACATTTATATATCATGCATGATTCCAATAGATTCATTTAAGTTCTAATATCCTGAAAACATGGCAGCGACCTTAGACTTTGGGCTCGTATGGCTGACAAACACTCTGGATTGCCTGTGATATTTATACACAAACAATTGCATAGTTTGTATACCCCTTTGAAGCTCTGTGAGTTTAAGTATCTCAGGATTGTAAAGTCCCATTGAGTAATAAACCATTGTTCTCGTTACCCTTCTACACCTACAGCTCACAAATTAAACTGTAGATAAGTATTCCTCCAGTTTACTTTTAAGGTTACAAAACACAAAGTTCTTTTGACCTGTGTTGAAACAGCCTTACGTAATTGTTACGATTGCCCCCGGTCTAGCAGAGGGGTTGATCGCTTGGAAGTCCTGGTTCCCGCTGTAGAGAGTCGAACGGAGGTCCTTCGGTAGTAAGCTGCAAGTGTAGAATATTCCCAAGCACGGTATAAGCATCAATATCCCGGATCCAAACAACATGAGTCGAGGCTGAAAGTTGAGGGTCAAAACGAACTGGCTTTACTGGCACACAGCATGGCAATTTATGTGATTCCTCAGGTCCAAGGACAGCCCCCTATGGACCTGATGGAATACAGGTACAGTACAGACAAGTATTGTCACAATGTATCATTTGAATTAGTACCCGCCCAGCTTGGAGATAATGAGGCCAACGGTTATACAATCTAATTATATCCAAGCGCAAAAAAGACCACGTTTTATTATGTCCCAGAAAACTGCATAAAAATCCATAACTTTAACATTAATAAAGGAAAACAGCTCATTCTACCATTCATTTAATAGCTCGGGTTCGGATACATTAAACATACGAATGGCGCTCCAATCCCACGAACAGAATGGGCTCTTTCTGCCGTATAAAGTCCGTTCGGCATTTTGGATTTTGAGTCTATGATGGCGGCCATGTTTTCAGACGGTTTAGCGGGCAGCGGGACCTCGCTTCCAACTTATGGAACTAAACCCGGGTATCAGTTCATGCGAAGTCCCGCTGTCTGTCTGGTAGTGGAACTCGTTCTGTACATGAACGAGGACCATCTGGTAGCATGGTATTTGAGTTGCGGTTAACCGCAGAAACCACAGGCTAATGACCGCCACGCGACACACTGTAGGGGGTCTCCGTTCGTGTGGTTATTCAGTAGGTTCCCTTCGGTACTTTGGGTGCAAATGTCGATCCCCCCCAGGCCCATCAATTAGTCTGTGGTTAACCGCAGACCGTAGCCGCCTGGGTGGTTAATGGCCAGGGCTGCCATCAGAAATTTTGGGGCCCCTGACACAGCTCAAGGTCTGGGCCCCCCGGTGCCTGCACCCGAGTCCGGCCGTCCCTCCCCCTCCTGAGTCCGCCCACAGGGATGCAGTGTCTGCAGGGCCGGTGCAAGGATTTTTGCCGCCCTAGGCAAAAGTAAAGTTTGCCGTCCCCCATGTGACATCACAATGCCCCACCCATATGATCTGCCATGTTAACTAACACAGTGCTGCTGTGTTTACAATAAAAGGCCTGCAGGGACAGGCTATAGACACCAGAACCACTATATTAAGCTGCAGTGGTTCTGGGGACTATAGTGTCCCTTTAATGTGAGGTAGATTAGAGATTAGTGCCACGAATAATATACTAGATTGCCTACTTACAACCAGATGAGGATGATGATGGGCTCTAGCTGCCATCTGGCTCCACTGGTCTGGTGTAGAACAGGCTCTCTGGAGGCGGTTTGTAACTGTGGTCACAAAAATCAATGTTCTGGGAGAACAGGAAACAGCTCTGTTTTTTTGAGGGCCCTTTACACAGCTCAAGGTCTGGGTCCCAGGGTCCACCTGTATGTTCCACCAATGAGTTTGTTCACAGGGGTTTGTGTATGTGGGGGGGATGTCCTGATGTGTGTAAGGAATGCATTGTGTGAATCTGTGTTTGTATGTGTAAGGGCTGTAAGGGCTGCAAGGTGAGTTTGTGTATGTATGGGATGCAGTGTGTGCGTCTGTAAGGGATGCACTGAGTGTGTGTAAGGGGTGCATTGTGTGTTGCTGTGTGTAAGGGATGCATTGCTTGTGTATGTGTGTCTGTGTGTAATGCATTGTGTGTTTTCTCTGTGCAAGGGGTGCATTGTGTGTGTGTGTGTGTTGGATGTCAATCTCTCCCCCCGTCAATTTCCTTCTCCCCCTCTCTCCAATTTCCTTCTTCTTCCCCCCCTCCAATTTCCTTCTTCTCCCCCTCCCTCTCATTGCCTTCTCCCCCCCTCCAATTTCCTTCTTCTCCCCCTCCCTCTCATTTCCTTCTTCTCCCCCTCCCTCTCATTTCCTTCCTCTCCCCCTCCCTCTCATTTCCTTCCTCTCCCCTCCTCCCTCAAATTTCCTTCCTCTCCCCCCTCCCTCAAATTTCCTCCTATCTCCCCACCCACTCAAATGTCCTCCCTCCCTCTTCCCCCACCCCACTCACTCCAAATGTCCTCCCTCCCTCTCCCCCCACCCCACTCAAATTTCCTCCCCCACTCAAATTTCTTCCCTCCCTCTCCCCCACCTCCAGATTTCTTCCCTCCCTCTCCCCCCACCCACTCAAATTTCTTCCTCCTCTCCCCCAAACTCCCAAACTCAAATTTCTTCCCTCCTTCTCCCCCCCCCCCTGTTTCTTCCCTCCCTCTCCCCCACCTCAAATTTCTTCCCTCCCACCTCTCCCTCTCCCCCCACCCACTCAAAATTTCTTCCCTCCCTCTCCCCCACCCCCCTCAAGTTTGTTCCCTCCCTCTCCCCATCAAATTTCTTCCCTCCCTCTCCCCCACTCAAATGTCCTCCCTCCTCTCCCCCACTCCGTTTCCTCCTCCCCCTTAAATTTCTTCCCTCCCTCTCCACTCAAATTTCTTCCCTCCCTCTCCCCCCACACTCAAATTTCTTCCCTCCCTCTCCCCCCACACCCACTCAAATTTCTTCCCTCCCTCTCCCCCCACTCAAATTTCCTCCCTCCCGCCACTTAAATTTCTTCCCTCCCTCTCCCCCCACTCCCACTACTCCCACTCACTCAAATTTCCCCTGACAGCCGGCGGGCGAGGGAGCACTCTCTGTGTGCGTCCTCTTCACCTCCCTCGCGCGCCGCGTACTGATGCCGGCGCTGGAAGATGACGTCATCTTCCGGCTCCGGCATCAGTACGGTGCGCGAGGGAGCTGAAGAGGACGCACACAGAGAGTGCTCCCTCGCGCGCCGGCTTTCAGGGCCAGCCTCTGGGGGGCCCTGAGGTGACCGGCTAGTGGGCCCCCCAGGAGAAGAGGCTGGCCCTGTGGGTACATACCGGGGTCGCAGGGTCCCCTGCGACCCGGTATGTACCCACTTAATCTGGGGCCCGGATGACCTGAGCAGTCCGGGCCCCCCAGGACCGCCGGGCCCATGACAACCGTTACGGTTGTCATGCCCTGATGGCGGCCCTGTTAATGGCTGCCACACTCCGCTGGTCGGGTGGTCGACCGTTCGGTACTTTGCGAGGTGACAAGGTTAAGTGGCGGCACACGCCAGCATTTGGGGGGTCCCTCGTTCGTATCACGAATGGAGTCTTTATAAGAGTTCGTGTAATCCATTCGTGTTTTCCTCGGCTTAAACGTATAGATTTGTAACAGTGGCAATCGGTATTAACAGTAACAGTCATTTCGAGTCTTTTGTAAAAATGCTCCCTCTTTGTGGAACACTCTGGCAGACACTGTCTGACCTCTTTTCGGGGCAGACTAAGGCTGTCCAGACTTGCAAGTTTATGCTGGGCTGAGGTCAGTTTGCCGGGATAACCCGTCGGCGTTGCCGTTCTGCTTCCCAGGACGGTAGGTGATTGTAAAATTAAACAGTGCAAGGATAAGCTCCAGCGTAACAATCTGCCATTGTCCCCAGTGACCCGGTTGAGCCACACCAACGGGTTATGGTCTGTAACCAGAGTGAACTCTTGTCCATACAAATAGGGGGTTAACTTCTTTAATGCCCACACCAGGGCCAAAAACTCCTTTTCTACCGCGGCATAGCTGACTTCGCGTGGTAGGAGTTTTCGACTGATGTAGGCAATCGGGTGTTCCTTCCCATCATCTCCTACTTGGCTGAGGACAGCTCCCAGCCCGAACATGGAAGCGTCTGTCTGGACAATAAAACGTCGATTTGGGGCTGGGGCAGCCAAGACAGGAGCATTAATCAAAGCAGTTTTGAGCGCTTGGAAAGCAGTTTCGCAGTGGGGAGACCACAGGACCTGTCGGGGAAGGTTTTTCTTTGTCAGGTCGGTCAGAGGTTTGGCAATGGCACTATACTCGGGTACAAATCTCCTGTAGTACCTGGCGGTACCCAGGAAGGCTAGCACTTGGGTCTTAGTGTGAAGGGTGGGCCAGTTGACGACCGCCTCTATCTTAGCCGGTTCCGGTTGCTGTTTCCCACATCCTACCCGGTGGCCCAGGTACTGTACCTCAGCCATCCCAAAGTGTCATTTCTCTGGCTTCAGGGTCAGGCCTGCGGCCTGAATCTGATCCAGGACTATTCCCACATGAGCCAAGTGTTCCTCCCAGGACTCACTATGGATCGCTATGTCGTCCAGGTATGCGCAGGCAAATTCCTGGAAGCCATCAAGAAGTCGGTCCACCAAGCGCTGGAATGTGGCGGGGGCATTCTTCATCCCGAATGGCATGACCTTAAAGTGGTACAAACCGAACGGGGTGATGAAGGCCGACTTGGGGATAGCCTCCCTGGCCAGAGGGATTTGCCAATAACCTTTACAGAGGTCAATGGTAGTTAGGTAGTTCCCCCTGGCTATGCCATCCAGCAGCTCATCCACTCTAGGCATGGGATAAGCATCGGTAACGGTCTTGTCATTGAGTTTCCGATAGTCCACACAGAATCTGGTAGTACTGTCCTTTTTGGGTACCAGAACCACTGGGGATGCCCAGGGACTATCGGAAGCTTCAGTGACCCCTAACCGGAGCATCTCGTCTATTTCCTTTTTCATGCCTGCCCGTACTGCCTCCGTAATTCGGTAGGGGGCGGCCTGTCTTAAAGGGTTTTGCCCGGGGGTATTTACTTGGTGGGTGGCCAGAACAGTGCACCCTGGTTCTTGCGAGAACATGGCTTGTTTCTCTCGGAGCAGTTTGTGTAGCTGCTCCCTCTCTACTGGGCTAAAACTGTCCCCGATCTGTACTTGGCTCACTACTTCAGACGGGGAGTTGGGGGTCAATATGTCGGGTATGGGGAGACGGTCTGCGTCCTCAAACGCAGGACTACATATGGCTGACACCTCCTCTGGCTGCTGTAGGTATTCTTTCAGCATATTCACGTGAAAGATCTTTCGTAGGTTCTCATCGTGACAGCTGGCAATCACATAGGTAGTGTCCCCTCTTTTCTCCACTATCTGGTAAGGACCCTGCCAGGCTGCTTGCAGCTTGTCTGCTTTAACTGGTTTTAGTACCATAACCTTCTGCCCTATACAGAAGCTTCTCCGCAGTGCCCCCCGGTCGTACCAGACTTTCTGTCGCCCCTGGGCCGCCTGGAGGTTGGCCCGGACCGACTTAGCCAATTGCTCCATACGGTCCCGGAGCTCCAGCACGTATGGCATGATGGGGACCCCGGCGTTCTCGGTCTCTCCCTCCCAGTGCTCACGGATCAGGTTCAGGGGGCCCCGTACCTTACGACCGTATAGCAGTTCAAAGGGAGAGAATCCGGTGGTTTTCTGGGGCACCTCCCAGTAAGCAAACAGGAGATGCGGCAGGAAACGTTCCCAGTCTCTATACTCCTGAGTGAAGGTTTTTAACATTTGTTTGAGGGTTCCATTGAACCGCTCACATAGCCATTGGTCTGGGGGTGATATGGAGAGCTGAGGAGGGATTTTATCTTGCAAACATGCCATAGCTGCTGGGTTAGCTCTGCCGTGAACGGAGACCCTCTGTCGGATAGGATCTCCCGAGGGAATCCTACCCGAGAGAGCCTAGGGACTAGGGGTGGCTAGAGGTCCGACTAAGTCGATGGCTACCCGGCTAAACGGCTCTTCGATAATGGGCATGTTAACAAGGTGTGCCTTGGGGTGGTCTCCTCACTTGCCTACCCGTTGGCAGACCTCACAGGTGTTAAAATAGGTCCTCACATCTGCATGTACCCCTGGCCAGAACAGGGTATGGGTAATACGGTGAAGGGTACGGGTTACTGCCAGGTGTCCGGCTAAGGGGATATCGTGGCCCACCCGGAGGATATCCCGTCTATATTTGTGGGGTATCACTAGCTGTCTGCTACAGTGGCCCTTCTTTTCTGTATGTCGGTACAGTCGGCCCATGCAAAAGTCTCCTGGTCTGATCCCCCAGTCCCTGTATCAGCTCTCTCCCTATACTTTTGGAGCGTCGGATCAGTTTTGGTCTCAGCCTCAAAGGCTGCAGGAGTGTCCCAGGGTAAGGGGGCAGGAGGGGTGGTCACAGTCAGGTTAAGTATTACCTGAGTCTCCCGCACTGGTGAAGGATCTCGAACTCACCCAGCTTGGGACCGGGTCGTCACTGGATGCGCCTCAGAGTTGTAGGAAGGTGCATAGGCTGAAGTCATGGGTCCCAGGTCGTTTCCCAGCAAAACTTCCACTGGTAAATTATCCATAATCCCCACCCTCACAAGTCCTTTTCACGCACCCCAATCCAAATGTACCTTTGCTGTGGGTAGTTTTGTATATGTCCCCTCCAGCCACCCGGACAGCTAGTGTGTCAGGAGAGCACTTGTGCTCGGGGACTAGTTGGCTTTGCACTAGGGTGATCGTGGCCCCGGTGTCTCTTAACCCCTGAGTGGGACGACCCTCTAGCAGCACTTCTTGCCGGTGGTGTTGCCTATTGTCGCTGGCGGCATACACAGGGTTAGCTTCGTGTAGGGGTCCCAGGTACTCTTCTAATGTGCTGTCGTGTTCAAGGCAAAACGCGCGGGCCGGGCGATTATTTCCCGTTGTAGAAGAATTGTAGTTCCGTGTGGGGTAGTTATTATTGAGGGGGCAATTAGCAATCAGGTGCCCCGGTTGCTTGCATTTGTAACATGTGGGACGGGAGCGTTCCTGATTGGAGTGGCTGGGTGGTCCCGTGTACCGTGTAGGTCCTGCCGGTACAGGTGTGCGAAACTCCGTTTGTGGAGTTGTTCGGTACACCTCTCTTGTTTTGGGGCGAGCTATCATTCGGGAGTTGCTGAACTCCTGAACCTGTGCATCCCGGTGTTCGTCCGCCAGCCTTGCTGCTTCATGTAGGTTAGCGGGACGCCGGTCTTTCAACCACTCCCGGTCTTTTTGTTCAGGGCCCTCATAAAAATGTTCTAACAAAAACAGTTCTAATATTTCCGCTGCTGTAACGGCCAGACACTCGGTAATCCAATGGATAGCAGCTCTCCGCATTCGGTGTGCCCATTCGGCATGTGTATCATTCGCCTTCTTCTTCGTGTTGCGGAACTGCCTTCGGTAGGTGTCCGGGGTCACAGCGTACCGCTTCAGTAGCGTCTCCTTTACTGTGGGGTATTGGGCCACTTCCTCGGTGCTGAGTGTCCTGAAGGCTTCCATGGCCCACCCGGTTAACTTTCCTGCCAGGATACGCGGCCACGCTGCAACGGGTATCTGATGTAGAGCACACTGTCTTTCGAAATCAGCTAAAAACTCATCTATCCCCATCTCGTTTTCCACGAACGGCTTGAATGCCGTGAACGGAATTTTCGGCTGTTCTGCAGGTTCAGGGGAGCCGTTGTGGCCATTCGCGGCAGCTCCCTGCTGTGCGGTCACCATGTTCAGCTCGTGAGTTCTAGCCCGCTGTATGTCCGCCTCGGCTTCTGCCATCAGTTGCTGCACCAGCTCTACGGAGGGGTTCAGCCCGTATAGGGGAAGTCTTTCCCGGACAATCCTCGTCTTTTCGTCGCTGGGGGTTACCGTCGGTTCTGCCATGGTGAAGCTTTGATCCAATTCGTTTAGGTCGGCAATCAGTTCTCTCCTTGGCTGGTTACTTGCGTTTCCCCCTCAGCTCTCAAGTAAATCCTCTAGCGTAGTACGTTTCAGCTTATCGCAGTTGCTCTCCATCCATCTTATATCTCTCTCAGGAATTCCAGGATGATCCCGCCGCTGCCACCAATTGTTACGATTGCCCCCAGTCTAGCAGAGGGGTTGATCGCTTGGAAGTCCTGGTTCCCGCTGTAGAGAGTCGAACTGAGGTCCTTCGGTAGTACGCTGCAAGTGTAGAATATTCCCAAGCACGGTATAAGCATCAATATCCCGGATCCCTACAACATGAGTCGAGGCTGCAAGTTGAGGGTCAAAACGAACTGGCTTTACTGGCACACAGCATGGCAATTTATGTGATTCCTCAGGTCCAAGGACAGCCCCCTGTGGACCTGATGGAATACAGGTACAGTACAGACAAGTAACCAATCACAATACAGTGTATCATTTGAATTAGTACCCGCCCAGCTTGGAGATAATGAGGCCAACGGTTATACAATCTAATTATCTCCAAGCGCAAAAAAGACCACGTTTTATTATGTCCCAGAAAACTGCATAAAAATCCATAACTTTAACATTAATAAAGGAAAACAGCTCATTCTACCATTCATTTAATAGCTTGCGTTCGGATACATTAAACATACGAATGGCGCTCCAATCCCACGAACAGGATGGGCTCTTTCTGTCGTATAAAGTCCGTTCGGCATTTTGGATTGTGAGTCTCTGATGGCGGCCATGTTTTCAGACGGTTTAGCGGGCAGCGGGACCTCGCTTCCAACTTATGGAACTAAACCCGGGTATCAGTTCATGCGAAGTCCCGCTGTCTGTCTGGTAGTGGAACTCATTTGGTACATGAACGAGGACCACCTGGTAGCATGGTACTTGAGTTGCGGTTAACCGCAGAAACCACAGGCTAATGACCGCCACGCGACCCACTGTAGGGGGTCTCCGTTCGTGTGGTTGCTCGGTAGGTTCCCTTCAGTACTTTGGGTGCGAACGTCGATCCTCCCCAGGCCCATCAATTAGTCTGTGGTTAACCCCAGACGCCTGGCTGTTTTTGTGATTGTACTGCATTGATTGTTATTTTAATATTGTGGTCCCTGAGGAAGTCCCATATTTTGTAGAAGGGACCTTTATTTGTATCTATTTTATATTTTTATACAATTAAAGCCGCTTTTTTCAAATCTTCACCTGGAGTCCTGCATTTTGAGTGGAAGTGTCCAGGGGATTTCTCTAGCCCCCCATATCATCAGGGGTGGCACCATATATGCCTGAACTGTCCAATATCCTACAATCAGCCGGTTCCCTCGTTGTGTTTTGTATATGCCTGGGTGGTTAATGGCTGCCACACTCCGCTGGCCGGTTGGTCGACCGTTCGGTACTTTGCGACGTGACAAGGTTAAGTGGCGGCACACGCCAGCATTTGGGGGGTCCCTCGTTCGTATCATGAATGGTGTCTTTATCAGAGTTTGTGTAATCCATTCGTGTTTTCCTCGGCTTAAACGTATAGATTTGTAACAGTGGCAATCGGTATTAACAGTAACAGTCATTTTGAGTCTTTTGTAACAGTAATGTCCTAAGCCAGTCTACCAGCATCCATATTGTTTTCTTTTAATATTAAAAATTATGGGGCACCAAATAGCACAACAATATACACACACACACACACTGTTGAGGCATTGTGATTGCAACCTAGAACTTTTAGAGTTATTATTATTGCATTATTATTACTCTGATCATCTGCCCATCTGGGTACTCTTCTCTGCTCTTTATATTCCAATAAGTTTATATTCCAATCTATGTCCAGACCTGTTTACCTAGCCTGCTTCCTATATTTTAAAAATGTGTAAGCCTTTTTCAAAATGCTTTCTTTTATCAAAGCTTTGTGTTTTAATGTGCTTGTTTACAAGCATTTGGGGCATGACAAGCTTGTTTGTAACACGTTGCACTGAAAAAAATAAAACATTTACAAAAAAAAGTTAATACTTTTTTTCAACATATTAAAATAGGGAGGGGGGGGAGGGGGGGAGGGGGGAATTAAATATATATATTAACTATACTCACCAGAACAACTACAGCTTAATGTAGATTTTCCCTGCAAGCATTTTCATGTCAACACTGTCTTTTCAGAAAAAGTCAGTCTTTACATTTCTTCTTATGGACACCTCTAGTGGCAGTCACTAAGATGGCAGTCACTTCAACGTCTCCAAGCTTTACACGGAGGCCCTGAACTTGCCCTATATCTCTATAAGGAAATGATTGGCTGTTTAAAGCACAAAGGAGCAGCAATAGGAGAAGATATAATCCAGAAAAAGTCCAGATCATAGACAGAGATGCTGGAGATGCTGCTTGGGAGCATTTGGTTACTGCCTCTCCTCCTTTTCAAGCATTGGATTGGCTGAGATTGTCAATTCTGATGACCTCAGCCAAGGTGGTTATTGGCGGCAGAGCCAGCACCGGTGGAACCGCGGGGAGTTGGAATAAAGGTAATATTTCAGACTATATAAAGGGAAAAAGGGGGGCCACCACGTAAATAGTGTTTTTAAAACTATACGGTCAGGAATACACATTTATATTCCTGACCTATTGTGATTATTTAATATATTTAATTACATTCTAATATTAAATAATTTGAAAAGTTTACCAAAGAACAAAAACCAAGTACAAAATACCAAACTGCTAAGTGACATGCAATTACAAATCAAATGGAAATGCAAATTTAAACAGAATGGTCTTCACAATTACCCTTAGGGCATCCTATGCCGCCCTGCACACAATGGGCTTCTTTCTGGAAACCCAACCATGCAGCTCATTTTGTTATTCAAGCATCGTCGTATTTCCAGAGCAGCCTGTATTTTTACCTGTGGGTTTTTTATTTGTATCCTGAAGTGATTGCACAGTGCTGACTGGCATTTTCAAGGCTTTGGATATCTTTGTTAATCCTTTTCCACCTTTATAAAGTTCCATTACCTTGTTATGCAGGTTTTTTTACAGTTCTTTTCTGCTCCCCATGGCTCAGTATATAGCCTGTTCAGTGCATTCATGTGAGAGCTAACAAACTCTTTGAAACTAATTGCAATTTAAAAAGCCACAGGTGTGGGGCATCAACCTTTCAATGCCATTTTAACCTGTGTGTGTCACTTTGTGTGTCTGTAACAAGGCCAAACAAGGGTATGTAAACTTTTGATGAGGGCCATTTGGGTGATTTCTGTTATTATGATTTAAAAAGTAACCAAACAACTATGTGATAATAAATGGCTTCATATGATCACTATCCTTCAATAACAAAAATTATGATCAGTCATATTTTCAAAATCAATGCAATAATTTCACAATTTCTGCCAGGGTATGCAAACTTTTGAGCACAACTGTATGTGGAGATATAGTTTGAATAATAATATATTTTTGGCAATAGTAGAGCAAATAGTATTTTCTGGAAAGTATTAAGAAACAGATGAAAAAAGTGACTAATATCAAGGGCTGCCTTTACATGTTTAACTTTGTCTAACTGCACAGGTAACGGGGAACCATTTTACCAGTGGTCTAAAGCTGTTCAAATACGTACAAATCTTGATTTGGTTTTGGATTGGCTGCAAGCGATTGGTCTTGGTGACATTGCAGCAGAATTCTTCAGAAAGTTGTCTACTACTGTAAATTTGCTGTGCATTCCTAAAACCAGTTTGTTGAAGGTAAGACTATGTGATAATATGCATATGCTGTTCCACAGGATAGTAACAAGGAATTTTTATTTAATTTTATTTACAAATACATGACTGCTAATTGTAGATTATGCTAATGTAGTAATACCTATAATCTTAATTTTAGTAATGACAGGAGGCGAATATTTGCATAATCTTTCTTTACTAAAACTCCAGCAGCACAGATCAATCAAAACTTTTAAACCAATCAGAAATAAGAGTCACTGGTATAAATAGCTATGTGATGCAGGCCTGACTTACCTATATTGCAGTACTATATTCATTTTTACCAATTGGTCTTAAAGACCAACATTAGCTTTTGCTACCTGTGAACTGCGAAACATTTTGTTTTGCACACAGACTAAGGCTTAGGTCTCTGAAAAATTTTGAACAGGACCTGTTAACTACCAGGTTATAAGTTAGTTCATTACTGGCATTTATTTATTAAGAATACTTTCCTTTTATATGATATGACTGAATAGTGGGTATAATAAATTCAATTTATATTCAGACTCTGTGGATTGCAAAACTTAGCTTTGCTCATACTACTAAGTGAAGGTCTCTGAAAACGTATGAACAGAACCTTCTTTTTATACTGTATATACTTTAGTTTTTTTCAGTTTACATTAGTGGTGAAGGTCTCTGTTATTTTTGAACAGGACCTCTTTACCTTTTGTATATACTTCTGTTATTCATCAGTTTATTTAATTGTATATACTTTAGTTACTTAGACGCAAATACTCCAATTCTTTGTAAACTGAGTTATCAGAATATATACATTCTACGTTTCTGTATATTTTAAAACAGAACCTAAACTATCCATGTATTCAATTATCTTAGTAGTTACAGGGTATCTCTACATATTTTCCTATTTTGATAGTCACCTATCAGAGTGTGTATATACCTTTGTTTATCATTATCATTTAGTACTATCCCCACTATGGACACTTATACTATATTTTATTATTACTATTAAAGGTTATGTTTTAAATGTATTTAGGGAACTCATTTCTTCTCTCTTTTACTACTCAACCCCATATACGAGTGCTCCTCTAGCTTCCACTCTTTAGCTTTGTCTTTTCATCTCTGTGATGCAATTCCACTTCCTCTTTCTTTGTAGCGAACTAACAGTCTAGTGAACAAGTCCAACAATCATAACTCAGGTAACGATGCGGATCCTATGTAATCCAAAATTTAGCTTGAAACGACAAGAGTGCGATGATTAAGTCCACTGTATGGAGCCAGTATTCACACTGCAAAAAAGGAGAAAAGGGTGAAAGGTAGCGAAATGGCCATATTTCATCAGTACCCTAGTGACAATATCTCTAGACATTCACATTAAATTCGTAAAATAATGTCAATATAATAAAGTATGAAAATATGCGTAAGCAACAGTGGAAGAAGTAAGCAGAGAAGACAGAAAAGCCTGCTAGGGAAAGGAAGGGTGGGAAATATTCGCCTCCTGTCATTACTAAAACTAAGATTATAGGTACACTACGTTAGCATAATCTACAATTTTACCACATGACAGGAGGCTTCATATTTGCATTTTTAATGCTGTGAGAGAAGAGCGAAAGAAGCATGAGAAGCAGGACGGAAATAGAAATAATATCCGCCAATGAAGCACCCGCCGAAAAAGCATGGGTGGCCACCGCCCCACATACGGAGTGCGCACAAAACGTCAATTCGACGCCCACCAACGATAGCAACCATCGAACCCATCTAGCGAGTGTCGTAGGTGAAACCGGCGCATGCGGTTGGACATAGGAAATGAGTAGTTGTCCTGAGGGAGTAACCTCCACGTATCGGAAAACAGTCCTAACCATGCAAAGACGAGGTGAAGCCAGAAAAAGAGGGATAAAAAAATCGAACTCAAATTTGTTTTTGTGCGACGCAAAACCGCAAAAGAGACCCCTTCTGGGGAGAAAGATAGACCGTCCATGTCGAAGGCCCTGACATCCAAAATCCTTTGGAAAGAGACCAGGCATAGCAGTAAAGTAAGCTTTGCCAATAGTTGGCGAAGGGACAACATAGAGTTGTCTGGCCAATTTTGTGGAAAATTCAATACCGAGTAGACGTCCCAAAGGCGTGAATATTTCAGACCAGGAGCCCGGGAAAGTCACATACCTCTCATGAGTCGACAAACTAGCGGGTCCTGTCCTACCGGAAGACCTTGGATAGGGACGTCGGCTGCCGATATTGCAGACCGTGTCACTTTAACCGACCGGTAAGCCCGACCCAACATAAAAATAGCTGATAGAAAATTCAGCAAGATTGGAACTGCGGCTGTAAAGGGATCCAGCAATGTCTAGTACCTGGAGCCCACTAGTCCCAGAGGAGGTCCTTAGTTGACTGCGATAGTCCCGTGACATCCCAAGATCCCCTGAAATCGTCCAGGCCACAAGGTGGAATCAGTCTTGGAGGATGAGCGGATGTGGCTCCCCTTGCGGGTTGGACAACAGGAGTGGGAAATCCGGTAATCTCAGCGGGTGGTCGCACGAGAGTTCCAGTAGGTATCCAGGAGTCCGTCAAAATGTCCTTCCAGTTCTGGAAGAAAAGAGACAATCTCCCTGCAGTTAAGGTCATATAAGGGTAACGTAAAGCAGGACCTACCTGAAGGGAAGTGACCGTGTCCACGTCTGCAAGAGCCTCTGGATCTGGTCACCCCTCTATAGTGTGTGGGTTGTCAGTAGGTCGAACTTGGGTAGAATGATATAGATGGAGGGTTGGGCCTGGGTCCGGAAGACCAAAATCGGCTGGTGGCACGGCCTGTCTGTCTACCAACCCTTCCAAAAACCCCACGGGGTGTTTGTTGTGCGGAATACTTGTCGCAGTGATGTCTGGGCCTTGTTGAGTATCGTAAAGAGGGACATGTGTTTTTTCAGTTCCACTATAAAAGCGCCGCCAAACAGAAGGCCGTTGGCCGAAGCTCCCAGTTGTTTGGTTGCCATGTTCATGAGCTTAGAATCCAGACGCACTAGCGCCGCTCTACGTCTTTCCATGCAGATTTCTGCATTGGTATTGCCGAGGAGACACATGCATCTCTGAGCCCACTCACGTATGGCGTGGGGGTCGGGCTGTGACCCGTGGGCGAAATATAGGATCTTCGCCAAAGGTCCCAGGATATCGAGCAATTTGTCCTGCGTGGCTTTATGGCCTCTCTCAACACCTTTCCTGGGATCCTGTCCTGTCCGGGACGTGAATACAACCACAGTTTGGTCAAATTCCGGGGTCACTGACATCTTATCAGGCAGGATGGGACGCGGGCATTACATACATAGTTACATAGTTACATAGCTGAAAAGATCAGTTCAGCCTTCCTCATATTTGTTTTTTGCTGTTGATCCAAAAGAAGGCAAAAAAACCCAGTTTGAAGCACAATTTTGCAACAAGCTGGGAAAAAATTCCTTCTTGACCCCAGAATGGTAGTCAGATTTATCCTTGGATCAAGCAGCTATTAACCTACATTGAAAGGTTATATCCTTGAATATTCTGTTTTTGCAAGTATGCATCTAGTAGCTGTTTGAACATCTGTATGGACTCTGATAACTTCCGGCAGAGAATTCCACATCCTGATTGTTCTTACAGTAAAAAAACCTTTCCTTTGCCTTAGACGAAATCTTCTTTCTTCCAGTCTAAACGCATGGCCTCGTGTCCTATGTAAAGTCTAATAAAGCCTAATATTGGCCCCGAATATATTTGTATAATGTTATCATATTCCCTCTCAGGCAACGTTTTTCTAAGCTAAATAGGTTTAAATTTGTTAATCTTTCTTCATAGCTGATATGTTCCATTCCTTTTAATTAATTTTGTAGCTCGCCTCTGCACTTTTTCTAGTGCCATAATATCCTTCTTTAGAACAGGTGCCCAAAATTGCACAGCATATTCAATATGTGGTCTTACCAGTGATTTATAAAGAGGCAAAATGATAGTCTCCTCGCGAGAATGAATGCCCTTTTTCATGCATGACAATACCTTACTGGCCTTGGCCATTGCTGATTGACATTGCACATTGTTGCATAGTTTGTTGTCTATAACAATTCCCAAGTCCTTTTCGTGTGTTGTTATCCCTAATTTGCTTCCATTAAGGGTATACGTTGCTCGTGTATTCTTTACGCCAAAGTGCATAACTTTGCATTTTTCAACATTAAATTTCATCTGCCATTTGAGTGCCCAGTCCCCCAGTCTATCTAAATCCCTCTGCAGCAAAGTAATATCTTGCACACATTGTATTATTTTACAAAGCCTGTAGTCTCGCCCTGACCTCTTTGTCTAGACCAGAAATGCACGAAGCGTGCTAAATGCTCAGGTAGGGACCATTCGGAGCACCTCGGGTGTTTAATGGTGCAAGGATCAAACAAGGGACAACCTTGAGAGTCCAGAAAAAGGCCATCTACCTCCTGGGAGGAGAGGTCGTGCGTCAACCCCTGAGGAGAGGGAGCACCAGACACATATTCACAGTCCTGGGGAGGCAGGTCGTGCCAGTCATCCCCGTCATCGGATGCGGATTCATTCTCCCTCCATTCGTCTAAGATATCGAGAGCCAGAGGGTAGTCTTCGTCTTCCCCGGAGGAGGGTGGGGGGGGGGGGGTTCAGGCCTCCATCCGTTTGGTGTGTTTTGCCTGCTCTTTCCCTTTAGGTCTAGATGTTGCGCCAGGTCTGTGGCATTTGATTATAGGGGCTGTGCCCAAAATGGATCTTTTGGACCCTGCCGCATCGTCACCCTGTGAAGGGGATGTGCCCGAGGGCAGGTTGAGTACCTCAGGTGGAGGTTGGGTGAGCGTTTTGCTAAGGCTTTCTCTACTGATGCTGCTACTGCAGCTTTAATCATGGACTGGAAGTCCTGGGTCTGTGGTGATGTATTTCATGGTTTCTGTGGAGGAGAATAGGCTGCCGGGAGTCCCCTGCAAGTACAATCTGGGTATGCCCACAGGCGTAATAAAAATGTCTTTAACGAGTGAGAAGGACCCAATTATAGTGAGAGTGAATCTCAATGCTGGTCGCACTGAGCGGCTAGTGTCAGGGATTAAGACCTTGAATTGGTGGGAGGTGTTAAAAGCTTCCAATAGTGCAGGGGTTGTATACCCTGTGTGTCCCCTGTGGGGATGGTACCAGTCAAACGGATGTAACCGTGTATATGTATGTATGTATGTATATATATATATATATATATATAATGCGTGGGGTTCCCAATAAGGGTTATGGTACCTGAATTGCCCTGGTCCCTTCAGTGTAAAAAGCTCACCCTGATAGTACTGCGGGTAATATGATAACCAGAGCACATAAGCAAATATCCTTACTTGTTATTTCTGACAGAAATCCTGACTTAGTAAGGGAGAGTCTGAAGGCTGGTGCCGTGTCCCCGGTTGTCAGAAGCATTACCCATGCTAATAAAACTCTGAATATCAGGAGAAAACAAATAGGCCGCAGTTAGAGTCGCGGCTGTAATCCAAGATGGCCGCTGCACACGAGGACCTGGCGGGAACAACACCCGCGGTCCGTGCGGGCGGCAGAGAAATGATAACAAAAAAGAAACCTGAATCCCACAGTGCCCCCACACCCAGAACACCCCACCCATACCTGGAACGGAACACAGACACCCGCCCGCAAACGAAAATATAGGGCCCCGGGCGGAGTGCTACGCAGGAAGATAGCCAGGCAGATGGAGGAAAGGCAGTAGGGACAGGGGGAGAAATAAAGTAGAAATAAACAAAATAACTGACAAATTGTAAATAGGTAGAAGTGATTGAAGTGATACTCTGACCTGTACTCTGGCTGGAGCAGCAAAGAAAGAGGAAGTGGAAGTGCATCACAGAGCTATTTATACCAGTAACTCTTGTTTCTGATTGGTTTAAAAGTTCTGATTGATCTGTGCTGCTGGAGAAAGATTATGCAAATATGAAGAAAGATTATGCAAATATGAAGCCTCCTGTCATGTGGTAAAATTATCCCATATTAAGTGTGACCGAACCATCTGTCTGTTTATTGTGGTGGATTCGTCTGTTTCTGCCCCGTTCGTGTAAATGGCTGTTTCCTATAGCCCAGCCATACGAATGACTGACTGTTTTTCCCGAACAAAACTACCGAACGGACGGCCACCAAGGAGAAGAAGTGTGCTGCTGGTTAACCTATTGATCCCAATTAGAACATTGTGGTTAACCGCAGACACTTCTGAATTAAACCGAATTCAGGGTGGCCGCCGTTCGTATGTCGACCACGAGGCATTGGCCATTTTAAACCACACGAAAGCCCAGCGGTGTTCGGCTCTATTTTAATGGAACTAAAAACTGACACTTTTTCTACCGAACACCGTTGAAACAACGAGACGCGTGGCTGCATCCGGGAAAACGTACGAACACCGGCCGTTCGGGAGTTTTACAGCACATGAAAAGACTTAACCCAGATAGCCTTCCCATGGAGTCATTCGCATACCAAAGGACTGTAAGAACTTTGACTCCATGGCGATTGAACTATGTGTGTGGGATCTGAGCGCTATTCGCCAATAATATGCATTCAGATCCATGCTATCTGGGGATATGTGATGTGAATAAGAAATGTTCAGCTATTTTCAAATTATGTATTTTTATGTGTTTTCTGGTTTTATATCTAAGATGGCGATTTGTCTTTGTCCTGGAGATAATTGAATTACTTCTCAATTATCTCCAGGGCAGAGGGGAGGAGACCATATTGCATTGTGGGAAAAACCTGTAACTGTATGTCTGAAATGTCCCCATGTCCATCTGTAATTCCAGTCTCCCATTTGGTCCCCTAGGGGAGTGTCCACCAAGTGGGAGACCTGCATAAATACGGGCAGGTAGCCCACAGTAAAGCCAGATCCTGTTTGACCCTCAATGCGGATCTTCTGTCTCGTTATTGGGGGGATTTCTTATTTGCGCTTAGAGACTGTTGGATGGAACCGAAAGCCGCTTGGTGGATATCGTTGTTCGGCGGCTAGCAGCAGTTCGTGGATTTCCGTTCGGGAGTTTGGAGACTTTCACGGATCCCGGTCGGGAGATTACCGCTTCCCCTGGTTATGGTTCGTGTATTACAATTGATGCGAACGGATTACTGAATTTGCGAAAGGGGAAGGTGAACTAAACAGCGGTTTCTCTTAAAGACACCAGGGGGTGTCTTAACACTAAGGAGGGTTTTTTTTGAGGTTGCTATTGGTAAATATATACCTTTTCCTGTAAATACATAGAACCTGTTAATCACATATACAGTCATAATAAAAGTATTTGCCTCCTTCCTGATTAACTCTATTTTTTGTTTTCTTCATATTTATGACACTGAATGGCAGGGGTATTGATACTTTTTAGAAACACATAGGGCTTAATCCCAGAGCAAAATTGAATGACCTCTACAGTAAAAGTGAGGTGTAACTAGGTTGCCTCTTTTCTATCCATGAAGAGCATGCTGTCCAGGATCTCAGTGAAAGCATAGCATAGCTACAAACAGGCACAATCCCCCATAGTAGGCATGTGGCACACTATACTAATCATTTTTCTTTTTGTCAGGCACCTGATTTGAGAAGCAGTTGCCTAATTTAACCCCTTCACGACCGAGGACGGTTCAGGACCGTCATCGGCATTTTTGCCTTGCTGACCGATGACGGTCCTGAACTGTCCTAACGGTCTGAGTTACTTACCTGATCGCCGTCGTTCCCCCAGCGGCGATCAGCGTTGCTCTGGTTGTGGGGAGACTGCCTGCAGCCCAGACAGTCTCCCCACACTGAATTAGGACCCCTGTGGCCATGTGATCGCTCAACACAGCGATCACATGGTTACAATAGGTGTAAAATCAGTAAAAAAAATAAAGTTAGTGTTAATAAAAAAAAAATAATAATTATATATGTGTATACATGATATATAGACATATATTATATCTATATAATATATGTCTATATATCATATATATAATGCCATACTAAGTGTATTTTTATATTAATATGTACTTATATTAATATAAAAATACACTTATAATTAAATTATACACATATATATTATATATAATAACTATATATATTGTATATATATATTATTATAAAATATAAATAATAAGTAATTTAAATTAAATAATTTTTTTTAAATAATAAAAAATTTAAAAAAAATTATATATCTATATGAAATTTTATTCTAACTGTATTTTAAAATTAATATATATATATATATTTATATCAAAATACACTTAGAATGAATTTGTATATATATCTATGTATATATAAATAAATAAAAATAATACGAAATATACATATGTCCATATACAAAATTACATAAATAATTATATAAATATACACGTAGACTTCAAATATATAAATATGCATATATATTTAAATTCTACGTGCGTATTTATGTAATATTTTTACATAATTCAGTAATTTTATTGATTGCAATTTGAGGGACCTGCCTGCCAACCCAGGCCGAAATTCCAGAGAATTTAATTTGCTAGCACTGTATTTTACCCTGTAACGTTCTACGACACCCTAAAACCTGTACATGGGGGGTACTGTTTTACTCGGGAGACTTCGCTGAACACAAATATTAGTGATTCAAAACAGTAAAACATATCACAGCGATGATATTGTCAGTGAAAGTGACTTTTTTTGCATTTTTCACACACAAACAGCACTTTTACTGATGATATAATTGTTGTGATACGTTTTCCAGTTTTTAAACACTAATATTTGTGTTCAGCGATGTCTCCCGAGTAAAACAGTACCCTGGGTTGTCTACTTTAAAAAAAAATATGTACATGTGGGGTGTTATTCAGAGATTTATGACAGATAGTGTTACAATGTCACTATTGATAAATTTTAAAAATGTTTGTTTTGAAACCGCAATATCCTACTTGTACCTATAGCCCTATAACATGCAAAAAAAAGCACGTAAACACTGGGTATTTTTAAACTCAGGACAAAATTTTGAATCTATTTAGCAGTTTTTTTCATTCGCTTTTGTAGATGAGTAAAAGATTTATCAAGTAAAAGTCAAAAAACGTGTATTTTTTTCAATTTTTCATCATATTTTTTAATTTTTTTAAATTAAAATACATGAGATTATATAAATAATGGTATGTAAAGAAAGCCCATTTTGTCCTGAAAAAAACAATATATAATTTGTATGGGAACAGTAAATGAGAAAGCGGAAAATTACAGCCAAACACAAACACCACAAAAGTGTAAAAATATGCCTGGTCGCATATGTACAACATCGCAAAAACAGTCCAGTCCTTAAGGGGTTAAAAAAAAAAAAAGTACCAATAGAGAGCTAGAAAAAAATATAGGATCCAAGTAAAAGCAAAATTTAAATGACAGGTCTTTGCAAGATGTGTGCTCTGGGAAATTGTCTATGTCTGAACTTTAACTCCACTGAGCTAATCAACCTGCTGTCTGCTTGAAAGCAAGAGGGGTGTAAACAGGTTACTTTTTGTAAAATGAAAAAAATAGGAAACACTACTCTATGTTTTCGTGATAATTGTATTTATTTAACCCCTTAACACCTTAATGACGAATGGCGGACCTGGTCTGTCACCCAGGAGAGACCCTTAATGACGGGTGATGGACCAGGTGTGTCATGGGTTAAAATTAACCCCAGATTGCCGTGATCGCTGGGTTAACGGTGCTCCGGTCTGCCTCTGTATTAGAGGCAGACCAGGAGCACCCGATCACGCTGCCCCTGCAGCAGTGCTCGCTCTGACAGGCTGTCCATCCGCCTCCCTGCACTTTCGGGTTCTGTGTGAAGTGCAGGGAGACGGATCAGCTGTGATCTGCTTCTCCCTGCAAAAAAAAATAAAGTTTAATTTAATTAAATTCCCACCCCCCTTTGCCCATTTTAAATAAAAAACTAACCCTTTCCCTGCCAACTGATCACTGACTACAGTGATCAATTGGCAGGGTTTACATTTTACGGTCATCTGATTATTTTTTTTTTAACCCCTGCGGGTTATTTTTTTTTTTTAACCTTCGAGTGTTAAATCTATTTTATTTTATTAATTAATTTTAATATTTTAAAATTATATATTTAGCTAGCTGGGGTGAGTGGATGTTAGTGGGGAATTGGGAGATTTGGTATTAGGCGTTAACATTAAAAAAATGTTTTAAAATAAGCTTTAAAAAGTTTTTTTAAAATGTTTTAATAACGTTTAAGTAAAACAAAAACACCCCCCTTTACCCAGTCCAAATAAAAATGAACCCCTTCCCTGACAGTCGATCACTCCCTACAGTGATCAAAATACAGATCACAGTATTATACTGTGAGGATTAACTTTTATTTATTTTTTTACTTAATTAACAAAACCACCTCTTCAGGCAGAGAATTCCATATCCTTATTGCTCTTACTGTAAAAAAAAACCTTTTCTTTGCCTTAGATAAAATCTCCTTTCATCCAACCTAAATGTGTGACCTCATGTCCTATGTATAGCCCTCAATACGAACAGATGTAACCTGGGTGCTAAATAGTTTTCAAAATTGTTTTCAAAATTGCTTCACACTCTGGTGTAATCCCAAAACTCCACCAAAAAGAGAAAGTAATGTGTGCTAGTGAGTGGAGCAATTTATACCATATATAAGACAGAAGAAAGAGTATATATATACAAACTGGTTTCGATTTTAAGTGTAACTTCCAGCAATAATGGTATATATGTAAAGAAAAAAAGGAACAAAAAAGCAATGATAGTGCAGATTGTATAAAAAATATGTAAGCATATATACTTATAACAATTCATAAATTGTGAAGTATCACTTTAAGAAATATTTGGTGAAACCCCAATAGGAAAAAGCTGACATAAATTTATTATCTGCCACATGCAGAAAAAGCAGTACATATATACATAAAATAGAATAATAAAAAATGATGATAAAAAATAGGGTGACAAGCCCCTTACTAGATAAGGTGGTGAGTTTGACACATATATGTCAACTCACTATCAGAGTTCAATCATTAGGGTGGTAGGCTGCTCGTCCGGCGTTCTTCCTGTTCAGCTGCTAGAGAATCTCCTCGTGTATTGTTTGCTGCCAGAAAACAAACGCCTCCGGACTCCGTGGTCTGTAAGCTCCTCCCCCTTTGTATGACGTCAACGCGTTTCGCCAATCGGCTTCCTCAGGACGTGCTCACAACCTTCATCTTGGTTGTGGGCTTAAATAGGGCAACAATCCCTCATGATTGGTTTATCACTAATTCAATTTGAAAAGTCCAATTGTTCAATTAAATTAACTAAATATCTTGACATAAAGTTTAATGGGACTTGGATTCAAATCTACAGCTGTCATTAAAGACTCATTTAAGACTCTTTAAATGATTGTTCATGGCAGAAAAATAAATAACATGGCAAAATTGAACAGCAAAAAGGCATTGATAGAATCACAAAATCACAAAGATACACAGCATATTAATATTGATTAAGATTTAAATTTAGTTATGATTTAAAGCAATATTGCCTAAAAAGGATAAAAAGAGAGAACTATTAATTGGCATATCTCAAAACTTACTCTTATTGTAGTTTTGGCAAACACAATATAATAGATAAAACATGAATAAAATGTAATAATAATTAGAATCAACAGTGGTAATTATTTATCAGAGAGTGTCCCAGTGGGAAAGGTGCATAACAAAGTGCAATCACAAAAAAGTGCAATCACAAAAAGACTTATCATCCATATAAATGTGAACAATATAATTGTGAAACAAAATAGGAATAGAACTGAGAGCATGAAAATCTGAGGTTCAAAAAATAATTGATGAATTGGAAAAAATTGATAAGTTTAAAAAAAACAATTAATTTAAAAATGCTTTTGAAAAGCAGTTATAAAACATTGAAGGATAAAAGTGTATATTTAAAAAAATAAATTTAATTAAAAGTATACGGCTTCCTGAGGTTCCTAGTTGGTCTCCCATACAAGTACTAAGCAGGCCCAAGTCTGCATGACTTCTGAGATCTGACGAGATCAGGCCCTTTCAGACTGGTATGTCCGTAGGCTATAAGTAATTAAAAAATGTATTCATATAAAATGAAAAATATATAAAAAAATATATATACATATGATTCATTATTTTAAAAAATGGCAAATTTCAAAGTCATTGTTCAGGCCATATGGAACCATAGTATTTAAAGTAAAAATCCATTGCATCTCAGCCTTCCCTATTTTTTCTATGAAATCCCCTCCCCTCCATGTTCTCGAGATTCGTTGGATTGCAATAAAACATAATTGTGTAAAATCAGCCTGATGGTGTTGTGCAAAGTGTGCTGACACTTGGTGTAGCGCATATTTCCTCTTTATGTTATAGACATGCTCACCTATACGTGTGTATAACGGTCTCATCGTTCGTCCTACATAATGTAGACCACACGTACAGGTAAGTAGGTATACAAAGTTTTTGGAACTACATGTTATACCTTCCTTTATTCGGTATGTGATATTATTGACAGTAAAATCCTTAACATGTTGCTTTTTACTTCCTATTTTTTTGCACGTACTACAATACCCACATCTAAAAAAAACCCTGTTGTTGATTTAAAAATTCTCCTGTTGGTGTGGTTCATCTAAAACATTTTTAACTAAAATTGTATTTAAATTGGGAACTCCTTTATGTATAATTGTACGTGTATCTGTTAAAATATCATTCAAAATGGGATCATCCCTGAGTATTGGCCAATGTTTCTTAATAATATTACGCACTTTATAATTATGTCCTCCCGAGAACTGACATATAAATGGGATATTCGGCACCGTATTATTTTTCTTCTTCTCCTTATACTTTAAAATCTCATTTCTTTCTAATTTGTCTACTTTTCTTTTAGCTTCATTTAAAAAACCTTCCTTATACCCACGTTCTTTAAAATCTTTAATAATCTTTTGGCTTTGTTCTAAAAAAATTATTTCTTCTGTGCAGTTTCTTTTCATCCTAATTAATTGACTGCTTGGCACATTATTTAGCCATGGACTAAAATGGCAACTTGTGTGTTGGATGTAGCTGTTCACATCCACTGGCTTAAAGAAAGTTTTTGTTTTTATTTTATTATTCTCTATATATATTGTGAGAAACAAAAAATTAATCTCCCTATTACTGACTTCCGAAGTTAATTGTATACCCCATTGGTTTGAATTGAGTATTTCCATAAATTTATGGAGTGATTCTTCTCCACCCTTCCAAATTATAATGAGATCGTCTATGTATCTTTTATATAGCACCAAGTTCGACCCCCCGCCATAGCCCTCCTCAATATGGATATATTCCCAATAAGTCATAAAGAGATTGGCGTAGCTGGGGGGGCAAACTTGGTGCCCATAGCCGTGCCGCATAGTTGAAGATAAAAATCTCCCTGAAACCAAAAGTAATTATTCTCTAAAATAAGAGATATCGATTTTAAAATAAATTCAATTTGTTGTGGTGGATATGAAGAGGAAAATTTTAGAAAATGCTCTACTGCCTGTACACCTAAATCATGTTTTATACTCGTATAAAGGGAAGCCACATCTGCTGTGACTAATAAATAGTCATCTTCCCACGTAATTTCACTTAATATCTGAAGTATACTTGTAGTATCTTTTAGATACGAAGGTGTTTTTTGAACCAGTGGTTGGAGCATATAATCTACATACTCAGATAGTCTGCATGAAACCGAATTAATGCCCGAAACTATCGGACGGCCAGGGGGTTTTTTGATATTTTTGTGGACCTTAGGTAGGAAGTAGAATACTGGGATTTTTTTCAAATTTTATATTTATATAATCCCTTTCAGATTTACTTAGGATGCCTGTTTCAAATCCTTGGGTTATTAATAAATTAAATTTATTTTTTATATCATTTGTTGGGTCCTTTTTTAATTTTAAATAAGTTACCTGATCACCTAACAAATTATAGGCTTCCTCAAGATAGTATTCTTTATCCATAATTACTGTGCCCCCACCCCCTTGTCTGCCGGCTTAATAACTATTTCCTTGTCTTGTCTCAATTCTTTTAATGCTTTTTGTTCCTGTAATGAAAGATTTAATTGATATTTATTCAATGGTTTCAATCTTTGGATTTCTTTATTCACTATATTTTGAAAAGTGGTCATTTCGTCTGATGAATGCCATTTTGGAAAAAACACAGATTTTTCTTTTAAATTAGTGTGTATAACTTCATCGTATAAATAAGTCTCTGACTTTAAAGGAGTTAAAATATTGTTTGCTTCTTTATAAAAATGTTTTTTTAAACATAGCTTTCTCATAAATTTTTGTAAATCCACGTAAAATTTAAATTTGTCTATTCCCTTAGTAGGCGCAAATTTTAAGCCTTTTGCTAATAGTTCTAACTGTTCCACTTTTAAAACCTTTTTAGATATATTAAAAATACCTTTAGGGATTTGAGTTATACTTGTTTTTTGTGATTGCTCTTGTTTTCCTGGTTCGTTAATTAAATTCTTTCTATTTTTCTTATTTACTCTCTTTCCCCCTCTTCTCCTTCCACTAATTTTTTCTTGAACCTTTTGTTTAAGGGTGGAGGAGATTGTATAAACCTCTTCTTGGTTCTCCTCTCTAAAAAAGGTGAAGGAGAAGAGTGGTTATTTTCATTTGTCAATGCCTCAAATCGATTATGTGAAAAAAGAGAGTTTTCTTCAAGTGTATTATGTCTACCATGATTTCTTTTGTATTGGTAACTATTATGTTGGTAATTTTGGCTTCTCTCATTTTGCCACTTATTTACTGGGGGACGTTCATAATTCCTTTTTATTCCCATATTATTATTATGTCTAGGAGGAAATGATGATCCATGAAAATCTTTCCTAACATTTTGAGGATACGTCCTCCATGTATTGTTGTGTATAGAATTCTCTCTTCTATTAAAAAATGGTTTCTTCTTAGTGTATGCTGTCTTTGTTTTATAGTCGACTATGTCTCTTTTATATTTTTTCTGTTTTACTTCTACCACTTCATATTCTAACTTATCTAATCTCTCTCCAAGCTTGTATGATAATTCAATAAACTCTTTTTCTGTTTTCAATCTTTCACAATCTTTCTTTAAATCAGTAATTTCAGAGTCTAATTTTCTCAATGTAAGTTGCCTTCTCTTAATAATGAAGGTCATAGTTTGAATTGAAAGATTGTCCATTAGGGCATACCACTCATCCATAAAATCCAAATCTTCCCTTTCAAATGTGGGAAGTTTATCAAATCTTAAGCCTCTAGGGACTATTTTTTCCCTAATGTACTTCTCAAGGGTATGTATAGCCCTGCTTATGAATAGATTTCCAGATAAAGGTTTGTACTGGCCCAGAATATATTTGTATAATGTTATCATATCCCTTCTCAGGCGACGTTTTTCCAAACTAAACAGATTTAATTTTTAAAAATTAACCTTTCTTCATAACTAAAATGCTCCATTCCTTTTATCAATTTTGTAGCTTGTCTCTGGACTTTTTCTAGTGCCATGATATCTTTCTTTAGAACAGGTGCCCAAAATTGCACAGCAATTTCAAGGTGTGGTCTTACCAGCGATTTATAAAGAGGCAAAATTATATTTTCATCCTGAGAATTTATGCCCCTATTTATACATGAAACAAACTAGAGAAAAAATGATCCCACGCTAAGGTTCAAAATACACCTTTTGAATTACCCCAGGGTGTATTCTTTAATAAATAGTATGTGTTTGTGGGGAAGTTTCAATAACCAACCATCTAAACTACTCCAAAATGGAACATGGACACAGCTTAAAACTTCAAAGTTAGAAAAAAACTGAATGGCTGCATCTCAAATGTGTCCCTTCAACATCCACAAATACCTGGAAAAGGTACTTATGGGGGTATTGCTGTACTCAGACGACATAGCTGAGAAACATATGAAGTATTATACAGTCGTAGCAAGCATAAGGTTTGCAAAATTTACTGTACAAACTCACTTTGTGTGTCAAAAAGGCAGGAAAAAAAATGCTTATTACCACTACACTTGGTATAAGCTAGAGGAAAAATGATCCCACACTATGGCTCAAAATATTCCATTTGAAATACCCTTGGATGTCTTCTTTAAAAAATGGTATGGCTTTATGGGATATTTGGATTATATAGCCTGGTAAAATACTCTAAAATGGCACAACATAAAAATTTAAAGTTTGAAAAAAACTGGAATGGCTGTGTCCCAAATGTGCCCCTCCGATGTACACATATACCTGGCAAAGGTACATACAGGGGTATTACTGTACTCAGCCGACATAGCTGAGCAACATATGAAGTATTATACAATTGTACCATACATACAATTTAAAAAAAAAAAACTGCAAACTCACTTTGTGTGTCAAAAAGGCAGAAAAAAACAAGCTAGCAGAAAGATTATCCACGCTAAGGTTCAAAATATGCCTTTTGAAATACCCTGGGTTGTGTTCTTTATGAAACGGTATGCCTTTATGGTGTAGTTGTAATATGTAGCCTGCTCAAGTGCTCCAAAGTGGGACACGGACGCATCAAAACCCTGCATGAAAATTCAAACTTAAAAACCTGAACTTGTCACGTCTCTTTTACAGCACTGTAACTTCACAAAACAGTGTCTAGGTCAGGGGTAGGCAACCTTTTAGCAGCACTGTGCCGAAATATGATTGTAATGTCCCGTAGTGTGTCTGTCCTATTTCTTTAAATTGAGGTGTGCATGTTGCCATATTCTGCTTGTGTTATTTATACTGCATTTGCTTTGTATCATTGTATTTGTGCATATATGAGCTATTATATTGTATATGTTCTTTAATAGTTTGTGGTATCATATACAATACCTATGAATTTGGGCTGTGTATGGGGGCTGCTTGTGGAATAGTGTGTGGATGGAGATGTCACATTGTGTATTTGGTAGTGCGTGTATGTGTGGGGCTGTTTGGGGTATTACATGTGGGGTTGTGTGCATGTATGTGGATTGTTGGAGGTGTTGTATTTGTGCGAACTGTGTGTGTGTTTGTATTTGTTTGTATGAGGGGAGGGTTATTCTGCAGCTCTGAGGCTTCCCTGGGTTTTAGTGGGGACCAGGCTGGCCAGGTACAGTTCAAGGACAGTGTGGATTCCCATTCACAAGTGCTGGGAGGTAGTGATCTGAGATCACTTCCTCTACGTGCTGTAATGCATAAATGGAGGATTGTCCTTTACCACCTTTTAGTATTAGCAGATATCTGAAGCTTCATTGGGACTCCTGACAGGCCAGAGCCGTGCCGTGCAAAGGCACCTCGAGTCCCGTGCATGGCACTAGTGCCGTAAGTTGCCTACCCCTGGTCTAGGTCATACATCGGGCATATTGTTTTACTCAGAAGACTTAGCTGAGCATAATTTGGGGGGGTTGAACTTAGTGGCACATATGAAATATACAAAATGCCCAGCAAAAATGTAATCCGCATGTAAAAAATGTCCAAAATTATTTCTTACCACATACTTTGGCATATATTGGTGAAAAAATGGGGGCATGTTAAGGTACAAAATGCACCATATGACATTACCCTGGAGTGACTACTTTTACAAATGGTAGGCCTTTGTGGGTTTTTTTGAACAGTCAAACTGCTATAATACCCCAAATTGAAGTCTGTCTCTCTAAATTCTACCGTAAATACTGAAAAGGACAGATCTCCTATATGGCACTGTAGCTTCACGAAATACAATGGGGATCGTTGTACTCAGCAGATGAGAAGTTCTTTGTTATAGGTTTGTGAGCCAAAAACCAAAAAAAACACAATTTCAGTCCAATATTTAGCAGAGATTGGTGGTGAAATGGCTACATAGAAAGTGTCAAAACAACTTTAGGTAAATAGTCTGTGATGTCTACTTTATATACTTTTGTGTGGCAATTTTGTTTTCTTTTATGGCTATTAAGCTTACAAGACAAACATACCAAATTCTAAAATTGCTCCACATTAAAAGTTTATTTTACTCCTTGTGCTTTGAGACCTGTAACTACCAAAAATAACTTAAAATCCCAGACACATTGTATATTCTGTAAATCAGAACAACTAAATGAATTTATTTTTAATTACTTTCCTTAACCTGCACTAATTATGCACACATTATTATTGCAAAAACTGTAAAAAAAACACAAAATTTTTCATTCTTTTTGCATTTTTCTGTATTTTTGTTTTATATATATATATATATATATATATATATATATATATATATATATATGTGTGTGTGTTGTCCATAGTGTTCCCCTCCTGTCCCATAGTGTTCCCCTCCCTGTCCCATAGTGTTCCCTCCCTGTCCCACAGGCCCCTTGTCCCATAGTGTCCCCCCTCCCCTTGTCCCATAGTGCCCCCCCTCCCCTTGTCCCATAATTACTTACCTGTCTTGTAGCGTGGGCCGGCAGCACAGCGCGCTCCGCGGTACAGGAACTTCAATTTCAGGTTCCGGTTTCCGGCGGGACTGAAAGGAAGTGTGCACACTGAGTGTGCACTTCCTTTCAGTCCCGCCGGAAACCGGAACCTGAAATTGAAGTTCCTGGACCGCGGAGCGTGCTGTGCTGCCGGCCCACGCTACAAGACAGGTAAGTAAAGCTTCACATTCGCTCCATAAGACGCACAGACATTTCCCCTCACTTTTGAGGGGAAAAAAAGTGCGTCTTATGGAGCGAAAAATACGGTATATATAATTTTGTTCAGGAGAAACAGGACTTTCATTTCATATCAAACATTTGTATATGAAACATAGTTTAATATGAATAAAAATCTAAAAATGTATGGGAAATTAAAACATGTTATTTTTCAAGTTCTACATGGTATTTTAACTGTGAATGTCATAATACTGTTGGATTTTACTGAAATAAAATACACATATTTGTATTCAGAAATGTCTCAAGTACAACAGTACCCCCAATGTACAGGTTTTATGGGGTCAAATGTAGGGCTTCCCCTTTTCCATGTTTGCACATTGAAATTTGCCAGATTTGTTTGCTGGGCCTATGTTACCTTTGAGACCGTATGGCAGCCCAGGAATGAAAATTAACCCCATCATGGCATACCATTTGTAAAAGTAGACAACCCACAGTATTCAAAATGGGGTATGTCCAGTCTTTTTTTAGTAGCCACTTTGTCACAAACCCTGGCCAAAATTAGCATTTATGTTAGGTTTTTTGCATATACACATAAACTGCCATTTCACAATAATCTTATCCGTATGATACATTTTACTGCTCTGAAAACACTCACATTTATGTAGAGTAATATCTCACGAGTACAAGTTTTATGGTGATTTAAAAGTTAAAGGTTCAAACAAGATTTGCCAATTTCTGTTTTTGTAAATTGGTATTTTCCAGATTGGCTATGTTGCCTTTAAGACGGTATGGCAGCCCAGAAATAAAAATTAACCCCACCGTGACATTCCATTTGAAAAGGTAGACAACCCAGGGTATTGAATGGGGTATGTCCAGTCTTTTGTAGTAGCCACTTAGCCACAAACGCTTGCCAAGGTTAGCGTTCATATTTGTTTTTTACATTTATTTACACAAAAACTGCACTTTTACTGGTGATATCATCGTCGTCATAAGTCTTACGGTTTTGAAAAACTCATATTTGTGTTCAGCGAAGTCTCCTGAGTATAACAATAACCCCATGTACAGGTTTTATGGTGTTTTGTAAAGTCACAGGGTCAGTATAGGGCTTGCCCAAACTAGATTGGCTTGCTGCGTCCTTTTTAAACCATATGGTAGCCCAGGAATGTGAATTAACCTCATCATGGCATACCATTTTCAAATGTAAACAACCCAGGGTATTCAAAATGGGGTATTACCAGTCTTTTGTAGTAGCCACTTAGCCCCATGGAAGCCTCAACGTTATATACAAAAATCCATAAATTCAATAAAGTTAGCGGTTTTATTTGTTTTTTGCGTTTTTTTTAAAACAAAAACTGCACTTTTACCCATGATATCATCGTTGAGATGATAGTTTTTACTTTTTAAAACACTCACATTTGTGTTCAGTGAAGTCTCACAAGTATAACAATACCCCCCCCATATAAAGGTTTTATGGTGTTTTGGAAAGTTACGGGTTTAAATATAGGGCTTGCCAATTACATTCTTTGGACTGTCTGCCTGGGTTGTCAGGCAGTTCCCTCAAATTATAATTAATAAAATCAAATAATTATGTAAAATTAATAGTTAAATATATATGTAGAATGTGTGTGTGTGTGTGTGTGTATGTGTGTGTGTGTGTGTGTATATATATATACACACACACATTCTATATATAAATTACAAAATATATATTTTATAAAAATATTATTTTTAAATATATATAGTTTGTGGCAAACCTAGCCACTTGGACAATATAAAGAGACTGTGCCTTTAAGGGTTGACTGTATGTCTGTGGGGATATGTGTTTAACTAAGTGTAATGTATGCTGGCTGTAATAACGTGTATTTACTGTATTGGCTATCTGCCGAATGCAGATAGCTGTATTTCCTTTCGTTTCACGAACGGCACTTTTGCGGGCCGTTTATGAACCGAAATAACCACCATGTAGTAGCCCACACACTTAGAGACGTGTGGCGCTTGTTAACCGATTGCAATGTTGCAATCGGTAATTAGAGGCTCTCCTAGGTGGCCGCCGTTCGAATACCGACCATGCGGCGGTCGGCCATCTTGGCCAATCCTTTGTTCCCTCTGCTGTGTTTTGTCGTCGAGCGCATGGTACTAAAAACGGCTACTCAACGGCGTGAACACCGCTGAGCTTCCAGGCCGTTCGGGAGTTCCGGGCCGTTCGGTATTATGTTCCCTAGACTTCAATCGGTCTTGAATATACATTTTAATGAATGTGTTTTTCGTGCGGCGTTCGGTTGTTTTAGCTGGGATCTGAGCGGTAATCTCACGAATGATGCGCTCAGACCCCAGCTATCTACCGAACGTCCATTCGTGCAAATAGACTGCATGTTCGAAAAGTTATGTATTTTAATCCAAATTGTCAGTTCTGCTACACGGAGGGATAATCCACTTAACGGTACATTCCTGTGGGAGGATCCCTCTCGTGCAGCAGTGCCTGATGGGAGAAAGGCTCTGTAATGGAAGTTCCCCATGTAGTCCACTCTGGGAATGCTCCTGGGATGGGACTCAGGAAACCCCTTGCATGGGGAATTGTATAAATTGTGGAGCTGAAAATAAAGACCTCAGTTGATTCTCAGACTCTGTGTTTCGTCCGGTTACTGGGAGATTTGGGATATTGCCTTGCTTTTCAGCGCTTGACTGTGGATTACTTCCTGAACCAGCGGAATTTGTGGATTTAATACTGCCGTTCCGCTACATAGTTAAATATATATGTAGAGTGTGTGTGTGTGTGTGTATATATATATATATATATATATATATATATATGTGTGTGACGAGACCAATCTCGCCACATTGCATTGGAGAAGCCTGGTTGCTCGCCTGCTGCCTTTGGACTATGGCCCCCTGTTAAAAGACATCTTTTTTACCTGCAGAAAAGCTTCATTCATGCTTTTCTGCCTGGGGTACGGTAGATTTGTTTGAATGTGTTATACCCCAGATAGGAATCCCATGGAGCCCATTCGTATGAAACTGACTGTAAAGACTTTGGCTCCATGGCGATTAAACTGTGTGAATAGGATCTATTTGGTAGTTTTGTGCACTCAGATCCCAGCTCTCTGGGGATATGTGAAATGTCTGTGTCTTATGTGTAAAAGGTGACTTTATGTATTTTAAAGTGTTTTGTGTCTTTTTGCAACCATGTGCTTAATGGAGTCTTGTGTCTGTCCTGGGAGATAATTGAATAACTTATCTCCCGGATAGAAGACTCTGAAACTGGTTTGGGCCGGAAAGCCATGCTTCATTTAGTCACAAAGATACTTTTTACTAACTTTTGAACCCCTGGTCTGATTCATGCCATTTTTTAATATGTTGTTCCCCTGAATGGATTGATTGTGAATATGTAATTTTATGTGAATGTGATGTATGGTTTAGAGTTATGAAAGTTGGGTAGAAAGTATGTTTTAACTGTATGTGTAATTGAGTTTCCTCTCAGGATAAAGGGAGGGAATATGTGGGATGTAACTGTGATGTGATTGGTTGTTTTATACCTCCCTGTGGGCGGTCCTGTATTTGCAAGACTGTAATAAAAACCAGGCTGGGTGTGCCAGCACCTCAGACCACTGCTTGACCCTCAACACGGAGCCTTGTCTCGTTCTTGGGGGGATTCACTGTATGCTGTTAGAGACTGATTGCCAGGAGTGTAAGCTGATTGTCTGCTTTTCCTGTTCGCCTGCTAGCAGCTATTTGGGAGGTTCCAGTTCGGGAGTTGGAGTGCTATTTTGTATCCAGTTCGGGAGTTTGGTGTTCTGCAGTAGCTGTGCCTGTATCTCTGGAAAGGGGGCCGATCGCCTAAACGGTTTTTACCCCTTGTGTGCAAAACAGTCCGTTACAATATATATATATATACGCACACTTTTATTTCCTATATATGCATATTATAAACTAATTAAAGCATTTTCTAATATATTATACATATATAATGTGTGTGTGTGTGTGTGTGTGTGTATATATATATATATATATATATATATATATATAATTTCATTATAAGTTTTTTCGCAGGTATACTCAATTATAGATAGTGTTGGCACTCAATTACTTGGTGGTGCTGGTATTGAAGTATTCCTCATGTAACATTATATACAAAAATCCATAAATTCAATACCGCACTCTGATGTATGACCATACGTACAAAGAGGGGAAGAGTCACTATTCAATATGCAAAAAGGAATTAATTCATTATACACTATTTATATACACCAATTCATGAAATTAAATCACTGTTGTGTTCTGATGATCACTGTTACGGTACCTCCAGTACTAAGATTCACAAACCACCGTTTAGTGAATGCTCCCCGTTCACAATAATGTAGGCTGGTAGCGGGTATAGTAAAACCATGCGAACCGCCAACTAGGGAATACTCCAAACTCCCGAACGGTACCTGTACGGCTATTTCCCTCCACGAGCTCCAAATCCACGAACTGCCAATATTAGCCGAACGCTAATACCTTCCAAGCGGCAAATAATTCCAATCAGCAGTCTCTAAGCGCCGATAATAAAATCCCCCCAATAACGAGACCAAGCTCCGCTTTGAGGGTAAAACACGAACTGGTTTACTGTGGGCTACCTGCCCGGTATTTATGCAGGTCTCCCACTTGGTGGACACTCCCCTAGGGGACCAAATGGGAGACTGAAATCACAGAGGGACATGGGGACATTCTGGACATACATCCCCACAATATTCCCAGCATGCAGTACAGTTCCCTCCCCTCTGCTCGGGGGATAATTGGGAAGTAATTCAATTATCTCCCCGAGCAGAGGCAATCGCCATTTTAAACACAAGTTACAAAAACACATAAAAATCCATAACTTAATAACTGCTGAACATTTTACATTAGTCTTGGATATCCCCAGATAGCCTGGATCTGAGGGCACATTATTGGAGAATAGCGCTCAGATCCCATTCGCACAGTTCAATCGCCATGGAGTCAAAGTCTCTTTCAGTTCTTCGGTATGCGATTGACTCCATGGGACGGCTATCTGGGTTAAGTCCATTCGTGTGGTTGAATCTCCCGAACGGCTGTCATTCGTATGCTTTTGTCGATTGAGAAGGGGAGGTCGACGGCTTCAGCGGTGTTCGGCTGAAAAAGTGTCCGTTTTCCGATCCATGAAATAATCGTCGAACACCGCTGGTCGTTCGCATGGACAAAATGGCCGCCATACGAACGACGACCACCCGGCATTCGGTTTTAATTGAGAAGTGTCTGTGGTTAACCGTAACATTCTAATTGGGATCAATAGGTTAACCAGCAACACACTTCTCTTCTGGGTGGCCGTCCGTTCGGTAGTTCCGTTCGACAAAAACCGACATTCCCTTAAACAAAGCATACGAACGGGGAAATTCATGAAAACGGCAAAACAGACGAACACAGTACTTTTAATCCAGACAGATGGGTCTGTCACAATCACCTTATCAATTCATACATATAACGCAATTCATACATCCCAAGCTGTGTATAGCTATATACAATGTATAGATATAATACATGGAACTTGACAGTTCATAAATGTTCAGATGGATCCATCACTAAATAGTTCTCTAAATCAGAGAATATCTGTACAAAAAATGAAAACTTGAAAAAATGAAAAAAATGTACAAAATGAAAATAATATTGAAAAAAAGAATAAGAAAAAAAGAAAAATATATAGATAGACTGTTCACTATATATATATATATATATATATATATATATATATATATATATATATGTGGAAAGACCGGCACTCAAGGAGTTTTAACAGCTTTTACTGTGTAAAAATAAATCAACGTTTCAGCTCCACTAGGGAGCTTTCATCAGGACATATGATGTCCTGATGAAAGCTCCCTAGTGGAGCTGAAACGTTGATTTATTTTTACACAGTAAAAGCTGTTAAAACTCCTTGAGTGCCGGTCTTTCCACTTTCTACAATTGAGCTACCAGAGAAGAGATGTGGCTGAGGAGATGCAGAAGGAAGCAGAATATTGGGAAGAGATGGCGAAATATTCTGTCCCTGCGCCCCAACAACAGCTTATCCTTCAGGGAGAGGAGACAACCGGGCTCTCTCCCCAGCAGCAGTGTGTTCTGCAGGGGGAGGAGGCAGCCGGCCTTTCTCCCCAGCGGTAGTGTTCCCTACAGGTAATGGAGGTAATCAGCCTCGCTCCTCAGCAGCAGAGTGAGTCTCAGGGAGAGGAGACAACCGGTCTCTCTCCCAGCAGCAGTGTGTTCTGCAGGGAGAGGAGGCAGCCGGCCTCTCTCCCCAGCGTCAGTGGGACTTTAGGTAATCGGCCTCACTCTCCAGCGGCAGAGTGAGTTCCAGGGAGAGGAGACAACCGGTCTCTCTCCCCTGCAGCAGCTTATCCTACCAAGGGGAGACAACAATCTCCCAGACGGCGCAGATGGGATCGTGGTCTCTGTGCCTGACCCACAGGCAGAGTGAGTCCCAAGGAGAGGAGACAAGAGGTCCCTCTCGCGAGCAGCAGTGTGTTCTGCAGGGAGAGGAGGCAGCCGGCCTCTCTCGCCTGTGTCAGTGTTCCCTACCGGGAGTGGAGGTAATCGGCCTCACTCCCCAGTGGCAGAGTGAGTTCCAGGGAGAGGATACAACTGGTCTCTCTCCCCAACAGCAGCTTATCCTACCAGGGGGAGACATCAATCTCCAAGACGGCGCAGATGGGACTGTGGTCTCTGTGCCTGACACACAGGGATGCTGAATAGCCGGTCCAGATCCCCAGCTATCATTGCAGGAGTACCAGGTGATGTCTCCCCTCCCCAGCCAAGTCCCCACCAGGCTACCACAGCAGAAGCACTGGCATCGGGGCAGAGTGCAGCTGGCCTCTGCCCCCCAAGCCCCCACAGCGTGTTGCCCAGTTACCTCAGAGGAATACCCAGGTGCTGTAACGGTTTGTTGTGGGTGGGCTGCTCTTGTAACTGTTTGTTCTGGGTGGGCTACTCTGCACTTGCTTTTTGTGGGTGGGTGGATCGACTAACTTAGGCACTGACCGACAGAAGGTCAGGCACCTGGTTAGTCTCCCCCCCCCTCCCCAAAGGGGAGATGTGTGACGAGGTGCCTCTCGCCACTTGGTCCTGCAGAGGCCTGCTTGCCAGCCACCTGCCATGTAACTATGGTCCCTGGGAAACTTTGCCAGTTAAAAACACTATTGGTCTTATGGACTTTCATTTGGACTAGTGCTGGCCCTTTAAAAACAGTGTATGGACATATGGAAACTTTTGGGACACTTTTTCTGCCCCTTTGAATCCATGGGAAGGTGTGCCTCTTCCCCTCCCCCTGTCCCATTGTTCTTCAGCAGGGCGTTGTCCCAGGGACACTGCCAAACCAGTTGGAACTAGCTGCTTTGTCCCTCCTCGGTCAAAATATGACTTCCACCTATCTCCTGAACCACTTAACCGATTCAAGTGAATTTTGGATATGTTTGTCCCCAAATTATGCTGGTTATAAAAATATTTACATTGATATCTCATGTAAACTCACAAAGTTACAAAAATGGCATAAAAGTATGTTGCTTGGAGATAATTGAGTTGATACAGTAATGAACTCAATTATCTCCCAAGCAGAGGGGAGGATTCCTATTGTAAAAAGTGGGTGTGCTTATACATGTGCCTTTATTTTATTGGTTGTTAAATTTACAGTTCCAGTGCCCCACAAGGGCCATGTGGGTGGTAACCATTGCTGGGAAACTTGCATATAAACTGGAATAAATGCACATTGGAGTCAGTTCTTCTTAACCCTTCAAAACGTAGCCTTGTCTCGTTATTGGAGGGAACTGCTATAATCACACTGGGGATTTCTATGCTCTGCATACTCCCTTGAGCTTTAATCACTTAGCTCTTTTAAGAGCTTGTTCCTGATACGCTTTCCTAGAGGAGAGGTCTTCCCCATACGGTCCTGGAGGACAGAAGCCGATCCAGCGTGGACAGAAGACGTGAGACTCCAGTTAAGCTACGGCGGTTGTGGAGTCTGCGGTGGTTGTGGTGTCCAGTGCGGTGCTTGTGGTCCTCGGCGCAGGCTAGGAAGCGTCCATCAATGGAAGGTACTCGGTTGGAGTACGGGGAGTTCCGTTACAGGGCTTATCCAATGATATGTACTGTATGGTAAATGGGTTTGGGAGTGAGCTGATTTTCATTTGTCTAATCAGGTCACTCCTGTGACATGATGCTGTAGGAGCTTATCGAATGGTGAGTGTTTTAGCTTGGATTTAAAAAAACAGTCAGCAGTATAAAAGCAGGCAGGGGATCTTTCTCCACCCATCTTTGAGTTTTGGTGAAACATTGTGCTTCTGTGCTAGCCTCATTGCTTGTCTTAGATACTTCCTGTGTCTGCCACTTCACACAACTTGTTAAATTTGAGAGACTATTCCTAAGACATTTTGTTTTTCATTTTTGTGCTTTCTGAGAGCTGTGCTGCTGACTGAGTCAGTTTGCCACACAGTGCCTAGCTGACACTTCCAGTGCCTGCCTTCCCTGATTGCTTACTGCCTACAGCAAACAGGTTTTACTTTTTATAACAATTCAGCCTTTTTATTTAAGAATAATAAATGATTGGCTTAAATTGATTTAGATTTCAAGTAAAGGTAGAATCAATCAAGTACTTTAGCTTAGTGGGCCTGAGGGCTTCTGCCCTAGGGGTAGACTAGTTGGGAAGCCTAGAAGAAAATCAAGATAGTTTAGCTGTTACGTCTTTTTATAGTTAAACTAGCATTTTAAGTTAAAACTAGCAAAGCCACAGGAGGCCACAAATGTGCTTGTGTCTGCTCAAATGGTCAGAAACAGACTCCATGAGGTTGGTATGAGGGCCCGACGTCCACAGGTGGGGGTTGTGCTTACAGCCCAACACCGTGCAGGACGTTTGGCATTTGCCAGAGAACACCAAGATTGGCAAATTCGCCACTGGCCCTCCATGTGCTCGCCAGAGGTAGCCTGACTCCCATTAGGTCCCGAGATGAGATCCTCAGACCCTTTGTGAGACCATATATTGGTGCGGTTGGCCCTGGGTTCCTGAGTCCAATTGAGCACATCTGGGACATCATGTCTCGCTCCATCCACCAACGTCACGTTGGATTATTGGACAGTTTCTGCTTGAATTTGTTTGCAAGATTTCAGAATAGCCTCCCAGAGCTGCTGTTTGGATGTAAACTGCCTCCCACCCTCATAGATCTTTTGCTTGAAGATCCTCAATAGCACTGAGGTCAGGGGAGGATGGAGACCACACTGTGACTTTCTCTCCTTTTATCCCCATAGCAGCCATTGATGCAGAGGTATTCTTTGCAGCATGAGATGGCTAGACAAAAGTGGTAAGTGGTGTCCCTCAGGGTTCTGTTTTGGGACCACTTTTATTTAACATATTTATAAATGATCTTGAAATAGACATTGAAAGCCATGTATCAGTGTTTGCAGATAACACAAAACTTTGTAAATTAATAAAATGTGAGCAGGATATTGCTTTGCTGCAGAGGGATTTGGATAGATTTGGGGACTGGGCACTAAAATGGCAGATGAAATTTAACGTAGAGAAATGAAAAGTTATGCACTTCGGGGTTAAGAATGCACAAGCAATTTACACCCTAAATGGTAGTGAATTAGGGATAACCACATACGAGAAGGATTTGGGAATTGTTATAGAAAACAAATTAAACAGCAATATGCAATGTCAATCTGCAGTTGCTAAGGCCAGTAAGGTTTTGAAATGTATAAATAGGGCCATAAATTTGCAGGATACAAATATAATTTTGTCTCTTTAAATCACCTTGAATATGATGTGCAATTTTGGGCACCTGTTCTAAAGAAAGATATCATGGCACTAGAAAAAGTGCAGAGACGAGCTACAAAATTGATAAAAGAAATGGAGCGTTTTAGTTTCGAAGAAAGGTTAAAAAATGTAAATCTGTTTAGTTTGGAAAGACGGCGCTTGAGAGGGGATATGATAACAATATACAAATATATTCGGGGCCAGTACAAACCTTTATCTGGAAATCTATTCATAAACAGGGCTATACATAGGACACGAGGTCACACATTTAGGCTGGAAGAAAGGAGATTTCATCTAAGGCAAAGAAAAGGTTTTTTTACAGTAAGAGCAATAACGATATGGAATTATCTGCCTGAAGAGGTGGTTTTGTCAGAATCTATACAGATGTTTAAACTGCAATTGGATAAATACTTGCAAAAACATAATATACAGAGATATAAATGCTAATTAGTGAGGTAATAGCTGCTTGATCCAAGGAGACATCTGACTGCTATTTTGGGGTCAAGAAGGGAATTTTTCCTAGTTTGTTCCAAAATTGGAAGTGCTTCAGACTAGTTTTTTGCCTTATTTTGGATCAACAGCAAAAACATATGTGAGGAAGGCTGAACTTGATGGACGCAAGTCTCTTTTCAGCTATGTAACTATGTAATTGTCATGCATGAAGATGATTTTATTATGGAAAGTATAGTTCTTCCTTCTGTAGCAGGGAAGAAAGTGGTCAGTCAGAAACTCCACATACTTTGCAGAGGTCATCTTTACACCTTTGGGGACCCTAAAGGGGCCCACCAGCTCTCTTCCCATGATTCCGGCCCAAAACATGACTCCATCGCAGCCTTGTTGGAACAGGGTGGCCGTCCACCAACCATCCACTACTCCATCCATCTGGACCATCCAGGGTTGCACGGCACTCATCAGGGAACAGGACTGTTTGAAAAATTAGTTGTGGCAAACCTAGCCACTTGGACATTTTATAAAGACTATAGCTTTAAGGGTTGCCTGTGCTGTTTTGAGGGTGCGTGTGTTCCTGTGTGTATAGACTGTGATTGCCTAACATTGCATTACTTGCATTGGCTATCTGCCGAAAGCAGCTGATTTCCTTTCGTTTCACGAACAGTGCCTTTGCGGGCCGTTCGTGAACCAAATAAGACCCACATGTATAACCCACACATTGAGAGACGTGTGTTGCTCGTTAACTGATTGCAACAATGTTGCAATCGGTAATTAGAGGCTCTCCTAGGTGGCCGTCGTTTGACTACCGACCATGCGGCGGTCGGCCATCTTGGATCCTTTGTTCCTCCAGCGGTGTTTGGTCGTCGAGCGCGTGGTACTAAAAACGGCTACTCGACGGCGTGAACACCGCTGGACTTCCAGGCCGTTCGGGAGTTCCGGGCTGTTCGGGAGTTCCGGGCCATTCGGTATTTTATTCACCATATATCAATCGGTCTTTTAAATGTATGTTTTGGTGAATATGTTTTTCGTGCAGCGTTCGGTTGTTTTAGCTGGGATCTGAGCGTTAATCTCACGAATGATGCGCTCAGACCCCAGCTATCTACCGAACGTCCATTCGTGCAACTAGACCTAATATTCGAAAAGTTGTATATTTTAATATAAATTGCCGGTTCTGCTGCAAGGAGGGATAATCCACATAACGGTACATTCCAGTAGGAGGATCCCTCTCGTGCAGCAGTGCCTGATGGGAGAAATGCTCTGTACTGTAAGGTCCCCACGTAGTCCACCCCTGGAATACCCCTGGGATAGGACTCAGGAAACCCCTTGCATGGGGAATTGTATAAATTGTGGAGCCTGTGAATAAAGCCTTCAGTTGACTCTCAGAACTGTGTTTCATCCGGTTACTGGGAGATTTGGGATATTGCCTTGCTTTTCAGCGCTTGACTGTGGATTACCTTCTGAACCAGTGGAGATCGTGGGATTTAATATTGCCGCTCCGCTACATTAGTCTTCATGTATTTTTTTTCTGCCCAATGCAGCCGTTTCTGCTTGTGAGCATTGGTTAGTGGTGGCCGAATAGAAGGTTTATGCACAGTTGCAAGACTCTGGAGGACTCTACACCTTGATGTCCGTGGGACTCCAGAGGCACCATCAGCTTCAAATATCTGTTTGCTGCTATGTAATGGTATTTTAGCAGCTGCTCTCTTGATGCGATGCATGGATCTGGCAGAAATCTTCCTCAATGTCCCTTTATCTGCACGAACCCATCTATGCTCTGAATCAGCCACAAATCTCTTAATAGTGCGATGATCACGCTTAAGTTTTCGTGAAATATCTAATGTTTTCATACCTCGTCCAAGGCATTGAACTATTTCACTCTTTTCGGCAGGAGAGAGATCCTTTTTCTTCCTCATATTGCATGAAAATGGTGCTCTGCTTAATAATGTGGAACACCGTCCTTTAGTAGTTTTTCCTTAACCCCTTAAGGACACATGACATGTCATGATTCCCTTTTATTCCAGAAGTTTGGTCCTTAAGGGGTTAGATTGGGCTTACCTGGCAATCTAATTATCACAGGTGTCCAAGATTGTTTTCAGTGGTCAAAAGAGCCCTGAGACACAATGTCATCCATGAGTTAAACTGAAAAACAAAATATTTAATCTTTGTGACACTTAAATAGAATTTGCATAATAATTTGGAACAGGGTGTATATTTCACCGACACTATCTCAATTACTCAACTACTAGGGCTGGTAGTGTGAGACCAGCTACTTGCATCCCGGTCCCCACCAGTAGCCTTCTGTGTGCCTCTCTTTAATCTTGTGGTCCACCCTCAACTCCCTCCTCCATGTAGCATTGCTGAGCAGGTGGACCGCGGAAGAGGTGCTGCTGTTCCATCTAGCCGGTCTGATGGGAGCTGCTAAAATCCCTTTGTGCACATTTCCTGTCAGACCCAGCAGAGGGAAACAAGCTCCTCTGCCCGGTCGGTCACACTACATGCAAGGTCCAGCAGGAGGGGAGTGCTGTGTGCTTCCCTCCTGCCTTTCATTGCGGCCCCCAGGTGCCCCCCAGATGCCCACCTAATCCACCTATCAGTTGTGCCAGCCCTGCAAATACTACTGTAATGATATTGATGTTACAAAGTTTTGGAGTCCAGTAGTCAGATCAGCAATGTTTTCTGCCAGAGGTAGCCACTCGTTACCCAGGTGGTTGAGCCCCTGAGCCTTGAGTGGCCTTCTGGTCTTAAGCAGAGATGGGAGACTGGAACAGAAAGATGATAATCGTAGTGAGGCAAGCCGAGGTCAGTGGGAAGGAGAAGCAGCAAAGTCAAAACAGTCCAAATTCAGCAACAGGAAGGAGAAACAGGAACACGCTTGATTAGAGAGTACAGGAACCACAATAATCTGGCAAAGGTACAGAGACAGGAAGTGGCTTTTATAGGCCAAGAACCAGACACCTGACCAGACACAGCTGAAGAGAGTTGTCACTGATAACCTTGACTCTACAAGCAATGGTATCAGATCTCAGGTAAATTTGCAAAAGGCAGGCTGGTGTACTGGTAAGGAAGAGGTTTAGCACCATGTAAACCAGGGTTCGAAACCCAGCAGAGTCAGTTCCTCACATTACCTCCACCTCTACAGGCGCAGCCTCTGGATGCCCTATTTCCTGGTTTAGCAGGGTACTGTGCATGCAACGACTGAAGATCATCAGGAGCATGAATATTGTCCAGTGGTTCCCACGATCTATCCTCCTCACAATAGCCTTTCCAATGAACCAAGTATTGAAGCTTGTTGCGGAAGATCCTGGAGTCAAGAATTTTTTCCACCTCGTATTCATCTTCACCATCCACGAGGACTGGTGGTGGGGCAGGCAAGGCTCGACCAGGGAAAGTATTTTCATGAAAAGGTTTAAGCAGTGCCACGTGAAACACCGGATGTATTTTCATGGAATCCGGAAGTTGCAGACGGAAGGTGACTGCATTGATCTGAGCGATTATCTTAAAAGGTCCCATGAACTTTTGACCCAATTTATGAGAAGGAATCCTAAGCTTAAGATTCTTTGTTGACAGCCAAACCTTGTCACCAACATGATAAACATGATAAACAGTCCTTTCTGTGCCTATCAGCAGCTCTTTTGTAACATTCCTGAGCCTCCGAAAGAGTCTCCTTCAACAGTTCTTGGGAATCTCGTAAGGCGGTTAGCCGGTCAGTGACTGCAGGAATGGGAGTAGTAATTGGGAGACTCACTAGAAAGGTTGGATGGTAACCATAATTGGCAAAAAATGGGCTCAGAGAAGTGGAGCAGTGTTGGGCATTGTTATAGGCAAACTCCGCCGTGGGTAGAAAATCCAGCCAGTCATCCTGCAGGTAACTAATATAGCACCGCAAATATTGTTCTAAAGTCTGGTTGGTTCGCTCAGTCTGTCCATTACTTTGTGGATGAAAAGCTGAAGACAGATTTACATTAATACCTAGAATAGAACAAAAATATTTCCAAAAATGAGATGTAAACTGCACTCCCCTGTCAGAAATTACTTCATCAGGCACTCCATGCAAGCGAAATATTTCCCGAATAACAAGGTCAGCAGTCTGTTTAGCTGAAGGGAGACCACGAGCTGGTATGAAATGACTCATCTTGGTTAACCGGTCCACAACAACAAGAATAGTAGTGTGTTCCTTAGAGGGAGGTAGTTCCACAATAAAGTCCATGGATATAGATCCCCAGGGACGATGAGGAATCGGAAGAGGCTGAAGCAAGCCAACAGGGGATGAGCGAGGAGTCTTATGTCTGGCACATACATCACAAGAGGACACATACTTCTTAACATCCTCATAATATTTAGGCCACCAAAAGGATCGGGTAAGTAGTTCTTGTGTCTTTCGGATTCCTGGATGACCTGCTGGTTTAGAGTCATGGTAGAGGCGTAAAACGTCCAGTCGCACTGATTCTGGAACAAACAGACGTTGTTGAAAAATCCAAAACCCATTAAGCATGGTCATATGAAGATCACGAGGAGGATCACGAAAAACTGGATCTTTAGAGTAGCCCTTTTTAATGCGAGACATTAGATCAGAAGGAAAGGTAACTCCTAAAAATCTGCTCTCCGGCAAGATGGTGGCCTTGGTTACTGTAGTATGGAGGGGGTCAGCTATCCTAGACAAGGCATCTTGCCATTTCTGGAACCAGGGCGGTATGAAATAAAAAAAATTAAACCTTGAGAAAAATAGGGACCAGCGTGCTTGTCTGGCTGACAGTCTCTTAGCGGATTGGATACATTCCAGATTTTTGTGATCTGTGAGGACAGTAATTGGATGGGTGGCTCCCTCCAAGAGATGTCTCCATTCAGCGAAGGCAGCTTTTATAGCCAAAAGTTCTTTATTCCCTATGTCATAATTTCTTTCTGCTGGTAACATCTGGCGGGAATAGAAGGCACATGGATGTAACAACATCTTAGGTCCAGTCCTTTGAGACAGTATAGCCCCAACAGCTGAATCAGAAGCATCTACCTCTACAGTAAATGACAATTCTGGCTGAGGATGTACCAAGATAGGGTCAGATGTAAACAGAGTCTTTAATCTGGAAAATGCAGTGTCAGCCTTATTGGACCACTGAAAAGGAGTCACTTTACGTGTAAATTCAGTGATCGGTGTAATAACGGCAGAGAAATTCTTAATGAAACGCCTGTAAAAATTGGCAAACCCCACAAATCTCTGTATATCTTTTTCATTCTTGTGGATGGGCCAGTCCAGCACAGCTTTAATTTTACTTGCGTCCATACTTAAACCTTTAGGAGTTATTACATACCCCAGGAACTGAATTTCTGTTTGTTCAAACTCACATTTTTCCAGTTTAATGTATAGGTGGTGAGTACGAAGGCGCTCAAGAACAATGCAGACCTGTTTTCTGTGATTTTCAAGATTATCAGAAAATATCAGGATATCATCCAAATATGCCACAACAAACTGATCCAGGAGATCCCGTAGTACATCATTGATTAGATGCTGAAAAGTTGAAGGGGCATTACAAAGCCCAAATGGCATTACTACATATTCTTAATGTCCGTACCTGGTTCTGAAAGCTGTTTTCCATTCATCATTTGGCCTTATGCGAACCAGATTATATGCCCCCCGTAGATCAAGCTTTGTAAATATTTTAGCTGAACGAAGTCTCTCCAGAAGTTCAGGAATGAGAGGCAAGGGATAACGGTTTTTAACAGTGATTTTATTAATGTCCCTGTAATCGACACATGGCCGTAGACTGCCATCTTTCTTTTCTACAAAGAATATAGGAGCTCCTGCTGGAGAAGTGGATGGTCGAATAAAGCCTTTGGCAAGATTTTCTTGTATGTATTCACGAAGTGCTTTCAATTCAGGCTCAGAAAGGGAGTATATACGGCCAAATGGGATAGCAGCTCCAGGTAGCAGCTCTATGGGGCAATCATAAGGCCTGTGAGGTGGAAGCTGATCAGCATTCTTCTTATCACAGACATCTGCAAAATCCTGATATTGTAGCGGAAGCTTAGTTAAGTTTGTAGCAACCATTTCATTAATTGTTGTGGTAACAGGTGTCGCCTTAGAGGGTTGACAATTCATTAAGCAGTGTTCTGAAGGAAAGGACAAAGTTCTAGTCTTCCAATCAATCTGTGGGTTATGCAGAGCAAGCCAGGGTATACCCAAAATCACTGGAAACTGTGTTGAGGAAATTAGGTGGAAAGATATAGACTCATGGTGATTCACTTCCAGTATCAATTTTAAGGGCACAGTCTCGTGTGTAACCGGGCCTGACGTAAGTGGAGAACTGTCTACTGTTTCCATTAACACAGGTGAAGATTTAGGGATAGACTGAATTTTATTTCCTGCTGCAAATTTAATGTCCATAAAGTTTCCGCCTGCTCCGGAATCTATCATAGCTGTAGTTGAAATTTTATTATCACCATATTGCAAAGTGATAGGCACCACCAAATGAGGATGTTGAGTCATCATACCTTCTTCACCCTGAGCCAGAGAAAACAAGGGTTGTGTGACAGAATCCATTTGGTCTGAAATCTGGGATTGGTGTTGAATCTGTGCACCCTCAGCAGTCATAGCTATTGTTCTTTTAGACTTGTTAGGGCAATTGATGGCATAATGCCCTGCACTACCACAATACAGGCATAAGTTGTGAGTGCGTCGCCACGGTTTTTCTTCATTGGATAATGGCCCTCTTATTAGATCTACCTGCATAGCCTCAGGTTCAGAGTCTGTATGTGTTTGTGGGGTCGGAGTAGAAATTCTTGAATAGAAAGTAGGAGTAGCACTTGGTTTAAAAGAGCCCTGTCTTTCCAATCTTCTTTCTGAAAGTCTCCGATCAATACAGATAGCCAACCGCACAAATGCATCAAACTCAACAGGAAGATCAACATGAGCTAGCTCATCTTTTATAGCTTCTGAGAGACCCCTTCTGAAGTGGAACCTCTGGGCTGATTGGTTCCAAGTAGTATCAGTAACCCACTGTCTGAATTCAGCAGCATATACAGCCACAGAGCGCCTCCCTTGATGTAAATGAAGGAGAGTGGCTTCTGCTGTAGCACAGCGATTGGGATCATCAAAAACTAGGCACATGGCCTCAAGAAAGTCTTTTACATTTGCCAAGATTGGACTGTCCTGTTCCAGAAAAGGGGAGCCCCAGGCCAGGGCTTCATCTTTGAAGAGGGAAAAAATAAATCCCACCTTCTCTCTTTCAGATGGAAAACGGTTAGGTAACATCATGAAATGCAAACGGCATTGATTTAGGAAACCCCTGAATTTTTTGCGGTCTCCTCCAAATTTTTCTGGTAGAGGCAAGCGGGCATCTTGTGCAGGTGTAACAGTAGTAGTAGCAGCAGCCGCAACATCATGTGCCCTGTAGCTGGTAAGCTCACTATGCATTGATCGAACTTCATTTTGCAGTTCAGCTACCTGATCCTGCAGCACTTGAATGGTCTGTGCCTGGGTCTGCATAGTTCTTGTATTAAAAGCAACCTGCTGGGCCAATGCAGAATCTGATCCGACGGTCTCCATGAATGGGCCAGATTATTCTGTAATGATATTGATGTTACAAAGTTTTGGAGTCCAGTAGTCAGATCAGCAATGTTTTCTGCCAGAGGTAGCCACTCGTTACCCAGGTGGTTGAGCCCCTGAGCCTTGAGTGGCCTTCTGGTCATCTTAAGCAGAGATGGGAGACTGGAACAGTAAGATGATAATCGTAGTGAGGCAAGCCGAGGTCAGTGGGAAGGAGAAGCAGCAAAGTCAAAACAGTCCAAATTCAGCAACAGGAAGGAGAAACAGGAACATGCTTGATTAGAGAGTACAGGAACCACAATAATCTGGCAAAGGTACAGAGACAGGAAGTGGTTTTTATAGGCCAAGAACCAGACACCTGACCAGACACAGCTGAAGTGAGTTGTCACTGATAACCTTGACTCTACAAGCAATGGTATAAGATCTCAGGTAAATTTGCAAAAGGCAGGCTGGTATACTGGTAAGGAAAAGGTTTAGCACCATGTAAACCAGGGTTCGAAACCCAGCAGAGTCAGTTCCTCACAACTACACATACAACCAATCCACATCCATTTAAATTCACACTGTGCAAAGACAGCTTTATTATCACACACACACTGACCCATCAGAAGAACTGGAAAGTTGTTTGTATTTAATATAGTTGCTGTTATTTCAAATTTGACTCTCCCTTGCCCCAGGCTGCCTGCTTCTCCTCTGCTCCAGGCTCTCCCTTGTTCTTCCTCTGGCCCAGGCTCCTTTCTTCTCCTCTGCCCCAGGCTCTCCCTGGTTTTCACAGTGCACATACACACTGACACACATACAGATTGTGACGGACCGCCTAGCACCCTGACCGGCGACCTCAGTCAATTTCTTCCTAGTACTTGTGAGCACTGTAACGGACCGTTTTGCACAAAAGGGGAAAAAACCGTTTAGGCGATCGACCCCCTTTTCGGAGATGCAGGCACAGCTACTGCAGAACACCAAACACACGAACCGCCAATAAGTGAATGCTCCAAACTCCCGAATGGCATCCAATATAGCACTCCAAATACACGAACAGGAACCATACGAATTGCTGCTACCAGACGAATAGGAAAAGCATCCAAGCGGCTTACACTCCTAGCAATCAGTCTCTATCAGCATTCAGTAAATCCCCCCAAAGACGAGACAAGGCTCCGTGTTGAGGGTCAAGCAGTGGTCTGTTTAATGAGGGCTACCTGCCCAGTATTTATGCAGGTCTCCCACCTGGTGGACACTCCCCTAGGGGACCAAATGGGAGACTGTGACAAGGGACAGACAATTAGACAAATAGGACACACAGTCACAGTATCTCCCACAATGCATCCTGGCTTCCTCCCCTCTGCCCTGGGAGATAATTGGGAAGTAACTCAATTATCTCCCAAGACAAAGGCAAAACTCCATTACACATGTGGGGACACAAAACCAGCATTATACTTTAAAATACACAAAGTAACATTTATTACACAAAACACAGACATGTAACATATCCCCAGATAGCTCAGGTCTGAGTGCACATTATTAGGTGAATGGCACTCAGACCACACGAATACAGTTTAATCACCACGGAGCCAAAGTCTTTACAGTCAGTTTCATACGAATGGGCTCCATGGGATTCCTATCTGGGGTATAACATATTTGAACAAAACTACCGAACACCGGGCCGTTCGTGCACTTCCACCGAACAAGAAGGGAGGTCGGCGGCTTCAGCGGTGTTCGCATAAAACTGTGTCCGGTTTTAGTTCCATGAGAATAGAGGCGAACACCGCTGTGCATTCATATGTTTAAAATGGCCGCGACCTCATGTTCGGGATACGAATGGCGGCCGCCCAGTATTCATCAATTAAGCTGCGGTTAACCGCAGCTTCAGAGAGGTTAATTGCCGGCACACTCCAGCTCCCAGGTGGTCTATTCATTCGTGCGGTTGTTCAGTAGATTGAAACTACCGAACAACCGGCAGAAAAGCACGAATACAGCTTTTCTGCAGGCAAAATAAAGTCTTTTAAAAGGGGGCCATAGTCCAAAGGCAGCAGGCGAGCAACCAGGCTTCTCCAATGCAATGTGGCGAGATTGGTCTCGTCACAAGCACCATAAGCACGGTACTGGAACACCATAACCACAGTAAACCCCACGCCATCCTCCACCCACTCAGGACCCAAGACCAGGACCCAGCTTCCAGTGGGTAGGCCTTTCTTAATCCAGAGAGTATAGCAGGAACAGATCTTAGAAGAGCTAGTGATTATACACAGGGTAGTATTGTGATATAGCAATCCCCAGAGTGTATGTAGTTCTCCAATCCCCCAAACATGAGCCAAGACTTCATGAAGGGGTAAAGCATTCTGTTTAATGGAAGTCACAGCTGGCCTTTTATGCAAGTCCCCAAGCAAAGTTTACGCCCACATGGACCTTGTTGGGGACAGGGACACAAAGCTTACAAACCAATCAGAATAGTAATTAAATGTATGACACTCCCACATACAATACAATAAGCTTTCCCCTTTACTAAGTGTAGTGGTACAATGGAGACAGGCTTGGAGACTATGGTGAGGACTAATAGAAAGCAGTTGTTGAGGGTATTCTTTCATAAGAGGTGTGGAGCTGGACAATGGTGGTCTTGGGAGATGTCTTCCGGGAGCTACTGCTCACAGAGACAGGAGACGTATTTGTAATATTGTTAAGTGAGCAAAACAGGAAGGGGGATTGGATGTATTTGTCCATCTAGGGACAAATGAACTGGCTTGCAATGAGGTTTCAGAGGTAAAGGAAGTTTTTAGTGTTTTTGCCAATGATATACGGCAGGTTGCTTCCACACTGTCATTCTCTGAAGTTCTGCCTGTGCATAACACTCAGAACGACAGGCGGATGCGCATTAGGGATTTTAACTAATGGCAACTGATAATGTAGAGTTAGTCGCTGTTACTGAGACATGGTATAATGAGAAAAATTTACTGGGACATAGCAATACCAAGGTACTCTTTATATAGAAAAGACAGAGAAGGCAAGAACAAGGGAGGGGTGGTCCTGTATGTGAAGGATAGCATAAATTCTAGCCTAATAAAAGTTAGTAAGGTGAACATAGAGTCCATTTGGGTTACGTTAGAATTTGGTAATGACACATTAACTTGTGTGTGATTTATAGGCCCCAGGACAAATAGAAGAGTTAGCTAATCTACTGTAATGTTCACTAGGGAACCCTAACTTGCAGACAGGACAGAGTAGAGAAAATTGCAATACCGCTCCTTAGAATGGGGAGTTATGCAAAAAGGGATAGTCAAAACACTAGCCGAGGTCAAGGGAAATAGAGAGACAGAATAACGAGAGACAAAGCCAAATACCAGTAACCAGGGAATCAACATAACAAGTTCAATGCTCAATGGTAAACCAAAGACCACAATAGGGCGCTGAGGCAAGGGAGAGGTTAGCTTATATACACACAGGGTCTATCTGATTGGCTAGTTTCCAATTAGTGTTAACCACAACACGTAGGAGGAGTGGTCTCTGAGGTCATCACTGTGTGCCGGGTCACATGACTGGGTGCAGCACACATATAAGGAAGCTGCTCTGGAGCGTCAGACACACTGCCAGTCTGGAAACAGGGACCAGATGACGCTGCTCGCTGTGATGAGGTAAGCAAGGTTGCCGTAAGCGGCGTGGGGGCAGGGGACCTGACACAACCCTTCTCCCCTCTGATGACTGTCAGGAGGACGGGAAACCAAAGGTTTCAAGGGAAAATTAGCATGGGAGGCCCGAACAAGACGGGAGGTGTTCAAATCAGAGGCCGATACCCTGGTATGCTCCTATGGGCCGTAACCCTTCCAGTTATCCAGGAGCTGCAAGGCGCCCCTGAAGAAGCGGGAGTCGAGAAGGGATTGCACCTCGTACAACCGGACCAGGCCACCTAACAGGCTTTGAATACCAGTTACACAGGAGGGGCTTCAGAAGGGACGTGTGAAACGTATTGGGGATGCGCAGGGACGGAGGCAAGTCCAGAGGGTAAGAGACAGGATTAACCCTGCATAAGACTTTATAAGGCCCAATATATTTGGTGCCAACTTCTTGGAGGGGACATGGAGGCGTATTTTTTTTTTTTTTTGTGGACAGCCATACTCTGTCACCCGACATATAAACGGGAGCCGCAGCCCTGGGATTCCACCGCACGTGTAAGAGCAAGGTGGACACGGTCCCACCAAAGCGGGTATTCCCTTGTCAGAGAATACACCAGAAAGGATGCTAGGTTGTTCACTGTAAGCCACCTGAAAAGGACTCAAGCCAGTGGAGGCATGGGAGGCCATGTTTCTGGCAAACTCAGCCCCGTTTGATTGTGGGTGATAGGATGAGGAAAAGGACAAGGATATACCCATTTCAGTATAGAACCCCCTACAGAATTGTGAGATGAACTGAGGACCACTGTCAGAGACAATATCGATGGGTATGCCATGAAGCCGGAATTCCCTTTTTTGCGAAGACATCCACTAATTGCGCAGCAGAAGGAAGCTTCTTCAGCGGAACAAAGTGAGCCATCTTAGAGAACCTGTCGGTTACCATCAAAATGACTGTATGAATGAATAATGAATGTATGTTCGGGTTGGAGTTGGGCTATTTAATGGAGCATTTGGAAAGGCTGCAGGGTAGCCAATCAACAAGCATTTGACTTGTGTGCCCTTAGAAGCCATCACAGCCATGCCTACTAATGGCAAGGCTGTGATTGGCCAGTGCAGCATGTGAGCTATCTACCAAAAGTCTGAAAGACCTAAATTGGTCTTTCAGCCACATTTACTATTACTAAGTAAAGAGTACGTAGTATTAGTAAATTCAGCCCCTACTTGCTTTACTGCAAGCAGGGGCGTGTCTAGTAAACAGTGAGCAGCCACTGGCTGCTCACTGTAAAAATAAATAAAAAATAAAGTAAAAACCTATTGATCCCCTCCCCTGAACAGTGGGTGGGGGCCCTAAAGTAAAATAAGGGGGGGACCTATTGTCCTCCCCCCGGCCCCCATCCCTGAGCGGCGGTTGGGGGCCCTAAATAACAATGGGGGGGACCTACTGTCCTTCCCCCCGGCCCACACCCCTAAGCGGTGGGTGGGGGACCTAAATAACAATCAGGGGGGCTACTGTCTTCCCCCTGGCCCCTACCCCTGTGTGGTGGGTGGGGGCCCTAAATAACAATGGGGGGACCTACTGTCCTTCCCCCCCGGCCCCAACCCCTGAGCGGTGGATGGGGGCCCTAAATAACAATCAGGGGGGCTACTGTCTTCCCCCTGGCCCCTACCCCTGTGTGGTGGGTGGGGGCCCTAAATAACAATGGGGGGACCTACTGTCCTTCCCCCCCGGCCCCAACCCCTGAGCGGTGGATGGGGGCCCTAAGTTAAAATAAGGGGGACCTATTGTCCTCCCCTTGGCCCCCACCCCTGGTTGGTGGGTGGGGGCCCTAAATAAAATTTAACCCCCCCCGTCACCCTCCTCCCCCCAAAAATAACCCCTACCTACCCCTCTCATCCTAAAAATAATGAGGGGGGACCCTTATCTAAATACCTGTAAAAAAAAAAAAAAAAATTAAGTTTACCATTTGATGTCTTATTTATTTTAAAAAAGTGCAAAAAAATAAATAAATCAATTTTCACCCATGGAGGGCTCCGCGCAGACTTATAAAGCCTTGACCGCCCTGCAATTAGGCTCAGAGCATTCTGATTGGTGGGTTTAGGCCATAGAGTGCTCTGACAGGTAAATGAAGAGACTGACAGGTAAGTCTCTACATTTACCTGTCACAGCACTCTGATTGGTTAGCTTGAAATCCACCAATCACCATGCTGTGTAATTTGACTCATAACACTCTGATTGGCGGATTGAAAGTAATCAATCAGAGAGTTATGAGTCAAATCACAGCGTGGGAAAATTCCAAAGAACTTTCCCACGCTGTGCAAAATGACACAAAGCACGTGTCTGTTATTATGGATTTTTATTTGGCCTTTTTTGGGGCTGAAAAAAGAAGATTTCAGAAGAAAGAAGACATCAAATGGTAAGTGTTTTTTTTTTTTTTGTAAAAATTCATAAATTTTTATTTAGGGCCCCCAAATTTAGGGGTCAGGGGGAGAACAATAGATATCCTTATTGATATTTAGGGCCCCCACCCACCGCTCATTGGTGGGGGATGGGGGGGAGTAGGACAATAGGTCCCCCCTCATTCTTATTTAGGGCCCCCTCCCACCACTTAGGGGTGGTACCCGGGGGGGAGGACAGTAGGTTCCCCCCCTCATTGTTATTTAGGGCCCCCGCCACCGTGCAGGGGTGGGGGCTGGGGGGGAGGACAGTAGTTCCACCCTCATTGTTCCCCCCTCATTGTTATTTAGGGCCCCCGCCACTGTGGAGGGGTGGGGGCTGGGGAGTAGGACAATAGGTTCCCCCCCCTCATTCTTATTTAGGGCCCCCACCCACCGCTTAGGGGTGGTACCCGGGGGCGGAGGACAGTAGGGTCCCCCCTCATTGTTATTTAGGGCCACCGTGCAGGGGTGGGGGCCGGGGGGAGGACAGTAGTTCCCCCCCCTCATTGCTCCCCCCTCATTGTTATTTGGGGCCCCCGCAACCGTGCAGGGGTGGGGGCCAGGGGGAGAACAATAGATATCCTTATTGATATTTAGGGCCCCCACCCACCGCTCATGGGTGGGGGCTGGGGGGGTAGGACAGAAGTCCCCCCCCATTCCCCCTCATTGTTATTTAGGGCCCCCGCCACCATGCAGGGGTGGGGGCCGGGGGGGAGGACAGTATAGTTCCCCCCTCATTGTTATTTAGGGCCCCCACCCCTAATTTTACTTTAAGGCCCATACCTGCCGTTCAGGGGTGGGGGCCAATAGGTTTTTTTGGGGGGTTTACAGTGGGGGGTTTACAGTGAGCATCAATCGTGCTTACCAAGGACCATCAGCAGACACCATAAGCACTGCAGACCCCACAAACTGCCGCAGCTTGTCTGGGGTCTCATCGTCTCCTACCCACCGAATGCATATTTTCATGCCCAAAACAGTTCCAGAGAATTAGGCTGTGCAGCCGGTCTATTTCCAATAGTTTAAATACCGTTCGAATTTCCGAATGAACTGGTGAATGGTCATAGTCTATGTGTGTCCCTGGTTCGTGGGCTCCAATGTACCGAACGCAGCTGAGTTTATATGAAAATGAAACGAATGGCTGGAAGTCCCAGCGGTGTTTGTGCAGTCGAGTGGCCAAAAACAGTTCCATACATTCAACGACAAAACACCGCTGGCCTTTCAACAGTTTAAGATGGCTGCCGCTATGTGTTTGTACATACAAACGCCGACCCCCCAGCCGTTCATCAATTAAGATGCAATTAATCTACAGTTAACCACGGCTTCTGGGAGGTTAACAAGCAGCACACTCCACTTGCGGGTAGTCCGGTTGTTCGTCAGTTTGTTCGGTAACCGAACACCATTATCACAATCCCTTTGGTAAGTCCCATTCACTGAACCAGTGTAGGGAAAAGACACAAAAGACATGAACAACAGCCTTTCCATAGTCCTGAACCAAAGTCTAGTACAGGGGCCATAAAAGGCAGGCTATTAATCCTCTCCAAAAACCAGTGGTGAAGTTGTTTTCGTCACACATCTTCCCTTTTCGGGCGAGACCAACCACCTTCTGTTGGTCGCTGCCTGAGCTAGTCAAGCAACCCACCCACAACAAGCACTGGACCTGGTGACGCCTGTAGCCCATCTCTGTCCTGTATGTCCCCAGCGAGCAAGGGGGCATCTGGTCCTTCTGGTCTCCCTTGCACTCCCCAGCATGGAGCTGTAGTTCCTTGGTGGGCAGAAGCCAACTGCGCTCTGCCCTGATGCCAGCTCTTCTGCTGGAAGGGGGCCAGTGGGCTTTTCAGTCTTATTTACTGACCCCAGTACCTGGTTGGGAGTTGGCTGTGGAGGGGAGAAATCACTTACTCCCTGGGATGCATGCTGCTGCTGGGGAGGGACCGGTTGTCTCCTCTCTCTATAACTCCAGCTGTAGCTGGGGATCTGGGTCAGATGCCCAGCATCCTGGAAGGGCCGGTAGAGAGACCTCGATATCCTCCCAGCTGAAGGGCTCTAGGCCTGGACCTGCCACCCTGCTTTCCTGCGGTACCTCCAGGGTACGTTGGGACTGACTGGAGCTGAGCAGATTGGTGATCTTGTTCCAGATCCCATTCCTGGTTGTTACAGTTGCCTCCGGTCGCCTCCGGTCTTGCGGGAGGTTGGACCGCTTGGATGTCCTGGTTCCCAAACTTGAAGAGTCGAACTCTGCTTCAATCGGCAAAACCCTGTAAGTGTAGCTATAGCAGAGCTATAGAGAGTCGAGGCTGCGAGTTGAGGGTAAAACGAACTGAGTTTAATGGCACACAGGCATCACTATTTATGCAACACCCCAGGTCCAGGGACAGCCCCCTCTGGACCTGATGGGATAAAGGGACAATATGAGCAGTTGACCAATAGTAACACAATGTATCCTTTGAAATTGTTACCACCCAGCTTGGAGATAATGAGTCCAATGATTGGTTATGTAATTATCTCCAAGCGCCCAAAATCCCACGTTTTATTACAACATAGAAAACTTATTAAAATTACATAACTTTAATACTTTAACAGACATATCTCCCATTCCACCGTTCATTATGTAGCCCAGTTCTAAGCGCAGCAGATGGACGAATAGCGCTCAGAACTCACGGACGGTAGTCTTCTCGATATAAAGTCCATTCGTGTCTTTTGTCCCGAACACGCCATGTTTTCAGGTTGATAGATGGAGAACAGGACTTGGACCTAAAACCCCTGGAACAAGTAGCGGCTGAACATTTACGCAAATACCGCTCACAGGATGGTTGTCTTAGCCCATCGTGAACCGAACGGAGACCGCCATGAAAGGGGGTACTTAACCTGCGGTTAACCACAGCTTCAACGTTCTAATTGGGAACACACGCCACAGATCCTAAGCCACAAAGCAAAATATGAGACACCAGGAAGCAAAGCCCGAAGCAGGACAAACCAACAAGGCCACTGGTAAATAAGACCACTGGTAAATAAGACAGATAAAGGAACACTGAACCAGAACACAGGATCAGGAATGCAGGACCAGGCAGACACCGGAACGCAGGACCAGGGGGACACAGGAACATAAGACCAAGAAGACACGAGAACACAGGATACAGGATCAAGGAGCGAAGAGTCAGAATCTCAGGAACCAGGAAACAAGAACCACGGAATAAGAAACAGGAGACAAGAGACAATGATCTGACCAGGAGTGAGGGGAGAAACCAAACTATATAGGTGCTAAAGAAGGACCAGGTGAAGTGCTTAACGAAAAGAAATTAGGAACAGTGCCAAACAAAGATAGTGGTGAATGTGGGTACTGCATGAGGGCAAATCAACTAAGGAGTGTTGTGACAGATACTTGACAACCATGTACCTCTATCTACAAAATGGAATACACGTGTATTCAGTTATATGAATGACAACCACACAGGGAAAGCACTTGAACTAATTTCTCATTTTTGGTTAACAACTAGGGGTGGTCGGTGATTATGGGCTGTTAACAAGGAGACCACACAGCGTTAGTTCGGTAAAATAATAGGGGGTGTACGGACAGCCGAACAAAAGGGAATTAAAGTATATTCAAACTAATCCATTCCTCTACAGTGGTCTTACACAAGATCCATACATTAGTGTTAGTACTAGTTCCCCACAGACATAATAAAGGGACACTGTAGGCACCCAGGCCACTTCAGCTCATTGAAGTGGTCTTGGTGCAAATTCTCATCACCCTTAACCCTGAGCATGTTATTATTGCAGTTTTTAAAAACTGCAATAATTACCTTGCAGGGTTAACTCCTCCTGCAGTGACTGTCTACCAGCCACTAGAGGGACTTTCAGGCTTGAAGGTGACTTTTGGCCTCTTAAGTGACGCTGGATGTCCTCACGCTATGCATGAGGACCTCCAGCGTCACCGGAATCCCCATAGGAAAGAATTGAATAATGCTTTACTAAGGGGAAATCCTAATGCCATTGCCGCACATGTGCATTAGGTCTTCCCCGTCAGCAGCCGGCGGCAAGGGAGGAGCATGGGCGTAGCTGAGCTGGACCAAAGTAAGTGACAGAAGACCTTCTGCACCAAGGGGTGGGGGGGGCTGTTTCCCCACGCGGCCCCAAGGTTCACCAAGGTTGTCAGAACCTTGGGGATCTTTGGTATCGTGCTCAGGGACGGTGTGGGGAAACACCGGTGTATAAACTGACATAGCGTCCTGCCCACATAGGGGCATGGATGCCTATCTACACTAGAGTGGCCCCTCCTCATGGGAGGATCCGCACTCCCTTTCCCCCCCTGCTTAAGCACAGACCACCCTGGGCTCTATGCTCAATTGTTTTATGGACTTCCTAAAGGTCACAAGCCTGTTCCTGCCTTGGTTAACAAATTCAAGTCTGTTCCTACCTTTGTTAGCCCCTTTAAGCATGTTTCTGCCTTGGTTAATCCTTAAAAGCCTGTCCCTGCTTTGGTTAACCCTTATACAACTGTCCCTGTGAGGTTAATCCAGAAACAGTTGTGGTAAACTCTCGCCTGACTGATCTAGTGCTGGACCATCTGGTAAAACCTTGTTTATTTGCTTAACCTGTTAAAGACTTTATATTATATTTGTTAAATCTACCTGGATTGTCAGCTATATTTTTTACTTTGTTTGCTGGTCCTCATTCTGCATTCTTTGATCCTGTACTGGGACATTTTAGTTATACCATTTTGCCTTATCAATAAAGATTTTCAGTTTAGTGAGTGTCTGTTCAAATCTCTGCATACTGGCATTCAACACAAAGCTGTGACAGCCGCGAACTCGTCTGATTACAATTTTGTGTCTGTTAGTCCACCCTTTGCACAGTGCTGAGTAATTTCTTTGCGCTTTATAAATACTAATTTATAAATGGGCTTGCTGTGATATTTATTAGTGGGCAAACTTACTGTATTGCACTGGAAGACTTGATGCCGAAAAAAGTGTTTGCTGAATGGTTTTTTTTAAATAAAATATTATTCTTTTATTTTGATCCTGGGTTACTTTTGGTAGTTAACAGGTATTCCAGTTGGCATATATATTAACACAAAAAATCCTCTCAAGTACACAGTGTTACTATTCTTTGTTTTTACTTTTTGTTTGTTTATACTTTGTGAGATTTCACAGGAATATATTTTATTACTACAATGTCCTGGATCCTGTGGCCAATATTGGCACCATTTTGGCCTTTCACACAGAGCATAGTACAGCTCTGGGACACGTGAGTTTTCAGTCCAACCCTATCCTATTGTTTTACAACTTTTACAGGTCACACCATACTTGCTGTTTTATTTATTTATTGTAGGTCTTTGAAACCATTTTGTGTTATCTGCATATATCGAAATCTACAGACGTTTATCTAAGATATTTGCCATACACCTTGTTTGCACTGGATTTTTATTTTCACTGTATTATATTCCACTGGTATATATATTTTTCTATTGTTACTGTGGCATTTATTAATTGGAAAACTTACTGTGATATTAATAAATAACATCACAGTAAGTTTGCCCATTAATAAATACCTTAGTAAGTAATAAATACCTTGGTAACTATGCCCGTTAATATATACCACAGTAACTTTTCCTGTTAATAAGTATTACATTATGTTTGCTCCTTAATAAACAAGCATACATACTGTGGTGTTTATTAAATTAAAATCTACTGAATTTATTACTTGGCACCTGACTTCACATAGGTTAAATGGGCCAACTGACTGTGGCATGTTCTGTGTATGCATTTTATGACTACTATGTTGAGGAGCACTGGTATGTTTTTTTTTTATATATATATATAACGCTGTAATACATTGAAGCCTTCTTGAGTAGAGAAATGTTTTAATAATATGAATGACCACAGTTAGCAGCATGGTTTAAGGGATCTGTCTTTATTGGTTTTATAGTCTATAAACTCAATAGCTTATTACCTATTTTTATTTAGGAGTATAACTTAAGTATTTTTTGAGTGTAAATCTACTAAAATGTTGATAAAATGTGTACATTGAAGTATATCAATGATAGAAGTACACTTAGTTATATATGTGACTTACATTGTACTTTTTGGAATAATTTTTCTTTATAAGGGTTCTAACATACATAACACACACAGTATGCACTTTAATGTACATAATAGCAATTAGTATCACTTTATAGATTAATGATGGCACTTTATTGCATTTAACACACTCACTCACTTTATTGTATATAATACAGTTGCACTTAGCACTTTTTTCAGCACTTATTAATTAAGTGTTATTTATACATTATTTTATTATACATTAGGAATGAATATCTCTTTAAAGACTTAAAGCAGTGCTTTATTATACATTAGGAATGAAAGCACTTTATTATACATTAGGAATGAATATCTCTTTAAAGACTTAAAGCAGTGCTTTATTATACATTAGGAATGAATATCTCTTTAAAGACTTAAAGCAGTGCTTTACAGCACGCATATTTTCACATCAGTTCACATTACATTCACTTTATGTGCACTTTACTGTATATAAAAGCAAGGAATATCTCCATAGATTAATAGTAGCACATTAATGTATGTTAATGTATATTAGTTTTTTTACTGTATATAACATGTTGAACTCAACACTTTATGTATATAATAGTAACCAATAACTTTTGTAGGTAGCACTTTATTGTACATATATTCATATTCGTGCACTTTAATATGTAACATGTATTTATGAAATTTAATCATTATTATAATATCTGAGTAGATTAATATTCTCATCATTGAATATCTATGCATATTAGTTATGAGCTATGTGTATATAATGGGCTAAGATTCAGTGCTTATGCACATATGAGTAGTTGTGGTTCTATAATAGAATTTAATTGAGATGTTTTGCTTATGCCATGCTGTTTGTGGTTTCAACTTGTTTTAATTTAATCTAAGTGGTCTGATCACCGTGGACCCTCCCAAGCGTCCTGGAAGATCATTCCGTTGCCTGGGAGCTTGTATACATAGCGGGTAACCCAGGCAACGGATGATGACGCGAGCACGCCACTTCCGGGTATTGGCGTGTTCGCGCATGCGCAATCCAGGGTGAGAGACGCCGGGAGATCGGTCGCACAGGTGGTGAGTATTTTCAAAGATTTAGTGATCAGTCTGTTTTGCTATTTAAATGCAATTGTTTGTAAATGCAATTTGTGTATTGAACTGATCCTGATGAAAGCCACGAGTGATGGCTGAAACGTTGATGACTACAGATTTGTTTTAAGAATATCGCAATAAAGAAGAACTTTTAACATTACTACAGACCGTGAGTGCAAGCCTTATTTTTGGAATACTCTATATTGTTTGGCTATGGCTATTATGCACCCGGCATTTTTTGTACTTTGAAAGTGTGTGTGCAGGGTACCAGTGCAAGTTATATAATAGGAAGTTTACTGGCAGTCAAATTCCTAACCCATGCACCTGCAGTTTACAGATTGTCTACCTGCTGTTTTGAGAGCAGAGTAAACAGGCTGATTTAAATCAGAGAAATTTTTTTTTCACTATGGATCAAACAGATGATTTTATGCTACAAGCAGGGGGATATGCTGAGCAGGCAGAAACCCTTCATTTCACTCAAGAAGAAGCACAAGCTATACTCTGGGTACAATCTAGTACAGAATTTCCATGCAATATAACCACTAAAGATCTGTACTTCCAACTTTTAAAGCTACAGAGGAAGCGGATTGATTTGGACCTTCATGGATTGTTCCTCTCCGATTATTATAAAGCAAAGAGGATTCCCAGGGGGTTCCGTATTATGAATATACCTACTATTGGTAGATCTAAAGCCAAGGTTTGTCGAGATTGGATAGGAGTACTTAATAAGGCATCATTAGATCTTATGCTAATTATAATCCAGGATGTGAAAGCTGAAATGGATATTGTTACACGAAAAATATTAGACATTGAAACAGAACATGCCATACTACTAGCTACTTTGGAAGGCACGAAGATGCTAGATAAATTAAAAGAGGATATGTTGAAATACAAAAATGACTTGATTAAATTCAAGAAACAAAAATTTGAATATGTACAACAGGATTATATGAGGCACCGTGTCTACAAGTGGTTAAGTGGGGCTAACCAACAGAGACCTAGAAGATTCCGCAAAAGAATCGTGCGCCCCAAGGCTTATACGATAGATGTCACATCTGGGGAATCGGCATCAGATACGGATTTACAAGGTGAAGGTGAAGCTTTTTTAGAGACCACAGTAACCGGTACTACAACGAGAAGCAGAGGCAGAGGCACAAACGGCGCAGAACTAGGAGAGGGCATAAGGGGAAGAACCAATTCCCGTGGGAGACCACCACTGAGACGGTAGTGCCTGTATTCAACCTGTCTCATAGAACATTGCATAAAGAGGAGATTGATATCCTCAAATTGGGATTGTCATTTGTTCCTGAGACCAATCCAAATAGTTTCACTTGGAATGTGGAACTATTTAGTTTTGGAAGAACTATGCGTTTGAAAGATTATTTTAATAAACCATTTACGTATCAATCTAATGAAAATTAAGTGCTAACACGGTTCAAACCAAGATCTAATTTTGATCCGCAAAATAATCGGGCAAGTATCAAAACATTTCTGTCTACTGTCCAACTCGAATCTGCAGAAGCATTGAAAAAGCCAAGTGTGTCACGTAAGAATTTAAGTAAAAAGCAACACCTACTTCTAAACAATCTAGCACAGGATTCATCCATCGTTATACGCCCCGCGGATAAAGGCGGGGGCATAGTTATAATGGACTATGACAAATATGCTGAAGAAGTTAAGACAACTGAGAGACGTGAATACATATCAAGAATTGGATGGTGATCCAACACATATGGTACAAGCAAGGATAGAAGAGATACTGATTATGGGTCTGAGAGCAAATTACATAGACCAAAATCTATACGCATACTTTGTCCAAAAATTTCCTAGGACACCCATTATGTACACGATACCAAAAATACATAAAAACCAAACTGAACCACCGGGAAGACCTATAGTATCGGCGGTGGGTGGAGTCCTGGAACCGATTGGGAGATGGCTGGATGCACAATTTAAGGAAACAGTCTTGCAACTGCATACGTGTATTAAGGATACACCCTCACTTTTGGAAATCTTGAAACAGCTTGATATAGACACATCGGATCCGGTCTTGATTACTATGGATGTTAGTAGCCTCTATACCATCATCCCTCATGAAGGTGGTATAGAGGCTATGAGACAAGTGCTATGTGCTTCAACTACGTACAAGGGGCCGCCTATCGAATACACCTTAGAATTATTAGAGGTGGTATTAAGAAACAACTATTTTCGGTTTGAAGAACAATGGTATATGCAAAAATCTGGAACTTCGATGGGCGCGCCTATGGCACCTATGTATGCGAATTCGTATATGTATGTATTTGAGGAAGAGTATATACTTAAACCTTATCGACAAAACATCATAAAATATTTTCGTTTCATCGATGATGTCTTGATATTATGGAGGGGTACAATATACCAGGCCTACCAGATGGTAGAATCCATTAATCAGCTCCCTACACCAGTATGTATGACGGCAGATATCAGTACAGAAAAAGTTCATTTTTTGGATGTGGAACTTTCAATAATTGATAATAAAGTTGAATTTAGTTTGTATACCAAACCCACAGATCGCAACACGATTTTACATTATACAAGTGCCCATCCGCGAAATTTAAAGAATTCTATTCCACAGGCTCAGTTTCTCAGAGTTATGAGAAACAACTCGAATGAAAGTGTGAAACAACAACAATTAAAGCAAATGCAAAAGAAATTTTTGGAACGAGGATATGGGTTAAGAACTTTAGAGAGAGCAATGGAAAAAGCTTATGAAAAAGCAACCATGCCCCAAGATCTTATTAAAAGGCCGGCGTTGGTCTTTCCCATTACATTTCACAATCAAGCGCATAAAGTTTCGAATATAGTCAAAAAGAATTGGAACATGCTATCAATAGAGCACACTTTACCTAGTGAGTTTAGAGAGCCCCCAAGGATATGTTTTCGGAGGAATAGAAACTTGAAAGACATACTAATGAAAACCGATCCGGTAGAAAGCTATACCAAACAACTGAATTTGCAAGTGCGTGGATGTGTTCGCTGTTTGGGATGCGTTACGTGCGGCCATATGGTGCCAGCACGGACGTTTACTCATCCACACAAGAATAAGAGCTACAAGATTAGATATACAATTACATGCAAATCCGTGTTTGTTGTATATAAGTTGTCATGCCCTTGCGGCTTATGTTATATCGGTAAAACTGAAACACAATTGTGTGAACGGATCAGGGGACACAGGTCGAATATTAGAACTGCGATTAGAGATGGAAGCACAGATAAGCCTGTGGCTAAGCACTTTTTGGAGCACAAACACTCTTTGACCACACTAAAATTTGTAGCAATAGACCACATACCAGTACCTAGAAGGGGTGGCAACAGAGGTAATATTCTATTACGGAGAGAAACATTTTGGATTCATGAACTGGACACAGTTGCGCCTCGAGGACTAAATGAAATGTTAACATATGCCCCATTTATTTGAGTAACGCTGTAATACATTGAAGCCTTCTTGAGTAGAGAAATGTTTTAATAATATGAATGACCACAGTTAGCAGCATGGTTTAAGGGATCTGTCTTTATTGGTTTTATAGTCTATAAACTCAATAGCTTATTACCTATTTTTATTTAGGAGTATAACTTAAGTATTTTTTGAGTGTAAATCTACTAAAATGTTGATAAAATGTGTACATTGAAGTATATCAATGATATAAGTACACTTAGTTATATATGTGACTTACATTGTACTTTTTGGAATAATTTTTCTTTATAAGGGTTCTAACATACATAACACACACAGTATGCACTTTAATGTACATAATAGCAATTAGTATCACTTTATAGATTAATGATGGCACTTTATTGCATTTAACACACTCACTCACTTTATTGTATATAATACAGTTGCACTTAGCACTTTTTTCAGCACTTATTAATTAAGTGTTATTTATATAGCCAGCACTTTATTATACATTAGGAATGAATATCTCTTTAAAGACTTAAAGCAGTGCTTTACAGCACGCATATTTTCACATCAGTTCACATTACATTCACTTTATGTGCACTTTACTGTATATAAAAGCAAGGAATATCTCCATAGATTAATAGTAGCACATTAATGTATGTTAATGTATATTCGTTTTTTTACTGTATATAACATGTTGCACTCAACACTTTATGTATATAATAGTAACCAATAACTTTTGTAGGTAGCACTTTATTGTACATATATTCATATTCGTGCACTTTAATATGTAACATGTATTTATGAAATTTAATCATTATTATAATATCTGAGTAGATTAATATTCTCATCATTGAATATCTATGCATATTAGTTATGAGCTATGTGTATATAATGGGCTAAGATTCAGTGCTTATGCACATATGAGTAGTTGTGGTTCTATAATAGAATTTAATTGAGATGTTTTGCTTATGCCATGCTGTTTGTGGTTTCAACTTGTTTTAATTTAATCTAAGTGGTCTGATCACCGTGGACCCTCCCGAGCGTCCTGGAAGATCATTCCGTTGCCTGGGAGCTTGTATACATAGCGGGTAACCCAGGCAACGGATGATGACGCGAGCACGCCACTTCCGGGTATTGGCGTGTTCGCGCATGCGCAATCCAGGGTGAGAGACGCCGGGAGATCGGTCGCACAGGTGGTGAGTATTTTCAAAGATTTAGTGATCAGTCTGTTTTGCTATTTAAATGCAATTGTTTGTAAATGCAATTTGTGTATTGAACTGATCCTGATGAAAGCCACGAGTGATGGCTGAAACGTTGATGACTACAGATTTGTTTTAAGAATATCGCAATAAAGAAGAACTTTTAACATTACTACAGACCGTGAGTGCAAGCCTTATTTTTGGAATACTATATATATATATATATATATATATATATATATATATAAACCGTATCTCACAAAAGAGAGTACACCCCTGACACTTTTGTAAATATTTTATTATATATTTTCATGTGACAACACTAAAGAATTGACAATCTGCTACAATGTAAAGTAGTAAGTGCACTGCCTGTATAACAGTGTAAATTTGGTGTCCCCTCAAAATAACTCAACACACAGCCATTAATGTCTAAACTGTTGGCAACAAAAGTGAGTACACCACTAAGTGGAAATGTCCAAATTGGGCCCAAAGTGTCAATATTTTGTTTGGCCACCATTATTTTCCAGCACTGCCTTAACCCTGATGGGCAAGGAGTTCACTAGAGCTCCACAGGTTTACACTTCAGTCCTCTTCAACTCCTCCATGACGGAGTCACAAAGCGCCCCCTCTCTTCCATTTGAGGATTTCACACAGATGCTCAATAGGGTTTAGGTCTGGAGACATGCTTGGCCAGTCCATCACCTTTACCTTCAGCTTCTTTAGCAAGGCGGTGGTCATCTTGGAGGTGTGTTTGGGGTCGTTATCATCTTGGAATACTGCCCTGCGGCCCAGTCTCCGAAGGGAGGAGATCATGCTCTGCTTTAGTATGTCACAGTACATGTTGGCATTCATGGTTCCCTCAATGAACTGTAGCTCAGCAGTGCTGGCAGCACTCGTGCAAACCCAGACCATGACACTCCCACTACATGCTTAACTGTAGGCAAGACACAATTGTCTTTGTACTCCTCACCTTTTTGCCGCCACACACGCTTGACACCATCTGAGCCAAATACGTTTATCTTGGTCTCATTGGAGCACAAGACATGGTTCTTGTAGTCTTCAGCAAACTGTTTGCAGGCTTTCTTGTGCATCATCTTTAGAAGAAGCTTCTTTCTAGGACGACAACCATGCAGACCAATTTGATGCAGTGTGCGGCAAATGGTCTGTGCACTCACAGGCTGACCACCCACTCCTTCAACCTTTACAGCAATACTGACAGCACTCATATGCATATTTCCCAAAGACATCCTCTGGATATGATGCTGAGCACGTGCACTAAACTTCTTTGGTTGACCATGGCCAGGCCTGTTCTGAGTGGAACCTGTCCTGTGAAACCGCTGTATGGTCTTGCCCACCGTGCTGCAGCTCAGTTTCAGGGTTATAGCCTATGTCATCTTTTTGTAGAGCAAAATTTTTTTTTCAGATCCTCAGAGTTCTTTTCCATGAGGTGCCATGTTGCACTTCCAGTGACCAGTATAAAAGAGTGTGAGACCGATAACACCAAATCTAACACACCTGCTCCCCATTCACACCTGAGACCTTGTAACACTAACAAGTCACCTGACACCAGGGAGGGAAAACAGCTTATTGGGCCCAGTTTGGACATTTCCACTTAGGGGTGTACTCACTTTTGTTGCCAACGGTTTAGACATTAATGGCTGTGTGTTGAGTTATTTTAAGAGGACAGCAAATTTACACTGTTATACAGGCTTTACACTTACTTTACATTGGAGCAGAGTGTCATTTCTTCAGTGAAACACATGAAGTTACATGAAAAGATATAATAAAATATTTACAAAAATGTTAGGGGTGTACTCACTTTGTGAGATACTGTATATGTGTATGTGTGTGTGTGTGTGTATGTATGTGTGTGTGTGTATATATATATATATATATACAGGGAGTGCAGAATTAATAGGCAAATTAGTATTTTGACCACATCATCCTCTTTATGCATGTTGTCTTACTCCAAGCTGTATAGGCTCGAAAGCCTACTACCAATTAAGCATATTAGGTGATGGGCATCTCTGTAATGAGAAGGGGTGTGGTCTAATGACATCAACACCCTATATCAGGTGTGCATAATTATTAGGCAACTTCCTTTCCTTTGGCAAAATGGGTCAAAAGAAGGACTTGACAGGCTCAGAAAAGTCAAAAATAGTGAGATATCTTGCAGAGGGATGCAGCACTCTTAAAATTGCAAAGCTTCTGAAGCGTGATCATCGAACAATCAAGTGTTTCATTCAAAATAGTCAACAGGGTCGCAAGAAGCGTGTGGAAAAACCAAGGCGCAAAATAACTGCCCATGAACTGAGAAAAGTCAAGCGTGCAGCTGCCACGATGCCACTTGCCACCAGTTTGGCCATATTTCAGAGCTGCAACATCACTGGAGTGCCCAAAAGCACAAGGTGTGCAATACTCAGAGACATGGCCAAGGTAAGAAAGGCTGAAAGACGACCACCACTGAACAAGACACACAAGCTGAAACGTCAAGACTGGGCCAAGAAATATCTCAAGACTGATTTTTCTAAGGTTTTATGGACTGATGAAATGAGAGTGAGTCTTGATGGGCCAGATGGATGGGCCCGTGGCTGGATTGGTAAAGGGCAGAGAGCTCCAGTCCGACTCAGACGCCAGCAAGGTGGAGGTGGAGTACTGGTTTGGGCTGGTATCATCAAAGATGAGCTTGTGGGGCCTTTTCGGGTTGAGGATGGAGTCAAGCTCAACTCCCAGTCCTACTGCCAGTTCCTGGAAGACACCTTCTTCAAGCAGTGGTACAGGAAGAAGTCTGCATCCTTCAAGAAAAACATGATTTTCATGCAGGACAATGCTCCATCACACGCGTCCAAGTACTCCACAGCGTGGCTGGCAAGAAAGGGTATAAAAGAAGAAAATCTAATGACATGGCCTCCTTGTTCACCTGATCTGAACCCCATTGAGAACCTGTGGTCCATCATCAAATGTGAGATTTACAAGGAGGGAAAACAGTACACCTCTCTGAACAGTGTCTGGGAGGCTGTGGTTGCTGCTGCACGCAATGTTGATGGTGAACAGATCAAAACACTGACAGAATCCATGGATGGCAGGCTTTTGAGTGTCCTTGCAAAGAAAGGTGGCTATATTGGTCACTGATTTGTTTTTGTTTTGTTTTTGAATGTCAGAAATGTATATTTGTGAATGTTGAGATGTTATATTGGTTTCACTGGTAATAATAAATAATTGAAATGGGTATATATTTATTTTTTGTTAAGTTGCCTAATAATTATGCACAGTAATAGTCACCTGCACACACAGATATCCCCCTAACATAGCTAAAACTAAAAACAAACTAAAAACTACTTCCAAAAATATTCAGCTTTGATATTAATGAGTTTTTTGGGTTCATTGAGAACATGGTTGTTGTTCAATAATAAAATTAATCCTCAAAGATACAACTTGCCTAATAATTCTGCACTCCCTGTATATAAACAAAGGTGAAAACAGGAGCACTCTCTTGGATTTCCAAATATATTTCAAAAAATAATCTTGCTAAAGTTCTTGATTAATCACCACCTCTACATCAATGTTTCGACCCTTCAGGGTCTTTATCAAGATCTTTAGCAAGATTATTTTTTGAAATATATTTGGAAATCCAAGAGAGTGCTCCTGTTTTGAGTTTTGTTTATACTATTTGCTGGGAAGCACCCAGGTATATTCAATATTTGTGTTGTTTTGGAGTTGAGTGCCAGATCCTGGACATTTATATGTGCCCTCTGTTGGCTTCTAGTTCCCTAAACACAAGGTGTGCATGTCTAATGAGGCGCTTGCGCTATGCTTGTTGGGGACAGTTCCCCAATTGGATTGTCCTGCCAAAATCAGGACAGTTGAGAGCACGAAGTCATCAATTTGAGATGCCTTCTAAATGATTCAGGACTGTTAGAAAAGCTTTTCAAATGATTTATCTTCAGAGGTCGCATGCAAATTCTATCTGAATTTTTGTAAAAAAATTATTTTGAAAATTTTTGTAAAAGTATTGCATAATTTGAAAAGCAGACATTCTCAGCCAATGACATGGCATTTAGAGTTGAGCGGACACCTGGATGTTCGGGTCTGGCGGGTTCTCGAACTTGACCCCGAACCCCATTGAAGTCAATGGGGACCCGAACTTTTGGGCACAAAAATGCCTCTAAAAAACTCCTGGAAAGGGCTAGAGAGCTGCAAAAGGAAGTAAAATGGGTGTAAGAGTAGGACAAGTTCCCTGCAAACAAATGTGGATAGGGAAATCCATTAAAATCACATAAAAATTAAAAATACAGCTGAGCCATAAAATAGCTTTGATTTTAGCTTTGGAAGAACATCTAAAGCATGGCTGTCAGGAGGATAACTAGTTTATACTAAGTGACCCATAGGTTGAGGAGGCGGTGACCATGGCGGTGTAGGTGGAAGAGGCGGTGGAGGAGGTGGTAGCAAACACTGTTTTTTATTTGTTTGTTTTTTGTTTTTTTAATTGGGGTAGCCCCCAAAATATTGGGACATATTAAAAAAGAAACAATTTATGGCCTGCGGTGCATTTCTTGCAGTCCTGATGCATGGAGAAAAGGCCTTCACACGTCTCTGCTAATGTGTGCCTAGTTTATACTAAGTGACCCATAGGTTGAGGAGGAGGTGACCGTGGCAGTGTAGGTGGAAGCAGCGGTGGAGGAGGAGGATGAGGTAGCCAACACTGTATTTTATGGGTTTTTTTTTTGGTTTTTTTTAATTGTGGTAGCCCACAAAATATTGGGACATACAAAAAAAGAAACATTTGCGGCCTGCGGTGCATTTCTTGCAGTCCTGATGCACGGAGAAATGCTCAACTCCTGATGCATGGAGAAAAGGCCTTCACAAGCCTCTGCTAATGTGTACCTAGTTTATACTAAGTGACCCATAAGTTGAAGAGGCGGTGACTGTGGCGGTGTAGGTGGAAGAAGCGGTGGAGGAGGAAGAGGAGGTGGTAGCCAACACTGTTTTTTTTATTTATTTTTTTTAATCTTTTTTTATTGGGGTAGCCCCCAAAATATTGGGACATATAAAAAAGAAAACAAAGAATAAGTGCACTTGAGTTTAACAATGGCTGGGTGAGGCCGGTATAAATGTCTATTCTGCACAAGGTACAGACAAGTCTGGTGGGATCCATGCCTGGTTCATTTTAATAAACTTGAGCTTGTCCACATTGGCTGTGGACAGGCGGCTGCGCTTGTCTGTGATAACGCCCCCTGCCATGCTAAACACATGTTCAGACAATACATAAAGGGCAAGCTCAGGCCATGTTCCCAATTTGTAGACCCAGAAGTTGAATGGAGCAGACCCATCAGTCAGTACGTGTAGGCGTGTGCACACGTACTGTTCCACCATGTTGCTGAAATGCTGCCTCCTGCTAAGACGTTCCATATCAGATGGTGGTGCTGGTTGTTGTGGCGTGCTGACAAAGCTTTTCCACATTTCGGCCATGCTAACCCTGCCTTCTGAGGTGCTGGCAGTGCCCCAGCTGTGTTGGCAACCTCTTCTTCCTCCTCTGCCTTTGCCTTGTGCTTCCACTGAGCCCCCAGTGTCAGTTGGGAATGCCCTCAGCAGCACGTCTATCATCATGCACTTGTAGTCGTGCATCTTCCGATCACGCTCCAGTGAGGGAATTAAGGACGGCACGTTGTCCTTGTAATGGGAATCCAGCAGGGTGGCCACCCAGTATTCAGAACAAGTTAGAATGTGGGCAACTCGGCAGTCATTGCGCAGGCACTGCAGCATGTAGTTGCTCAGGCTGGGAGGTGTATCGTCAGTGTCCTCCGTATCCCCCCAGCCACGCTCCAGTGATGCCCACGCATTGTGTGCCACCCTGCTGTGAGAACAGTTCCTCCTCCTCATCATCCTCATCATCCTCCAGAACTGTGCCCTGGCTGGACAATTGTGTACCTGGCCTATGCTGGTGCAGGAACCCACCCTCCAAGCCACTTGTGAATGACTGGCCTGATAACCGTGGAAATAACCCCTCCTCCTCCTACTCCTCTTCCTCCTGTGCCACATCCTCTTACATCATCGCCCGCAGTATTTTTTCAAGGAGACATAGAAGCGGGATAGTAATGCTGAGAATGGCGTCATCGGCACTGACCATGTTGGTGGAGTACTCAAAACAGTGCAAAATGGCACACAGGAGCTGGCTTTGGTGTGCTCGGTCCCTGGGTGCAGTGGGCAGTAACAGGCGTACTGTCTAGAGGACAGCCACTCCGCTTTTGCACCTTGCTCCCTCTTATGCTGGGCTGGTGCCTCTGTGCAACCACCGCCTCTTTCTCCAAACTGGAAACGTCACTCGCATGACCTTGATTCCATGTGGGGTCTAGGACCTCATCATCCTTCCACCCACTCCTCAACCCTGCCCTCCTTGCCGGTCTGCACACTGCCAAAAGCCACAGCAGTTGGCACCTGTGTTTCGTCATCATCAGAGACGTGCTGCGGTGGTCCTTGCATGTCCACATACTCACACATAAGTTGTTGAGCATCAGTGCACTCAATCCCTTCCACTTCTAGGGCAGGGCTAGGTGGATAGCCCATGGAAACCCCACCATCAGAGTCATCAAAAAGCATAAGATTCTGCTGCAGGGGGTGAGGTGATAGACAGATGGCCATGGGCTGCAGGTGCCAACTCTGAGCTTTCAGCAGGGCACTGGGTGGGAGACAATGTGTCAGCCATCCAATCTACTATCGCCTGTACTTGTTCTGGCATCACCATTAGTAGAGCGGTATTCGGGCCTACCAAATAACGCTGAAGGTTCTGTCGCATACTGGCACATGAGGAAGCTGTTTCACTTGTGCATGTAGCTGGCACAGATCGACCACGTCCTCTTCTTGCAACAGGGATTCCACCAACACCAGAAGCAGAATTTTTGCAAGTGTGCTGTAAGCACATTATTATATGCTTCTATTTGACTCTCAGATATCAAGAGCAGGCCACATGTACTATTTAGCAGATTAGCACCAAAACAATTAGAATGTTTACAATTGCGCTGTAAGCACACGATTAGACGCTTCTATTTGACTCTCAGATATGAAGAGCAGGCCCCAAAATGTACTATTTAGCAGTTTAGCACCAAAACAATTAGAATGTTTACAATTGCGCTGTAATCGCAGTATTTGACGATTCTATTTGACTCTAAGATATGAAGAGCAGGCCACAAAATGTACTATTTAGCAGATTAGCACTCAGAAAATAAGAATGTTTACCAGTGCGCTGTAAGCACACTATTAGACGCTTCTATTTGACTCTCAGATATGAAGTACAGTCCGCAAATGTACTATTTAGCAGATTAGCACCCAGAAAATAAGAATCTTTTCCACTGCGCTGTAAGCACACTATTAGACGCTTCTATTTGACTCTCAGATATGAAGAGCAGGCCACAAAATGTACTATTTAGCAGTAAATACAGTATTTGATGCTTCTATTTGACTCTCAGATATGAAGTGCAGTCCGCAAATGTACTATTTAGCAGATTAGCACCCAGAAAATAAGAATGTTTACCACTGCGCTGTAAACGCAGTATTTGACGCTTCTATTTGACTCTCAGATATGAAGTACAGTCCGCAAAATGTACTATTTAGCAGATTAGCACCCAGAAAATAAGAATGTTTACCACGGGGGGGCCGTGTCTTGGCCACCATCTTGAATGGCCACTTTTTAGAGAGGCTCCTGGACAAGGGGACAATTTTGTTCCAAAAGTGCCAATTTTAATTTTAATGGACCAATTCTAACCAAAGCTACAAATAGCCAGTCCAATTTCTATAATGCAGAAGCAAAAAAAGCCTGAAAAAACGTACCTGGAATGAAGAAAATGGAGCTGCTGGGGTGAGTAAAGGTTCCCAGGCTCACTCCCCTGCTTCCAAATCCAGCTCACGGCTTGTTTCGCCGCTTAAAATTTCGTTGGTGGCGTCAGGGAAATCCCTCCCTACCTCCCGCCCTGTCTCCCAAGCTAAAACCTATGCCTGTGCGGCCGCGACCCGTTCGCGGCATCCTGAGAGCGGCGGGACTGTGGCCACACTAGCCGACACTTCCATGTGCGGCTCAGAGTGCTCCGAGCACTCAGCATGCTCGGAGCACAATGCTGTGTCTCACGCGAGTGGCAAGGACCATCCAGCAAGCTGCTCGCGGTCTCACACTAGGGCAGCCCTAGGGCTCACTTTTAAAAGCGACCGGGTTGCAAGTAAAGGGGAGGGCAGTGCGAGGTCCCCGTCGGGATCCTCAGCCTCCAGGTTGTCGGTCTCGGCAGGGGGGCCTCTGCTGTCCGACCCAAAACATTTAAAGGCGCAGTAGGGGCTATAGTAAGCCCAGATGATAATAACATGGAAATAGGAGCTGAAGTGCTCCAAATAAGTTCTTACTCTGCACTACCACAGAGAATAAGTCATGATGCCACAACAAGATGGCCACTGCCACCTCCAATATGGCTACTACTACATTTAAGGCAGCGACTTACAATCCCAAAATGCCACCTGAATTGGCAGAAGATCTGCCACTGTCAGCTGGCATGATAATTCAACTCATTAAAGATTTGAGAGTTGATTTGAAAAACGACTTTAAAAAAAGACTTTGACACATTATATGGAGCCATGGAGGGCATTAATCAGCGAACAGAAATAATAGAGAATAGATTGCACTCTCAAGAGCTATCTCACCTGGATCTGGTTGAAACTGTAAAAGAGCTCCAGAAGCAAGTGCACCAACAAGCGGAAAAGTCAGCAGACGCTGAGGATAGAAGGATCAGGGGGATCCCTGATAATATCGATTCTCTGGAATTACCATGTTATTTCCAGACAATGGTGAAGTCAGCTCTACCAACTGCTAATAATATGGATTTACTACTGGACCGCATCCATAGATTGCCCAAACCCGGCAATGCACCTGCGGCTGCACCCAAAGATGTGATAGTGATATTTCACTACTACCACATTAAAGAGGAATTTCTTGGTGCAGTACGCACGTCAGGCCTCACAGGGGATTACAGCAGCATAAAGGTCTTCCAAGACGTCTCTACTCAATGAGGCGACGCAGGGAATTTCAACTTTTCACTGCGGAGCGAAGACGAAGAGGGATAAGATATAGATGGGGATTCCCGGTTAAAGTCCTTTTCCGCATAGATGGTCTGTAACGGAACCGCTGGCACCCCGACTGGGTACCTTCCGCTGACGGATGCTCCTAGTGCTTTCCGAGGTCTCCAAGCACTCCACCTGACACCATAACCACTGCAGACCCCACGAACCGCCGCAGCTTGGTTGGGGTCTCGCCGTCTTCACCCACTCTGGACCCAAGACCAGGGACCAGCTTCCAGTAGGTCGACCTTTACGAATTCCAGAGAGCAGGAACAAGCTCTTAGCAGAGCTTAGTGATCATACCCTGGGGAGTGTAGTTCTCCAATCCCCCAAACAATCCCCCAAACATGAGCCGAAACTATATGAAGATACAAGATGATCTGACTCCAATGAGCGTTTATTACTCCTTATATACAAATTTTCAGGACAGAGGCACACACCCTGGACCTGGTGGTAAACTGTGACAAAAGGGACACAAACCAATGGGAACACTAATTAACATAATAACACTCCCACATACACAATGAAATCCCTCCTCTCCATCCTGGAGATAATTGGCTTAAGGCACTGCAGTAAACTCAATTATTTCCAGGTACAGAAAATATCTACATTTTACACTAACAGCAAAAATACGTAAAATATTACACAGAACCCTCACATTTAACCAGATAGCTCGGATCTGAGCACCCAATCTAGATGAACAGCGCTCAGATCCCATGAACAGAGTAAATTTGCCATGGGGCAAAGCATAGCAAAGGCTGTTCAGAAACCAAGGAGGGACAAAAGCAGTCAGTTCCAACTGGTTTGGCAGTGTGCCTGGGACAACGCCCTGCTGGAGAACAATAGACAGGAAACGGGGGAGGGGAAGAAACACACCTTCCCATGGATTCAAATGGGCAGAAACAGTCTTTAGAAGCCAATAAGCCCCAAATAGTCTTTTTAAATGGCAATACAACGCAGGGCAATAGTCATGAGGAAGGAGGCTGGCAATCAGGCTCCTCCAACAGCCGGGGGCAAAGGGCAGCTTGTCACCTAACAATCCAGTGACAAAAGGCATTTCGTCACAGTCGGAATTTCATAATCACGCTGCCTGAGGAAGGAATGGAACTCATCAATTCCATGAATAGACGTCAGGTTTCGCCTCATAGACTCTTGCCATCTACTCCTATGCAGGCCAGCAAGAGAAGCAAATCGGACACTTCCTGAGATTCCAGCTCATAGAGCTACAGTCTTCATTTTCCACGGTCATAAGTTGTTCGACACTTCAAGTTGAGATGTTCTTCCTATCTTCACAAAGCAGCTTAGCACCAAAACAATTAGAATGTTTACAATTGCGCTGTAACCGCAGTATTTGACGCTTCTTTTTGACTCTCAGATATCAAGAGCAGGCCCCAAAATGTACTATTTTGCAGATTAGCACCAAAACAATTAGAATGTTTACAATTGTGCTGTAATCGCAGTATTTGACGCTTCTATTTGACTCTCAGATATGAAGAGCAGGCCACAAAATGTACTATTTAGAAGATTAGCACCCAGAAAATAAGAATGTTTACCACTGCGCTGAAACCACAGTATTTGACGCTTTACTTGAGTCTCAGATATGAAGTACACCCCCAAAATGTACTATTTAGGATTTTAGCACCAAAACATTACAATTTTTACAACTGCGCAGTAAGCGCACTATTTGACGCTTCTATTTGACTCTCATATATGAAGTGCATGCCCCAAAATGTGCTATTTAGCAGATGAGCACCCAGAAAATTTGAATTTTTACAAGTGCGCTGTAAGCACACTATTAGACGTTTCTATTTGACTCTCAGATATGAATAGCACACCCAAAATGTACTATTTAGCAGTTTAGCACCAAAACAATTAGAATTTTTACCACTGCGCTGTAAGCACACTATTAGACACTTCTATTTGACTCTCAAATATGAAGTGCAGTCCGCACCACGACTAGAGCCACATCTCTTATTTGACGCTTTCCTCATTCTTTGCGTTCACTCACTAAACCTGTTTTATGTCAGGCGACAATATAACCGCCAACAGTCAACAATTTATTTATTTTTTTAGTTTATTGGACTGCAAGAAATGCACAGCAGGCCGCAAATGTACTATTTAGCACAGAAAAAAATTAGAAATTTTACAAGTGTGCTGTAAGCACACTATAAGACGCTTCTATTTGACTCTCAGATATAAAGAGCAGGCCACAAAATTTACTATTTAGCAGTTTAGTACCAAAACAATTAGAATGTTTACAATTGCGCTGTAACTGCACTATTAGACGCTTTGATTTGACTCTCAGATATGAAGATCAGGCCACAAAATGTACTATTTAGCAGATTATCTGCAAAACAAATATAATGTTTACAAGTGCGCAGTAAGCACACTATTAGACGCTTCTATTTGACTCTCAGATTTAAAGAACTGACCCTAAAATGTACTATTTAGCAGATTAGCAGCAAAACAATTAGAATGTTTACAAGAGTGCAGTAAGCACAGTATTAGACGCTTCTATCTGACTCTTAGCTATGAAGTGCATCCCACTAATGTACTTTTTAGCACCCAAAAATTTTAGGTTCTAAAAAAGCAATGTGACAGCAGTATTTGACGATACTATTTGACTCTCAGATATGAAGTGCACTCCACTAATGTACTACCCCACTAATGTACTATTTTGCACCAAAAAAAATTACTTTTTATAACTCAGATGTAACCGCGGTATTTAAAGCTTCTATTTAACTCTCAGATATGAAGTGCACCCCACCCCACTAATGTACTAGTTTGCAGAATTCTTTCCTAAGCTGTCCCTATCAGTGGCAGCATCCTCTCCATACACTAATAAGACCGCATGTGCGTGCGGTGCTACGCGACTCCAGCTTATATATAGAGGCTGGGTCACATGCTGCACTGGCCAGTCACAGCCATGCCATTAGTAGGCATGGCTGTGATGGCTTCTAAAGGCACACCAGTCAAACGCTTGTTGATTGGCTGCCCTGCAGCCTTTCAAAATGCGCCATTAAATCGCCAAACACCGAACTCCAACCCGAACATACAGTGATATGTCATTGTTCGGGTCCGGGGTCCAAAAAAACCTAATGTTCGGTACGAACCCGAACTTTTCAGTTCGGGTTCGCTCCACTCTAATGGCATTCTTTTAGATCTAACAAAATAACCCAGGTATATTGTCAAACCATTAACAAACCAGGGTTTGATTAATTACCCTGGAAAGGCACTTGTGCACTCCTGGCACCTTAATCACTACGGAGGGCCAAAGTGGTTATGATCTTTTAAGTGTTCCTGTAAGGTACTTTTTATTGTGAAAATAAGTTAATTTAAAAGCTAACATATAATATATTGTTTTTCTCTTCTCTTTATTTGATCTAGCTTTCATGGAGCAATCTTCGAAATGACTATCCAGTGCTAAATAGTGCTCAGTTAAACCACCTATTAAGAAATTATCATCTAGGAGTGGGAAGATCACATCCAGCTGCATGGGACTCTCCTGAGGAGGAAAATAATGAAATTACAAACAGTGAGTTCAGTATGGTCATAGGTTGACTTTTTCATTGAAAACCAGTAAAAAAATTAAGGAAACATATGACAGACAGAATTGGTAAGCATATATAAAAACATATTTTCAATCATTTTAAAAAATCAATGAGAACAATTGAATATAAAGACAGTTTTTTAAAATTGATCAGGCTTCTGATTAGAAGAATACAGATCTATGTAGTAAGTTTTAAAAGAAGATTTTCTTGATGGACACTGGACTCATAAAAAGTCATGAGTGTGCACATAGTTTTATGCAAACTACCACTAGAGAGTTCATGAGTGAGGGAGCAGGATTAAAAATAAGCAACTGGGAGTGGAATGGTATAGGAAGAGGCGAGTGGGCTGAAGAAACTACCGCAGACTAGAGGTGTATCAGAGAACAGACTGAGAAAGTATATAGTATTAACCAGAACAAAGAAGATTCGGGATATGGCTGTGTAAATCTACAGAGAAAACATAAAACAAAACATAGTGTGATATTGTTATAAAACACAATATTTCATGCGCAGTAATCTTGTGCACTCACAGGATGTAGACAATAAAAGCGCTCTTAGGGTGCCTTCCCCAATGAAATGGGGGACTAGCTGGTATTCCTTATCACCTCTGGATCCTTGTTCCACCAAAAGACATCCACAGGTCAGGGTTCAGTAATAAAAATTTATTTAGATAAAAAGTGTAGTCACCATTTCAGCATAGGATATGAATAACAAAAGTTGTCCTACGCATTTCGTTCTATAAGAACTTCCTCAGGGACCACAAATAAAAGCAATAACAATGTATCAATGTACAATACATAAATGAACATATCCTATACAAATCCCCCCACCCTGTTTCCCTAAATAGGGCTAATCCCTAAAGTCTATTGGTGGATCCAGTGTATGTATAAATCCTCCTTGTTCCTGATTGGAGGAGTGGTCTTCCTGTGGCAGCTGTTTTTCATTTATCCATTTTCCATAATTTGTAATTCGCGCCTTTTTCGGCAAATACCGGAAGTGGTCATAATTTCCCGAAACCGGAAGTGACGTCGCGGGAATGTCCGCGTTCCACATGCGTTCCACCAGTAACGTCTCCATGGTAACCAGACGCGATCAAGTCATTCAAAGATCATATGAGACCTGGATAAATAAAAAGCCCCATTCTGCTAGAGAAAAAACTGTTAAACATGCATAATATATTCAACCATTATTTATATATATATCTATTAAATGTCATCCTCCTCACTAATCCTATCACTCAAAATAGTATTAATCTTCATATTTCACCCAGTGATCATAATACCTCAATATATTATAAGCCTGAGGCTTCATATTATAAAGTGATCATATTTCCTATATATATTATTTGAGGGTTTTTTTTAATTTTTTTTATTTTTTTATTTATTATATATAACTTTATACACGGTTAATAAAAATGGACACCATAATCAATTCATCACCATTTCAATTAATCTTCAATGTATCACATTATTATTTGTGCTCCTCATAAAAATCTTTGGAACAAACCTATTTAACACATTAAAGTAGTCCATTATTATAATTACAAAAGGATAGTGAATTGTGACTTAGGAAATAAAGTGCATTAAATAACTACTTCCCATACAGGCGTTCTGGATACACAAATTACAGACTCTCTCACCTAAGGGTCTTAATATAGATATCGATTTAATTTGTTTTTTAGATTAACATGGCCTAAAAGCTTTAGAACAGATAATAAGGGTATGTGTGTTTGCCTTTAATTTGGGGCTTTATCTACAGTTGAAGGTTAATCCCAATTCAGAGAGAGGATTTATATATATATGAAAGGCCAAGCAGCTATATTTTTGATTGTATATTTTTTATTCTGTATTTTATTTTCTTTGTTATGATTTATTGTCTTATATGATCAAAAATCACAAAAAATTATAATAAAAATATAATAATCGATTTTTCTAATGTAAATAACGGGTTTGCTCTAAAGATCTTTAGAGCTGGTACAAATTAAACGTGGCAGATTTACTAAATAAAGCCTGTATGGGAAGTAGTTATTTAATGCACTTTATTTCCTAAGTCACAATTCACTATCCTTTTGTAATTATAATAATGGACTACCTTAATGTGTTAAATAGGTTTGTTCCAAAGATTTTTATGAGGAGCACAAATAATAATGTGATACATTGAAGATTAATTGAAATGGTGATGAATTGATTATGGTGTCCATTTTTATTAACAGTGTATAAAGTTATATATAATAAATAAAACAAAAAAAAAACTCAAATAATATATATAGGAAATATGATCACTTTATAATATGAAGCCTCAGGCTTATAATATATTGAGGTATTATGATCACTGGGTGAAATATGAAGATTAATACTATTTTGAGTGATAGGATTAGGGAGGAGGATGACATTTAATAGATATATATATAAATAATGGTTGAATATATTATGCATGTTTAACAGTTTTTTTCTCTAGCAGAATGGGGCTTTTTATTTATCTAGGTCTTATATGATCTTTGAATGACTTGATCGCGTCTGGTTGCCATGGAGACGTTACTGGTGGAACGCATGTGGAACGCGGACATTCCCGCGAGGTCACTTCCGGTTTCGGCAAATTATGACCACTTCCGGTATTTGCCGAAAAAGGCGCGAATTACAAATTATGGAAAATGGATAAATGAAAAACAGCTGCCACAGGAAGACCACTCCTCCAATCAGGAACAAGGAGGATTTATACACCCACTGGATCCACCAATAGACTTTAGGGATTAGCCCTATTTAAGGACACAGGGTGGGGGGATTTGTATAGGATATGTTCATTTATGTATTGTACATTAAAACATTGTTATTGCTTTTAATTGTGGTCCCTGAGGAAGTTCTTATAGAACGAAACTCGTAGGACAACTTTTGTTATTCATATCCTATGCTGAAATGGTGACTACACTTTTTATCTAAATAAATTTTTTATTACTGAACCCTGACCTGTGGATGTCTTTTGGTGGAACAAGGATCCAGAGGTGATAAGGAATACCAGCTAGCCCCCCATTTCATTGGGGAAGGCACCCTAAGAGCGCTTGTATTGTCTACATCCTGTGAGTGCACAAGATTACTGCGCATGAAATATTGTGTTTTATAACAATATCACACTATGTTTTGTTTTGTTTTCTCTGTAGATTTACACAGCCATATCCCGAATCTTCTTTGTTCTGGTTAATACTATATATGATATAGGTCGCTTGTTTGGGTAGCGACCTAGGGAGGCTGTCATATGTCTTTATAAGCTAAGTACTATTGCTTTTTATATCATTCATCTACTGTATATTGTTTGGGATATACTTATAAGCTACTAAGAAAGTATATAGTAAGTTTATAAACATTTATTACAGGCATTTCAAATTTTTCTTATGCTTTATTTTTGTTTGTATATTTGTATAAAATGTAGCATGGGTGAGTGGACCGCATTAGAGGATCTTCTGTATCCTCTTCCCAATCTGACAGGAAGTGCTCACTGAGAACAATGACTGGGTATAGGATACAGAGGATCATATACTATGGTCCATGCAGCCACAGGGGATAATCAGGAGGGAAGGGGAAAGAGATGAGAAAGGGACAGGAGAAGGGCAGAGGAGTGGAAGAAACTGGGAAGGGACTGGAAAGGGACGTGGGGGAGTGAAAGGGCCTGGGAGGGAAAGAGACACACACAAAGGCTGATGTAAAGAAAGAGAGACATAGAGGGGCTGGGGCAAAAAAGAGACACACACAGAGGGGAGGGGTGGAAGAGAAACCTAGAGGTAATAGGGGGAGAAAGAGACACAGAGGGGCTGGGAAGGGGGACAAAGACAGAGTAGCTGGGGGAGGGGGGAAGAGAAACACAAAGGGGGGCTGGGGGAGTTAAGATGCTGGGGGAAGAGACACACAGAGTGTCTAGAAGAAAGAGACACATAGGTCAGCTGTGGGGGAGAATGAGAGATACACAAAAGGGGAGAAAGAGACACATAGAGGGACTGAAGAAGTCAAACAAGAGACACTTGGAAAACAGAGAAACAGACACACAGAGAGGCTGTGTGCAAATAGAAACACAGTGGGACTGGGGGGGAGGGGTGAGGGGAGAAAGAGACACACAAAAGGGGCAAAGGGGACAAAGACACACAAAGGGGCATGTGGAGAAAGAAACATGCAGAAGAGCTTGGGAAGGGGAGAAAGAGAAACACATAGGGGCTGGGGGGGCAGAGACACACAAAAGTGGCTTGGGGAAAAAGACACACGATGGTGAGTAAAAGAAACATGAAGAGGAAAAATGGGGAATAAGATACCAGAAGGCAATCAAAAGAGGGCATAGGAAACACAAAAGGTGGTAAGAAAGGGGATTAAGAGAAACACAGGTGAAGATGCATTTTGTTTGCAGGAGGCTGGGGGGTGACAAAATGTATCTTCACCTGTGTAGCCAAAAGTCATTGTAGAAGCCCTGGGTAAGATTTAATATATTAAATTGAATCCTATAGTATAAAGGAAACCAACCAACTATGAGTGGTGGCTTGTGAGAGGAGTAACAGGACAGAAAAATAAGTCTGGCAGCAGTATTCATTATGGACTGTAGAGAGGCATATGGTTTTCTAAGAGACTAATTCAGAGAGAATTACAATAGTCAGTGCGAGAAATTGCAAAACCATGAACAAGCTACTTAATTTAAATGCCGGTAATATTTGAAGGTGGAATTGGCTGGATTTCCATTAAAGATGTCATTATTATAAAAAAATGTTAATATAACATATTTCAAATGTATAGGTTAACACATCTTAAAATGTAAAATGCTGTCTCTATGCTCTCTTTATGCTTACAGGCACTTTAACCCCTTAAGGACATCGGGTGTTCTATGCCGTCCTGGTTGTCCTAAATGCTTCAAGGCAGCATAGAACATTCCCGCCATCCTTTGTACTCACCAAGTCCCAGCCGATTCCCCCAGCGGTCACGATCCTGTTTCAATACTTTTATATGCACATACACTATCATTAAGTGTATTTAGAGTTGAGCTAACCCCGGTTCATACCGAACATTACGGTTTTTGGACCCCGGACCCAAACATGGACATTTCAGTGTATGTTCGTGTTCGAGTTCGGTGTTCGGCGATTTGCAGGGCAGCCAATCAACAAGCGTTTGACTCGTTTGCCCTTAGAAGCTATCACAGCCACGCCTACTAATGGCATGGCTGTGATTGGTGTGGCAAAAGTAACCTCGCCACTGGTTTTTGGAGGGGCCTGTTTGCCAGCCTCCTGCCCTGCGACTATGGCCCCGGGATGTATTGCCCGGATGCAGTCGAAATGCCGAAGTAGTCGAAGTGGCCGCCATTCGAAAACCGAACACGTGGCGGCGGCCATTTTAACTAATTCGAATGCGGTCAGCGGTGTGTGCAGCCAAATCTATGGAACTGTTTTCGGCTACCCAATTGCACGAACACCGCTAACCCATACCTTTTACTCCACTTCGACAGTGCGGCTGGAGACTAAGTCCCATTCGAAGATTCGAACACACGTTCGAATGGGACTTTGTCATCTTTTTCGTTTAAAATAGACTGCCACTCAACTAACGACCACCGCGGAAACTTAACCCCGTTTTACCTTGACACTTCGACAGAAGTCGAAGTGCGTTCGACTATTCGAACGCCACCTTCGGATGGGACTTTGTTAATTTTCAAGGCAGAAATAAACTGACCACACAGCCTGAATCTGTGGAACTGTTTTGGGCATGCAAACAGGCATGCGGTTGGTCCAAAGAGACTTTTCAATATCTCTGGAACTACTGAACAGATTTGCACGAATTTTGAATATGTTTGTCCCCAAGTTGTGTTGTTCATAAAATATAAGTATTAAAAAAATATAAGTTTTATTCATGTAGGATGAAAAATCTAAAAGTTATAAAAATGCATAAAAAGTATAAGTTTTAGCTTGGAGATAATTGAGTAGATACAGTAAGAAACTCAATTATCTCCCAAGCATAGGGGAGGTAATCTGTGGGTTGTAACCATTGTTTGGCTAATGTAGAATTGTCTGTGGGCGTCTCCCTTGCATGGGAGAATTGCATAAAAGCAGAGTGTGTGTCATTAAACCAGAATTCTTCTTCACCCTCAATCTAGAGTCCTGTCTCTTATTGGCGGAATTGCTATATCACTACAAGGGATTGCTATGCTCTGCATGCTCCCTTAGCTAATCACTTCTAAGCTCTTTTAAGAGCTTGTTCCTGCTTCACTCTCTTGGTTCACCCACTGGAACCTGGAAGCCTTGTCGTAGGTCCAGGGTGGGTAGGAGATGGTAAGACCCCAACCAAGCTGCGGCGATTCATGGGGTCTACGGTAGTTGTGGTGTCTAGCAGAGCGCTTGGAGCCCTCTGTAAGCGCTAGGAGCATCCTTCAACAGAGGTACCCAGTGCCAGGTGATCCGTTACAATTGGCCAGTGCAGCATGTGACCCAGCCTCTATATATAAGCTGGAGTCATGTAGCGCCACACGTCACATGAGCTCTTATTAGTGTAGGGACAGGATGCTGCAGCTGTGAGGGACAGATTAGGAAAGAATTCTGGTGTTGAATCTGCAAACTACAGCGATTATTTTAATGGGTGCTATACTAAATTTTTGTACGCTGCCCTGAGCCCAGTTCCACAGAGAGTGCAGTGCACTTGCAACTACATGTGTGCCAGGCACATGACTTTAATCCTGTTCTGGTAGCTCAGTGGGCAACATCTTGGCATTTTTAAATACTGCAATTTTTGGGGTGCTAAATAGTACATTTGCGTACTGCATTTCTTGCAGCCTAATAAAACCCTTAAATACTACTGTTACATTGTTGGTTTAAAAAATCACTTTTTTTGTGCTAAATAGTACATTTGCGTCCTGTGGTGCACTTCATATCTGAGAGTCAAATAGAACCATCAAATACTGTACTTACAGCGCACTTTGAAAATTTTTTATAGTTTTGGGTACTAATGCTAAATAGTACATTTGCGTCCTGCGGTGCACTTCATATCTGAGAGTCAAATAGAACCGTCAAATACTGTGCTTACAGCGCACTTTTAAAAATTCAAATTGTTTTGGGTGCTAATGCTAATTAGTACATTTGCATCCTGCGGTGCACTTCATATCTAAGAGTCAAATAGAACCGTCAAACACTGTGCTTACAGCGCAGTTTGACCCATTCAAACGCGTTTATGGACTTTACGATAAAAGATAAATGGCACGGATAAAAAGTAACCAAATATACTTTAATAATTATAAAATACACAAAAAGTCCATAAACGCGTTTTGCCAACACGTCGTTATCAATATGGGGTAAGACTCAACATAAGACTTACCCCATATTGATAACGCCGTGTTGGCGAAACGCGTTTATGGACTTTTTGTGTATTTTATAATTATTAAAGTATATTTGGTTACATTTTATCCGTGCCATTTATCTTTTATACACTTTATATTATCTACTACCTGGCATCCCTCTACCATCCTGGACTCCAAGAAATCCTAGGTGGGGATCATACCACCAGCGCTAACGTCAAGGAGCAGGTGTCCTGCTCCTGTCTTGTGAGTAGTGATGTCGCGAACGTGAATTTTCCGGTTCGCGAATGGCGAACTTCCACAAATGTTTGCGAACCCGATGAACCCGGCGAAATGCCATAGACTTCAATGGGCAGGCAAATTTTAAAATCCACAGGGACTCTTACTGGTTGGGGGGGGGGGAGGAGACCTACTGGCGGCGGGTGGGGGCCATAAAGATAATGAGGGGGGGGACCTACTGTCCCCCCCCCGGCCCCCACCCCTGAGCGGTCGGTGGGGGCCCTAATAACAATATGGAGGGACCTATTGTCCCCCCCGGCCCCCACCCCTGAGCGGTGGGTGGGGGCCCTAAAATGAAAAATAAGGGGGGGACCTATTGTCACCCCCGCCCCCACGCGGCAGGTGGGGGCCATATTGATAATGAGGGGGGGACCTACTGCCCCCCCTGGCCCCCACCCCTGCGCGGCAGGTGGGGACCATATTGATAATGAGGGGGGACCTACTGCCCCCCGGCCCCCACCCCTGCGCGGCGGGTCGGGGCCATATTGATAATGAGGGGGGACCTACTGCCCCCCGCATGCCCCCCCCTTGCGCGGTGGGTGGGGGCCATATTGATAATGAGGGGGGGACCTACTGTCCTCCCCCCCAGCCCCCACCCCTGGGCGGCGGGTGGGGGCCATAAAGACTAATGATGGGGGAGACCTACTGTCCTCCTCCCCCCAGCCCCCACCCCTGGGTGGCAGGTGGGGGCCATAAAGACTAATGAGGGGGGGGAGACCTACTGTCCTCCTCCCCCAGCCCCCACCCCTGGGCTGCGGGTGGGGGCCCTAAGTAAATTCCCTCCCCCCAAAGTGACTAGGGGTCCCCAAGCCCCTAGTCACCCACCCCCCCCCAATAAAAAGTCCGTACCTACCCCCCTCACCCTAAAAAATGACACAGAGCACTGTGATTGGATGGATTTCAAGCCATCCAATCACAGTGCTCTGTGTCATTTTACACAGCGTGGGAAAGTTCTTTGGAATTTTCCCACGCTGTGTAAAATGACACAGAGCACTGTGATTGGATGGCTTGAAAGTTCAATTTTCCCACGCTGTGTAAAATGACAAAGAGCACTGTGATTGGCTTAAACCCACCAATCAGAGTGTTCTTAGCCTAATTGCAGGGCGTGGCAAGGCTTTATAAGCCTTCCCCCGCCCTGCAGAGCTCAGTCTGCGCGGAGCCCTCCATGGGTGAAGATGGATTATTTTTTTGCGCTCTGGTTTTTTATTTTTCGTCTGGTTTTTTTTTTTGCGCTCGGGATTTTTATTTTATTTTCAATTCGACGGTAATGATGGTTTTTTATTTGGCCTTTTTTGGGGCTGAAAAATGAAGATTTGAGAAAAAAGAAGACGTCGAATGGTAAGTTTACTTTTATTTTACAGGTTAGTTATTTTATTCTCCCCTCACTATTTTTTAGGGTGAGGGGGGTAGGTAGGGACTTTTTATTTGGGGGGGTGACTAGGGGCTTGGGGACCCCTAGTCACCTTGGGGGGGGGGAATTTACTTAGGGCCCGGGGGGGAGGACAGTAGGTCATTATCTTTGTGGCCCCCACCCGCTGCCCAGGGGTGGGGGCCGGGGGGAGGACAGTAGGTTCCCCCCCCCTCATTATCTTTATGGCCCCCACCCGCCGCCCAGGGGTGGGGGCCGGGGGGGGACAATAGGTGTCCCCCTTATTGTTCATTTTAGGGCCCCCACCCACTGCTTAGGGGTGGGGGCCGGGGGGAGGACAATAGGTTTTTTAAAACAGTGAGCAGCCACAGGCGGTATTGCAAGTAGGGGCACAATTTTCTAATACTACGTAATTTTTACTTAGTATTAGTAAATTAATAGGGGGCGGACCGAACATCGCATATGTTCGCCGTCGTCGGCGAACGCGAACACGCTATGTTCGCCGGGAACTATTCGCCAGCGAACCGTTCGGGACATCACTACTTGTGAGTACCCACTCAGTTTTATTTATTTTGTTGCCTATATTTTACTCAGTGTACACTATTGGCTGTCTCTTTTTACCCGAGTGTTGGATATACCACAGACGGAGGAAGTTCATCCTATATCCCACAAGCGGGGATTAAACCGCTGTACGCCTTCCACACTAGAGCGAGTTATAGCTCTTTTAAATGTGAGTTTTATTTCAATCTTTTATTCACTCTTATCGTTTGAAGCATTTTACACTATTTGGCTCTCTACTCTCTTATTTTTTATATATACGAGCGGATCTTCACGGAGGAATACTAAGGGACAATTATTCTGGATCAAGTACGGATAGATTCCATGACCTCCAAGAGTACACTTTAGATAAGACTTTCTGTTTTATTGTACCGATTTATTTGGACTATTTGTTATTTCTTGTTCCTGTTGGCGCAGCCCTTACCCGTTATTTTCTCTTTCTTCCTCAATTATCTCCAAGCACCCAAAATACCATGTTCTTATTACACATCAAAAACAGGTTAAAAATATATAACTTCAACATTTTCAGCTATATTTTGGGACTTCTACCATTCACTCTGTAGCCCAGGTCTGTGTGTAATATTTCACCGAATAGCGCCTCAAACCCACGAACCATATGCTTGGTTTCTTCGTTGCAAAGTCCGTTCGCATATTTGGTCCCAAGCTTGAGATGGCGGCCATGTTTTTGAGTGAGTCAATAGGCAGCGGGACCTCGGCATCAAACTTGTGGCATGATTAACGGCCAGAGTTGTGCACGAATCCCCGCTCTCTGGCTGGATGTTTCAGCTGTTCGGGAGATGAACGTAGACCGCCGTGAAGGGGGTACTTAACCTGCGGTTAACCGCAACACTCAATATTCTAATTGAAGCCACACGCCAGGCTGTAGGTGGTCCCCGTTCATGCCCCTTTCGGTAGTTAGACCATCGGGAGATAAGGCACGAACGAGAATGCCCGGAGGCCATCAATTAACCGCAGACCGCAACTCTCTGGGCGATCAAGTGGTAACACACTCCCCTGGCAGGGTGGTCGGTTGTTCGGTTGTTTGAAAGGTGACCGGGGTTAAGTGGCGGCACACGCCAGGGACCGGGTGGTCCGTTATTCGTTTAACGAATTGGTATAAGTAATCCGTTCGTGAGTTGGGTACAGGATTCAAGTACCGAAGCAATCTCATAACATCGAAATAACATAATGCTTGTCTGTAATGTGTTTGTAACACCCCTTTTTAGTTTGAATAATTGCTCCGATCAAGGGGAACTGTTCTCAGGATAGTATGTTTTATTCATATAGAAAAATATAAACAGAGCCTAGCGCTTATTGTGAAACAAAGAACAATTATTGTGATAAACTTTATAACATTTAGCTGCTAAACATTCATGTGATTCCTTACATTATCACCAATGCAAGAAACAGATGAAAAATAAAGAATGTAGCGCTTTAAAATTTAGTGTCACCTTTTATATTGCTTGAGAAAGAGATTTTTCGCTAGTATCCCAGATTGCAAATAGATCTTTTATATTGCTGAAGTGGAATCTTTTTCACTAGTATTCCAAGTTGACAATGTATCTAAAAAATAATTATTGCAACATAGTATAGACCATAACAGATTTGAAAATATATAAATTATAGAAATGGCACACTTACAGACCCAGAGCTTTAAACTAAGCTCTAGTATGATTCACTTCTGGGTCCGTTTAGTCGGTCCTTATATATTGCTTGAGAAAAGAGATTTTTCACTAGTATCCCAGATTGCAAATAGATCTTTTATGTTGCTGAAGGGAAATCTTTTTCACTAGTATTCCAAGTAGGCAATGTATAGACCCAGAGCTGTAAACTCAGCTCTAGTTTGATTCGCTTCTGGGTCCGTTTAGGCGACCCACCTCTCAATAGGAAATAGTAGTCGGTCCTGAAGGGGAATAGATATACAAAGAAGATAGCGCAATATTGCTTTAATAAATGTATCTATTGTAATAGAATCCCCAAAGTGGGTACTTACAAACATGGAGTCTGTATGACTCTCTTTTCAGGCATTATGCAGACTAGGGGCTGCACTCTCATTAGGAATAGTAAAAGTGCCGAACCAGGTAGATGCAGAGTAAAAAATAATTTATTAATTCTATAAAACAAAATAAGGAGCAATGTCCCAATAAAAACCGGAACGCGTTTCACCACTTCGTTGTGGCTTCCTCAACCGGATAAATCAGCTGTACATGTCCTGGTTCACCTTTCGTTTATATATACCATTCTTAATTGGTTAATTGATACATTGTGTGTGTGGACCGCACACGTTGTTACCACCTATCGGTAAAGCGTGTGCGGTCCAAACCTCGATCTTCTTGTATGATCTAATAGTGCCGGCGGACGCCCTTATTAAGAGCTCTGTCTGCAGCTTTTTCAATAGGAACATTTATACAAATTAAGTTTCCACATCTCCTCTGTTACAAAAGACTGGAAATCACTATGTTGCGGTTTTAACTCACCAATTGATACTGTTTGCCACTGCATAAGTTAAGCAGAAAACCACACAAATGGATTACGCGAACCCTTATGAAGGCTCCATTCGTGGTACGAACGGGGGACCCCACAGAAACTGGCGTGTGCCACCACTTAACCCCGTCACCCCGCAAACTACCGAACGGTCGACCACCCGGCCCTCGGAGTGTGGCAGCCATTAACCACCCAGGTGCCTGCGGTTTGCGGTTAACCACAACGTAATTGGTAGGCCTGGGGGCATCGACGTTCGCACACAAAGTACCGAAGGGAAAATACCGAACTATCAACCGAACGACGACCCCCTACAGCGGGTCGCGTGGCGCTCGTTAACTTGTGGTTTCTGTGGTTAACCGCAGGTCAAGTACCCTGCTCCCAGGTGGTCCTCATTCTCTTACCGAACGAGCCCACTACCAGGCAGACAGCAGAACTTCGCATGAACTGATACCGAGTTTAGTTCCACGAGTTAGACACGAAGTCCCGCTGCTCGCTAAACCAGCAGAAAACATGGCCGCCAACAAAGACTAACAATCTCAAAATGCCGAACGGACTTTATACGGCAGAAACAGTACATTCTGTTCGTGGGATTAGAGCGCCATTCGCCTGTTTTATATACACGAACGCGAGCCTTCAGATGAATGGTAGAATGAGTGGTGTTACTGTAATAATGTACAAGTTATGGATTTTCATGTAGTTTGCTGGGACATAATTGTAACGGACCGTTTTGCACACAAGGGGTAAAAACCGTTTAGGCGATCGGCCCCCTTTCCAGAGATACAGGCACAGCTACTGCAGAACACCAAACTCCCAGACTGGATACAAAATAGCACTCCAACTCCCGAACTGGAACCTCCCAAATAGCTGCTAGCAGACGAACAGGAAAAGCAGACAATCAGCTTACACTCCTGACAATCAGTCTCTAACAGCATACAGTGAATCCCCCCTAAGACGAGACAAGTCTCCGTGTTGAGGGTCAAGCAGTGGTCTGAGGTGCTGGCACACCCAGCCTGGTTTTTATTACAGTCTTGCAAATACAGGACCGCCCACAGGGAGGTATAAAACAACCAATCACATCACAGTTACATCCCACATATTCCCTCCCCTTATCCTGAGAGGAAACTCAATTATACATACAGTTAAAACATACTTTCTACCCAACTTTCATAACTCTAAAACCATACATCACATTCACATAAAATTGCATATTCACAATCAATCCATTCAGGGGAACATATTAAAAAATGGCAAGAATCAGACCAGGGGTTCAAAAGTTAAGGGAAAGTCCTTTGTGACTAAATGAAGCATGGCTTTCCGGCCCAAACCAGTTTCAGAGTCTTCTATCCTGGAGATAAGTGAGAAGTAATTCAATTATCTCCCAGGACAGACACAAGACTCCATTAAGCACATGGTTGCAAAAAGACACAAAACACTTTAAAATACATAAAGTCACCTTTATACATAAAACACAGACATTTCACATATCCCCAGATAGCTCAGGTCTGAGCGCACATTATTAAGTGAATGGCGCTCGGACCACACAAATACAGTTTAATCACCATGGAGCCAAAGTCTTTACAGTCAGTTTCATACAAATGGGCTCCATGGGATTCCTATCTGGGGTATAACACATTCAAACAAATCTACCGAACCCCAGGCAGAAAAGCACAAATTAAACTTTTCTGCAGGTAAAAAAAGATGTCTTTTAACAGGGGGCCATAGTCCAAAGGCAGCAGGCGAGCAACCAGGCTTCTCCAATGCAATGTGGCGAGATTGGTCTCGTCACAATAATAAAACGTGGTCTTTTGTGCGCTTGGAGATAATTAGATTGTAAAACCGTTGGCCTCATTATCTCCGAGCTGGGCGGGTAATAATTCAAATGATACAGTGTACTTGTTACCTGTTTGTACTGTACCTGTATTCCATCAGGTCCACAGGGGGCTGTCCTTGGACCTGAGGAATCACATAAATTGCCATGCTATGTGCCAGTAAAGCCAGTTCGTTTTGACCCTCAACTTGCAGCCTCGACTCATGTTGTAGGGATCCGGGATATTGATGCTTATATCGTGCTTGGGGATATTCTACATTTGCAGCTTACTACCGAAAGACCTCCGCTTCGACTCTCTGCAGCGGGAACCAGGACATCCAAGCGATCAACCCTCCTGCTAGACCGGGGGCAATCGTAACAATTGGTGGCAGCGGCGGGATCATCCTGGAATTCCTGAAAGAGATATATAGGACGGATGGAGAGTAACTACGATAAGCTGAAGCGTACCACGTTAAAGGATTTACTCGAGAGCCGTGGAGGGAACGCAAGTAACCGGCCGAGGAGAGAATTGATTGCCGACCTGAACGAGTTGGATCAAAGCTTCACAATGGCAGAACCGACGGCAGCATGCAGCGATGAGAAGACCAGGATTGTCCGAGAAAGGCTGCCTCTGTACGGACCGAACCCATCCGTGGAGCTGATACAGCAACTAATGGCCGAAGCCGAGGCGGACGTACAGCGGACTAGAGCCCACGAGCTGAGCATGAAGACCGCTGATAGCCACAACGGCCCCCTGGAAACTACCGAACAGCCAAAGATTCCGTTCGCGGCATTCAAGCCGTTCGCGGAGAATGAGATGGGGATAGACGAATTTTTGGCCGATTTTGAAAGACAATGTGCCCTGCATCAGATCCCCGTCGCAGCGTGGCCGCGTATCCTGGCAGGAAAATTAACCGGGCGGGCCATGGAAGCCTTCAGAACTCTCAGCGCCGAAGAGGTAGCCCAATACCCCGCAGTAAAAGAGACGCTGCTGAAACGGTACGCTGTGACCCCAGACACCTACCGAAGGCAGTTCCGCAGCACGAAGAAAAAGGCGAAAGACACACATGCCGAATGGGCACACCGCATGCGGAGAGCGGCTAACCATTGGATTACCGGGTGTCGGGCCGTTACCGCAGCAGAGGTACTAGAACTATTTTTACTTGAACATTTTTATGAGGGTCTGGAACAAAAAGACAGGGAGTGGTTGAAAGACCGGCGTCCCGCTAATCTACATGAAGCCGCCAGGTTGGCGGACAAACACCGGGATGCGCAAGCTCAGAAGTTCAGCAATGCCCGAACGGTAACTCGCCCCAAAGCAAGAGAGGGGTACCGACCAACTCCACGAACAGAGTTTCGCACCCCTGTACCGGCAGGTCCTACACGGTACACGGGACCACCCAGTCAATACCCTCAGGAGCGCTCCCGACCCACATGTTACAAGTGCAAGCAACTGGGGCACCTGATAGCGAGTTGCCCCCTCAACAACAATTACCCCGCAAGGAACTACAATTCCTCTTCAACGGGAAACAATCGCCCAGCTCGAGCGTTTTGCCTGGAACAAGACAGTCCTTTAGAAGAGTACCTGGGACCCCTACATGAGGCGAACCCTGTGTATGCCGCCAGTGACAATAGACAACACCACCGGCAAGAGGTACTGCTGGAGGGTCGTCCCACACAGGGGTTAAGAGACACCGGGGCCACGATCACCTTGGTACAAAGCCGGTTAGTTCCCAAATACAAACGCTCTCCTGACACAGTGGCTGTCCGGGTGGCTGGAGGGGACATATACAAACTACCCACAGCAAAGGTACACTTGGATTGGGGTGCGGGCAAAGGACTTGTGCGGGTGGGAATTATGGATAATTTGCCAGCTGAAGTTTTGCTGGGGAACGACCTGGGACCTATGACCTCAGCTTATGCTCCTTCTTTCAACGCTGAGGCTCATCCCGTGACGACCCGGTCTCAAGCAGGACGAGTACCCTTCACCAGTGCGGGAGGCTCAGGTGAGACTTAACTCGACTGTGACCCCCCCTCCTACCCCTTTGCCCTGGGACACCCCTGCAGCCTTTGAGGCTGAGACCAAAACTGACCCGACGCTCCAAAAATATAGGGAAAGGGCTGATACAGGGACTGGGGGATCGGACCAGGAGACTTTTGCGTGGGAACAGGGCCGACTGTACCGACACACCGAGAAAAAGGGCCACCGGAGGAGACAGTTAGTAATACCCCACAAGTATAGACGAGATATCCTCCGGGTGGGTCATGATATTCCCTTAGCCGGGCACTTGGCAGTAACCCGTACCCTGCACCGTATTACCCATACCTTGTTCTGGCCAGGAGTACATGCAGATGTGAGGTCCTATTGTAATACGTGTGAGGTGTGCCAACGGGTAGGCAAACGAGGAGACCACCCCAAGGCACACCTCGTTAACATGCCCATTATCGACGAGCCGTTTAGCCGGGTAGCCATTGACTTAGTTGGGCCCCTGGCCACCCCTAGTCCCTCGGGCAAGAGATACATTCTTACCATAGTGGACTATGCTACCCGCTACCCAGAAGCTGTAGCTTTATCTAATATCCAGGCAGACACGGTGGCTAATGCATTAGTGCAGGTGTTTTCTCGGGTAGGATTCCCTAGGGAGATCCTATCAGACAGGGGATCACAGTTCACGGCAGAACTGACCCAGCAGCTATGGCACGTTTGCAAAATAAAATCCCTTCTTAGCTCCCCGTACCACCCCCAGACCTATGTGAGCGGTTCAACGGAACCCTCAAGCAGATGTTAAAAACCTTTACCCAGGAGTATAGGGACTGGGAACGTTTCCTGACGCACCTCCTGTTCGCTTACCGGGAAGTGCCCCAGGAAACCAGCGGGTTCTCCCCCTTTGAGCTGTTATACGGTCGCAAGGTACGGGGTCCCCTGAACCTGATCCGTGAGCACTGGGAGGGAGAGACAGAGAACGCCGGGGTCCCCATCGTGCCTTACGTACTAGAGCTCAGGGACCGAATGGAGCAATTGGCTAAGTCAGTCCAGGCCAACCTCCAGGCGGCCCAGGGGCGACAGAAAGTCTGGTACGACCGGGGGGCACGGCGGAGAAGCTTCTGTCTCGGACAGAAAGTCATGGTACTAAAACCAGTTAAGGCAGACAAGCTACAAGCAGCCTGGCAGGGTCCCTACCAGATAGTAGAGAAGAGAGGAGACACCACTTATGTAATTGCCAGCTGTCACGATGAAAACTTAAGGAAGATATTTCACGTGAACATGTTGAAGGAATACTTGCAGAGACCCGAGGAAGTGGTAGCCATATGTAGCCCTGCACACGAGGACACAGAGAGTCTCCCTATACCCGACCTATTAACCCCTAACTCCCCGGTTGAAATAGTGAGCCAAGTGCAGATCGGGGACAGACTTAGCCCAGTTGAGAGGGAGCAGCTACACAAACTGCTCCGAGAGAAACAAGCCATGTTCTCCCAAGAGCCAGGGTACTCTGAGCTGACCACTCACCAAGTAGATACCCCCGGCCAAAACCCTTTGAGACAGGCGCCCTACCGAATTCCGGAGGCAGTAAGGACAGGCATGAAAAAGGAAATAGACGAGATGCTGCGACTAGGGGTCATTGAAGCTTCCGATAGTCCTTGGGCATCCCCGGTGGTGCTGGTCCCCAAAAAGGACGGCACCACCAGATTCTGTGTAGATTACCGGAAACTCAATGACAAAACTGTCACCGATGCCTACCCCATGCCCAGAGTGGATGAGCTGCTAGATCGCATAGCCAGGGGGAACTACCTAACTACCATTGACCTCTGTAAGGGTTACTGGCAAATCCCCCTGGCCAGGGAGGCTGTCCCCAAGTCGGCCTTCGTCACCCCGTTCGGTCTGTACCACTTTAAGGTCATGCCGTTCGGGATGAAGAATGCCCCCGCTACCTTCCAGCGCTTGGTGGACAGACTCCTTGATGGCTTCCAGGAGTTTGCCTGCGCATATCTGGACGACATAGCGATCCACAGTGAATCCTGGGAAGAACACCTGGCTCATGTGGGAATAGTCCTAGACCAGATTCGAGCCGCCGGCCTGACGCTAAAGCCCGAAAAATGTCACTTTGGGATGGCTGAGGTTCAGTACCTGGGTCACCGGGTAGGCTGTGGGAAGCAACGACCGGAGCCAGCTAAAATAGAAGTGGTCGCCAACTGGCCCACTCCCCACACTAAGACCCAAGTGCTAGCCTTTCTGGGTACCGCGGGGTACTACAGAAAATTTGTACCGGAGTATAGCGCCATTGCCAAACCCCTGACCGACCTGACAAAGAAAAACCTTCCCGGACAGGTCCTGTGGTCTCCCCACTGTGAAACTGCTTTCCAAGCCCTCAAAACTGCGTTGATTAATGCTCCTGTCTTGGCTGCCCCAGCCCCTAATCGACGTTTTATTGTCCATACAGACGCTTCCATGTTCGGGCTGGGAGCTGTCCTCAGCCAAGTAGGAGATGATGGGAAAGAACACCCGATTGCCTACATCAGTCGAAAACTCCTACCACGCGAAGTCAGCTATGCAGCGGTAGAAAAGGAGTGTTTGGCTCTGGTGTGGGCACTAAAGAAGTTAACCCCCTATTTGTATGGACAAGAGTTCACTCTAGTTACAGACCATAACCCGCTGGTGTGGCTCAACCGGGTCGCTGGGGACAATGGCAGATTGTTACACTGGAGCTTATCCCTGCAACCCTTTAATTTCACAATCACCTACCGACCTGGGAAGCAGAACGGCAACGCAGATGGATTATCCCGGCAAACAGATCTCAGCCCAGCATAACCCCACGAGTCTGGACAGCCTTAGTCTGCCCCGAAAAGGGGTCAGACGGTGTCTGCCAGAGTTTTCCACAAAGAGGGAGCATTGTTACAAAAGACTGGAAATCACTATGTTGGCGGTTTTAACTCACCGATTGATACTGTTTGCCACTGCATAAGTTAAGCAGAAAACCACACGAATGGATTATGCGAACCCTTATGAAGGCTCCATTCGTGGTACGAACGGGGGACCCCCCAGAAACTGGCGTGTGCCACCACTTAACCCCGTCACCCCGCAAACTACCAAACGGTCGACCACCCGGCCCTCGGAGTGTGGCAGCCATTAACCACCCAGGTGCCTGCGGTTTGCGGTTAACCACAACGTAATTGGTAGGCCTGGGGGCATCGACGTTCGCACACAAAGTACCGAAGGGAAAATACCGAACTATCAACCGAACGACGACCCCCTACAGCGGGTCGCGTGGCGCTCGTTAACTTGTGGTTTCTGCGGTTAACCGCAGGTCAAGTACCCTGCTCCCAGGTGGTCCTCATTCTCTTACCGAACGAGCCCACTACCAGGCAGACAGCGGGACTTAGCATGAACTGATACCGAGTTTAGTTCCACGAGTTAGACATGAAGTCCCGCTGCTCGCTAAACCAGCAGAAAACATGGCTGCCAACAAAGACTAACAATCTCAAAATGCCGAATGGACTTTATACGGCAGAAACAGTACATTTTGTTCGTAGGATTAGAGCGCCATTCGCCTGTTTTATATACACAAACGCGAGCCTTCAGATGAATGGTAGAATGAGTGGTGTTACTGTAATAATGTACAAGTTATGGATTTTCATGTAGTTTGCTGGGACATAATAAAACGTGGTCTTTTGTGCGCTTGGAGATAATTAGATTGTAAAACCGTTGGCCTCATTATCTCCAAGCTGGGCGGGTACTAATTCAAATGATACAGTGTACTGTGATTGGTTACCTGTTTGTACTGTACCTGTATTCCATCAGGTCCACAGGGGGCTGTCCTTGGACCTGAGGAATCACATAAATTGCCATGCTATGTGCCAGTAAAGCCAGTTTGTTTTGACCCTCAACTTGCAGCCTCGACTCATGTTGTAGGGATCCGGGATATTGATGCTTATATCGTGCTTGGGGATATTCTACATTTGCAGCTTGCTACCGAAAGACCTCCGTTCGACTCTCTGCAGTGGGAACCAGGACATCCAAGCGATCAACCCTCCTGCTAGACCGGGGGCAATCGTAACATCCTCTTTCATTATACGTCCTCCTTTAGTCCTTCTAGCGCTTTGAAAGTATGTAGGGGTGCGAGATCCATAGGGCTCCCTTGTGGTTTTCACATATTTTTTCCGTCAGTTCTTAAAGTCACAGAGACAACAAATGTTTTTAACCCACGCAGGACCAAAACATCCTCAAAGTGACAGACATGTGGAAAAGACAAAAGAAAAAATGTTCTATGTCAGTATAAATGTTCATTATCAGATTGTTAATTATATTTTTGTTACATCCATGTATAAATGTCTCCAATTTTAGTATTGATGTATACAAAATTTGAATATCCATTCCTCATTTTTACAGATTATATCTACAATATCTATTGTGCATATTTAATTTTCTTGATTAGGTATTGCTGATCAAATGTAATTTATTTTACAATATTTATTTTACAATATTTGCACATATCAATTCTTTACTTTCAGAAATTATCACTACATTGTCTATCCCACATAATCCATTTTTTAGTTAGACCTTATTGATCAAATATAGTTAATTTCCCAATATTTATTGCACACTGTTCTTTCCCAATTCTATAATACTAATTGAATTTATTCCATAATTCACGAAATCTGTTATATTTCATTACTCCTTATTTCTTTTCTCCGCTAACCGGAGCACCTATCTTTATTTATAGTTTTAGTAAGAACTTTTTAAGATTATTCAATAAAGCCTACCTCCTTTCTCCTATAGAGTTGTTTTATAAGAAATGGCACAACTCAAAATCAGAGTTGAGGCCGTATGGAATCAACGTATTTAACCTATAAATCCACTCCATCTCTATTTTACCAAGTTCTTTGATGAAATCCCCTCCTCTCCAGTTTTTCTCTAGTTTTCTTATTCCCATAAATGTTAGGCCTTCAGGTTTCTGACCATGAATTAATTTAAAGTGATTGGAGACACTGTGTTGTTCAAAGCCCTTTTGGATCTTATAAATGTGTTCTCTTATTCTTATATGTAACGGTCTTGTAGTTCGACCTACATATTTTAGTCCACATGGGCAAATTAGCAAGTAAATTACATTTTTTGAGTAGCAAGTTATAAATTGTTTAATTGGTGTCTTTATCTTTTCATTAATGGCTATATCCTTAATAATTCTTCTATTACATCCTGATCTTTTACAAGACATACACATCCCACAACCGTAAAAACCTTTTTCATTCTTACATATAGTGGCTGTTTCTGTCTTCTCTTTAAGTGAACTTCGAACCAAAGAATTTCTAAGATTTTTTGCCCCTCTATATATGACTCTAGGTTTTGGCGGAAGGATCATTTTCAAGGAGGGATCTTGTAATAAAATCGGCCAATATTTATTTAATATCCTACGTACTTGTTGGTTATTAGTGTTAAAATTACATATGAAAGGAATGTCTCGAGTATTATCGGTATTTTTAGTCTTATATATAAGTAGATCTTCCCTTACTTTATGTTTTATCTCTAATCTCGAATCTTCCAATTTACATGTATTATATCCTTTTTCAATAAAATCGTTGTAACAGAACTATGATTGTGCCTATACTTTTGCCTGGACTTAAATAACAATGCTGCTGGATGTGTCAAACAAAAACCGAATGGCTAGTTTTCGTGTAAATATTCCTACTGTAACATACAGCCCAAAATACCGAACATCAGACCACCCAGGGGAACAGTTAATTGATATTTTACCTCCCAGTGATAGTGGGGCCGTTCGCATAGTTCATACGAATTCCTTTGTGCTCAGGTTAGATGGCCGCCATTTCGGGACTTTACACGTGTTCGCGGCCATCTTACGCACGAACAGCGGTTTTTGCCTGTGAACGCATGGAACTAAAAACGGATACGCAAACAGGCGAACACCGCTGAGACCTCCAGGAGCTCGTAAGTTTGTGCTGGAACTACCGAACGACCGGCCGTTCGGTAGGTTTGTTTAAGCCTGCATAGGGATTCCAGCGAACACCAGGATGACTGTGGATGGCAAGGGGTTCGTGGGGTTTTAATGCACGAATGGAGACCGACCGCAAGGCCAAACCCCTCAACCGAATGGGCTGGAATTTGGATATATTGTTCCCCTGAGTGAGAGCTATTAAGCGGTGCTGGACTTAAAGGTATACCCCCTGTTTTGGGGGTACATCCAGAATGTGGTTAAAATTGTGTCTGTTTTAATTATGTTATATGTTATCTGAGGGGAGGAGACCATGTATCTAATTGGCTGTTGTGATAATTATGTGGGTGTAGCCTTTCAGAGGGCACTATTGCATAAAAGGAGACCCCTGTCAATAAACATCAGTGTAACGGAGCTCCCTGTACTCCGACCGAGTACCCTCCGTTGATGGATGCTCCTAGCGCTTCCTGAGGACTCCAAACACTACAGCAGACACCACAACCACCGCAGACTCCACAACCGCCGTAGCTTAACTGGAGTCTCGCTGTTTTCCTTCCACCCTGGATCAGCTTCTGTCCTCCAGGACCGTGTGGGGAAGACCTCTCCTCCAGGAGAGCGTAACAGGAACAGCTCTTAAAAGAGCTAAGTGATTAAAAGCTCAGGGGAGTATGCAGAGCATAGCAATCCCCAGTGTGATATAGCAGTTCCCTCCAATAACGAGACAAGGCTACGTATTGAGGGTCAAGAAGATCTCTTTACTTGGCACCAAAGGGCCTTCTTTTATGCAGGTTTCTCTGAGATAGGACCACCCACAGGGGTTTACAGAATAACCAATCATAAACGTACATTACAGAAACACTCCCAGCAATTACACACAAAAATCCTCCCCTCTGCCTGTGATCTAATTATGGCACACAATGTGTTAACATAATTAAACTCAGGCAGTAAAAATACAGTTTTTATACATGTACTATAACTTTCAAACTACACATCCAATCTTCATAAAAATTACATATTTAGAATCAATCCATTCAGGGGAGCAACATATTAAAAAATGGCACAAATCAGGCAAGGGGTTCAAAAGTTAGCAAAAGTATCTTTTGGGGCCTGGCTGGCAGCATGGTTATCTGGCCCAAACCGGTTTTACAGAGCCCTCTATCCAGGAGACAATGGGGAAAATAATCCACTTATATCCAGGGATAGAGGCAGACTCCATTAACCACATGTTAGCAAAAGACACAAAAAGACACATAAATACCTAACTCCTATCATACTGAACAGAACCCCCACATTCAACCTATCCCCAGATGGCTTGGATCTGAGCGCTCAATATATCCAAACAGCGCTCAGATCCCACAAATACAGTCAAATCACCATACCCACTAGGTCCATAGTCATGGGGCAGAAGGCTTAAGCAGGGCAATTTGTCAAATAAAATAACAGTTACAAATGTCAGTCTGTAACATATCTCCCCTTTTGGAGGGAGACTCCCCTTTTGGAGGGAGGCACCTGACCTTCTGTCGGTCAGTGCCTAAGCTAGTCTTGCAATCCACCCACAAATAACAAGTAGCAAAGTAGCCCCCCCACAATAAACAGTACTGGCCTGTAGGTTCCAGGTTGTAGGATGAAAATGCAGCATCCTCTGCCTTCCTGGTGCAGCTGGGCAAATAGCTGGTGGTACTTGGAGGGCAGAGGCCAGCGGCGCTCTGCCCTGATGCCCCGCACTTCTGCTGGGGAGAGGGGGTTGCAGACCAGTCTGCCCTGATGTCAGCTCTTCTGCTGGGGTAGCCGGCAGAATGTCACGCTCTGTACAAGGGACACAGGGAGGGCAGAGGCCGACTGCACTCTCCCCAGCTGCCAGCTCTTCCGCTGGTATAGCCTGCAGGACATCAGGCTCTGGACAAGGGACAAAGGGAGGGCAGAGGCCGACTGCACTCTGCCCTGCTGCCAGCTCTTCCGCTGGGGTGCTGAGAACATAGTCCAGCTCAGTAGCCAGGGGAACATGGGAGTCAGTGGGGGTTAACATCTCCTCTGTTAACCCTGGGGCCAAGTTAGGAGTTAGCTGGGGAGGGGAATTCGTACTTACCCCCTCTTCCTGTTGTCCCTGTGAGGGTAGTTGGGGATCTGGACAGGCTGTCCAGCATCCCTGTAGGTCAGGCACATAGACCACGGTCCCATCTGCGCCATCTGGGAGATTGATGTCTCCCCTTGGTAGGGTAAGCTGCCGCTGGGGAGATAGGGTGCTGTGCTCCTCTCCCTGAAACACAGGCTGCCGCTGGAGAGGGAGACCGCCTGTCTCCACTCCCATAACATTGTCCTGCTGCTGGAGAGAGAGACCAACTATCTCTGCTCTCTGTAGGACACACTGCTGCTGGGGGGGAAGGACGACACCTTCGGCCCCCTGGAATTCGCACTGCCGCTGGGGAGGAAGGACGGCACCTTCGGCTCCCTGTAACTTGCACTGCCGCTGGGGAGGAAGGACGACACCTTCTGCTCCCTGTAACTTGCACTGCCCTGGTGGTACCTCCAAGGTATACTGGGACTGACTGGAGCTGAGTAGGCACTGGTAATCCTCTTCCAGTTCCCATTCCTGGATGGCCAATTCAAACAGGTCTGGCTTTAGGTCTTCATCCATAGGGAGATCTAGAATGGTTTCTCTGGATTCATATATGTCCCATAGCCGTGACTCTGCAGCATCCCCGAACCTTGGTCCGGTACAGGCGTACCATAATACGCCAGGGCCATTGTAATCCTCGCCCTCTGGTCTGTCGCACTTAGCCATCCCGGGAACACGCTGAACTGCATACCAATGTAGTGCCTGGTATGCATCTTCGAGCCCCAGTTCCTTCCATGCCAGAGAATTAAGCTGCATTACCAACTCCCACCTGGGCTGTTCTTCCATCATAGGCATCCATAGGGCCACTCGGGCCTGTAGTCGCTGCTCCTCGCTGGGGAGACGCTCACCTCGCCAACGCTGGACACCCTCCAGGGATTCATCCCACATCTCTTTCCTGGCGCCATCTCTGCAGTCCAACCTGGTTGCCTCTGATACTGGCTCACCCACTGAGGCCAAGAGGCTCTGTAACCTCCAGTCAAACTCATCCTCCACTTTGAGCGCTGTCCAGGGACTTGCTGGCTCCATATTGCTCCGTAATAATTCCGGTGTCTCCGAGCTGTTTCTCCTCGCACTAGGACGCCATCCCACCGCTGCCACCAATGTAAAGGAGCTCCCTGTACTCCGACCGAGTACCCTCCGTTGATGGATGCTCCTAGCGCTTCCTGAGGACTCCAAACACTGCAGCAGACACCACAACCACCGCAGACTCCACAACCACCGTAGCTTAACTGGAGTCTCGCCGTTTTCCTTCCACCCTGGCTCAGTTTCTGTCCTCCAGGACCGTGTGGGGAAGACCTCTCCTCCAGGAGAGCGTAACAGGAACAGCTCTTAAAAGAGCTAAGTGATTAAAAGCTCAGGGGAGTATGCAGAGCATAGCAATCCCCAGTGTGATATAGCAGTTCCCTCCAATAACGAGACAAGGCTACGTATTGAGGGTCAAGAAGATCTCTTTACTTGGCACCAAAGGGCCTTCTTTTATGCAGGTTTCCCTGAGATAGGACCACCCACAGGGGTTTACAGAATAACCATAAACGTACATTACAGAAACACCCCCAGAAATTACACACAAAAATCCTCCCCTCTGCCTGTGATCTAATTATGGCACACAATGTGTTAACATAATTAAACACAGGCAGTAAAAATACAGTTTTTATACATGTACTCTAATTTTTAAACTACACATCCAATCTTCATAAAAATTACATATTTAGAATCAATCCATTCAGGGGAGCAACATATTAAAAAATGGCACAAATCAGACAAGGGGTTCAAAAGTTAGCAAAAGTATCTTTTGGGGCCTGGCTGGCAGCATGGTTATCTGGCCCAAACCGGTTTTACAGAGCCCTATATCCAGGAGACAATGGGGAAAATAATCCACTTATATCCAGGGATAGCGGCAGACTCCATTAACCACATGTTAGCAAAAGACACAAAAAGTCACATAAATACCTAACTCCTATCATACTGAACAGAACCCCCACATTCAACCTATCCCCAGATGGCTTGGATCTGAGCGCTCAATATATCCAAACAGCGCTCAGATCCCACAAATACAGTCAAATCACCATACCCACTAGGTCCATAGTCATGGGGCAGAAGGCTGGCAATTAGGCTTCTCCATAACACAGGGAAGCAGGGCAATTTGTCAAATAAAATAACAGTTACAAATGTCAGTCGGTAACAATCAGTTCTACTTGACCCTTCAAAACGTAGCCTCGTCTCGTTCTTGGAGGTGATTTATGGTACCGTTACTCTGCCTCATTTTACAGCACTGCCGGATTATACCCTTGGATATCGTGGGTGGGAATAAGAACTCCATTACTGCACAGCAGCTTGCCTAGAAAAGGACGTCTCCAACGGCAGGTACCCCACTACAGCAGGGTAGCCGTTACATTGGTGGCAGCGGCGGGATGGTCCTTTTCATCCCCAAAGCAAGTGCTGAATGGAATCCCAGTACGCTAAACTGAAAAGACCCACACTAAAGGATCTATTGGAAACCAGAGGAAGGAGTGCCAGCAACCGACCACGGAGAGAGCTGATAGCTGACCTACTGGAGCTGGACGAGATGGATCGATCCATGGAGGTCGCGGACCAACCTACCCCTGTCAGCGAGAAGGAGGAAATTACAAATCTTGTTCAGCGGAGATTATCCATGTACCCAGCAACATCCGTGGAACTAATAGATCAGCTGTTCCAGGAAGCGAGAACGGAGATACAAAATAGGAGGGGACACGAACTTGAACTGGCAAGAGCTAGACAACCCATTGCACATGCAGTTCATACTCCCCCACTCCCCCAGAAAATACCATTCACTGCATTCAAAGCGTTTGTGGAAAGTGAGATTGACGGGTATTTGGCTGACTTTGATAGGCAGTGCTCACTACATCAGATACCACTAGACCAATGGGTCACTATTTTGGCTGGAAAGCTATCAGGAAAAGCAAATGAGGCTTTTCGGGTGCTTACTGAGGAAGATATTGCACAGTATCGCCGGATGAAGGCTGCACTGCTCACCAGATATGCCGTCACCCCGGAAACGTATCGCCGTCGCTTCAGGGAGTCTAAAAAGAAGGCTGCAGACTCCCACATGGAATGGGTAAACAAGATGCAAAGGGTGGCATCACATTGGGTGCGAGGGTGCAATTCCAACACCGGAGAGGAAGTACTACAGCTATTCCTAATGGAACATTTCTTCCAAGATCTGGCGGCAGACATACAGGATTGGGTGAGAGATCGTCACCCTGCTAACTTAATCGAGGCAGCGCGGCTAGCGGATGAATACGCAGAGTCAAGAAAGGTGAGCCAAGGGTCTACACGACCAACCCCTAGAGCAGAGCCACGCACCCCAACGCCCGCTGCACGCACAGAATTTCGGGCCCCAGTACCACCAACCCCGGGATTCTTACAAAATTATGTGCCATCGCTGCGGCAACACGGGGCATATTGCTCGTTATTGCCCCTTGGGATCAGCCAATAACAACTGGAGGCGCTCGACCAATAATACAGAGACCCCTTCATCACGCACCTCTGCTGCTCACTGCCGGAAACCGAAGGGAGCCCTGAGGAGTGTTTGGGCATCCCGTACGAGGCAAACCCCATACAAGCTGCATCCCCAGATAACCGCCAGCATCACCGCCAGGAGGTGCGTGTAAATGGACAGGTAGCACAAGGCCTAAGGGACACTGGCGCTACCATCACTTTGGTGCAGAAACATCTCATGAAACCGGAGCATGTATCTACCCGTACTGTTGCTGTCCGTGTCGCAGGGGGGGCTGTTTTTCGCTTACCCACTGCCCGGGTACACTTGGATTGGCGAGTCGGGTCGGGAAAGACCAAAGTAGGAATCATGGACAATTTACCTGCTGAAGTCGTGTTGGGCAACGATATTGGCCCTGTGGCTTCAGCTTATCTACCCACGACTGCTGCTGCTTGTCCCGTGACCACCCGCTCACAGACCCGTATCGAGGACGATCCTCCAGCGGAACGGGAGACGCAGGTAAGCCACAAACAGACACTCAGCCCTAACACGGTAGAAAGACCCATAGCTTGGGACACCCCAGAGGAGTTTGGGAGGGAAACTAGACAGGACCCCACCCTCCAAAAGTATCGGGAATTAGCCGACAGTGGGGGGGATGAGCGGGAGCGTTTTATATGGGAGGGTGACCGATTATACAGGTTGACCCAAGGTAGGAGGAGAGGCTGTATCCCTTCGCAGAAGCGCCAACTAGTGGTACCCAGAAAGTACCGGTTGGAACTTCTCCGAATTGGACATGACATTCCATTGGCAGGGCACTTAGGGGGTAACCGCACCGCCTACGGGATCACACAGACCTTTTTCTGGCCTGGGATCTCGAAGGACGTGCAGTGTTACTGCAGTACCTGTGACACATGCGAACAAGTAGGGAAGAGAGGGGACCACCCTAAAGCTCGACTGTCACCCATGCCTGTGATCAAGGAAAAGTTTAGCTGGGTGGCAGTTGACCTAGTGCGACCCCTACCTAACCCCAGTCCTTCGGGTATATTCTTACAGTAGTGGACTATGCTACCCGCTACCCTGAGGCTGTCGCTCTGACGAATATCCAGGCTGACACTGTCGCCAGTGCCCTAGTCGGGATATTCACCAGAGTGGGATTCCCTCAGGAAATCCTATCTGACCGAGTGACCCAGTTAACCGCAGACCTAACCTAGCAGTTATGGAAGGTCTGTGGTGTCAAGACCCTGCTCAGCTCCCCGTACCACCCCCAGACTAACAGTCTCTGTGAGCGCTTTAATGGTACCCTAAATTGCTGCGGACCTTTACAGTGGAATACAGAGACTGGGAGCGATTCTTGCCGCACCTCTTGTTCGCATATCGAGAGGTGCCCCAGGAATCCACAGGATTCTCTCCCTTCGAGCTGCTCTATGGACGGCGAGTGCGAGGCTCCCTCGACCTCATCCAAGAGCACTGGGAGGGAGAGAGAGAGGATGAGGGCGTTCCTATCGTACCTTATGTGCTGGAGATGCGGGACCGCATGGGGCACCTAGCCAGAATGGCCTGAGAACATCTCCAGGCAGCCCAGGGCCGTCAGAAACATTGGTACGATTGGGGCGCCCGTCTAAGAACATTCCAAGTAGGTCAGAAAGTTCTGGTACTTAGACCTGTCAACGGAAACAAGCTACAGACCTCCTGGCAAGGCCCTTACAAGGTAGTGGCCCAGATATGTGACACCACCTATGTAATTGCCAGTAGCCAAGACGAAAGGGTCCAGAAGTCTTTTCGTGTCAATTTGTTAAAAGAGTACCAAGAAAGGCCCGAAGATATAGCGGCCATATGTATCCCGGCCACTGAAGACCCTGACAGTCTTCCCATCCCAGATTTGTTAGCTGACTCCGAGCCTAAAACTCTGCTTAATACAGTGCAGCTAGGGGAGCAGTTAACTCCCACAGAAAGGGAACAACTCCAACAATTGCTGGCTGAGAAAGGATTGACATTCTCTCAGGAGCCAGGTTACACACCCTTAGCAACACATTATGTGGAGACACCAGGACAGACTCCCTATAGAATCTCTGAGGCCGTAAAAGAGGAAATGAGAAAGGAGATTCAGGAGATGTTAAAACTGGGAGTCATAGTCCGACAGCCCCTGGGCCTCCCCAGTTGTCCTAGTCCCCAAAAAGGACGGAACAACTCGATTCTGTGTCGATTATCGACGCCTCAATGACCGGACCGTGACAGACGCATACCCCATGCCCCGAGTAGACGAACTATTAGATCATATTGCCAGGGGACGCTATCTGACCACCATCGATCTGTGCAAAGGGTACTGGCAGATTCCCTTGGCCAAGGACACTATCCCTAAGTCGGCGTTTGTCACCTCGTTTGGCTTGTACCAGTTTAAAGTCATGCCATTCGGGATGAAAAAATGCCCCAGCTACATTTCAGCGCTTAGTGGATCGTCTCCTTGATGGCTTCCAGGAATTCGCATGCGCATACCTGGATGACATTGCGATCTATAGTGAGACTTGGGGAGAGCATTTAAGACATGTAGAGGCTGTGCTGGATCAGATTAGGTCCGCAGGCCTAACTCTGAAACCAGAGAAATGTAATTTCGGAATGGCCGAAGTACAGTACTTGGGACACAGGGTAGGGTGTGGGAAACAGCGACCAGAACCCGCGAAGGTGGATCTGTAGCCCACACCCCACTCCAAGACCCAAGTACTGGCATTCTTAGGGACTGCGGGATATTACAGGAAATTTGTCCCTGACTATAGTGCCATCGCTAAACCCCTGACAGATTTGACAAAGAAAAATTTGCCTAGAGTAGTCCTGTGGTCTCCCGCCTGCGAAACAGCGTTCCAAACCCTGAAACAAGCCCTTATCAACGCACCGATTTTGTCTGCCCCCGTCCCTAACAAAAGATTTGTTGTCCATACAGATGCGTCCATGTACGGACTGGGGGCAGTTCTGAGCCAGGTCGGGGACGATGGAGGGGAACACCCTGTCGCGTACCTGAGTAGGAAACTATTACCCAGGGAAGTGAGCTACGCGGCAGTGGAAAAGGAGTGTCTAGCCCTGGTCTGGGCTCTAAAGAAGCTCACCCCATACCTCTACGGTCAGGAATTCACTTTGATCACAGACCATAACCCCCTAGTATGGCTGAACCGAGTGGCTGGGGACAATGGACGATTACTAAGATGGAGCTTGGCACTACAACCATACAACTTCTCCATTCAGTATCGCCCTGGCCGGTTCAATGGGAATGCAGACGGACTATCCAGGCAAACGGAACTTTTACCTTGACTACAGACCGGACAGCCTCAAGTTGACCCGAAAAGGATCAATCTGGGTCTGCCGGAGCGTTCCACAAAAGGGGAGCAGTGTAACAGAACTATGATTGTGCCTATACTTTTGCCTGGACTTAAATAACAATGCTGCTGGATGTGTCAAACAAAAACCGAATGGCTAGTTTTCGTGTAAATATTCCTACTGTAACATACAGCCCAAAATACCGAACATCAGACCACCCAGGGGAACAGTTAATTGATATTTTACCTCCCAGTGATTGTGGAGCCATTCGCATGGTTTATACAAATTCCTTTGTGCTCAGGTTAGATGGCCGCCATTTCGGGACTTTACACGTGTTCGCGGCCATCTTACGCATGAACGGCGGTGTTTGCCTGTGAACGCATGGAACTAAAAACGAATACGCAAACAGGCGAACACCGCTGAGACCTCCAGGAGCTCGTAAGTTCGTGCTGGAACTACCGAACGACCGGCCGTTCGGTAGGTTTGTTTAAGCCTGCATAGGGATTCCAGCGAACACCAGGATGACTGTGGATGGCAAGGGGTTCATGGGGTTTTAATGCACGAACGGAGACCGACCACAAGGCCAAAACTTATGGAACTCTTTTCGGCTAGAAAACCTGTGCGGTCGGTCAAAACTTCAAAGATCCATATCTCCCGAACCCCTCAACCGAATGGGCTGAAAGTTGGATATATTGTTCCCCTGAGTGAGAGCTATTAAGTGCTGGACTTAAAGGTGTACCCCCTGTTTTTGGGGTACATCCAGAATGTGGTTAAAATTGTGTCTGTTTTAATTATGTTATATGTTATCTGGGGGGAGAAGACGTGGGGGTTGAACCATGTATGTAATTGGCTGTTGTGATAATTATGTGGGTGTAGCGTTTCAGAGGGCACTATTGCATAAAAGGAGACCCCTGTCAATAAACATCAGTTTTACTTGACCCTTCAAAACGTAGCCTGGTCTTGTTTTTGGAGGGGATGTATGGTACCATTATTCTGCCTCATTTTACAGCACTGCCGGATTATACAGTGCTATCGTGGATGGGAATAAGAACTCCATTACTGCACAGCAGCTTGCCTAGAAAAGGATGTCTCCAATGGCAGGTACCCCACTACAGCAGACTTGCCACTGATGGAGTTGCGCAGTGCACACCTGATTTTGTCCGCCAATTGGTTGTGCAGGGAAGGGATGGCTCACATGAAAAGTAGTGGCGGCTGGGAACCATGTACTGTGGGACAGCCACCGCCATCACGTTTTTAAAACTGTCTGTCGCCACAAGACAGAATGACAGCATTTCAAAGGCCACAAATTTTGAAATGCTGGTATTCAGGGGCAGGGATCACGGGTGGGTAGGGGCGTACTTCCTCTTTCTCTCCAGTGTTTGAGAGATGGACAGCTGAACACTTCCATGGGACAGTGTGGAGATGCTTGGGGTCGGTGGCGGATGTGGTGGCGTTGCTGCCACATCCTCTGTTTGCGGGCTGGCAGGTTCCACTGTCACTTCAGAGGTGGAGGATGAGGCCAAGACAGCAGCAGAGAAGGAAGCAGAAGGAGCCTGAGACCTTTCTTGGTTTTTGATGTGCTTGCTCCACTGCAGCTGTGTCCCTACGTGTATAATGAAGGTTTGCCTACACTGCATGTAGATGCCTGGTCATGCAGGTTGTGCTCAGGATTAGCATGTTTATGCCTCGCTTCAGGCTCTGATTGCACCACTCGTGTCTTGTCGTCAGCACATTGTCTGAAGAACTGCCATGCCAGGGAACTCTTTGGAGCTGGCTTTGGTGTGCTCAGTCCCTGTGTGCAGTGGGCAGTAACAGGCGTACCGTCTATGGGACGGCCGCTCCGCTTTTGCACCCTGCTCCCTCTTATGCTGTGCTGGTGCCTCTGTGAGACCACCGCCTCTTCCTCCAAACTGCACACGTCACTCTCTCATGACCTTCATTCCATATGGGGTCTAGGACCTCATCATCCTCCACATCATCTGCCACCCACACCGTAACCCTGCCCTCCTTGCCGGTCTGCACACTGCAGAAAGCTACAGTAGTTGGCACCTGTGTTTCGTCATCAGAGACGTGCTGCGGTGGTCCTTGCATGTTCACATCCTGACACATGAGTGGATGTGCATCAGTGCACTAACTCTCTTCCACTTCTAGGGCAGGACTAGGTGGATGGCCCACGCAAACCCCGCTAGCAGAGTCAGCAAAAAGCATAAGAGACTGCTGCATGACTTGTGGCTCAGACTCCTTTGCTGATTTGCAAGGGGGTGAGGTGAAAGACAAATGGCCATGGGCTGCAGGTGCCAACTCTGAGCTTTCAGCAGTGGGCCGGGTGGGAGACAATGTGCAGCAACTGGAGGCACTGTCAGCCATCCAATCTGCCTGTACTTGTTTCCGGCCTTACCATTCGTAGAGCGGCATTTGGGCCTACCAAATAACGCTGAAGGTTCTGTCGCCTACTCGCACCTGAGGAAGCTGTTTCACTTGTGCGTGTAGCTGGCACAGATCGACCACGTCCTCTCCTTGCAACAGGAGCTCCACCAACACCACGACCAGTGCCACGTCCCTTATTTGACGCTCTCCTCGTTCTTTGCGTTCACCGACCAAACTAACAGATGGTTTATGTCAGGCGACAATGTAACCGCCAATAGTCAACAATTTTTTTTTATTATTTTTTTTTATTTATTGGACTGCAAGAAATGCACTGCAGGCCTCAAATGTACTATTTAGCAGTTTAGCAACAAAACAATATGAATGTTTACAACTGCGCTGTAAGTGCACTATTAGATGCTTCTATTTGACTCTCAGATATGAAGAAAATTTAGCAGTTTAGCAGCAAAACAATATGAATGTTTACAATTGCGCTGTAAGCGCACTATTAGACGCTTCTATTTGACTCTCAGATATGAAAAGCACGCCCAAAATGTACTATTTAGCAGTTTAGCAACAAAACAATTAGAATGTTTACAACTGCGCTATAAGCACAGTATTTGACGCTTCTATTTGACTCTCAGATATGAAGTGTACCCCACTAATGTACTTGTTTGCAGAATTCTTTCCTAAGCTGTCCCTCACAGCGGCAGCATCCTCTCCCTACACTAATAAGGCCTCGTGTGCGTGCGGCGCTACGCGACTCCAGCTTATATATAGAGGCTAGGTCACATGCTGCACTGGCCAATCACAGCCATGCCATTAGTAGGCATGGCTGTGATGGCTTCTAAGGACACACAAGTCAAACGCTTGTTGATTGGTTGCCTGCAGCCTTTCAAAATGCGCCATTAAATCGCTGAACACCGAACTCCAACCCGAACATTCAGTGATATGTCTGTGTTCGGGTCCGGGGTCCAAAAAACATAATGTTCGGTATGAACCCGAACTTTACAGTCGGGTTCGCTCAACTCTACTTTCAATGTCTATTTCAAGATCATTTATAAATATGTTAAATAGAAGTGGTCCTAAAACAGAACCCTGAGGGACCCCACTTACCACTTTTGTAGAGCCTAAAAAATTACCATTAATGACAACTCGTTGTACTTTATCCTTAAGCTAATGTTCTACCCAAGAACAAGAATATTCATCTAGTCCAATTTCTTTTAGTTTGAAGACTAACCTATTTTTGAGGAACCCTATCAAGTGCCTTGGCAAAATCCAAGTAGATTGCAACACCCTCATCTATACTTTGACATGATCTATGTTTCATAAAACCATGTTTATTATTACTAATAACAAAGTTCTTTCCAATGAATTCCTGAATATTATCCCTTAAAAGCCTTCAAATATTTTCCCAGGCACAGAAGTTAAGATCACAGGTCTATAATTTCCAGGCAAGGATTTTGAACCTTTTTTATATATAGGAACGACATCTGCCTTCCTCCAATCCTCCGGTACAATACCTGTAACAAAAGAATCTTGAAAAATTAAATACAGAGGTTCACTTATTTCCCCACTTACCGTATATACTCGTGTATAAGTCGAGTGCAGTTTTGTGACCAACAATTGTGAAATATGCTATGCCTCGTGGATAAGTCGAGGGTAAAACTTGGGGCTATGAAATTCTGTGATTTTTATAATTATATACACACACTCATACAAACACACACTCTGCATTATATACACACTCTGTGTGTGTATATAATGCAGAGTGTGTGTGTTTGTGTGAGTGTGTGTGTTTGTGTAGTGTGTGTGAACTGGGTGGGGAGGGCATTTTTATTATTTAAAAAATATATATTTTAATATTTTATCCCTGCTTGTTAGCTGGTCAGGGAGGGTGGCTATCTTAATCCCTGGTGGTCCAGTGGCATGGGCTGTTACATACCTTTTGTAGCAGCTCCGGTCAGCTCCCTTCACCTCCGTGCAGCTCTCCTGTCAGCTCCCAGTGTAAATCTCGCGGTCTGCGTGCCACGCAGGGGCGTTGTCACGGTAACCCGTGGCAACGCTCTGACGGCCGCGGGTCTCGCAAGACTTACACTGGGAGTTGACAGGGGAGCTGCACAGAGGTGAAGGGAGCTGACCGGAGCTGCTACAAAGGTATGTAACTGCTTGCTGCCAGCCCCCAACAGGACTGCCGGGCTTGTAATGAGCTCGGCGGTCCTGGTCTGTATTATGGCAATGTAACTTGCCATAATACAGACCTTGATTCGAGTATAAGTCGAGTGGGGCTTTTTCAGCAAACAAAATGTGCTGAAAAACTCGACTTATACTCGAGTATATATGGTAGCTCCTTAAGTACTCATGGGTGAATACCGGCAGGCCCCCGGAGCTTTATTTACATTAATTTTCTTAAACTGCTGTAGCACCTTGGCTTGAGTCATCCAATCACAAGTTATCTGAAAGTTTTTTGCAGCAATCATTTGCATACAGTTGCAAGAAAAAGTATGTGAACCCTTATGATTATGGAATGATATGGATTTCTGCACAAATAGGTCATAAAATGTGATCTGATCATCATCTAAGTCACAACAATAGACAATCATAGTCTGCTTAAACTAATAACACACAAAGAATGAAATGTTGCCATGTTTTTGTTGAACATACCATGTAAACATTCACATTGCAGGTGGAAAAAGTATGTGAACCCCTGGATTTAATAACAGCCTCCTTTGGCAGCAATAACTTCAACCAAACGTTTCCTGTAGTTGCAGATCAGACGTGCACAATGGTCAGGAGTAATTCTTGACCATTCCTCTTTACAGAACTGTTTCAGTTCAGCTATATTCTTGGGATATCTGGTGTCAAGCGCTTTCTTGAGGTCATGCCACAGCATCTCAATCGGGTTGAGGTCAGGACTCGGCCACTTCAGAAGGCATATGTTCTTCTGTTTAAGCCATTCTGTTGATTTACTTCTATGCTTTGGGTCATTGTCCTGTTGCAACACCCATCTTCTGTTGAGCTTCAGCTGGTAGACCATTCTCCTGCAAAATGTCTTGATAAACTTGGGAATTCATTTTTCCTTCAATGATAGCAATCCGTCCAGGCCCTGATGCAGCAAAGCAGCCCCAAACCATGATGCCCCCACCACCATACTTGACAGTTGGGATGAGGTTTTGATGTTGGTGTGTTGTGCCTTTTTTTTGCCACACATAGTGTTGTGTGTTTCTTCCAAACAACTTAACTTTGGTTTTATCTGTCCACAGAATATTTTGCCAGTACTGCTGTTGTGCAAACTGTAAACGTGCAGCAATGTTTTGTTTGGACAGCAGTGGCTTCCTCTGTGGTATCCTCCCATGAAATCCATTCTTGTTTAGTGTTTTTTACGTATTGTAGATTTGCTAACAGGGATGTTAGCATTTGCCAGTGACTTTTGTAAGTCTTTAGCTGACACTCTAGAATTCTTCTTCACCTCATTGAGCAGTCTGCGCTGTGCTCTTGCAGTCATCTTTACAGGACGACCACTCCTAGGGAGAGTAGCAGCAGTGCTGAACTTTCTCCATTTATAGACCATTTGTCTTACCGTGGACTGATGAACAGCAAGGCTTTTGGAGATACTTTTATAACCCTTTCAAGCTTTATGCAAGTCAACAATTCTTAATCGTAGGTCTTCTGCTAGCTCTTTTGTGCGAGGCATCATTCACATCAGGTAATGCTTCTTGTGAAAAGCAAACCCAGAACTGGTGTGTGTTTTTTATAGGGCAGGGCAGCTGTAACCAACACTTCCAATCTCATCTCATTGATTGGACTCCAGTTGGCTATCTCACTCCAATTAGCTCTTGGAGATGTCATTAGTCTAGGGATTCACATACTTTTTCCACCTGCACTGTGAATGTTTACATGGTGTGTTCAATAAAAACATGGCAACATTTCATTCTTTGTGTGTTATTAGTTTAAACAGACTGTGATTGTCTATTGATGTGACTTAGATGATGATCAGATCACATTTTATGATCAATTTGTGCAGAAATCCATATCATTCCAAAGTGTTCACATACTTTTTCTTGCAACTGTATGTCTTGCCATAGGATCCTCATTCATATAAACCGAAGAAAAATAGTTATTTAAAATTTCTGCCCTTTCCTGGTCTTTATTATCTAACAGCTGTTTCCAGTGTACCTACACGTTAATGTTTTGTTTTTTAGAATTGATGTACTTGAAAAAAATTGGGGGGTTGGTTTTGCATTCTTTAGCTATAAATTTCTCATTTTCTAGTTTAGCCACTTTAATTGACTTTTTGCAAGCATTATTGGCTTCCTTATATCTTGATTTGTCTGATTGAAATGCTTTAAATGCCCTTTTCTTATTTTTAATCTCTTGTTTTACTTCTCTACTAAGCCACATTGGTTTTAATCTGTTTCTTTTATATTTATTACCCAATGGTACATACTGAGAAATGTACCTTTCTAATATTTGTTTGAATAGTTTCCATTTATCCTCAGTGTTTTTATCACTAAGGAGTTTATGCCAGTCGATATGTTGTAGAGCTGCCCTAATCTTATTGAAATTGGCTTTTTCTAAATTATACATTTTAGTATACCCCATGCTTTTGCTTTTACCATATTGTGATCACTATTTCCCAAATGCTCCCCTACTTGAATGTTGGTCAAAAGATCAACATTGTTTGTTACAACAAGATCCAGACAAGCTAGTTGGTGCTTGTACCAGTTGTGACATGAAGGTGTCATTTTAAACATTCAAATACCTGATTCCCCTTGCTGAAGTACTAGTCACTCTATCCCAAATCATGTCCAGGTAAATAAAATCTCCAATAATTTGCAGCTTTTCCAATTTGAATATTTACATTAAAAGGAGGGTAAGTAGAAGACAGTAGATTATCTCTGGATACCAATGACAAATGTCTATGGTCCAGTCATAGCCCACTATCTAATGTACCAAAAAAAGAGATCCCAGGGATCTCAAAGGGGCCTAATATATAAATGACAAAAAAACACAATAAACTCACAATGATGATAGCATATGTGACTCACTGTGCTACCTGGAGATATAAAGTAGTCTAGTAATGATTAAATAAATACACATGATTATAATGAGAGACATCCAGCTAATCTCCATACAATAAGGACTAGGGAGTAAAAAATAATAATAAAGAAATTCAAAAATGCTCCAAAAGACCTAAATAGTGTATAGGTATTATAAAAATATTTGCAATATGAGATGTCTATCTAGAGCTTTATTAAACTGGCTCTCTATGCATCCAAGGCAAATTCTGTGTTAACCCAGTACACTACACAGAATATATATATATATATACATTAATAGTATAGTACTCCTAATTAGTATCCTGGACTAAAAATAAAAAAATCCAAATATATAAAGGAAATAACCTATTGGAGAAGATAGTACAGAACTAATATACACTGGCAATATAAGTGTTGAGTGAAAGGGTTTAACCCAGAACAAACCAACTATTCATTTTAGAACAGGTTATCTCCTAATAGATATATTGAGAAATTAGTCGAAAAAATACTATCCATAGAGACTATGATGCTTAGAATGCTCAATAGTCTATGGTTAAATAAATAGGAGTATAGGTCTGTCAGAATGTAAAGAGGAATAGAGGATATAGAAGTCGGAATCAACTGCTTAGAAATCTTGCGATGGAGATAATTAACAAAGCCTCATTACTAAAATTCTGACTAGACAGCAAATGGAGCAAGAGAGAGAAAAATATTTTAAATTAAAAAAAAGCCCACACACCCCCATGTGCGGAATACTAGATGCCGTGCCAAGTATTAAATGTCCATTAAAAATAAAATAAAAATAGAACGAAACGCGCGTCAAGCTATTTTTATTTTATTTTTCATGGGCATTTAATACTTGGTACGGCATCTAGTATAACACAATATAGACAGCTTAATAGCAAGTTATATACAACAGTTGTATGCAGTTTAATAAGATTTACAACAGCACAATTTACGTTGAAATCAATTTAACACAGAACAGCATCTCACAGCAGCACAGCGTAAAGCAATAGAAACTTTGGCTGACAGTCAAATCACACTGAATTAACTCTTTCACTGCTAGCTACAATCCTCATAGGCAAGATAGGATACTATTATATTGCAATTTTACAACTACAATAATTCTCATGCCAGATCATTTACCATTCCTATGTGTAACGGACGGTTTTGCACACAAGGGGTAAAAACCATTTAGGCGATCGGCCCCCTTTCCAGAGATACAGGCACAGCTACTGCAGAACACCAAACTCCCGAACTGGATACAAAATAGCACTCCAACTCCCGAACTGGAACCTCCCAAATAGCTGCTAGCAGACGAACAGGAAAAGCAGACAATCAGCTTACACTCCTGGCAATCAGTCTCTAACAGCATACAGTGAATCCCCCCAAGAACAAGACAAGGCTCCGTGTTGAGGGTCAAGCAGTGGTCTGTTTAATGAGGGCTACCTGCCCGGCTTTTATGCAGGTCTCCCACCTGGTGGACACTCCCCTAGGGGACCAAATGGTAGACTGTGACAAGGGACAGACAAGTAGACAAATAGGACACACAGTCACAGTATATTCCCACAATGCATCCTGGCTTCCTCCCCTCTGCCCTGGGAGATAATTGGGAAGTAATTAAATTATCTCCCAGGACAAAGGCAAAACTCCATTACACATGTGGGGACACAAAACCAGTATTATACTTTAAAATACATAAAGTAACATTTATTACATAAAACACAGACATGTAACATATCCCCAAATAGCTCAGGTCTGAGTGCACATTATTAAGCGAATGGCGCTCAGACCACACGAATACAGTTTAATCGCCATGGAGCCAAAGTCTTTACAGTCAGTTTCATACGAATGGGCTCCATGGGATTCCTATCTGGGGTATAACACATTGAACAAAACTACCGAACACCGGGCCGTTCGTGCACTTCCACTGAACAAGAAGGGAGGTCGGCGGCTTCAGCGGTGTTCGCACAAAACTGTGTCCGATTTTAGTTCCATGAAAATAGGGGCGAACACCGCTGTGCATTAGTATGTTTAAAATGGCCGCGACCTCGTGTTCGGGATACGAATGGCGGCCACCCAGCATTCATCAATTAAGCTGCAGCTTCAGGGAGGTTAATTGCCGGCACACTCCAGCTCCCAGTTGGTCTATTCATTCGTGCGGTTGTTCGGTAGATTGAATCTACCGAACAACTGGCAGAAAAGCATGAATACAGCTTTTCTCCAGGCGAAATAAAGTCTTTTAAAAGGGAGCCATAGTCCAGAGGCAGCAGGTGAGCAACCAGGCTTCACCAATGCAAAGTGGCAAGATTGGTCTCGTCACACTATGTCCATCCAATAAGAATAATTCTAACCAGGTTTTTACGTTTGCAGAATTTTAACTTTCCTAATTAAGAGTCACTATCCTTAATATCAGAACAAGTCAATAACTCTGGATAAAAATTTGGTATGCTAACATTTGGCAAATTTACCATTAATATATCATTATCTTTATTCCACCTGCAGGAATAGAATTTTTATAACCATATATTCCTTAGCTAATTATGATTTCTAATAATTGAAATCTGACCAACATTTATCCAGATATATTCCTGCTATTTAGAGTTGAGCGAACCCGAACTATAAAGTTCGGGTTCGTACCGAACATTAGGGTTTTTTGACCCCGGACCCAAACACAGACATATCACTGTATGTTTGGGTTGGAGTTCGGTGTTCAGCGATTTAATGGCGCATTTTCAAAGGCTGCAGGCAGCCAATCAACAAGCATTTGACTTGTGTGCCCTTAGAAGCCATTACAGCCATGCCTACTAATGGCATGTCTGTGACTGGCCAGTGCAGCATGTGACCCAGCCTCTATATATAAGCTGGAGTTGCGCACATGCGGTCTTATTAGTGTAGGGAGAGGATGCTACCGCTGATAGGGACAGCTTAGGAAATAATTCTGCAAACTAGTAAATTAGTGGGGTGGGGTGCACTTCATATCTGAGAGTCAAATAGAAGCTTCAAATACCACGGTTACATCTGAGTTTTAAAAAGTAATTTTTTTTTGGTGCTAAATAGTACATTAGTGGGGTAGTACATTAGTGGGGTGCACTTCATATCTGAGAGTCAAATAGAAGTGTCTAATAGCGCAGTTGTGAAAATTCTTATAGCGCAGTTGTAAGAATTCTTATTTTCTGGGTGCTAATCTGCTAAATAGTACATAGTGGGGTGTGCACTTCATATCTGAGAGTCTAATAGTGTGCTTATATGTGCTGGTCGGGTTTCCATGGGCCATCCACCTAGCCCTGCCCCAGAAGTGGAAGGGATTGAGTGCACTGATGCACAACCACTTATGTGTGAGGATGTGGACAGGCAAGGCTGGATGTGATTCCGTCATTCCGTCTGGTGGAGATGGACATTTTAAAAAAAAAAAACCTGATGGCGGTTGCAGTCCCACAGTACGTAGTTCCCAGCCGCCACTACTTTTCCAGGCAATCCATCCCTTCCCTGCACAACCAATTGGCAGACAAAATCAGGTGTGCACTGCGCAACTCCATCTGTGGCAAGGTCCACATAACCACAGATACGTGGACCAGTAAGCACGGGTAGGGACGCTATATCTCCCTAACTGCACACTGGGCAATCGTAGTGGCAGCTGGGCCTGATGCGGATAGCAGTTTAGCGCATGTCCTTCCACCACAGAGGATTGCAGGGCATTTCTCTTTGCCTCCTGTTGCCTCCTCCTCCTACTCCGCTTTCCCCTCTACCACCTCATCCGGGCAGCGTAACACCTTCACCACCAACTTCAGCACAGCCAGGGGGAAACGACAGCAGGCTGTTTTAAAACTGATATGTTTGGGGGAAAAAATTCCACACCACGCAAGGAGCTGTGGACGGGCATTGAACAACAGACCGATGAGTGGTTGTTGCCACTGAGCCTCAAGCCCGGCCTGGTGGTGTGCGATAATGGGCAAAATCTCGTAGCAGCTCTGGGCCTAGCCGGTTTGCCACACATTCAGCGTTCTCACCCTGCTGCTGCTCGCCTGTCTGAGCTGCAGCGTAACTTCAGCCTTCCAGCTCACCGCCTCATATGCGACGTGCCCATAAGGTGGAACTCCACCTTGCACAAGCTGGAGAGACTGTGCGAGCAGCAGCAGGTGATAGTGGAGTTTCAGATACAGCACGCATGAGTCAGTCGCTCTGCGGAACAGTACCACTTCACCACCAATGAGTGGGCCTCCATGCGATACCTGTGTGCCATTTTCCACTATTATTATTATGATATTTATAGAGCGCCGTCAAATTCTGCAGCGCTTTACAATGGGTGGACGAACAGACATGTAGTTGTAACCAGACAAGTTGGACACACAGGAACAGAGGGGTTGAGGGCCCTGCTCAATGAGCTTACATGCTAGAGGGAGTGGGATAAAATGACACAAAAAGGTAAGGATAGTATTAGACTAGTGACAGTTGCAGAAGAGGAATCAGTCAGGAGCTATTAACAGTTTAATTGATACGCTTTTATGAAGAAGTGGGTTTTTAATGATTTTTTGAAGGAGTGGAGACTGGGTGAGCATCTAACGGAGGATGGAAGCGAGTTCCACAGGAACTGGGTGAGCATCAGAGGTGGGAGTACGGACAGAAGATAAACGTAAGTTTTCAGCAGATCGTAAGGGCCTAGACAGGACATACTTGTGTATAAGGGAGGATAGATAGGTGGAAGCAGCATTATGTAGAGATTTGAAGGTTTCGAGTACTCCACCAACATGGCCAGTGCCGATGACGCCGTTCTCAGCCTTACTATCCCGCTTCTATGTCTCCTTGAAAAAACACTGCGGGCGATGATGGAAGAGGATGTGGCACAGGAGGAAGAGGAGGAGGGAGGGGTCATTTCCACGGTTATCAGGCCAGTCATTTACAAGTGGCTTGGAGGGTGGGTTCCTGCACCAGCATAGGTCAGGTACACAATTGTCCAGCCAGGGCACAGTTCTGGAGTGTTACTGTACCTTCAGCATAAAATGTACAAATCGCCGTTTAGTGAATGTTCCCCATTCGCAATAATGCTGGCTGTAAGCGTATCCAATACAACCATGCGAACCCCCAGCAAGGGGACACTCCAAACTCCCAAACGGTATCCGTACGGTCCCTTCCCTCCACGGTCCCTTCCTCCTCTCTGCCCGGGAGATAATTTAGAAGTAATTCAATTATCTCCCAGAGCAGAGGCAAATCGCCATTTTAAATACAAATCATAAAACACATAAAAAGACATAACTTTATAACTGCCGAACGTTTCTCATTCGTGTAACACATCCCTAGATAGTCTGAGTGCATATTATTGGTGAATAGCGCTCAGATTCCATACGCATAGTTCAATCGCCATGGAGTCAAAGTCTATTACAGTTCTTTGGTATGCGATTGACTCCATGGGAAGGCTATCTGGGATAAATCCATTCGTGCCTTTAAATCTCCCGAACGGCCGGTATTCGCACACTTCTGTCGATTGAGAAGGGAGATCGATGGCATCAGCGGTGTTCGGTTGAAAAAGTGTCAGTTTTCAGTTCCATGAATTTAATACCGAACACCACTGGTCTTTCGCATGGTTTAAAATGGCCGCCACCTCGTGGTCGACATAGAAACGACGACAACCCGGTTTTAATTGAGAAGTGTCTGTGGTTAACCGAAACGTTCTAATTGGGATCAATAGGTTAACCAGCAGCACACTTTTCTTCTGGGTGGCCGTCCGTTCGACAGTTTTGTTCGGTAAAAAAGTCAATTCACTTAAATCCAGGCATACAAATGGGTGAGTTCGTGAAACAAGCAGACGAACCCAGCAATCTTAGACCCATTCGGATGAACTCCTTCTCCTCATCCTCATCCTCCATGTGACAGACCCATCCGTATGAACTGTTACATGGAGGATGAGGATGAGGAGGAACCATGTTCACAGCAGGGTGGCACCCAGCGCAGCTCGTGGGCATCACTGGAGCATGGCTGGGGGGATACAGAGGACACAGACAGTACACCTCCCACAGAGGACAGCTTGTCCTTGCCTCTGGGCAGCCTGGCACACATGAGCAGTGCCTGCGCAACAACTGCCAAGTTGCCCACATTCTAACTTGTGCTGATTACTGGGTGGCCACCCTGCTGGATCCCCATTACTTGTTAGAATGTGGGCAATTCGTGCCGTCCTTAATTCTCTCACTGGAGCATGATCGGAAGATGTGCAACTACAAGCGCATGCTGAGGGCATTCCCACTGACACTGGGGGCTCAGTGGAAGCACAAGGCAGTGGAGGAGGAAGAGGTCGCCAACACAGCTGGGGCACTGCCAGCACCTCAGAAGGCAGGGTTAGCATGGCCGAAATGTGGAAAAGCTTTGTCGGCACGCCACAACAACCAGCACCACCATCTGATATGGAACGTCTTAGCAGGAGGCAGCATTTCAGCAACATGGTGGAACAGTATGTGTGCACACACATACACCTACTGACTGATGGGTCTGCCCCATTCAACTTCTGGGTCTCCAATTTGGGCACATGGCCTGACCTTTCCCTTTATGCCTTGGAGGTGCTGGCCTGCCCTGCAGCCAGTGTATTGTCTAAACGTGTGTTTAGCATGGCAGGGGGCGTTATCACAGAAAAGCGCAGCCACCTGTCCACAGCCAACGTGGACAAGCTCACGTTTATTAAAATGAACCAGACATGGATCCCACCAGACTTGTCTGTACCTTGTGCAGAATAGACATTTATACTGGCCTCACCCAGCCATTGTTATACTCCATTGCACTTATTCTTTGTTTTCTTATTTTATATGTCCCAATATTTTGGAGGCTACCCCAATTAAAAAAAAAAAAAAAATAAAAAATAAAACAGTGTTGGCTACCTTCTCCTTCTCCACCGCTGTTTCCACCTACACCGCCACGGTCACCGCCTCCTCAACCTATGGGTCACTTAGTATAAACTATGTACACAATATGAAGGACTTTTCTCCATGCATCAGGACTGCAAGAAATGCACCGCAGGCCGCAAATGTTTATTTTTTTGTATGTCCCAATATTTTGTGGGCCTTTTCTCCATGCATCAGGAGTTGAACTCAGTTTGAACAATGAAAGAACACTCCAACCCTCTCTCAAATGGATAATTCTGTTGATTCTCCTAACAGCCATGCTTTAGATTTGATTTATGTCCTTCCAAAGCTAAAATCAAAGATTCCATCTAGTGCTATTTTATGGCTCAGCTGTATTTTTAATTTTTAGGTATTTTATGTTATTTTAAGTGATTTCCCTATCCACATTTGTTTGTCCTCCTCTTACCCCCATTTTATTTCCTTTTGCAGCTCTCTAGCCCTTTCCAAGAGTTTTTTTAGAGGCATTTTTGTGGCCAAAAGTTTGGGTACCCATTGACTTCAATGAGGTTCCGGTTCGGGACCAAGTTCGATCCTGAACCCAGACTTTTTTTCAAAGTTTCGCCGAACCCGCCGGACCCGAACATCCAGGTGTCCGCTCAACTCTACTGCTATTAGTAAAAATTAATTAATTTAATTAAATAAAACCAGCATAATTACCAGTTAGATTGCAGATTTTCTATCAGATGTGTAGATATGTCCCAGGAATTTTGAATGCAAGTATGATGAGAGAATTTTATAAAAATATATAAAAGGGGGTGTGGCCGAACAGTACATGGAGTAGGACGCAGTCGACGAGTGCTCCTAGGCCCCAACCCGCCAAACGCCCTGTTAACGCAGCGAAAACATTGCAGTTATGGGGAAAACCAAACGGGGGGTTACCCTGAGGCCATCCCATGCCCCTGCGCATTATACCCCGGGCCCCATTGACGAATATCTTGCCACCCCGCAGATTCTTGGCGGAGCGCGGGAATCAAGATGGCGCCCGGGTCCCCGGGCTCAAGTGACAGAATTGGCTCCCCCAGGGGTTCCCCGGGTGGGGATACACTAAGCCAAATGTCGGCTGACCTGACGGCGATTTCTGCGAATATGCTGACTCGCAGTGATAAGGCAGCGATGGTGGCGGAACTCCGGGCGGCAGTGAGGAGGGACCTGGCAGTGCTGGAGCAGAGGGTAGACAGCCTGGAGGAAGATCGCCTACAGACCACTCACCGCCTACAATCAGCAGATCTGGCGGCTTCTCGGCAGGGGAACATCCTTCTTGACCTCCGACGCCAGGTGGAGGACCTCGATAACCGCAGGTCAAGTACCCTACTACCAGGTGGTCCTTGTTCACGTACCGAACGAGTCCCACTACCAGACAGACAGCGGGACTTCGCATGAACTGATACCAGAGTTTAGTTCCATGAGTTAGAAGCGAGGTCCCGCTGCCCGCTAAACCATCAGAAAACATGGCCGCCAACAGAGACTCACAATCCAAAATGCCGAACGGACTTTATACGGCAGAATCCGTCCATTCTGTTCGTGGGATTGGAGTGCCATTCGCATGTTTAATGTATACGAACGCGAGCCTTTAGATGAGTGGTAGAATGATTGGTTTCCATGTATTAATGTAAAAGTTATAGATTTTTATGCAGTTTTCTGGGACATAATAAAACGTGGTCTTTTGTGCGCTTGGAGATAATTAGATTGTAAAACCGTTGGCCTCATTATCTCCAAGCTGGGCGGGTACTAATTCAAATAATACACTGGATTGTGATTGGATATTTGTCTGTACTGTACCTGTATTCCATCAGGTCCACAGGGGGCTGTCCTTGGACCTGAGGAATCACATAAATTGCCATGCTATGTGCCAGTAAAGCCAGTTCGTTTTGACCCTCAACTTGCAGCCTCGACTCATGTTTTAGGGATCCGGGATATTGATGCTCATATCGTGCTTGGGGATATTCTACATTTGCAGCTTACTACCGAAAGACCTCCGTTCGACTCTCTGCAGCGGGAACCAGGACATCCAACCGATCAACCCTCCTGCTAGACTGGGGGCAATCGTAACACTCACTATATCAAGATCTCTTCTCGTTGACCCTGGATGCCCGCACAGCTTTAAAACCCCTCACAAGCCTGTTGCAGGAGAAGTGCATACCGTATAAATGGGGGTTCCGGTTCAGCCTCCAGGACAAAGTGGACATCTTACGCTGGCCCAATGAAGTTCCCCGATTTCTGCAGGCTACGGGCCTCCCACATGTAGTTGTGCCGAATTGGATCCTGGGTTGCCCCCCGGCCCGACCGACGGACCCTGACGTCCCGGCAGAGACTCTCTCAGCGGCAGCGTCATTGGGACCTCGCCAGCACGGCCCGGGAGGTCCAGAAGAGTGATCAGACACCTGGATTCCTCTGGCACCTGACATTAGGACCTTGGACTCTGGACTTATGGGACCCCCGGGGGGGGTAAGGGACGAACAAGGTACCCTGTGCCGCCGAACAAGGTACCCTGGTTGACCCGCAGAGACTGAGGCCCCGGTGAGGGGGGCGGGGTGCGGGGCACTGACCCACAGCTGGATACCAACCTTGGAGCCTGGTGACGGAACTGCAGGTGGCCCCCCGAGTGAGTGGGGCCGGGGCTGTGGGGGGGGTTTCCCCTGGACTCATGTCTGCGGGGTCCCCCCTCCCCCCATTCCAGTAGCAGGTGGGGCTACGGTAAAGTTTGGGAGGGAGGGTAGCCTCGGGGGGTGGAGGGGGTGTGGAACAGTCCGGGGTGGGGGACGGGCCGTGGGCGCGGCCACCTGATGTCGCTGCGCGGGGGGGCGAGGGGGACCCGAAGGGCTCCCTTGGCCCGCTGGCGCACTGGCAATACCCTATGAGGGGTCGGGGGTGGCGCGCGCGGGCCAGACCCACACAACGCATTCAGCTTTTGGGACTCTGCGTGGGGAACTGAACCACAGCAGGGGATAGGGAGGGGGGACTACAGGACCTCGGAGGGATCACCAGGGTGCCCGGCTGGACTGTTGGAGACTGAGCAGGGGATAGGTTCAGACGGGGAGGGTTGGGCTTGGGGGGGCTTTTGGCTATTTGAGGCAGGGGTTCCCACCTACATGAGACCCGGGAGGGGGAGGGGTTCAGGTGAGGTGAGGGGGGAGGGTGTACAAGAAGTTAGGGGGGAAAACAAAAGGAAAAAAAAAATCATACAACAACCCACAACACTCCAGGGGGGGGGGGGAGTGGGAGCTCATAACAGGAGTCCAGAGTCAGGGTGCCGGGGCAGATCGAGGATGGTGTCTTAGAGTAGTGCTCACCGTACAGGTTAAGCGCAGTTGCTAGATGTTTTTTTTTTTGTTTTTGTTCGGTATTGCACATAGGTGCCAGATGTTGGAGTTCCAGATTGAGGATCTGCGGGGGCCCATCTAGGGTCATAGGACGGAGAAGAAGCTTAGCCGTTAGGAAGGCAACTCAAGTAACTTCCCCTACGGGGAGGTTGATAGCGCGGTTGGCGCCCCACCAGGGCGCCCCCGATGTCACATGCGGTGCCAGAGACCGGAGGACCCCTGGGGGTGGGAACACCCGCCACGACGAGTCCAGGGGCAGCAATGCAAACGAAGCAGGGGATCCCCTAGCGCAGGAAGGCTGAGAGCCCGGGGCAGGGACACCTTTTCCCCTGGGATTTTGGGCGACGGACACTCCCACCAGCGGGTTGGGGGGGACTAGGGAGACAGTCACAGACGGACACTACATATACGAGTGACAGGCGACACGAGTGGTTTGTACCATACCCCATGCAACAGACCTGAGTTGTATATATAGGTCGGAGTCTAGCCGGTCAGTAGATTGGGGACTGCTGGACATTACCCCGGACCAAGGTTGGACGTTGCATTTCTTTGCTGCCTTTGCGGGCGGGGCTCGGCTCTGCCCCCCGTGCCCTCCCCCCCGCCTCCACGGGTGGTCACTAGTGCTCATGGCGGCCCCGGGGGTGGGTCGGGCTGGGGGACACGGGGGGCGGAGGCCGAGTCTCGGGTGCGCCCGGCGCAGCTAAAGCTGTGGTCCTACAATGCCAGGGGCCTCAACGTCCCGGAGAAGCGTTCCCAGCTGCTGCACCAGCTTTGGGAGGAGAGGGTGTCCGTGGCGTTCCTGCAGGAGACGCACTTTGTGAGTGGGGCCCATCCCAAACTCGGAAACAACCGATTTCCACAGGGATACTATGCCTGTCACCCAGACGCCAAGAAAACGGGCGTCGCAATCCTTTTTTCACACTTGATCCCGTACCAACACAAAGAATCACTCACAGACCCAGGCGGGAGATACCTATTCCTCAAGGGTACCATAGCGGACCACACCTACACATTTGCCTGTGTCTATAGCCCGAACCGAGCACAACACACTTTCTTAGCCAAAACATTAGCTAAACTAGAACGATTTAGGGAGGGATTTTTGGTTCTGGCGGGGGACCTGAATCTGCCGTTGGACCCGCGAGTGGACTCCTCGAAGGGCTCCAGTGCCATACCCAATGCCATACCCAGACGGGCCCTTAACTCAGTAGGGCTGGTCGACAGTTGGAGGGTTACTCACCCTGATGATAGGGATTATACCTATTATTCCCCTACACATAAGCAGTATAGCCGTATTGACTACATTTTTCTGCCACAGGAATTCTTGACACACCTCCAGGACGCCGCAATAGGGACTACGTGCCACTCGGACCATGCCCCGGTCACGGTGCAGGTGCGCTCACCTCTATTCAAACCTCAATGAGACGTTACTATCGGACCTCGAGGCGCGCTCCACAGCCCAACAACTTCTTACCCAATATTTTGCCATCAATGATACCCCGGACGTGACATCTCTAATGGTATGGGAGGCGCACAAATGTGTCTTGAGGGGACACTTTATCTCCATAGGTACCAAGCGCAAGAAAGAGAAAGCGTGCCGCATAGTAGAACTCCTGAAGACGGTGGCGACGCTGGAGAACACACACAAACAGACTGTGGATGACGATACATACCTCCAATTGACGGACGCTCGTAGGGCACTCCGGGACCACCTCTCCCAAGGACACTTCCTCACCCTGCGGAGGTCGGCCCGTACTCTAATAAGTGCGGCAAGCTCTTGGCCAGAATGATCCGGAAACAGAGGAGGTCATCACATATCCATAAGATATGCACCTGAGAGGGTAGGATCCATAGCATGCCTACTGGAATCATGGGAGCCTTTCGGGCCTACTACACGGACCTCTACAACTCACGGACAGTTACCCGGGAAGCCTCAGAACAGCACAGGCGGAGGGGAATCACCGAATATCTGGCGACCAACATAGCCCGCAAGCTGACACCAGAGCTTGCCGAGGAAATGGAGTGCCCCCTGACGCTGGAGGAGCTCAACGCAGCCTTGAAACGGTCCAAACCACATTGAGCCCCAGGACCGGATGGCCTCCCGCTCACCTATCTCCGAACGTTCCAGGACACGCTCCTACCGCGCCTTTTGGTGGGTCTGAACTCCTTACGGGACACGGGGAGCTTCCCCGCGGACTCCCTAGCGGCTACAGTCATGGTCATCCCCAAAGAAGGCAAGGACCCCGCTAATTGTGCAAGTTATCGGCCTATCTCGCTATTAAACGCTGACTTGAAGCTTTTCACTAAGGCCCTATCCATGAGGCTACTTAGGATCATGCCGGAACTTATCCACCCGGACCAGGTGGGCTTCATTCCGGGTAGAGAGGCGAGGGATGACACTATAAGAGTGCTCAACATTATCCACGTGGCCGGTAAGTCCCATAAAGCCACGGTCCTCCTTTCGACCGACGCCGAAAAGGCGTTTGATCGGGTCGACTGGGTGTTTATGGCTGAGACGCTGCGGCATATGGGCTTTGGGCCCTACATGCGCGGCTGGGTTTCGGCCTTATACTCCACACCAACAGCGAGGATCCGCGTTAACGGGGCCCTGACAGAAACCTTTTCCATCGGCAATGGGACCCGGCAGGGCTGCCCCCTGTCTCCCCTCCTGTTTGCCCTCACCCTGGAACCATTCCTGGACGGGGGAATAACGGGGGTCAGGATAGGGAGCGAAGAGAACAGGGTGGCAGCCTATGCGGACGACATGCTCTTCTTCCTGGATTACAAGCGTTCGCCACGAAAAGTGTCCAACCTAAAACTGAACCTGGACAAGTCGGAAGCCATGCTGATAACACGCGAGAATTGACCACCTCCGCTCCCAATTTCCCTTTGCCTGGCGGGAATCAAAAATCCGCTACCTGGGCACCTGGTTGCCGAGGGACCTCTCCCTCCTGTACCAACTCAACTTCCTTCCTATGCTCACAACCATACAACAGGACCTGTCGTGGTGGTCCGGGCTGTATCTCACATGGTTCGGTCGCATCAGCGCAGTCAAGATGAATATACTCCCGAGACTGCTTTATCTGTTTGCAACCCTGCCCACGCAGGAATTTTTTAGGTTGGCAACCATGGTCATATGCAAGTTTGTATGGAACCAAAGACAGACGTGTATCCACCGGGTGACCCTGGAGCGCCCCAAGATGGAGGGAGGAGTGGGGTTGCCATCTCTACTCACTTACTACCAAGCCGCTCACCTACACAGGATAATCAACTGGCACGCCCGCCCGGGACCAAAACGATGGGTGACTTTAGAGACGGAACAAACGCAAGGCGGCATCCCGTCCAGACTCTGGCTTGGGAGTGCCACCTATAGGGACCTTCGGACGACCAATCCTATCATAGACGCCACATTGAGAGTCTGGTGCAAGTTGCGCTATGCTCGGCAGCTGACGACCTCCCCGAACCCCTTGACTCCCATCACGTTTAACCCAGACCTAGCTGGAGGGCTACATCCGGCGGCACTTACATGCATCCATGCCTCTGACTGGAACTACCTACATCAATGGAGCGAGGGTGGCTACGGGACCTAATGGGAGATCAACTCCCTACGCCGTTGGAATCTTTTCACTATCACCAGATAAAGTCATATCACGCTCACCTACCAGGGAAGGCACCTGACACAGGCGGACGTGGGGGAGTGCTGGCGATGTGGGGTGGAACTAGGCTCATACCTGCACATTTGGTAGTCCTGCCCACACATAGCTCCATTTTGGCAGATGATTAATACTAAGATCAGGGAGATTACGGACACAGACCTCTCCCTCCAACCCTTGCAGATGCTCCTGAACAATACACCCACACCCATGAGCAAATACAAAAACTCGCACAGCATACAATTGCTCACTGCAGCCAAAACACTCATGCCCCTACACTGGAAGACCCAGACAATCCCCACATATAGACAATGGGTGGATAAGGTAGAAGCCATTCACGAAATGGAACTCATGACGGCCTCCCTGCAGGAGCGCTCGGACAAGTGCGCCCTCAAATGGAGCTCCTACCTCGCGAAGGGTACAGCATGATTAGCAGTAAGACTGAGGTCCCACAGACACAGGACGTATTACACATTAAGTCCAGTAGGACGCCCATAACCTACGACGTGTGCCAATTCAACTTTCAACCCCACCCGACAGCGAGGACTGGAGGCCACTCCTGGCAGATAAATACAAAGGAAGGGTAGTAGGGCGACAGGACTACATGGTCGCCAGCCTCCCACATGCTCCGGGAAGAGCAATACAGGCACTTGCCGACACAGGCTGACTTCCACCGGGAACACATGCAGGAGCCCGCCGCCCAGAGTGTCCCACCACTGGAGGCGGAGATACGGGTCTATAATCCAACACCATCCTCCTAGACGAGACCCACAACGAGTGGGGGGTCCCACGGGGTTACACCTGTATCCGACAGAGTGTTGAACGAGCCCCATAGTCTTAATCGTAAGGCGAACTAAACCCCGGGATGTAAGGCGAGAGGAACGGTTGTAGCCCGTAGTCCATATAACATGGGCGAGTAGAAGTCTCATGTCACTATACAATAAGTAACTCTACTTGGTAGGCGAGTATTGTAGGTACTGAGTCTACAAGCAATGATTGAATAGAGACTGGAGGCTAGGCGGTAGGGCCGCTGCGGGGGGAGGGAGGAAAAGGGACAAATTGCCACACAATCGCTGTAAGGGGAACGATGCCTCAGAACTGGCTTCTTACTCAATGTATACCGCATTTGTTTTGTGTTCTGTAAAACCTACGTGAAACAACAATAAAAAGTGAATGACAAAAAAATATATATATATAAAAGTTTTTCAGAGTTCTGAAGTGGTTAGTTGGAAAAGAAAATACGAAGAATTAGGTGTGTCCAGCTTTGGCTCCAGATGTCAGGTCTTAGATGTTAAGTGCGAGTCTTAAGTTCATGTTTGAGTCAGAGTCCAAGAGTGATCATATACACTGACAGACAATGACATACAGACACTCACTGATTTGACACGCTGATAGACAGACATACACTTACTTGGACACACCCACTGACAGACTCACTAACAGACGCACGCACTGACTGACAGACAGACACACGCACTAACAAACACACACTCACTCAGTTTCATTGAAACACACACACTCACTGAAACACATTCACTGACACACACATTCACTGACACACACTCACTCACATTCACTGACACACACATTTCCCCACACTCACAATTATTTTTATTATTAAATTTTTTTCAATTTAAATCCACCCAGTCTCCCTACATTTGGGTAGCTGGGTGGATTTCTCACCTTAGGTCCAGTGGGGCTGCTGGGCATGGTGGTGGCTGGACATGCAGTCAGGCGGGCGGCGAAAGAGTACTTTCCCCTGAGCTCTCTGCATGCCGCAGAGTGATGCCGGGAGCCGGAATATGACGTCATATTCCATCATTGCAGGTCGCGCGCAGGAGCTGATCAGAGAGTTCAGTGGAAAGTGCTCCCTCGCCGCCCGCCTGAGAAACAACCGCCTGCTGCCCCGGGGAGCCCAAAAGATGCCGGCCAGCTCTTGGGCTCCCATAAAGTGAGGCAAACCAGGTATTTGCCTGGGCATTTGGGTGCGGTGTTTTTTGCCGCCCCCTGGAAATTGCCATGCAAGGCGAATGCCTTGTTTGTCTCGTTGTAGATACATCCCTGGGTGTGTCTTCACTACAGACTATCATCTAGATTTTGGTCTGTAGATGGCGCAATTACATCACCAACAATTCTTGTCAGGGGGTCCAATTACCTTTTCTTATAATGGGTTAACTGATTTTCGTAATGCGTTTGACGTCATCTTGGTTAACTTTTATCGCTACTATCCAAGATGTCATTCTTCAAAGCGTTTGGTTCACTTTTACCCAGACTTGTATCTGAATTTTAGTGTCATAATTTTGAATTGGACATATGTAGCCTTAATTTCACCCTTCCCTACAATGGAACTTTGTAAGATTCCATTAGTTTTTTGAAAGTAAAATTAATTACTTAGTGTTATCTGTCATTTGGTGTCTGGTTTTCTTGTGTAAAACTATAGTTAAGATTACACATTCCACTAACATTAGTAAATAATATGACATTTCTTCATTGATATTATATCCATGGATATTTTATGTTATTAACATAGTACTAATTATATATGATTAATATAATAATGGTAAGTTATATGTGGATAGTGTGTGTGTGTGTGTGTGTGTGTGTATATATATATATATATATATATTTGTCTCATATATTTGACATCATATCTTATCTCATGTTTTGTTTATATAAGTTGCATTCCTTAGCTCCGACTTGAATGAATAGAGTTACAGAGAGAAAAATGTTTGTGTCTGTCTCGGCATTCTGTTACAAAATGCAGTCACCTCTGTTCTGATGGTGACTTACAGTATACACCTTTAATTTCTGTCTTAACACAAAATGTCTTCTAGTATAAATATACTGACAGTACCTTTGGCTTATCCACAGTGTTAAGTGGAGGGATAATTATTATTTTTCCACCAGACTCACTTTTAGTTCCAGGAGCAGCCCGAAATTGTTTGAGATATTTGTGGAAACACTCTTCTGGCTGCTCCTTAATGTCGTTGGGTGTCCCATGGTGATTCATTATCTGGATAACTTTCTTTTAGTGCAAGTAGGGACTCACGAGACACAAAGCATCCTCAGCACTATTGCTCTTTTTAAAACTTTGGGTATCCCCCTCTCACCTGACAAAACTATGGGTCCCACAACCAGACTGGTGTTCCTGGGTATCACTTTGGACATTGTGACATTTCAGGCAAGCCTTCTTGATGATAAACTGGTTCGCATTAGCAGGAGCTGGACTGGTTCCTGCGGCTTGGTTCGTGTACCCGGGGGACCTTACTGGGTTCTTTTAATTTCGCTCTGCAAATCATTCCACATTGAATGGTGTTCATTTCCAGATTGCTTTGCCTCTTACCTGGCTTGTCTGATACCTGCCATATTCTCCTCAATCTACCATCTAGATACAATTTATGCATGCGGCAAAATTTTCTCCTCACTTGAATTAGTATCACCATGTTCAATACCCCTCTGTCACAACACTCATCGTGACCGATGCAACTGCCTATACAGGTTTTGCTGCCATCTTCGCAGGCATTTGTTCGGAGACAATATCAAAACACAAAAAAAATTATAAAATAATTTGTATTTACACAAGATATATAGAACTTAATGACAGCTTCCCTCGGCAACCTTCCCACATGGATGCCCAATCAAACAGGAATGTACAAAAAAATAGGGGGGATACAGCTGCTGTGACCTAATAAACAATTAACAACAAATAGTGTAATAAAGTATTAGGCATGTATAAAAACACGCTACTGGAAGCACTCACAGAATGGAAAAGGTCAAAGCGCCTTAAAGATGCCACCCCTAGTCCTTTAGGGGGGTTTAATAGAAATCCACCTCACTTCTTGGGAACACAGGAACCAGAAGGAAGCAGTATTCAAAATATAAAAATAATTTATTATTAAAAAGGCAACGGTCCTACGCGTTTCGTTCTAAGCATAGAACTTCCTCAGGGACCTCTTCAATTATAAAACAAATCGTGCAATACAAATATGCAGTTTGAAAAAACTGCTTAAATCCCACAGTCCCAATATATAGGGCTCCTCCATCATTGGTGGTATGGTGGGTGTGTTCCTGGTCAGTTCCGTAATTGGAATTACCATCATGCTTCTCAGCTGCTTGATGCCGCTCATACCACTCAGCTGTTCGCTCTCCCTGTTCCCGGATGTGACGTTTGCATTGCATGGAACACTTCCGTAAGTTCCGAAGATGTCACTTCCCCTGCATGCGTCGTGATGATATTTCCTCACTTAGTCTCATAACGGTATGTTAAGAGTCCTCATTAATAGAGAAATCAAATTATGTCAATAGGGAAAGGAACACTATGAGGAGAGATATTTGTTAGAAACTATCATTGGCATAACAAACATATCATTGGTGGAAACAATAAAAAATAATCAGACTCTACAACAGCTTAATCCTTATTCTTAAAAAAAAATCATGGCTTTTCCTTCCCAAACCAGTTCCCACTGGTCTGGCAGTGTCCCTGGGACAACTCCCTGCTGGAGAACAATGGAGCTGGGGGAGGGGAAGAGCCTCACCTTCCCAGGGATTCAAAGGGGAAGAAAAAGTGTCCAAAAAGTTTTTAAAAGGGCCAGCACTGTACAATAAAAGTCCGTAAGCCTAAATCAGTTCTTAAAGGGCAATACATCCCAGCGCCATAGTCGCAGGGCAGGAGGCTAGCAATCAGTCCTCTCCAATGCCCAGTGGCAAATGGCAGTTTGTCACAGTTCCCTTTCAGGATTGTTGGCCTCTCACATGGGACAATTTTGATTCAGGTTATCATTAATATTTTTATCTCTACCCACAACTTCAGTGTGTGATCTCCTGTGGATATTACTTCTATACACTGGTCTTTCGTTCCTTTCTTTGGGAATAGCCCCTTGGTCTCTAGTTGACATAAATCTATTCCTAATTTTATTCGTTCTAAATCCTGGAGTAGAGGACTCCAAAATATCTCTTCGGAATTCTTTTTTATCTTTAAATTAAGTTTTTGGCAATTGTCTTCTTCTCTGAGGGGAGGAAAAAGGAATTATTTTTCGTTGCATGTAATTAAATGTGGTGAATCAATTTTGTTTCTTATCCTCTTTATCTCTTTTATATTTATTACTTTTTGTCTCTGCGATCTTTTCATCCAATCTTTTTAATCTCTTTTGTAAGATTTCCTCTTTATTTATATTCATCATCATTTATATTAATTGGATTATTTAATTCCATTTTATTTAAATCCTCCTCAAACTTTAGTTCTAATTCTTTTGAATAATAAATTATTAAATTCATTAGTTGAAATGAGCATTTTGTTAGGATTTCATCTTATTTACATAGAAACATTTCATTATCAAGACCAAACGCTGGTACTTTTTTTTCATTTTAGTCTTTTGTAAATTTGAAAGATAATTGTTGGCCATTTTTAAAATAGCCCACAAATATATTTACTATTATACACAAGATATGTGGAATATAATGGGAAGAAAATACAAAACCAATATCAAAACACAAAAAATAATAAAATAATTTGTGTTTATCAAAATATAAAAATAATTTAAAGGCAACGGTCCTACGCGTTTCGTTCTAAGCATAGAACTTCCTCAGGGACCTCTCCAATTATAAAACAAATCACTCGTGCAATACAAATATGCAGTTTTTATTAATAAATTATTTTAATATTTTGATTCCTGCTTCCTTCTGGTTCCTGTGTTCCCAAGAAGTGAGGTGGATTTCTATTAAACCCCCCTAAAGGACTAGGGGTGGCATCTTTAAGGCGCTTTAACCTTTTCCATTCTGTGAGTGCTTCCAGTAGCATGTTTTTATACATGCCTAATACTTTATTACACTATTGGTTCTGAGACATTTGGACCACCAAGGTGCTCTCCTTTGCAAGCTTTCCAGGAGACCTCAGCCCTGTTCGAGATTTACCCTATTGTTGCTGTGGCACACACCTAGGGTTGTCTTTGGGCACGAAAGGTGGTCAGATGTCTCTTAGACAACATGGCAGCATGTAAAATAGTCAACAAGGGGTACTCATCCACGTTAACTATTATGAGATTGATCCGTAAGTTGACTTTGCTTGCCGCCACGTTCCAATTGTATTTACACTGTGAGCACATACCTGGCACCACCAACGCAACTGCTGATGCATTGTAGCATTCACAATTACAGATATTCTTCAGACTCCATCCTGCCTCAGGCAAGCTCCTGTTCAGAACACCTCTATTCAGGAAAATTGTGATGGACTGACAGAAGAAAGGGCGGCCTGAGACAGTGATAGAGCATGTGCTATAAGTTCTAACACCAAGACAGGGTACGATAGGGCCATGGCTGATTTTAAAAGGTTTTCCATGGAGTTTCATGTTCAGGGGAACTACTCCATTGAATCCATGGTTGCCTTTGCCTCGTTTTGCCACCTTCACCTTTAATTAGGATATAACACTATTAAGCTCTACGTCACTGGAATTCAGCACCATGTACTCACCACATATTCCAATCACATACCCTTCCTCAGTTCTTACCCTATTAAAAGCTGAAGGGTAAAAGTGGGTCACCCACTGTAACGGCACCCCCAGGCATAAAAAGTGTTAACAGCCGTTTAGGAGATACTCCCTTCCAGATATGCAGGCAGCTACTGTAGACACCAATCCACCCAAACAGGAAACCATAAGAATGCCGTAAACAGCCGAACCGGAACCATACGAATGCTGTAAACAGCCGAATAGGAAAAACCATATGAAAGGTTTACACTCCTAGCAGTCGAACTGGAACAGCATACAATATATCCCCCCAAGAACGAGACAAAGCTCCGTGTTGAGGGTCAAGCAGTGAACAGACAGAGCTGTGGGTTTATTGTTCTTATATACACATACTCAATTGAACACATGGTAGCAAAAGACAATAAAACACATAAAAACATATAACTGTGCAGCCATTGCATAAAACAGGTACATTCAACATATCCCCAGATAGCTTAGATCTGAGCGCACATTATTACTGAATGGTGCTCAGATCACATACATACAGTTCAATCGCCATGTAGCCAAAGTCTTTCGTTATACGAATGGGCTCCATGGCATAGTGATGGGTATCTCTATTCATATAGGGCAAGTACCGAATGACCCGGGCCATAGTCTAAAGGCAGCAGGCGGGCAACCAGGCTCCTCCAATGCACAGTGGCGAGATTGGTCTTGTCACACCCACTTACCAGAGCTAAATGTATTTTCTACGTCAGAACCCTAATCCTACAACTAGGTTTCATTTCAGCTTCATTTTCAGGACACTCTTTTTGCATAGGGGCGGTTTCCGCAGCATCCAGCAGTGATACACCAGTGCATATCATTAAAATACTGGGGAGGTGGAAATCCTCAGTCCACAACCCGAGAAAAAAAAATGAGAAAAGCTTTTAAAAGTTTGGCTCTGTAAATATATTGCAATAAAGTGTTTTTAACCTGTAACGGATCACCTGGCACCCCGACTGGGTACCTCCATTGAAGGATGCTACTAGCGCTTCCTGAGGACTCCAAGCATTCCAGCAGACACCATAACCACCGTAGACTCCTTCAGGTAGCAGAACAGGAACAAGCTCTTACAAGAGCTTAGTAGTGATATAGCAAGGGAGTATAAATAACATAAAATAATTTATTATTAAAAAGGCAACGGTCCTACGCATTTCGTTCTAAGCATAGAACTTCCTCAGGGACCTCTTCAATTATAAAACAAATCGTGCAATACAAATATGCAGTTTGAAAAAACTGCTTAAATCCCACAGTCCCAATATATAGGGCTCCTCCATCATTGGTGGTATGGTGGGTGTGTTCCTGGTCAGTTCCGTAATTGGAATTACCATCATGCTTCTCAGCTGCTTGATGCCGCTCATACCACTCAGCTGTTCGCTCTCCCTGTTCCCGGATGTGACGTTTGCGTTGCATGGAACACTTCCGTAAGTTCCGAAGATGTCACTTCCCCTGCATGCGTCGTGATGATATTTCCTCACTTAGTCTCATAACGGTATGTTAAGAGTCCTCATTAATAGAGAAATCAAATTATGTCAATAGGGAAAGGAACACTATGAGGAGAGATATTTGTTAGAAACTATCATTGGCATAACAAACATATCATTGGTGGAAACAATAAAAAATCCCTTGTAGCAGATTCCCCCAATAAGAGACCGCACTCCAAATTGAGGGTGAAGTAGAGCTGACTGTACTGGCACATACAGCCTCTTTGATTCACATTCCACAAACATAGTACTGCCCACAGGGTTTTGCAGAACAACCAATCAATACGTACAATACACTCAGACACTCCCACACAAAATCCTCCCCTCTACCTGTGATAAAATTACTGAACACAATGGTCTAACTTAATTATCAAAGGCTGGAAAATACACAGCTTTACACATTATTCATAACTCTAAAAGTATACATCACGTTCACATAACTTACATTTTCAGAATCAGCATACTCAAAATACAAACATACGTCAAAATCATACAAATTGGTCCAGTGAGTCAAAAGTTAGTTGAAAGTCCCTTTGTGACCATCTGCAAGCATGGCATGGGTGTGGTAAGCCAATTACCTCCAGCATACAGAAAAATGCTCTATTCACAACAACAGTAAAAACACATAAAAATACATAATTCCTATTATACTTAACAGAACCCCCTATCCCCAGATAGCTTGGATTTGAGCGCTTACTATATCTGAACAGTGCTCAGTTCGACAACCACAGTCAAATCGCCATGGGGTTAAAACACAGCAAGAGCTGATGAGAGACCATGGAGGGGCAAAACAGCAAGTTTCAACTGGTCTGGCAGTGTGCCTGGGACAACACCCTGCTGGAACAATAGACAGGAAACGGGGGAGGGGAAGAGAAACATTTTCCCATGGATTCAAATGGGCAGAAACAGTCTTTTAGAACCCCATGAGCCCCAAATAGTCTTTTTAAATGGCAATACACCCCAGTGCCATAGTCATGAGGGAGGAGGCTGGCAATCAGGCTCCTCCAAAATCCAGTGACAAAAGGCATGTTGTCGCATAACCGTTTTGCCCTGTATTACAGCCCTACCCGTATGTTGAATTCGTCAAACCAACTTTGCTCATGTAGGAATTACGCATATTACGATTGTTTCCAACCACAAGTATTAAGGCCAGAGGTCTGTATTTGTGGGAGGAGTATGACGCCACTCTCCCTCTTACCTGGGCCGGTTCTGTTCAGGTCATCCCACCCACCTCACCCCTCATGCATTACCTATCAAAATATTCTCCTTGGTGGGCCCTCTTTATTATAATATGGACCAACCCATATGTTGATTTCGGGATAACTCAACCAACTTTGCTCAAATACGAATTACGCTTATGAAGTATGTAATGTTTCCAAATTCCATCTGGGCGGATAATGCTATAAAGCAGTAGTTATTCACGATATAGAATCTCAGGATTTTGCCAAGAGTTTGTAAAGTTTGCATTCTATTTTGATCTTGATTTCTGAAGTCTACAAGTTGTTAACACCTTTTAAGGCCTTCAAAAAGAACACTATAGTGACAGAAATCCAAACATGTATTCCTGTTACTATAGCTGTGAAAACAGTTTAACTTAAAAATAAATAAATATATATACATTTTTCATTTCATATGTGTGTGTGTATTAATATATATACACACACACAAACATACTGTGACGAGAGCAATCTCGCCACATTGCATTGGAGAAGCCTGGCTGCCCGCCTCTTGCCTTTGGACTACGGACCAGACTTTATGTGAATGTGTTAACCCAGATAGCTATGCCATGGAGCCCATTCGTGTAGTTAAAGACTTCGGCTCCATGGCAATTGAACTGTGTGAATAGCATCTGAGCGCTATTCGGTAGTTTTGTGCGCTCCGATCCCAGCTAGCTGGGGATATGTGAAATGTCTGTGTGTTATGTGTAAAAGGTGACTTTATGTATTTTAAACTGTTTTATGTCTTTTTTGCAACCATGTGCTCAATGGAGTCTGCCTCTATCCCTGGATAATTGGATTACTTTCCCCATTGTCGCCAGGATAGAGGGCTCTGTAAAACCGGTTTGAGCCAGATAGCCATGTGCCAGCCAGGGCCCAAAAGGTACTTTTACTAACTTTTGAACCCCTGGTCTGATTCATGCCATTTTTTAATATGTTGTTTCCCTGAATGGATTGATTGTGAATATGTAATTTTATGTGAATGTGATGTATGGTTTTAGAGTTATGAAAGTTGGGTAGAAAGTATGTTTTAACTGTATGTGTAATTGAGTTTCCTCTCAGGATAAGGGGAGGGAATATGTGGGATGTAACTGATATGTGATTGGTTGTTTTATACCTCCCTGTGGGCGGTCCTGTATTTGAAAAGACTGTAATAAAAACCAGGCTGGGTGTGCCAGCACCTCAGACCACTGCTTGACCCTCAACACGGAGCCTTGTCTCGTTCTTGGGGGGATTCACTGTATGCTGTTAGAGACTGATTGCCAGGAGTGTAAGCTGATTGTCTGCTTTTCCTGTTCGTCTGCTAGCAGCTATTTGGGAGGTTCCAGTTCGGGAGTTGGAGTGCTATTTTGTATCCAGTTCGGGAGTTTGATGTTCTGCAGTAGCTGTGCCTGTATCTCTGGAAGGGGAAGATCTCCTAAACGGCTGTTAACCCCTTTTTACCCCTTTTGTGCAAAACAGTTTGTTACACATACAGTATCTCACAAAAGTGAATACAAGGAAAAGGAGAAGCAAACCAGACCAATAAGCCGGTTTTACTCTCTAGCAATCCGGGACAAAAATCACTTCAGGGAATACCATCAGTCACTGATGAATCAAATTCAGAAACTATAGAATGCACCAATGAAAGCGGAGTGTCTATTTCTGAATCTATGATTCCTGTAAATCAAATCATGCTTACACACATTGTGCTACAGTATCTCACAAATGTGAGAACACCCCTCACATTTTTGTAAATATTTTATTATACATTACCCAGGACATATTTGAAAACGAGAGAAATATCAATGTATCCTTCCTGGTAAAATATTTTATAAATAAATAAATGTATCTTTTCATGTGACACCACTGAAGATATAACACTCTGCTACAATGTAAAGTAGTAAGTGTACAACCTGTATAACAGTGTAAATCTGCTGTCCCCTCAAAATAACTTAACACACAGCCATTAATGTCTAAACCATTGGCAACAAAAGTGAGTACACCCTTAAGTGGAAATGTCCAAATTGGGCCCAAAGTGTCAATATTTTGTGTGGCCACCATTATTTTCCAGCACTGTCTCTAACATCCACTAGTTCCATGATGTCATCATGGAGGAGTGGAAGAGGACTCCAGTGGAAACCAGAGCTTCAAAGGTTTCCACTGGAGTCCTCTTCCACTCTTCCATGATGACATCATGGAACTAGTGGATATTAGAGACCTTGCACTCCCCCCACCTTCCGTTTGAGGATGCCCCACAGATGCTCAATAGGGTTTAGGTCTGGAGACATGCTTGCCCAGTCTATCACCTTTACCTTCAGCTTCTTTAGGAAGGCGGTGGTCATCTTGGAGGTGTGTTTAGGGTCATTATCATGTTGGAATATTGCCCTGCGGCCCAGTCTCCGAAGGGAGGGGATCATGCTCTGCTTCAGTATGTCACAGTACATGGTTTCCTCAATGAACTGTAGCTCCCCAGTGCCTACAGCAGTCATGTAGGCCCAGACCATGACACACCCAACCACCATGCTTGACTGTAGGCAAGACACACTTGTCTTTGTACTCCTCAGCTGGTTGCCGCCCCACACGCTTGACACCATCTGAACCCAATAAGTTTATCTTGGTCTCATTGGACCACAGGACATGGTTCCAGTAATCCATGTCCTTAGTCTGCATGTCTTCAGCAAACTGTTTGCAGGCTTTCTTGTGTATCATCCTTAGAAGAGGCTTCCTTCTGGGACGACAACCATGCAGACCAATTTGATGCAGTGTGCGGCATATGGTCTGAGCACTGACAGGCTGACCCCCCATGCCTTCAACCTGTGCAGCAATGCTGGCAGCACTCGTATGTCTATTTCCCAAAGAATTCCTCTGGGTATGACGCTGAGCACGTGCACTTACCTTCTTTGGTCGACCATGGCCTGCTCTGAGTGGAACCTGTCCTGTGAAACCGCTGTATGGTCTTGCCCACCATGCTGCAGCTCAGTTTCAGGGTCTTGGCAATCTTCTTATAGCCTAGGCCATCTTTATGTAGAGCAATAATTCTTTTTTTCAGATCCTCAGAGAGTTCTTTGCCATGAGCTGCCATGTTGAACTTCTAGTGATCAGTATGAAAGACTGTGAGATTGATAACACCAAATTTAACACACCTGCTCCCCATTCACACCTGAGACCTTGTAACACTAACAAGTCACATGACACTTCAGAGGGAAAATGGCTAATTGGGCCCAATTTGGTGTACTCACTTTTGTTGCCAACAGTTTAGACATTAATGGCTGTGTGTTAGGTTATTTTGAGGGGACATCAGATTTACACTTATACAGGCTGTACACTTACTACTTTACATTGTAGAAGAGTATAATTTCTTCAGTGTTGTCACATGAAAAGATATAGTAAAATATTTACAAAAATGTGAGGGGTGTACTCACTTTTGTGAGATACTGTATTATTTAAATTCTATGTATATATTTATGTAATATTTGTACATAATTAATTGTATTAATTAAAGTTTGAGGGACCTGCATGACAACCCAGCCAGAGAGTTTTGTTATGAAGCTTTATATAACCCTGTAACATTTCAAGAAACCATAAAAATCTGTACGTGGGGAGTACTGTTATACTCAGGAGACTTCACTGAACACAAATAATGTTTCAAAACGGTATTATGTATCACAACAATGATATCGTTGGTGAAAGTGCCGCACTTTCACTGACGATATTATTATGATACGTTTTACTGTTTAAAAACACTGATATTTCTGTTCAGAGAAGACTCCTGAGTATAACATCTTCTCCAACTGGGATTCCCCCTGGGATTGCCAGTACAATAGGTGTTCAGCATTTCATAGTCCGGGTTGGGCAAGGCTGAACCAGAGTCAGACTTTGCATCGAGATGGTGCCAAACCGTGCAACCTTAGCAGAACCCCTCCAAGGCCATTTTGGCTAGGCCACGCTTCCAGGGAGTGATATGGTTCGCCAGAATTAGAGTCAACCCTTCAAAGCGTTAAAGCTGTCAAGCCACTGGCAGTGGGTTAAGTGACCCCTTAGACTGAAGCCAGTGCCTTGGATGAAGAGTCAGCCAGGGTGGAGCACAGCCATGCTTTGAGGCCCTCAGAGACCTGGAATTCTGCACCCTCAGACATGATGCCAGCAACAAAACGGTGAATAGACAGAAAATCAATGGCAGTCATCCACCCACCAGGCAGGGTTGATGGCCATTATAGACTTTGTACTTAGGCCAATGACAATCAGAGATGGTCATTCTTGGGTGTCAGGCATTCCAGCTGCAGACTGGAAGTAGGGCAGGATAGGCCAAGATAACAAGGAAGTTAGTCAGATAGAAGGCAACTGCATAGGATTGGACTCATCCAATCAGATAATGTAAAGGTACAGCAGTAACTTAAAACCTGTACAAATAGGAGGAACCCAGACAGAGAAAAGAGGAGCAGGAAGGCCAGCAGCATGGCCAAACCAACAGAAGAAACAGGATAGGCTCCAGACAGTAGGTAGAAAGGAAACCAGGTTACAGAGTCCCCAGCTACATAGCTAACCACAGCTGTGAGGTATGAGATGGGGGCATAAGGGCAAACAAAGGCCCCAAAATGTATGTTGGAGCACACACACATGAAAAAAATGGCAACTGCAGAAATTGCATAAATCTAACCCTCACCAACTACATGAGCGCAATTGTGGCCCTATCAGATAGAAAACAGGGGTGTGAAGAGTTAGCTTTAGAAAGAAGAAACCCCAAAGAGACCCAGAGGGAGAGAGAAAAATCATGCAGTCACAGAGATAGGTCCACATATCCTAGCAGAGAGCAACAAATCCCCAGTGACAGCCCAGCTACATCCCCAGAGGATTCAAAATCAGATAAATATTTGCAATAAATCACTGAATAATGATAGGACATGAATAAGCATTTTAGGAGAGCACTCCAAACCACAGAGAACTCATCTGGAGGCAGCATCAAAGAAACGAGTGGAAGAATTTTGAAAGGGTTTTATATGTCCATTTGTGTTCTGATTGGATGTTTCTTTGCTGCTGGAGGTGTCAGTAAAGAAGGATTAAGCAAATATGAATTCCCTTGCTGTAAAATTGTAGATTATGCTAGTTTTAGTGTAATTATATTCTTAATTTTATTAATGACATGAGGTGAATATTTGCTTAAGTCTCTCTTTACTAGAACTCCACAGCAGCACATTTACACAGAGAGAATCAACCAATCAAAAAAAAAGTCAGATACAATAAAACTCCCCTCCCCACTTAGTACTTCATCTTTCAAGCTGTGACAAACAATGCATGCTCGGTCGGTCTGACATAAAACCATTGGAAGAAAGTATTCAGGAGTGGGCTCTTTCCAGGTGGTTGATGTATTGCACCGCCAAGATGTTGTCCATCCTCAGAAGAATACAACAAGTGCTTCGCTAGGCTTCGGATCGCGAATGAGCTTGTGATCAGCTCCAGGCAATTTATGTGACAATCTGTTTCCACATCTGTCCAGGGGCCTCCCGTGGAGGCGGTCGCACAATTTGCTCCCCAACCCCAGAGGCTTGCATCTTAATCTAGGACAAAGTCTGGGGTCAGGCCAAAGAACACCTTGCCATTCCAGGCCGACATGTGGAGCAGCCACCCATGGAGCTCGACCTTGTCATCTGGTGTGAGAGGGATTAGGAGGTCGTAGGACAGTCTCATCCATAAGAATCAAGCCTTCATTCGCTGCATGGCCAGATAGTGATGGGGGCCTGGGTAGATGGCCTGGATGGATTCAGAGAGGAAACCCACGACGCGAGTCAGCATGCGGAGTGGGATCTGGTCGTGTCATAGAATCCTCTGAATTTCTTTCTGTTTGGTGGAGATTCTGGACTGAGGTAGACTTAGTAAGCATTCCAACGCATCTATCTCAAAACCCAAGAAGTGTACCACATGAGACTGTGTGAGGGCCGACCTCTCCTGATTCACCACAAAACCCGGGGACTCGAACAAGGAGATTGCAAAGCGCGTCTGATATCTCAGCCTGAAGGCCTCTTCGCAAGATATCAGCAAATCGTCAAGGAAATCGTCAAGGTAGATGAGGTAGCGAATTCCCCTGAAACAGAGACGAGACGCCCCTGGTTTCAACAGTTTGGTGAAACAGCATGGGGTAAACTGTCAATCCTGCCCTTCCAGAAGAAACTGAGGAAACGTCGGCTCACAGGGTCCACTGGAACGGACAAATGCTCGTCCTTCAGGTCTAGGCGTGTGAACCAATCTCCAGGCCGGAGGAGGTCCCGAAGCAGATAGATGCCCTCCATGAAAGCGTTCAATCGTCTCGGGTTTATAACTGGGCAGAAGTCCCCTAACTTCTTCTTGACAAAGAAGATGGAGCTGTCGCCATCTGGGGCCCATTAAACTGCGCCCTTCTTGAAAAGGGCCTGGATCTCAGCGTCCACTTGTGAAACAGAGTCTGCGTCTGGGTAGTATGGAAATCTATTACGTAACCCTGGACCGTTCGCAGGATCCATGCGTCCAAAGAAATGTCCCGCCACCTGTCGAGACAGTGAGACATTCTGCCAGAATGAGAGTGGTAATTTATAGAAACAGGGCTCACATGTGGGCATTCTGGCTCTTCCGCAGGCTCAGCTTCCACTACCACGCTCCGACCTTTGGGTGGGGAAGGTCCTGGAGGAGTAGCTGGGGAAGAACGAAGGTGGATAGGATCCTCAGATGGCCAGAAGCAGCTCGCATCACAGCCCCACTGTCGTGCAGCCTTGCCAAAAACTGGAGAGGGCTTCATGGAAGGCTAAGCTTTATTGAGAGTATATTGAGATTTACTGGCTTGTGAAGTACTTTAATGAATGGTTCACCGAACAATACGCGCTTTGCCAAGGGGCCAAGTTCCTACGACCCCAGGTCTGAAAGTTTGGCGTCCATACGTAGAAGGACTGCCTTCCTCCACTCCGTGCAGAGCACCACATTGGAATTGCCCAGCAGGCATATGGAACTCAAGGCCCAGTCTCGTATGCAAGAAAGGTCCAGGTGCCCTGAGAAAATGCCTCATTGGCAAGCAGGAGAATCTTGGCTAGCAGCCCCAATATATCCAGTAATTTATCTTGTGCCAAGAGGAGGCTGCGCTCTTCCCACAGAGGTGACCACTGCCGATTTGGTCTTGGATTGTAGTGTGACAGATTCATCTGCATTGTTGGTTCGTCTGTTTCCCTTTGTTCGCGGAATTGCCGGTTCCTATACCCCCGTTCGTGTATTTGCAAAATGCCGATTGAAACTACCGAACGAACGGCCACCCAGGAGAGGAGTGTGCTGCTGGTTAACCTCTTGGCCCCAATTAGAACGTTGTGGTTAACCGCAGACACCTCTCCATTCCATTCGTACGGGTGGTCGTCGTTCGCATGTCGACCACGAGGCAGCGGCCATTTTGGGACATACGAACACAGAGCGGTGTTCGGTACAAACTGTATGGAACTAAAAACGGACACTTAAACTACCGAACACCGCTGAAAAGCTGCTGCCTACCTTCCTTTTCGACAAGGCATGCGAACGTCGGTCGTTCGGGAGTTTTATTCAGTCGTATGGACTTTTACCCCGACAGCCATCCCATGGAGTCATTCGTATACCGAAGGACTGGTGAAAGACTTTGACTCCATGGCGATTCGACTAGATACATCGGATCTGAGCGCTATTCGGTGAAAACATGCCCTCAGATCCAGGCTGTCTGGGGATACGTTACACGAACCATATGCATTCGGTATTTCTGTAGTTATGCATTTTAATGTCTTTGTGTTATTGTAAATTAAGATGGCGATGGTCTCTACCTTGGGAGATAATTAGGTTTCTTCCCCAATTATCTCCAAGGTAAAGAAGACGGAATTATGGGCAAGATGGGAAGGGCTACTGTTGAAGCCACTGCGATTGGCTACTGTACAATATGTGTTACAGTCTTCCACAAGGTCCCCTCGGGGAGTGTCCACCTTGTGGAGACCTGCATAAATACCGGGCAGGTAGCCCCATTAAACAGATCTTCATTTGACCCTCAAGACGGAGCTTGGTCTCGTTTGTGGGGGGAATTATTACTGGGACAGCGCTTTCGTTATTTCTAGCTGTGGAAGGCGTTCGACTGTTTGGCTGATCGGGAGTTGCCGTGTTCGCGGACTTCGTTCGGGAGTTTGGCGATCGGCTGGATTTAAACCTGCATTTCTGGAGAAGGGGATTATTGCCTAAACGGCGGCTTCATCTACCCGACGGTACGTGTCGTAACAATTGGTGGCAAGCGACGGGATGAATCCTACAGCCCAGAAGGCCAGCTACACATCCCAGGTTGGAAATGCAGTATGAGGAATTAAGGCGTGCTACCCTTAAAGATATATTGGAACGCAGAGGACGATCAGCGAGTAATCTCAAGAAAAGAGAGATTATTGCCATACTATTGGAAATAGATGCAGCACAGGGAACGGGAAGAGCTGATGTGCCTGGCATACTGGAGTTAACACCCGAGGAGATACAGTTTAACCGGGCAGTTCAGATCAGGCTGGCACATTTTGGCCCCAACCCCGCAGCAGATATTGTGGTGCAAGTGCAAGCGGCAGTAGCAGCACAACAGGCGCTTCAAGGAAGAGGCGCTGCAGCAGCTGAGGTACCGTTTAATAATAATGGAAGGAGAAAAGTACCTTTTGCTGCATTTCGGAACTTTGTAGAAGCCGAAGGAGAAATTGATGGGTTCCTGGCGGACTTTGAAAGGCAATGTGCCTTGCACCAGGTACCCGCAGGAGAATGGGTCCCCATCCTCTCTGGGAAGTTATCCGGCCGGGCCAGTGAGGCGTTTCGGGCCATCCCAGAGGAGGAACTTACCAGCTACAGGGCAGTGAAAGATGCCCTTTTGGCCAGATACGCTGTGACCCCTGAGGCATACCGGCGGCGATTCCGGGACACTAACAAGCAGGCGGGTGATTCTTATGTTGAGTGGGCATGCCGAGTACACCGCACCGCAGCCCACTGGATGGCAGGGTGCCAAGCGGTAACTGGGGAAGAGGTGCTGCAAGTATTTTTGTTGGAGCACTGTTTTGACCGCTTACCTGTAGGAGTCAGAGAGTGGGTTAGGGACCGCAAACCCGCTACCTTACCCGAAGCTGCTCGTCTGGCTGATGAGTACACTGATGCCAGGAAACTGGACCAGACAGCAGCCAAGGTCCCTACCCGAGTGGAGTACAAACCAGCAGCCCCTCCAACCTCTGCAGTGTATCAACACCCAGCACAACGCACCCCCACCATGCCAACAGCGAACAATTACGTTCAGCCAGCCCGATTCAACGCCCGAGATTATTCACAGCCGATCCGTTGCTATGGGTGTAAGCAGTTGGGGCACAAGCGACCTGAGTGCCCATTAAACAATTCGAACCAAGCACAGTCGTGGAGAAGACCAGCCGGCGGAAATCAGCAGCCACCCCCACCTTCCGCTCACTGTCTTGAGCAGGAGGAATTTTGGGGTATATTACACGAGGCGGATCCAGTACAAGCAGCGCAGCAGGATAACCGCCAACAGCACAGGCAGACCGTTAAACTAAATGGCAAAGCGGTAACTGGTCTGAGAGACACCGGAGCCACTATGACTTTGCTCCAAAAGAACCTTGTTTCAGAACACCAGCACACTGGAGATACTGTGGCAGTGAGGGTGGCGGGAGGTGCAGTGTTCCGTTTACCGGTTGCCCGGGTTCACTTGGATTGGGGGGTGGGCTCTGGACACGTGAATGTGGGGGTCATGAAAGACTTACCGGCCGATGTTTTGCTTGGGAATGACTTGGCCCCTTTGGTGTCCGCTTATGCTCCAATGGGACCTGCCGCTATCAACCCAGTGACTACCCGTGCCCAGACCCGTGCTGCTGGAACCAGCCCACCTGCTGCTGAGACCCAGGTAAGGACAGAGTCCCCGACTGGTACCCTAGGACCGACCTTTGTTAACTGGGACTCCCCAGAGGAGTTTGGGAGGGAAACTCAGACAGACTCGACCCTCCAGAAGTATAGGGACAGAGCGGATACTGGAGAGGAAGGATTAGATGGAGAACGGTATGAGTGGGTGGGGGACAGGTTATATAGGATCCCCAAGCTTTCCCCGAAGAGTGTTGCCCCTCCGCCGAATCGACAGCTGGTAGTGCCCGCGAAATACCGGCAGGAGATTCTGCGGATAGGGCATGATGTTCCGTTAGCTGGACATCTAGGTTCCCGCCGCACAGCCTATAGGATCATGCAGAACTCTTTTTGGCCAAACTTCAATCAGGCTGTGCGGACATACTGCAGTACGTGTGACACATGTCAACGGATAGGAAAGCGGGGGGACCACCCAAGAGCTAGGCTTATGTCTATGCCTATCATTGGGGAGCCCTTTGCCTGCATAGCCGTTGACATTGTGGGTCCACTGGCCAGGGCTAGTCCATCCGGTAAGAAATATATTCTCACCGTGGTGGATTATGCCACCCGCTATCCAGAGGCAGTAGCGCTGTCTAATATAGAGGCAGAGACAGTTGCTGATGCCCTGGTTAGGATTTTTACCAGAGTCGGGTTCCCTCAAGAGATTCTCTCTGACCAGGGGACCCAATTCACCGCTGTGCTCACCCAGCAACTGTGGAAGGTGTGCGGTATTAAACCGCTGCTTAGCTCACCTTACCATCCACAGACTAACGGTCTCTGCGAGCGATTTAACGGTACCCTCAAACAGATGCTGAGGACCTTTTCTGACACTTTCAGAGACTGGGAGCGATTCCTGCCTCATCTGTTGTTTTCCTACAGAGAGGTGCCTCAGGAATCTACTGGGTTCTCCCCCTTTGAGTTGCTATATGGGAGAAGGGTCCGCGGACCCCTAGATCTCATTAGAGGCCACTGGGAGGGGGAGACAGAGCAGGAAGGGACCCCCATAGTGCCATATGTTCTGGAACTCCGGGACCGCATGGAGAAACTGTCTCTAATCGTAAGGGAGAATCTCCAGGTGGCTCAGGGGAGACAGAAGAGGTGGTACGATCGGGGTGCCCGACAGCGAGTTTTCCAGGTTGGGCAGAAGGTACTAGTGCTCAAACCTGTGAAGGCGAACAAGATGCAGGCATCTTGGCAGGGCCCGTATAAGGTGTTAGCACAGATATGTGATACTACCTACCTTATAGCCAGCTGTTCAGATGAAAGGATCCAGCCATCCTTCCATGTGAACATGCTAAAGGAGTATCAGGAGAGACCGGAGAATGTCGCTGCAGTATGTGCCCCTGCTGCAGATGATACAGAAAGTTTACCCTTGCCAGACCTGTTAGAGAGGGACCCCCAGACGGATCTTACTAGCCTAGTACAGCTAGGGGACAGATTGAGCGCTACCGAGAAGGGCCAGGCAAGACAGCTTCTGTGGGAAAAGCAGGCGACCTTCTCCCAAGAACCTGGTTACACTACCCTAGCTGTACACAAGGTAGAAACCCCTGGACAGAACCCCCTGCGACAACTCCCCTACCGTATCCCTGAAGCAGTCCGGGAAGGAATGCGGAAGGAGATACAGGAGATGACCCAGCTGGGGGTCATCGAACACTCCGATAGCCCTTGGGCCTCGCCTGTAGTCCTGGTGCCTAAGAAGGATGGGACCACCCGGTTCTGTGTGGACTACAGGTGTCTCAATGAGCGGACCACCACTGACGCCTACCCAATGCCCCGGGTAGACGAATTGCTAGATCGCATTGCCAGGGGACGCTATCTGACCACCATAGACCTGTGCAAAGGCTACTGGCAGATTCCCCTGGCCGAGGATGCTATCCCCAAGTCTGCCTTCGTCACCCCATTTGGCCTGTACCAATTTAAGGTCATGCCATTTGGGATGAAGAATGCCCCGGCTACCTTCCAGCGTATGGTGGATAGACTTCTTGATGGATTCCAGGAATTTGCTTGTGCATACCTGGATGACATTGCGATCTACATTGAGTCCTGGGAAGAACACCTAGTACATGTAGGAGTGGTGCTGGACAAGATTCGGGCTGCTGGCCTGACATTGAAGCCAGAGAAGTGCCATTTAGGCATGGCTGAAGTGCAGTACCTGGGTCACAGAGTAGGGTGTGGGAGCCAGAGGCCAGAGCCAGCCAAGATAGAGGCAGTTGCTAACTGGCCCACACCTATCACCAAGACCCAGGTGTTAGCCTTCCTAGGGACAGCAGGATACTATAGGCGCTTCGTCCCCGACTACAGCTCCATTGCTAAACCCCTGACTGACTTGACCAAGAAGAATCTTCCTAAGCAGGTCCTGTGGTCTCCGGCTTGTGAAGCTGCGTTCCAAGCACTCAAACATGCTCTTGTGAATGCCCCTGTCCTGGCTGCCCCAGTCCCTAACAAACGTTTCCTCGTCCATACAGATGCTTCCATGTATGGACTGGGGGCTGTGCTGAGCCAGGTCGGGGAAGATGGAGGAGAGCACCCTGTCGCATATCTCAGCAGAAAGTTGTTACCCAGAGAAGTGAGTTATGCGGCAGTGGAGAAGGAATGTTTGGCTCTGGTGTGGGCATTGAAGAAGCTAAGCCCGTATTTATATGGACAAGAATTTTCCCTTGTGACGGACCACAATCCCCTTGTCTGGCTTAACCGGGTCTCTGGAGACAATGGCCGACTGCTGAGGTGGAGTTTAGCACTACAGCCCTATAACTTCACCATCACTTATCGACCCGGCAAGCAGAATGGGAACGCAGATGGATTGTCCAGGCAAACCGACATCCTCACCCCATCTTAGTCCGGTCATCCCCACGTTGACCCGCTAAAGGGTCAAGCCGGGTCTGCCGGAGTGTCCCACAAGGGGGGAGCCGTGTGACAGATTCATCTGCATTGTTGGTTCGTCTGTTTCCCTTTGTTCGCGGAATTGCCTGTTCCTATACCCCCGTTCGTGTAATTTGCAAAATGCCGATTGAAACTACCGAACGAACGACCACCCAGGAGAGGAGTGTGCTGCTGGTTAACCTCTTGGCCCCAATTAGAACGTTGTGGTTAACCGCAGACACCTCTCCATTCCATTCGTACGGGTGGTCGTCGTTCGCATGTCGACCACGAGGCAGCGGCCATTTTGGGACATACGAACGCATAGCGGTGTTCGGTACAAACTGTATGGAACTAAAAACGGACACTTAAACTACCGAACACCGCTGAAAAGCTGCTGCCTACCTTCCTTTTCGACAAGGCATGCGAACGTCGGTCGTTCGGGAGTTTTATTCATTCGTATGGACTTTTACCCCGACAGCCATCCCATGGAGTCATTCGTATACCGAAGGACTGGTGAAAGACTTTGACTCCATGGCGATTCGACTAGATACATCGGATCTGAGCGCTATTCGGTGAAAACATGCCCTCAGATCCAGGCTGTCTGGGGATACGTTACACGAACCATATGCATTCGGTATTTCTGTAGTTATGCATTTTAATGTCTTTGTGTTACTGTAAATTAAGATGGCGATGGTCTCTACCTTGGGAGATAATTAGGTTTCTTCCCCAATTATCTCCAAGGTAAAGAAGACGGAATTATGGGCAAGATGGGAAGGGCTACTGTTGAAGCCACTGCGATTGGCTACTGTACAATATGTGTTACAGTCTTCCACAAGGTCCCCTCGGGGAGTGTCCACCTTGTGGAGACCTGCATAAATACCGGGCAGGTAGCCCCCATTAAACAGATCTTCATTTGACCCTCAAGACGGAGCTTGGTCTCGTTTGTGGGGGGAATTATTACTGGGACAGCGCTTTCGTTATTTCTAGCTGTGGAAGGCGTTCGACTGTTTGGCTGATCGGGAGTTGCCGTGTTCGCGGACTTCGTTCGGGAGTTTGGCGATCGGCTGGATTTAAACCTGCATTTCTGGAGAAGGGGATTATTGCCTAAACGGCGGCTTCATCTACCCGACGGTACGTGTCGTAACATGTAGGTTCTGTTCCTGAGTAGGGTGTCCATAATGGATTCAGTCAAGCTTCTATAGTTTGACACCTATGGGACAGGAGCACATTTCACCAGGTGCATGTAAGGGGATCACTCTGATTAGATACCCCTAGAGGGGCCTCATCCTAGTGCACTGATGTGGTACTAGATATTACTTGTTTGTGCTTAAAATGTGCAGTTCTCCTTAAGAAGGATCAGCAATAACACAGAGGGGCTCACCCTCAAATATGGTGTTTATTGTATGCAGTGTGGTAAAATAGACAGTGTACTTCTGCAAGGACAGTGATGATAGGGTTAACCTTAAAATACAACAGAGACCAGTGGCATAGTAAATGACCTATATTAATATCACAATACAGTTTTGACTACCACCGGGTCCCCTGGAACTCCAGAAGTAGAATCTGGTATCGCTACACAAACGCTCTTCCCCCGCCCGGACCTCCAAGCAGGGTCCGAGATCGGGATAGGGATAGGGGTGGTCGGAGACACTCTTCCCCTTCCCCCCCCCCCCGCTGGGTCGCCCGCAAGCCTCGGCAATTACTAACAGCCACAGCCAGGCTGCGTTGTAGGCTGTGGAAGGCAGGGAGAGCTAAAATGGCCTCCAGATCTTGCGAGATCCAAGATGGCCATCGCAAAAGCTTGTGGGACCGTCGGGAACATTCTCCGCAGTCCCTGTACTCAGAAGAAACCAGGGGAGGCAGAAACAAAGCCTCCCGAGGTCCCTGAGCCGTAGATGCTACTAAGAGGCAGTTAAATAAAGGAACCCCAAAGGGAGGGCATATTGACACAATAATCTCATACCAACTGTCAAGCATGGTGGTGGATGGTTGATGATTTGGGCTTGTTTTGCAGTGATTGGTATACAAAGGAGTTCATGGTTGACTCAAAGTATTCTAGAGTCAAATATGAGGCCAACTGTCTAATAGCTAAACTTTGGTTGAAATTGGTTTATGCAATAGGACCATGATCCAAAGCACACCAGCAAATCTTGAATTTTGTAAATTGTTTAACAGAATGGCTGAAAAGGAAAATAATCAAGGTGTTGCAGCCAAAGTCTAGACTTCTACCGATTAAAATGCTCCTTCTCCTTTAGATTGACCAACTTCCTTGAATCCCTCTTCAGTCTGGATTCTACACTCATCACTCTGTTGAAGCAGCTCTGACCAATGATTTAATCACTGCAAAATCTTATGGTTACTACTCTATCCTTGTTCTCCTTGAACTTTTTGCTGCTTTTGACACTGTTGCTCATCAACAGCTTCTCCTTATCCTCCATAATCTCGGTCTATGAGATACTGCTCTCTCCTGATGCTCCTCTTATCTCTCCCAGCACTATTTCAGTGTTGCCTCCTCTCCCCAGCCCCTCTCTGGTGCTGTTCCCCAAGGATCTGTCATTGGTCCCAGTAAACTCATCAGCCCCTATGGCTTCCAATATTATATCTATGCAGGTGACATGCAAAAATATCTGTCCTTTCCTGATCTCCCACCGTTTGTCTTGACTTTTGTCTCAGACTGCCTCTCTGCTATTTCTAACTGGATGACTGCTCACTTCCTTGAATGTAACTTGCCCAAAACAGAACTTTTTTGTTGAAACAGGTCTTTCCACACTCAAGTGTTGCTAGTTGCTACTTTCCTCCACGTCAACAGCATTACTATCAGCTCTTGCTTGCAGCCTAGGTGTTTTCTTCAACTCCAGGTGTTCTCTTCACCCCTCTGTGACAGACCCATCCGTAAGAACTAAGATTGCTGTGTTCGTCTGTTTGCTTGTTTCACAAACTCACCCATTCGTATGCCTGAATTTAGGTGAATTTACTTTTTTACCGAACAGAACTACCGAACGGACGGCCACCCAGAAGAGAAGTGTGCTGCTGGTTAACCTATTGATCCCAATTAGAATGTTGCGGTTAACCACAGACACTTCTCAATTAAAACCTAATACAGTGTGGTCGTCGTTCGTATGTCGACCACAAGGAGGCGCCCATTTTAACTATGCGAAAACCCAGCGGTGTTCAGCTCTATTTTCATGGAACTAAAAACGGACACTTTTTAAACCGAACACCGTCGACCTCCCTTCTCCAATCGACAGAAGTGTGCGAACACCAGCCGTTCGGGAGGTTTAAATGCACGAATGGACTTAACCCAGATAGCCTTCCCATGGAGTCAATTGCATACCGAAGAACTGTAATAGACTTTGACTCCATGGTGATTGAACTATGCGTATGGGATCTGAGCGCTATTCGCCAATAATATGCTCTCATATCCAGGCTATCTGGGGATGTGTTACACGAATGAGAAACGTTCGGCAGTTATAAAGTTATATATTTTTATGTGTTTTGTGATTTGTATTTAAAATGGCGATTTGCCTCTGCTCTGGGAGATAATTGAGAAGTAATTCAATTATCTCCCAGAGCAGAGGGGAGGAAACTGTGATGTATGCTGGGAATATTGTGTGATTGTATGTCTGAAATGTCCCCATGTCCTTCTGTTATTCCAGTCTCCCATTTGGTCCCCTAGGGGAGTGTCCACCAAGTGGGAGACCTGCATAAATACGGGCAGGTAGCCCACAGTAAACTCAGTTAGTGTTTTACCCTCAAAGCGTAGCTTGGTCTCGTTATTGGGGGGATTTTATTACCGGCGACTAGAGACTGCTATTTGGAATTATTTGCCGCTTGGAAGATATTGGCGTTCGGCTGATATTGGCAGTTAGTGAGCTTGTGGCTCGTGAAGAGAAGGAGCCGTACGGGTACCGTTCAGGAGTTTGGAGTGTTCCCTGGCTGGCGGTTCGCATGGTTGTATTGCATACGCTTACAGACCACATTATTGCGAACGGGGAGCATTCACTAAACGGCGGTTTGTACATTTATTACTGGAGGTACCGTAACACCCTCATATCCAGTCAAATCTTGATTCCTTTCCTGCAACTGTCATCAAACAAATAAGAAAACAAAATACAAAACACCAAACCCTCAGTGAATACTATTCTAGCAAACAATTTTTCTACCGTAGCCCTGCCTTTTGTGTCACTATACCCCACTCCCTCTAGCATGTTATCTCATTTGAGCAGAGCCCCTATGTGTCTCCTCCTCCTTCCTATGTATCCAACTCGTCTGATTACAAATATGTGTCTGTTAGTCCACCAATTGTACAGTGCTGCAGAATTTGTTGGCTCTTTATAAATAATATTAATAATAACTAAATTGTGTTACATTGAAGCTCAGTGATAAACTTACACTTTGTATGTTATTGTGAGTTGTATTGCTGCGGGGCAGGAGCAAGGAGAAGTTCCTCCTTCAATTCTTGCACCACGTCCTGTATTTCCTAATTGCACTCTTTCATACTGCTTGACATATTGTGCTCAGTTTGTGAGATGACTATGCTGTTTTATTAATTTACTTCTTTTTTTTTTCACAGCAGACATCTTTGAGAGTTTCACAGATCATCCACCGTTGATCCTGCCTTGTGACAATTTCCACCTTCAACTCTCTAAGTCCATAAAAAATGATGCCTTTCACAAACTACTTTGTCAGCTACGATATTTTGTTTGGGATCTGGAGCAGAAATCTCTGCCTGCTAATCAGAGAACCTCATACAGAATGGAAAGCAATCCGTAGAAGAATTCCTTGAAAAATTAAACATCACAACAAATGCGAAAAGGATTGGTGAATGCTTTTACGTAACCGTAAAGGGACACTCCAGACCCCTACTGTGAATAATGTGTCATCCTAGTTTCATTTTACAAAAAGTTATTTCTGCAGAAATTACACTTTTAAAAATAAACATTGATCCCTCTGGCTGTCAATCAGTTCTCTTGCTTCCAGGTTGGTTAGCTCAGTGGAACTAAACTCAAAAGGCATGAAATTGCTCAGAACAAAAGCAAAAGTTTGTGATTGGACAACCACAGAAAGTCTGAGCTAAGTTAGAATGGAAGGGCTTGCAAAGGCTTCTGAAAAGAGATCTGTAACTTTTACTGACAGTTTTAAATATACCCCAATGGAAAAATGCATAATGAAATACATCTACTAAATTATGATTTTTATTTTTGTATTTAGGTAGTGTCCCTTTAAGCTTATATTATTTCCTGACATTATGTTTCTTGTCATACAACCCTTTTTTCCCCCGGTTTCCAAACAAAATCTTACTAGAAACTATAAAAATAGAAATGTTGCATACCATAAAAAGGGTTATCAACCTAAAATATCAAAAAAGGAAAGACAAAAAGGAACCCTAAAAACCAAGCAACCTTGGAAGGGAGAAGCAGGATGCAGGTAGCCATGCCTCCTAGCACTGATGTGTGGATACTAAGCCCCGCCCCCTCTCTTCATGTGGATAGGAGGCTGAGGCAGTAAGTGTTGAGGACAGGAGGGATGTGGTGTGCCACATCCCTCCTGTCCTCAACACTGTCCCCATTCTATCACTTGGGAATCAAGGTGGTGTGCCCTTATTGGACCATGTTTAATAATTATTTTCCTGCTGGTTGGCCAGTTTCACATTCACGTTATTTTGCGAGTCAACTTTATTAGGAGCAACTTGTAATGGACCGTTTTGCACACTAGGGGTAAAAACTGTTTAGGTGATCGGCCCCCTTTCCAGAGATACAGGCACAGCTACTGCAGAACATCAAACTCCCAAACTGGATACAAAATAGCACTCCAACTCCCGAACTGGAACCTCCCAAATAGCTGCTAGCAGACGAACAGGAAAAGCAGACAATCAGCTTACACTCCTGGCAATCAGTCTCTAACAGCATACAGTGAATCCCCCAAGAACGAGACAAGGCTCCGTGTTGAGGGTCAAGCAGTGGTCTGAGGTGCTGGCACACCCAGCCTGGTTTTTATTACAGTCTTGCAAATACAGGACCGCCCACAGGGAGGTATAAAACAACCAATCACATCACAGTTACATCCCACATATCCCCTCCCCTTATCCTGAGAGGAAACGCAATTACACATACAGTTAAAACATACTTTCTACCCAACTTCCATAACTCTAAAACCATACATCACATTCACATAAAATTACATATTCACAATCAATCCATTCAGGGGAACAACATATTCAAAAATGGCATGTATCAGACCAGGGGTTCAAAAGTTAGTAAAAAGTCCTTTGTGACTAAATGAAGCATGGCTTTCTGGCCCAAACCAGTTTCAGAGTCTTCTATCCTGGAGATAAGTAATTCAATTATCTCCCAGGACAGACACAAGACTCCATTAAGCACATGGTTGCAAAAAAGACACAAAACACTTTAAAATACATAAAGTCACATTTTACACATAACACACAGACATTTCACATATCCCCAGATAGCTCAGGTCTGAGCGCACATTATTAAGTGAATGGCGCTCGGAACACACAAATACAGTTTAATCGCCATGGAGCCAAAGTCTTTACAGTCAGTTTCATACGAATGGGCTCCATGGGATTCCTATCTGGGGTATAACACATTCAAACAAATCTACTGAACCCCAGGCAGAAAAGCACGAATGAAGCTTTTCTGCAGGCAAAAAATAAAGTCTTTTAAAAGGGGGCCATAGTCCAAAGGCAGCAGGCGAGCAACCAGGCTTCTCCAATGCAATGTGGCGAGATTGGTCTTGTCACACAACTTATGCTGCAATTCTTTCTGATGCCCATGGCGATGGTATGCTGACAAAATGAGCATCGGGCTCCTTTAGCTCACATTGTGTGTGTTTTTATTCACTATGAAAAGCACCTTTTTTCTTTTTGTTTCAATAGTTTTCCAGTTATCCACACAGGGTGCCAAGCTATCTAGGGACAGTTTGCTCAACTCGGATTCTTAATTTTTTGTTTTCTCCTTTCTCATTTTTATATTTTGTTTTTCACCTACTCTTTGGTCACTTTGATATAATCCCAATTTTTAGTCATATCTTTTTACATTATTGCCATTTATAGGGGTTTATCTGCTCCATGGTGAGTTGTAAAGTTGTAAGAATAATTTAACCTGTGCAAGAGCTTTTTGGTAATCTATTTCCACTATTTTTGAGGAGGTATAGATGGAGTTGCCAAATGTATTTCTATTATCTGCATTTCTGTTATTTTTCAATACAGATGCCATTCTATTTACTTGGTCCCTGCTCACTATCTTGTCATAATGGTGGCTTATAGTCTCCCAGGATCCTCCACTTCCCTTGGATATTTAGTGTATATAGCTATTGTTTAATTGCAAGTCTTGTCCCCCATTACCCTTCATTATTAATAAAGATTATATTTTTTCATTTGCTCTTTCCTGTTTCTCCCTTCCTGATTCTTGGTTTTCCAGGTTCCTTGTTGTCGTTCCTTTTTTTGAGTGATTAATTAGGGTTATCCCCTCCATTTGGGAGAACAGTTTCAATGCCGTTGCCCTACTGCCCTGATTTCTTTTTTGGGCGGTGGGCCAATGGCCTTAACTTTATTCTTTCCCTTTGTTGTTAATAAACCTAAAATATATGTTTTTATCTAACCTTCTGTATATGTATATCAGTAAATAATTATGGGACTCCGTTCAATGACACTGCTATACTACATTGTTATTCACTTCTTGTAATTTATAACTCAATGTATGAAAATATATCTTTAATGCCAAATAATATTGATATAAATATTTTGACAACATATTAGTGGCAATATGCTGTTTCTCTGTTCTGGCAGTTTACTCTGTTAAGTGTCAAGAGTGCTAGAATAAACATTATATCTCTCTTTTATCTGTCAACAGTTTTTGTATTTTATCGTTAAATATCACCATTATATAATTTTACATCTCTGCAGAAAATGTTGGCCCTATATAAATGCTATTAATAACAAAATAAAATACATTTAAAATACACTCTTCTTCCTATGTAGTGTGCATGTGTATATATGGTTACATAGTTACATAGTTACATAGTTACATAGCTGAAAAGAGACTTGCGTCCGTCAAGTTCAGCCTTCCTCAGAAATGTTGTTGCTGTTGATCCAAAAGAAGGCAAAAAACCTGGTCTGAAGCACTTCCAATTTTGCCACAAACTAGGAAAAAATTCCTTCTTGACCCCAAAATAGCAGCCAGATGTCTCCTTGGATCAATCAGCTATTACCCCACTAATTAGAAATTATATCCCTGTATGTTATGTTTTTGTAAGTATTTATCCAATTTCAGTTTAAACATCTGTATGGACTCTGACAAAACCACCTCTTCAGGCAGAGAATTCCATATCCTTATTGTTCTTACTGTAAAAAAACCTTTTCTTTGCCTTAGATGAAATCTCCTTTCTTCCAGCCTAAATGTGTGACCTCGTGTCCTATGTATAACCCTGTTTATGAATAGATTTCCAGATAAAGGTTTGTACTGGCCCCGAATATATTTGTATAAAGTTATCATATCCCCTCTCAGGCGCCGTTTTTCCAAACTAAACAGATTTAATTTTTTTAACCTTTCTTCATAACTAAAATGCTCCATTCCTTTTATCAATTTTGTAGCTCGTCTCTGGACCCTCTCCAGTGCCATGATATCCTTCTTTAGAACAGGCGCCCAAAATTGCACAGCATATTCAAGGTGTGGTCTTACCAGCGATTTATAAAGAGGCAAAATTATATTTTCATCCCGAGAATTTATGCCCCTATTTATACATGACAAAATCTTACTGGCCTTAGCAACTGCAGATTGACATTGCATATTGCTGCCTAATTTGTTGTCTATAACAATTCCCAAATCCTTCTCGTGTGTGGTTATCCCTAATTCACTACCATTTAGTGTGTAAGTTGCTTGTGCATTCTTAACCCCAAAGTGCATAACTTTGCATTTCTCTATGTTAAATTTCATCTGCCATTTTAGTGCCCAGTCCCCCAATCTATCCAAATCTCTCTGCAGCAAAGCAATATCCTGCTCACATTTTATTACTTTACAAAGTTTTGTGTCATCTGCAAACACTGATACATGGCTTTCAATGCCTATTTCAAGATCATTTATAAATATGTTAAATAGAAGTGGTCCCAAAACAGAACCCTGAGGGACACCACTTACCACTTTTGTCCAGCCTGAAAATTTACCATTAATTACAACTCGTTGTACTCTGTCCTTAAGCCAATGTTCTACCCAAGAACAGGAATATTCATCTAGACCAATTTCTTTTAGTTTGAAGACTAACCTATTGTGAGGAACCGTATCAAATGTCTTGGCAAAGTCCAAGTAGATCACATCCACTGCAACACCCTGATCTATACTTCTACTTACTTCTTCGTAGAATGCAATTAGGTTAGTTTGACATGACCTATGTTTCATAAAACCATGCTGATTATTGCTAATAACAAAGTTCTTCCCAATGAATTCCTGAATATTATCCCTTAAAAGCCCTTCAAATATTTTCCCAGTTACTGAAGTTAAGCTCACAGGTCTATAATTTCCAGGCACGGATTTTGAACCCTTTTTAAATATAGGAACAACATCTGCCTTCCTCCAATCCTCCGGTACAACACCTGAAACAAAAGAATCTTGAAAAATTAAATATAGAGGTTCACTTATTTCCCCACTTAGCTCCTTAAGTACTCGTGGGTGAATACAGTCAGGCCCTGGAGCTTTATTTACATTAATTTTCTTTAATAGCTGTAGCACCTTGTCTCGAGTTATCCAATCACAAGTTATTTGCAAGTTTTTTGCAGCAAACATTTGCATATCTCTTACCATAGGATCCTCATTAATATATACTGAAGAAAAATAGTTATTTAAAATTTCTGCTTTTTCCTGGTCTTCATTAGCTAATAAACCCAACTCTGTTTCAAGTGTACCTACACTTTCATTTTTTGTTTTTTTAAAATTGATGTACTTGAAAAAAATGTTGGGGTTGGTTTTGCATTCTTTAGCTATCAATTTCTCATTTTCTAGTTTAGCCACTTTAATTGCCTTTTTGCAAGTGTTATTGGCTTCCTTATATCTTAAATAGGATGCCTCTGATTTGTCTGATTTAAATGCTTTAAATGCCCTTTTCTTATTTTTAATCTTCTTGTTTTACTTCTCTACTAAGCCACATTGGTTTTAATTTGTTTCTTTTATATTTATTACCCAATGGTACATACTGAGAAATGTACCTTTCTAATATATGTTTGAATAGTTTCCATTTATCCTCAGTGTTTTTATCACTAAGGAGTTTATGCCAGTCGATATGTTGTAGAGCTGCCCTAATCTTATTGAAATTGGCTTTTTTTAAATTATATGTTTTAGTATACCCCACCTGCTTTTGCTTTTTTGAGTTTATTTCAAAATTTACCATATTGTGATCACTATTTCCCAAATGCTCCCCTACTTGAATGTTGGTTAAAATATCAACATTGTTTGTTATGACAAGATCCAGACAAGCATCCTGTCTAGTTGGTGCTTGTACCAGTTGTGACATAAAGGTGTCATTTAACACATTCAAAAACCTGGTTGCAGATCTATGTTTAACAATGCATTGACTATCCACTAACTTCAGGTGGTAGAGGTTTTTAATCACTTTTTTCCCCACCATAAGTTGGTTTGTGTACCGTGAGTAACACCAAGCCTCAATAGCAACCCAGTAACCAACCTCATGCTGATGAGTTGCATTAACAACAAATTTTATATGTGATCTGTATTCAGTTCAATGGTTTTATTTATTTTTTGTCAATCAAATTTTTATTGAGCAGTAATGATGTAGAACATAGCAAAAGTCCTTGTACTGTGGTCAACAAGTAGGAAAACTTGGGGGGGCGTGGCCTAGACACCGACCAAGATGGCAGCTTAATCCCTGGGCTCCACCACACCAAGCCCCAGAACGCGATCCCCAATAAGCTGCAGTGCACCAATGGGTCGCAATCGCCGCACGGAACACTCCCAGAACACAAGGGACCTGCAACCGCGTCCACAACAGGGCACCATGGACGGTTTCCTGCACCCACCGCGTGGGAATGATGGCGGGCCTGATAGCCCGAACCCAGCCCCACGATCACCTGTATCGACGGCGGGCGATGACCCCGTGACCCTGGAACGGATCAGCGACGAGCTGAGGACAATGGCGGCGGCCATGGCCACTAAAGCTGACCTGCTGACCCTCACTACTACCATTCAAGACGCCCTGCGGGCGGAGATGGTGGAAATCCGGGCGGAGGTGAGCACACACACAAACCGCATAAAGGCTCTAGAGGCCACCAATGAGGCCCAAAAAACAAGAATAGTGGCATCTGACACTGCCATAGCCAGACAGGGGGATCTGCTCTTGCATATGCGCAGACACTTAGAAGACCTTGATTATAGAGGCTGAAGATGCAACATACGAATCAGGGGAATCCCTGAAGCTGAGGGAGGTGAAAACATAGAAGAGCTTCTCACAAACCTATTCAAGCTTATACTGCAGGCAAACGCTCCTCAGAGCTTTGAATTCAAGCCTGAGACCACGCCCGGTCGAAGAAGGACCCAGGGATACGATATGCTGCCTTCATTCATTCCCTATTAAAGATGCCATCATGAAAAAAGCTAGAGAGCAACCCACATGGCTATTCCAGGGAGCCCAAGTATCGCTCTTTAATGACCTATCCCCATACACACTTGACACCAGGCGGGCACTTAGACCGGTGACGGCGGCGCTCCGCGACCATAACATCACTTACAAGTGGAGATATCCATTTGTGATACTGGCACACCGTCAGGACACTTGGATAGCTGCCAGATGGCCCGAAGAGGTGCCACGCTTTCTTGAAGAGCTGAACTTGCCTCCCATCCCAGTCACCAACCTGGGCCAGTCGGGACCGGCACCACGACCACAACAAGCGCCCTGCAGACGTGGAGGCGGCTCCCCACCGGGACGGCCACTCCAAAGGCGAAGACGGGGACCTGGGAACCCTGCGGAGTAAGTACCTCAATACCCACAAAAACTAGGCCCCCCTTACCCCACCTGACCTAGATTATGATTCTCCTGGACAGCACACGGGCCCACAAACATACGGTCTCAACCGTGACAAATAAGGGGCATATGACGAGACTCTCTTGGGAAGTGCCGGCATGGGGATGACTTGGGGATCAAAGGAACCTCATATACCATATTATACGACAGGGAACTAACTGTGCCACCCTACTAAAACCAGACCTAGAGAGAACCCACCTTATGAGCCATGTGAATTGGGGGGTCCCTTGAGTAAATGCCTGGATACTAGGACTTTGGGCGGGGGTACTGGGGAGGAACAGCCCATGCATGATCGTACTCAGGAGAGAAACAGCGGACGAGTTACTCGGGGACGGGGGAATACCGATCCACTTCACAGTGCCCCCATCGACCTGCACATTCCTATCGAGACAATGGGGACAGCAAATGCTTGCATGGGGCCTGTGGCCCAACGAGATGTAGAGCCTGGACACACCCTCGTACCCACCCACCCTTTGAACAGGTTATAGGGTGTAAGGAGGAACCCCCCCCCCCCAGCAGTTCTAGCGAAATTAATCTCTTAATAATGCCATACATTGCGATTGGTGTTGAGTATGCAATGCAGTAACAGTGTGGTCAATGTCGTTAAAATGCAGGGTAATCAGAAAAGGTGGGGATACAGGTGATGGGAGGCAGATGCATTGGGAATTGCCTATCAGCGATTCCTGGGGGGACTGGCCAATGATGGGACTCCATTAGGGAAAGAGAAATACCGTAGCAAAGGGCTCCACAGAAGCCACGGGTTGGGGGGAAGTGCAAGGGTGAAATAGCCACACAGGGAGGATGGGTAGTTCCTGCATAGTTTATATATAGGATAGCACCTGGGACGAACCAATTCTCACCTAGTTGACATGAAACCCCCGGGGGTAACTATCCCCACGCTACCCCACATGCCATCAGCCCCATATGGCCAAACAATAGATCCCAGGATAACGGATGCACCCTCCGTTAACCCTCAACCCAGGCTACCTACCGCTCAGATCCTGAGACCTGGTTCCCATGAAACATCAATGGAACACATACTATAGTTGGGGACAGGTAATTGGAAAATGCAGGGGATGAGATCAGACGGGATCTTGAAATGCTCTCAGCACGCATAACAGGGCATGGGGATATGGAAAGGGAGAAGAGGTGACGGTAGGAAAGTGCAGAATGAGGTGGGGTAGGGGAAACAGGTCATAGAAAGCTGAAATAGGTGAGGGCTATTCCCGGGGGATAGTGAAGGGGGAACCGAGGTACAGCAATTTTACTGTAATATATATATGTTTAATAATTAACAGTGTAACTAGGTAATGTTAAATATAGAAATGGATCGCTCTACATGACACTGGATGGGGGGCGGTGTGTGGAGACAAACCACTAACTCACTAACACTTAAACTGTAGATTGGGGTGGCCCATGCACCTCAAACCACACTTGTGCTTTTCCTTGGATGGCAGGGCCTTGGGTCCCCCCGACACCTGGTCTGGTTACCGGGGCGGGGTCCCAACACACTCTGTCGTAGCACGAGGCACCTCCACAAAGGAGGTGGCATAATCGAGACATACCTAGTCTCGGCTGCAGTGCCTGCAGCAATAGAAAACTCGCTCTTTATTCTTTCCCTTTTTTTTTCTTCTCTTTCCTTCTCTCTCTCTCTCTCTCTCTCCTCTCCCCATTCCCCCGCTTCCATCACTGTACGCAGTCTAGCCTACCCTGTCCCTGGACCGGTCCGGTCTTGTCTCTCTTACCGAGTCCCTGGTCTGAGTCGGGAGGACGGGACCCCTGCGGTTGTCTCCCTGGTGCAGGGGGGAAGGGTATAGAGTGGAGGAGAGGGGAAAAACAGACGCAGCAATGAATAATAATGACGGGCATGGGAGCGCTGATGCATACTGCCCTGCTCCCCTGACTGTCCTCACCCTTAACTGTAGAGGGTTAAACATACCGTAAAGACGAACTCACTTGCTCAGGGAACTAAGGAAACGCCGCATATCAGTGGCATTGATACAGGAAACACACTTCCGAAAAGATGCTGCACCCAAGCTACAAAATAAATTCTACCCAGCAAACTATTTCTGTGATCATCCAACGGCACGCAAGACAGGAGTGGCTATCCGGGTGGCGGCAGATCTGGGATTCCAGGGATTAGACAGCATGCTGGACGGACAGGGTTGCTTCCTTATATGTAAAGGGAACCATCGCAGGCATGCTCTACACCTTTGCTAATATATACCTACCTAATCAGCGACAGGCTCAGTTTCTCAGGAAAGCGCTGAATAAACTAAGCGACTTCTCGGAGGGTACCCTAGTTCTGGGGGGAGACTTTAATACCCCATTGGACCCCATCATGGACTCCTCAACAGGACATAGCAGCATCCCACAACTCTATATACGATCCATGAAGAGGGTCCTCGGAGACATGGAACTGGTGGACTGCTGGAGAACCCTCCATCCAACCACCAGAGACTTTACTTACTACTCTGCATTGCATGATCGATACTCCCGGATAGACTACATCTTTATCCGACAGGTGGGCCTCCAGTGGCTGCTATCCTCCAAGATAGACCCCGCAACATGGTCAGACCATGGCCCGGTAACGATCGAATTAGAATCTCCGCTCTTTCGTCCCTCTAAGTGGACATGGAGACTTAATGAGGCCCTCCTTCTCGACCCAGATGTCCGCGAACAGGTCTCCCAGGCACTGGAACACTACTTTCAGGACAATGATGGGCAGGGGACCTCCCCAATTTCGATCTGGGAAGCACATAAAAGTGTTATTCGGGGTACGCTCATCCGAATCGCCTCTCAAAAGAAAAAGATAGCGACATGAGAGATGGCAGAACTTTACAAAACGATCGCGGTACTGGAACAATGACACAAGCGATCCCAACTGATGGAGACATACGGGGAACTAATGCAAGCCAGATGGCGCCTGAAGGACAGCCTAACGAAACGATACCTCCGATCTATTCAGCGATCCAAGGGGTTCTTCTACGCACAAAGGGGGAAGGTACTTGGCACGTCTTCTGAAAGGAAACACCCCACGCACACAGGTACGTAATTTGCGCCTCTCGACAGGTGCCATGTCGAATCTCCCGAACAAAATAGCAGAGGAATTTCGGGAATACTACCAGACACTCTATAATATACACACGTGACAGACGAGATGAGATGGACACGATAAACACCCGAATACAGGAATACCTGGAGGAGGCGGTCATGACAAAGATCAGCCCAGAAGAGGCGGAAGTATTGGACGCCCCGATTACAACAGAAGATATCACCGCAGCCCTGAAAACAACCAAAACGGGAAAGGCACCAGGCCCGGATGGCTTCTCCGTAGGATACTATAAAACCTTTACATCGATATTACTACCATGGCTAACGAAGGCTATCAACAAACTCTCAGACGGAGGGAACTTTGGGGCAGAATCCCTAGCAGCCATAATAACTGTTCTACCGAAACCTGGGAGGGACCCGACGGAGTGCGGCAACTATCGCCCTATCTCCTTGCTGAACGTGGACACTAAGTTGTTCACAAAAGTTCTGGCGACTAGACTCCAATCTATCCTATCAGCTCTGATACACCAAACCGGATTTATCCCAGGACGGGAGGCACGAGACAGCACCTTACGGACGTTCGCGATACAACATAGGGCGAGAAAAACACGAGAACACCTCCTCTCCACAGACGCCGAAAAGGCGTTCGATAGGGTAAGGTGGCCCTACATGCTAGCAACGCTAAACAAAATGGGAGTGGGACAGGGGCTCCTCGCGTGGATCAAAGCATTATACAACAAACCTTGGGCAGCGGTGAGGGTGAATGGAGCACTCACTGCAGACTTTGAGATCTCAAATGGCACACGTCAAGGATGTCCCCTATCCCCATTGCTCTTTGCCATGAGCCTGGAGCCCCTACTCCATACAATCAGGCAGCAACCGGACATTCGGGGATACTCCTGGAGAGAGGTAGAGCATAAGGTGGCCGCGTACGCGGATGACCTTTTATTCTACATAACATCACCAAGAATCACGATGCCCTGCCTACTGGCGGTGCTCGAACACTTTGGCAAGATCTCTGGTCTTAAACTTAATTTATCCAAGTGCGAAGTGCTCAACATCACGGTACCTCAGGAGAAATACACAGCTCTGGATGACCTTTTCCCCTTCTGATGGTGCTCCCAGAAAATGAAATACCTAGGAATCTGGAGTACAAAAGATCCAGGAGACCTCTACTCGCAGAACTTTGCCCCGCTATTGAGAACGATAATGGCGGACCTAAAGAGATGGGCTTACCCACATATATCCTGGCATGGACGAATAGCAGTTCTAAAAATTAACATCCTGCCTAGGCTTTTATACCCGTTTCAAACGCTACCACTGGCCATACCTGCACTCTTCTTCTCCGCGCTGAAGTCGGCGGTCATTCGCTATGTCTGAAGAGGGGAGAAGTCAAGGCTCCGACATGACATACTCTGCCTACCAAGGTACCGAGGGGGACTAGCATTGCCAGATTTCAAACACTATCAACAAGCCACTGTCTTGCAGCGCATTCTGGAGTGGCATACACACACAACACAAAAACAGTGGGTAGCCCTGACCAAAGAGAGATGAGGGGCCCACCTACAAGCGGCAATATAGACAGGGGGGGCAAGGACTGGGAGCGATGGAGAGGAAGGGGACCTGATTGCACAAACCATAGCGAGTTGGAAACGCGTTAGGGAACAACCGCATATCTCACCCATACCCAGCCCAATGATCTCTATCACTGACAACGAAGCGATCGGGAGAAGCATACCAACAGAGGCATGGCCCTTCGCGGAAGGTAGGGAACATGTCCCCATCTCCACAATTCTACGGGATGGCACCCTGAGGACCCTAGAGTCGTTGCTGGGAGACAGGCCCCGCTCACCACTGATAGTAATGCTTTACCTGTAGGTACCGCAGCACTATGACACAATGCACAATAAACACCGCATACACAGGGACCTTACATGGTTTTAAGCGACCTGCGAAAAGGGCTTGCCTCTGGAAAAGGCGATATCCACTCTCTACCAACACCTCCTGGTGGGACACTTAACAGAGAATAACACGTTTCGCAGGCAATGGGAGATGATTCTGGATACCTCCTTCACGCCTCAAGAATGGGACAAGGCACTGCTATGGCAACACAAGAGCTCCACCAGCTCACGATACCAGGAAACAAACTACAAACTGATCGCGCTATGGTATAGGACCCCAACGCTACTAAACAAGATCTTCCCAACAATACCCGGGGAGGAGAGGGGCACGACCATACACATATGGTGGGAATGCACCGTGATTGCCCCATATTGGGAGATGATCCTACAGAAAATATCCGAAATTCTGGGGGAAACACCGGAATGGTCGGCAGCACTGACACTCCTACACATCACGGAGATGTCGATAGCGACCTATAAAAAAAATCGATCATGCGTCATCTGCTCAACGCGGCGAAAGCTCTGATCCCGGCATATTGGAAGAAAACAGAGATACCTCGAGAAGAGGAATGGATCCACAGGGTAGAGGACATTCAAGGTGCGGAAGCGGTACAAGCCTCCTTGATCGGTAGAGGGGACAAACATGCAGAGAGATGGCAACCATGGTTTGTATTTATATCCCGCAACCGTTAGGATGGTGGGCGAGATGGGGAGGGACACCTGTGGGGGGGGCCTAGCCCAAGGAAGCTGCCGGACTGCGTACCCTATCCCACTATGGCTACCCAGGGACAGGGACCCTGGGATCACTGTGTGCATTGGAACTTGGGTGGAATTGGAAACCTAATGCCTCTGCTCTCTCTCTCCTTCCAACTGCACTAAAGATCATTGCTATATAACTGCACACTTACACGCACACCAAGACTACAAACCTACATGAAGTGGAGTGAGACACAGGCCCAAGAAGAGATCACATTAGACATAATTGGGAGGAATATATGGCAACTTCCCAATTTTGAAAGTTACCAACTCGATTCCAGCCCCGGAGATAAACATAAACAGCAGGGGGACTGAATAATTTGAGGGGAGAGGGCCACACGACCCAGACCTTACCCATATGTCTAGAATTGCTAGTGAAGCTGGCGAATGGCCCAGAGGTTACTGGAAGAGGTCCACTGTTAAACCGACTGACATACACGACCTGACCAAGGATCCACACTCACGAACCACCAAGTTAATGGCAGGTCCCAGGGGGACCAAGGGTTGGACCACACTAGATGGACATGAGATTACTGAAGGACAACCAAAGTAGAGGACAAAGAGAAGGGGGAGACAGATACCCTCGATTACACCAAGCCCAATAACTTATCTGGATATGTGTTATCACTCACTGAATGCTAATAAGACTCAAAACCGCCAAGAATAGCGATTGATGTACTGTTATATCTCATTCAAAACAGATCAAAATGCTTTAAATACAAAACGGGCCTGCAAGCCCGAGACACAGTTCCTGTCTGTCTTGAAACATATAACCTTTATCTTCTATGAAAAATAAAAATGATTTTAAAAAAAACCAAAAACAAGTAGGAAAACTTTTTTTATTTTTTGTATAGCAAGATAACAGTTAACAATATGCCTATCATTACACAATCAGGTGCCTATCATTACACAATCAGGAAAAACATACAGGTACCAGTATAGGCTGGATTATGTAGACTCTGATAAAGTTGTACCTATGCGATAGATTACATGGCAAAACAATAAACATATGAGTGAGTAAAATAATACAGTTCAAAACTGTAAGAGTGATAAAATGGAACCACAGTTGATGCCCAACAGGTAGGAATATAAAGTGTAATACTGAGGCACTATGCCATAAACTAAAACTAGGGCTCAGCGTCCAAATTAGCCAAAGCCTTGCAGGGGTCATGCAAGTCCCTCACTTGGAAGTCTCTGGGTTAGGCCCAAGAGCCCTTGTAGAATATTGCATATTCTATGTTTCTATTGATTATATATATGGATATGTGTATTGACATAAGTAACAGATGGTATCAATAAGTCACAAGGCTTTCTTTGTCCGAGAGCTCTGGAATGTGGCTCTCTCTCTCGATGTAAAGATGTAAGGATGTAAAGAAGTCCAGCAATTACCATCTGCTGTTAAATGTCCATTATCCTGTAACATCATTTGTTGTTTCATTATGTATCAGTAACTAAGAATAAACCTGAAGAAATTAGTAAGTCAGATTGCGTATTAGTACTTTTTAATAATATAGACATATATTATTGTGGCGAGCATTTGGCCCAAGACTATATATACAAAAGATGTATATATATCAATCAACTGAAGACAAGAAGAAATTAAGAAGATTTAACAGTGACGACCATTCCAACCAGAATTTACATTGGCTAGCCAGTCTTCTATTCAAGTTTTGTTCCCACTTCAAGGGGGGAGAGAGAAGAATCGAGTTACAAAGCTGTTTTGGAACTGGGAAAACAAACTTGAAGGAAAAAAAAAAGAATCTAAATGTCACAAAAGAACTGTTTTTATAAGAAAAAGAAAGTTTTCAAATCACAAAGACTGTACAAGACTATTTTCTACAACTGAGACAAAAAGCACAAGATAGAACGTGAGTTCTAGAAGCAAGCACGTGGCAGAGATTGGCAATCATCCAGATCCAAGTCCAGAACTGCTCAGCTGTGTGGATGAAGCAACGAAATAGACAGAAATAACTCATCTGGTGAGTAACATGGAATTCATAAATGATATTGCAGAGAAAAGTAAATTGCCACAATACAGCATCTGAATAGCTGCTATTAAATGCAAACTGCAATCTTTATACACACAATGTGAAATTGCCAATAGTGAAATTGACAAGAAATTGTTTGTTAATAAGAAAAAACAAAGATCAGAAATGTTATGAAACTAGTCTGTACTTACAATGCATTGATTTGTAAACGAGATGCAGGTCAAGAAAATTTAGAATCAGCAGATAAAGAAATAGATTTGTATGGGTTAGCAGAAGACAAATCAGATTTAAATGAACAGTTTAACAATGTAACAGAGATCACATGCTCTCAATGTAACTTTGAGAGATTGTCAGAAACAGTCTGTTAACTAGAGGATAGAGTTGAATTAAGAAATTATCTTTTTTGCCAGTTAAGAAATGAAGTAAAGCAAATACAGGCACCGAATTTAATCCCAGAACCAATAGATACTGAAAATGTATCCTCACAGAGTAATTTGCAGAAATGTAAATTTCAAGACAGAGCTGCAAAACTTAATTTGAAAATCCATGTACAATTAATGAAAATTGTGAAATGTATTCCAGTTTATGACACGTCAGTGGATGCATTTACTAATGCTGAAATGTTTGAGTCAAATTTGGACAAATACAGCGTTAATGATGAACAAAGGAACAGACTATTTCAAATATGGATGCCGACTCAAATGGCATGTAGACTGACCGTGCCTGTAAAATGTGAGGACAATGATGAAATAATATATGGAAATAAGCAAGACAGATTAGCACCATTAATAAAATTAACAACAGGGAATGATTTTGCAGATACTGAGATGTTGGAAAAACTAAAACCACACAAGGATGAGGATATATTTAGTTTTCTTGTAAAATTTGAAGATGCATATAGACTTGTTGCTGATTTTTCTGAAGATCAGTTAATTAATGAATTTGTGAAAAAATTTCAAGATCTAGATTCAACTGCAATTGTAATTGCTAGAGAAAAAAGCACTTTGAATGGTGTTGCTTTATTCTTAGATAACTTAAGGAGTGAAATCAGAAATGAAGGGGTTAAAATGACTTGTGGAATTAGGCAGAGAAAGAAGTACAGATTTTACACCCCTCGTCCCCCTCCTCCTTTTTCTAGGACAGAGTGTAAAAGAGTTATACAGACAGCTGAGCCCCTCCCAATGTGTTCAACTAGAAACTGCACAGTTGATAATCAAAGACAGAATATAATTCCTAAAGTTATTTGTTTTTGGTGCAATAAACAACATTATTTAAGGTCTTGCAGATATTTAATCCGAGATATCAAATCAAAAGCAAATGAGAAATTAAATTTGCTGATTCTAAATTTTGACAGAGAAAATACATGTGGAGATAAATCAATAAAGGCCTTTCCTTGTAAACTGATACTCAGACAAATAAGAGCAATTTTAGCTATAATCGAAATTAGGACACAGACAGTGTAGTGCAGTGTAACACAGAAAGTTATAAGAATCAGATAACTTCAAGAGATATGATCAGTTTAGGGAATGAGCATGGATATGTGTGCCAACAGATATACACAGGCTGATTCCAGAATTAAGAACAGCACACAAGAATAGTCAGTTTGTTGTTTTAATGAATTGTTAGTCTGAACTGTTTTTTCATTGTTTTTATGTGTGTTATAAGAAAGTATTAGGTTAATTAATTAAAATAAAAATTTACATCAAGTTTTTAAAATATGGCAGAATGAAATACACTAATGTAGCAGTTAGGAACATGCAATGTATGTTATATTGGGTGTATGCGATTATACAGTAACTCCAATCATTTTACAGAAGGAAAAATCCATGGATATATTCCTTGTTGCTTCTGAGGTTGATTTAAAATCTTTGATTTAATTTATGAGAATGAGATTTTAATGTCATGACTGATAATGGATTACTATATTTTGCAAAGCCTGGACATACATATGTTTTGACTACATAGAAGATGTTACGATTGCCCCCGGTCTAGCAGGGGGTTGATCGCTTAGAGCTCCTGGTTCCTGCTGTAGAGAGTCGAATGGAGGTCCTTCGGTAATAAGCTGCAAGTGTAGAATACCCCGTTTATAAGCCTCAATATCCCGGATCCCTACAACATGAGTCGAGGCTGCAAGTTGAGGGTCAAAACGAACTGGCTTGACTGGCACACAACATGGCAATTTATGCAAGTCCTCAGGTCCAAGGAGAGCCCCCTGTGGACCTAATGGAATACAGGTACAGTTCAAACAGGTAACCAATCACAATACAGTATATCATTTGAATTAGTACCCGCCCAGCTTGGAGATAATGAGGCCAACGGTTATACAATCTAATTATCTCCAAGCGCACAAAAGACCACGTTTTATTATGTCCCAGAAAACTGTATAAAAATCCATAACTTTAACATTAATAGAGGAAAACAGCTCATTCTACCATTCATTTGATAGCTCGCGTTCGGGTACATTAAACATACGAATGGCGCTTCAATCCCACGAACAGAATGGGCTATTTCTGCCGTATAAAGTCCGTTCGGCCTTTTGGATCGTGAGCCTCTGATGGCGGCGTTCATGCGAATCCCCGCTGTCTGCCTGGTAGTGGAACTCGTTCGGTACATGAACGAGGACCACCTGGTAACATGGTACATGAGTTGCGGTTAACCGCAGAAACCACAGGTTAATTGCTGCCACACGACCCACTGTAGGGGGTCTCCGTTCGTGAGGTTGTTCAGTAGGTTCCCTTCGGTGATTTGTGTGCGAACGTCGATCCCCCAGGCCCGTCAATTAGTCTGTGGTTAACCGCAGACCGCTGGTCGGGTGGTCGACCGTTCGGTGATTTGTGTGCGAACGTCGATCCCCCAGGCCCGTCAATTAGTCTGTGGTTAACCACACTCCGCTGGTCGGGTGGTCGACCGTTCGGTACTTTGCGGGGGTGACGAGGTTAATTGGCGGCACACGCCAGCATTTGGGGGGTCTCTCATTTGTATCATGAATGGGGTCTTTATGAGAGTTTGTGTAATCCATTTGTGTATCCTCGGCTTAAACGTATAGAGTTGTAACAGTAGCAACATGTATTAACAATAACAGAGTCATTTCAAGTCTTTTGTAACAGAAGACAAAAGTTTGGATAGAATAAAACCTAGATTTACAAATACATTTGATGTAGGAAACAATATATGTTTTTTGTAGTTTGTTTCATGTGACAAAATTGTGCCAGTGTTAAGACAAGATGGCTGCTATTGCTAAAGTATAGTGGAAAACAATATTTTGTTGCAGCATGTGACATGTGATTAGGTTATACCTCCAGATTATTAAACAGTTTAAAAGGGGGGTATGATTAATAGAAAGTTTGGCAAATTTAAATGTTCAGAAAGATTTTAATATAAAGGATATGTAAAGATTATACATCAAATGGCATAAATGTAATGACCACTAGATTGTAGATCTCATGAGAAGAAATGAGAATGAATTACATGGACTACACAACAGTGTTAAACTGTATAATAATAATGAAATATACACATTGTAAGCCACTGTATTGATGCTGCACATGTTTTTTGTTTTAATGTAGGTAAAGCGTGACAGATCATTGTGGCAGTAAATTAGGAAAGAATTCCTTTAGACAACTGGACATCGACTGTTGGAAAGAGATTTTTCATCTGATCTGCAAACTGTGATGGAAGATTCTACAGAGTTAATTTGATACAGAAGATTAACAGACTTACAAAGAAATAAAAGATTGGCACTAACATACAAATTAATTCCTAAATATTAATGAAGAAGAAAAGAGACAATGAAAAGTTATTTAACAGTTATGAGTGTATTAATACCAAAAGAGAGTACTTATAACTATATCACACATGGAGTAAAATTATGATAGGGTAGTATTATGAAAAGAATTATATCATGACCTATACATAGGATGAGAAGTATCAGAGGTAGATAAATATGAAGTTGATAATATAAGGATCATGGTTACTTAATACTACAAAGATTGAGTGCAATGGTATTTCATAGATTCACTAGAATAAATATTTTGTTTATAATTGAGGTGAAGTAAAACAAACAATGGTAACATAAGGAAGAAAACTAAGGAAGGATAATGTGACAGATTCATCTGTATTGCTGGTTCGTCTGTTTTCCTTTGTTCGCTGGATTTCCTGTTCATATACCCCCGTTCGTGTAAATTGCAAACTACCGATTGAAACTACCGAACGAACGACCACCCAGGAGAGGAGTGTGCTGCTGGTTAACCTCTTGGCCCCAATTAGAACGTTGTGGTTAACCGCAGACACCTCTCCATTCCATTCGTACGGGTGGTCGTCGTTCGCATGTCGACCACGAGGCAGCGGCCATTTTGGGACATACGAACGCATAGCGGTGTTCGGTACAAACTGTATGGAACTAAAAACGGACACTTAAACTACCGAACACCGCTGGAAGCTGCTGCCTACCTTCCATTTCGACAAGGCATGCGAACGTCGGTCGTTCGGGAGTTTTTATTCATTCGTATGGACTTTCACCCAGACAGCCATCCCATGGAGTCATTCGTATACCGAAGGACTGGTGAAAGACTTTGACTCCATGGCGATTCGACTAGATACATCGGATCTGAGCGCTATTCGGTGAAAACATGCACTCAGATCCAGGCTGTCTGGGGATACGTTACACGAACTATATGCATTCGGTATTTCTTCAGTTATGTATTTTAATGTATTTTTATTACTGTAAGTTAAAATGGCGATTGTCTCTACCTTGGGAGATAATTAGGTTTCTTCCTAATTATCTTCGGGGTAGAGAAGACTGATTTATGGGTAAGATGGGAAGGGCTATTATTGAAGCCACTGCGATTGGCTACTGTCCAATATGTTTTACAGTCTAACACAAGGTCCCCTCGGGGAGTGTCCACCTTGTGGAGACCTGCATAAATACCGGGCAGGTAGCCCCCATTAAACAGATCTTCATTTGACCCGCAAGATGGAGCTTGGTCTCGTTTGTGGGGGGAATTATTACTGGGACAGCGCTTTCGTTATTTTTAGCTGTTTGAAGGCGTTCGACTGTTTTGCTGATCGGGAGTTGCCGTGTTCGTGGACTTCGTTCGGGAGTTTGGCGGTCGGCTGGATTTAAACTGCATTTCTGGAGAAGGGGATTATTCACTAAACGGCGGCTTCATCTACCCGACGGTACGTGTCGTAACAATTCGTGGCAGCGGTGGGATGAATCCTACCGCCCGGAAGGCCAGCTACACATCCCAGGTTGGAAATGCAGTATGAAGAGTTAAGGCGTGCTACCCTTAAAGATATATTAGAACGCAGAGGACGATCAGCGAGTAATCTCAAGAAAAGAGAGATTATTGCCATATTATTGGAAATGGATGCAGCACAGGGAACGGGAAGAGCTGATGTGCCTGGCATACTGGAGTTAACACCCGAGGAGATACAATTTAAACGGGCAGTTCAGATCAGGCTGGCACATTTTGGCCCCAACCCCGCAGCAGATATTGTGGTTCAAGTGCAAGCAGCAGTAGCAGCACAACAGGCGCTTCAGGGAAGAGGCGCTGCAGCAGCTGAGGTACCGTATAATAATAATGGAAGAAGAAAAGTACCTTTTGCTGCATTTCAGAATTTTGTAGAAGCCGAAGGAGAAATTGATGGGTTCCTGGCTGATTTTGAAAGGCAATGTGCCTTACACCAGGTACCCACAGGGGAATGGGTCACTATCCTCTCTGGGAAGTTATCCGGCCGGGCCAGTGAGGCGTTTCGGGCCATCCCAGAGGAGGAAATTACCAGCTACAGGGCAGTGAAAGATGCCCTTTTGGCCAGATACGCTGTGACCCCTGAGGCATACAGGCGGCGATTCCGGGACACTAACAAACAGGCTGGCGATTCTTATGTTGAGTGGGCATGCCGAGTACACCGCACAGCAGCCCACTGGATGGCAGGGTGCCAAGCGGTAACTGGGGAAGAAGTACTGCAAGTATTTTTGTTGGAGCACTGCTTTGACCGCTTACCTACAGGAGTCAGAGAATGGGTTAGGGACCGTAAACCCGCTACCTTACCCGAAGCTGCTCGTCTGGCTGATGAGTACACTGATGCCAAGAAACTGGACCAGACAGCAGCCAAGGTCCCTACCCGAGTGGAGTAGAAACCAGCAGCCCCTCCAACCACTGCAGTGTACCAACACCCAGCGCAACGCACCCCCACCATGCCAACAGCGAACAATTATATTCAGCCAGCCCGGTTCAACGCCCGGGATTACTCACAGCCTATCCGGTGCTATGGGTGTAAGCAGTTGGGGCACAAGCGACCCGAGTGCCCATTAAACAATTCTAGCCAAGCCCAGTCGTGGAGAAGACCAGCCGGCGGAAACCAGCAGCCACCCCAACCTTCCGCTCACTGTCTTGAGCAGGAGGAATTTTGGGGTATACTACATGAGGCGGATCCAGTACAAGCAGCGCAGCAGGATAACCGTCAACAGCACAGGCAGACTGTTAAACTGAATGGCAAAGCAGTAACGGGTCTGAGAGACACCGGAGCCACTATGACTTTGCTCCAAAAGAACCTGGTTTAAGAACACCAGCACACTGGAAATACTGTGGCAGTGAGGGTGGCGGGAGGTGCAGTGTTCCGTTTACCGGTTGCCCGGGTTCACTTGGATTGGGGGGTGGGCTCTGGACATGTGAATGTGGGGGTCATGAAAGACTTGCCTGCTGATGTTTTGCTTGGGAATGACTTGGCCCCTTTGGTATCCGCTTATGCTCCAATGGGACCTGCCGATGTCAACCCAGTGACTACCCGTGCCCAGACCCGTGCTGCTGGAACCAGCCCACCTGCTGCTGAGACCCAGGTAAGACCCGATTCCCCGACTGGTACCCTAGAACCGACCTTTGTTAGCTGAGATTCCCCAGAGGAGTTTGGGAGGGAAACTCAGACAGATTCGACACTCCAGAAGTATAGGGACAGAGCGGATACTGGAGAGGAAGGATTAGATGGGGAACGGTATGAGTGGGTGGGGGACAGGTTGTATAGGATCCCCAAGCTTTCCCCGAAAAGTGTTGCCCCTCTGCCGAATCGACAGCTGGTGGTGCCCGCAAAATACCGGCAAGAGATTCTGCGGATAGGGCATGATGTTCCCCTAGCTGGACATCTAGGTTCCCGCCGCACAGGCTATAGGATCATGCAGAACTTCTTTTGGCCAAACTTTAATCAGGCTGTTCGGACATACTGCAGTACGTGTGACACATGTCAACGGGTAGGAAAGCGGGGGAACCACCCAAGAGCTAGGCTTATGTCTATGCCTATCATTGGGGAGCCCTTTGCCCGCATAGCCGTTGACATTGTGGGTCCACTGGCCAGGGCTAGTCCATCCGGTAAGAAATATATTCTCACCGTGGTGGATTATGCCACTCGCTATCCAGAGGCAGTAGCGCTGTCTAATATAGAGGCAGAGACAGTTGCTGATGCCCTGGTTAGGATTTTTACCAGAGTCGGGTTCCCTCAAGAGATTCTCTCTGACCAGGGAACCCAATTCACCGCTGTGCTCACCCAGCAACTGTGGAAGGTGTGCGGCATTAAACCGCTGCTTAGCTCACCTTACCATCCACAGACTAACGGTCTCTGCGAGCGATTTAACGGTACCCTCAAACAGATGCTGAGGACCTTTTCTGACACTTGCAGAGACTGGGAGCGATTCCTGCCTCATCTGTTGTTTTCCTACAGAGAGGTGCCCCAGGAATCTACTGGGTTCTCCCCCTTTGAGTTGCTATATGGGAGAAGGGTCCGCGGACCCCTAGATCTCATTAGAGGCCACTGGGAGGGGGAGACAGAGCAGGAAGGGACCCCCATAGTACCGTATATTCTGGAACTCCGGGACCACATGGAGAAACTGTCCCTAATGGTAAGGGAGAATCTCCAGGTGGCTCAGGGGAGACAGAAGAGGTGGTACGATCGGGGTGCCCGACAGCGAGTCTTCCAGGTTGGGCAGAAAATGTTAGTACTCAAACCTGTGAAGGCAAACAAGATGCAGGCATCTTGGCAGGGCCCGTATAAGGTGTTAGCACAGATATGTGATACTACCTACCTTATAGCCAGCTGTTCAGATGAAAGGATCCAGCGATCCTTCCATGTGAACATAATAAAGGAGTATCAGGAGAGACCAGAGAATGTCGCTGCAGTATGTGCCCCTGCTGCAGATGATACAGAAAGTTTACCCTTACCAGATTTGTTAGAGAGGGACCCCCAGACGGATCTTACTAGCCTGGTACAGCTAGGGGACAGATTGAGCTCCACCGAGAAGGGCCAGGCAAGACAGCTTCTGTGGGAAAAGCAGGCGACCTTCTCCCAAGAACCTGGTTACACTACCCTAGCTGTACACAAGGTAGAAACCCCTGGACAGAACCCTCTGCGACAACCCCCTTACCGTATCCCTGAAGCAGTCCGGGAAGGAATGCGGAAGGAGATACAGGAGATGACCCAGCTGGGGGTCATCGAACACTCCGATAGCCCTTGGGCCTCGCCTGTAGTCCTGGTGCCCAAGAAGGATGGGACCACCTGGTTCTGTGTGGACTACAGGCGTCTCAATGAGCGGACCACCACTGACGCCTACCCGATGCCCCGGGTAGATGAATTGTTAGGTCGCATTGCCAGGGGACGCATTGCCAGGGGAGTATCAGGAGAGACCAGAGAATGTCGCTGCAGTATGTGCCCCTGCTGCAGATGATACAGAAAGTTTACCCTTACCAGATTTGTTAGAGAGGGACCCCCAGACGGATCGCATAGACCTGTGCAAAGGCTACTGGCAGATTCCCCTGGCCGAGGATGCTATCCCCAAGTCGGCCTTCGTCACCCCATTTGGCCTGTACCAATTTAAGGTCATGCCATTTGGGATGAAGAATGCACCGGCTACCTTCCAGCGTATGGTGGATAGACTTCTTGATGGATTCCAGGAATTTGCTTGTGCATACCTGGATGATATTGCGATCTACAGTGAGTCCTGGGAAGAACACCTAGTACATGTAGGGGTAGTACTGGACAAGATTCGGGCCGCTGGCCTGACATTGAAGCCAGAGAAGTGCCATTTAGGCATGGCTGAAGTGCAGTACCTGGGTCACAGAGTAGGGTGTGGGAGCCAGAGACCAGAGCCAGCCAAGATAGAGGCAGTAGCTAACTGGCCCACACCTATCACTAAGACCCAGGTGTTAGCATTCCTAGGGACAGCAGGGTACTATAGACGCTTTGTCCCCGACTACAGCACTATTGCTAAACCCCTGACTGACCTGACAAAGAAAAATCTCCCTAAACAGGTCCTGTGGTCTCCAGCTTGTGAAGCTGCGTTTCAAGCACTCAAACAAGCTCTTGTGAATGCCCCTGTCCTGGCTGCCCCAGTCCCTAACAAACGTTTTCTCGTCCATACAGATGCTTCCATGTATGGACTGGGGGCTGTGCTGAGCCAGGTTGGGGAAGATGGAGGCGAGCACCCTGTCGCATATCTCAGTAGAAAGCTGTTACCCAGAGAAGTGAGTTATGCGGCAGTGGAGAAGGAGTGTTTGGCCCTGGTGTGGGCATTGAAAAAGTTAAGCCCGTATTTATATGGACAGGAATTTTCCCTGGTGACGGACCACAATCCCCTTGTCTGGCTTAACCGGGTCTCCGGAGACAATGGCAGACTGCTGAGGTGGAGTTTAGCCCTTCAACCTTATAACCTCACCATCAGTTATCGACCCGGTAAGCAGAACGGGAATGCAGAAGGATTGTCCAGGCAAACCAACATCCTCACCCCATCTTAGTCCGGTCATCCCCACGTTGACCCGCCAAAGGGTCAAGCCGGGTCTGCCGGAGTGTCCCACAAGGGGGGAGCCGTGTGACAGATTCATCTGTATTGCTGGTTCGTCTGTTTTCCTTTGGATTTCCTGTTCATATACCCCCGTTCGTGTAAATTGCAAACTACCGATTGAAACTACCGAACGAACGACCACCCAGGAGAGGAGTGTGCTGCTGGTTAACCTCTTGGCCCCAATTAGAACGTTGTGGTTAACCGCAGAGACCTCTCCATTCCATTCGTACGGGTGGTCGTCGTTTGCATGTCGACCACGAGGCAGCGGCCATTTTGGGACATACGAACGCATAGCGGTGTTCGGTACAAACTGTATGGAACTAAAAACGGACACTTAAACTACCGAACACCGCTGGAAGCTGCTGCCTACCTTTCATTTCGACAAGGCATGCGAACGTCGGTCGTTCGGGAGTTTTTATTCATTCGTATGGACTTTCACCCAGACAGCCATCCCATGGAGTCATTCGTATACCGAAGGACTGGTGAAAGACTTTGACTCCATGGCGATTCGACTAGATACATCAGATCTGAGCGCTATTCGGTGAAAACATGCACTCAGATCCAGGCTGTCTGGGGATACGTTACACGAACTATATGCATTCGGTATTTCTTCAGTTATGTATTTTAATGTATTTTTATTACTGTAAGTTAAAATGGCGATTGTCTCTACCTTGGGAGATAATTAGGTTTCTTCCTAATTATCTCCGGGGTAGAGAAGACGGATTTATGGGTAAGATGGGAAGGGCTATTATTGAAGCCACTGCGATTGGCTACTGTCCAATATGTTTTACAGTCTTCCACAAGGTCCCCTCGGGGAGTGTCCACCTTGTGGAGACCTGCATAAATACCGGGCAGGTAGCCCCCATTAAACAGATCTTCATTTGACCCTCAAGACGGAGCGTGGTCTCGTTTGTGGGGGGAATTATTACTGGGACAGCACTTTCGTTATTTTTAGCTGTTTGAAGGCGTTCGACTGTTTTGCTGATCGGGAGTTGCCGTGTTCGTGGACTTCGTTCGGGAGTTTGGCGGTCGGCTGGATTTAAACTGCATTTCTGGAGAAGGGGATTATTCACTAAACGGTGGCTTCATCTACCCGACGGTACGTGTCATAACAGATAATTTATATTAAGGATAATTTATATTGATTAATATTAAGTAATGGTATACATTAGGAATACCTTGGATATAAGAGTTCAGAGATCCCAGAGGAATTGAATTGAAGTTTAGTTAAGAGTATAGTACACGATTATATTTGACCTAAGTCTATAAAGGTATGGACTACAGAGAATAGGTTTCTGGATATGGTGATATCCAATGGATACGTTATGATTTCCCTGAGTTTTGTTAGACACAGACTAGGAATGAGTTTCTGGGCAGTATGATCCCAAGTTTATTTTATTTTATTTTATAGTCAGTTGAAGTGTACTAAGGAATACGGATTGGCCAGAACATTAGGACAATCCTGCTATTAAGATGTATTACATTAATAAGTCATCACAATGCTAATGAAGAGAGTGATGATAATGAATTTAAATTGTTTTTTCCAAGTTCTTTTAAAGTAAACCATTCTCAGATTGAATGAAAAGTTTGTTACTACAAGGTGGAATTTTAGTGAAAATTATAATTATGTAAACAAAAACAAATCTATGATAGAAAGATTTCCTAGTGGAGAATTTCTAGGACAATAAGTATTGTAAACACCATGAACATTATTTGAAGAATTATTGTAGAAATTCATTGTTGATAACACTACTTATAAGACTCATTCAAAGGATGTGTTGATATATTTCAGGTAGTGAGAGCCTACTGAATATACAAATTAAATACTATGATTGTAAAGTACTGATACAATCATCACTAGGTGGTATTAATGGTATAGGAATGTAATTCTTGAATACAAATGACCTAAAGAGTTTAAGTTCACTAGAAAACATATGATTCTTGGAAATATAATTGGACGGGATATACAAGCAATACATGTATTAGTACTTAAGTAATATCAGGTACTATACATACTATGCTATATGTGTCTGTAGGAGTATGATAGTGATACACCGTTATTTAGAAAGTTACGATCTTGATTTTGTTATCTACAAAGATACGACTGTACCAGAGCAGGTAGATCTTTCTGATTGCTTTATTGTTTATTGGATCAACATTTGTAAATATTTTATTGTATTTATTTATTATTGTTATATATGTATATATTATGTTCAAGTAGTTATGATGTAAAATGGATATGGATATCAATACATAGCTGAAACAGACGGAGTTTTGAAGTAAAGTAAGCAGTATGAGGGATAGAAACTCTACTGTCTAAGAACTCTCATATAATAGAAAGTTGTGACTACATCTTGTTCTATACTCAATGAATGTGATATGAGTGATGTATGAATGGACAGGTTAGTGACATTGTAAAACAAACCATAAACAGAGGGAATGTAGAATATTGCATATTCTATGTTTCTATTGATTATATATATGGATGTGTGTATTGACATAAGTAACAGATGGTATCAATAAGTCACAAGGCTTTCTTTGTCTGAGAGCTCTGGAATGTGGATTTGGGGGGTTTATCCTTATATGGCTAGTGTTAAACGCTGACTGTAACAGACTGTTTCGCTCATCAGAGGTTAAAAACCGTTTAGGCGATAATCCCCTTCCAGACAGACAAGCAGCTACAGCAAGCACCAATCTTCCAAATCCTCGAACTGCACATACTTGAATTCCCCAATCTCACGAACTGGAAAAGCATATGAATCCTCTCAAGCATATGAATGCTGTAGACAGTTGAATAGGAACCATACGAATAGGTTTACTCTCCTAGCAGTCAAACTGGAACAGCATACAATAAATCCTTCCCCCAATAATGAGACGACACTTCACTTTGAGGGTTAAACCAGGAACTCCTGTGCTGGCACACCCAGCCTGGTTTTTATTACAGTCTTTTCAAATACAGGACCGCCCACAGGGAGGTATAAAACAACCAATCACATATCATTTACATCCCACATATTCCCTCCCCTTATCCTGAGAGGAAACTCAATTACACATACAGTTAAAACATGCTTTCTACCCAACTTTCATAACTCTAAAACCATACATCACATTCACATAAAATTACATATTCACAATCAATCCATTCAGGGGAACAACATATTAAAAAATAGCATGAATCAGACCAGGGGTTCAAAAGTTAGTAAAAGTATCTTTTGGGCCCTGGCTGGCACATGGATATCTGGCTCAAACAGGTTTTACAGAGCCCTCTATCCTGGAGACAATGGGGAAAGTAATCCAATTATCCAGGGATAGAGGCAGACTCCATTGAGCACATGGTTGCAAAAAGACATAAAACACTTTAAAATACATAAAGTCACCTTTTACACATAACACACAGACATTTCACATATCCCCAGATAGCTGGGATCTGAGCGCACAAAACTACCGAATAGCGCTCAGATCCTATTCACACAGTTCAATTGCCATGGAGCCGAAGTCTTTAACTACACGAATGGGCTCCATGGCATAGCTATCTGGGTTAACACATTCACATAAAGTCTGGTCCATAGTCCAAAGGCAAGAGGCGGGCAAGCAGCCCCCTCCAAAGACACGTGGCGAGGTCGGTTTCGCCACACTGACGTTAGTATGAGCACATCTACATAGTAACAGAGGGGCACGAGGTCGCGCTCTGTCTTGGCTGGGCTCTCTCTGTCTCTCTCTCTCGATGTAAAGATGTAAGGATGTAAAGAAGTCCAGCAATTACCATCTGCTGTTGAATGTCCATTATCCTGTAACATCATTTGTTGTTTCATTATGTATCAGTAACTAAGAATAAACCTGAAGAAACCGTAAGTCAGACTGCGTATTAGTACTTTTTAATAATATAGACATATATTATTGTGGCGAGCATTTGGCCCAAGACTATATATACAAAAGATGTATATATATCAATCAACTGAAGACAAGAAGAAATTAAGAAGATTTAACAGTGACGATTCCAACCAGATTTTACAGCCCTCCAACTGGAATGGTGCGGAACTCCATGAGGTAATCAGGTAAACTATGTTAGGTCTGCGGTGCCCCCTCCCCTTCCCATTACTCTCAAGCCCTGGATAAGCTCAAAACCCATGCTTTGAGCCACAGTGCCCCATGTGACCTGGAAAGGCACAGCAGTTCTCCAAGATGGCCTCAAAAGGCGGCAGCATGCCCTCACATCGTGGGCTCTCAGGTAGGTTGACAGTCGAATTACCAGGTGCTGTAAAGCTCAGCCGCTAACACAATCGGCAGCTCTCTGGCAACGCGGTCTCCCACAGACTTTGAGAATCCCTCAGGTACTATCCCAACTATACCCTTAGAGGTAACCACAAGTGTTGATGGGTGGCTTCATCTACAAGAAAGGTCTCAGGCTCCTCCTGCTTCCTCTTCTGCTGCTGTCTCGGCCTTGTCCTCCACCTCTGGAGTGACAGTGCACCTGCCACCCAGCAAACAGAGGATGTGGCAGCAACGCCACCACGTCCTCCACGGTCCCCAAGCATCTCCACACTGTCCCATGGAAGTGTTCAGCTGTCCATCTCCCAAACACTGGAGAGAAAGAGGAAGTACCCCCCTACCCACCTGCGATCCCTGGCCTTGAGTGCCAGCATTTCAAAATTTGTGGCCTTTAAAATGCTGTCATTCCGTCTGGTGGAGATGGACAGTTTTAATAACCTGATGGCAGTCACTGTCCTACAGTACATGGTTCCCAGCCGCCACTACTTCTCCAGGCGAGCCATCCCTTCCCTGCACAACCAATTGGCGGACAAAATCAGGTATGCACTGCGAAACTCCATCAGTGGCAAGGTCCACATAACCACAAATACGTGGACCAGTAAGCATGGGCAGGGACGCTATATCTCCCTAACTGCACACTGGGCAAATGTAGTGGTGGCTGGGCCTGATGCGGATAGCAGTTTGGCGCATGTCCTTCCCCCACTGAGGATTGCAGGGCATTTTTTCTTTGCCTCCTGTTGCCTCCTCCTACCTACTCCGCTTCCTCCTCCTCTACCACCTCCTCATCCAGGCAGCGTAACACCTTCACCACCAACTTCTGCACAGCCAGGGGGAAATGACAGCAGGCTGTTTTAAAACTCATATGTTTGGGGGAAAAACCCCACACCGCGCAGGACCTGTGGACGGGCATGGAACAACAGACCGATGAGTGGTTGTTGCCACTGAGCCTCAAGCCCGGCCTGGTGGTGTGCGATAATGGGCAAAATCTCGTAGCAGCTCTGGGCCTAGCCGGTTTTCCGCACATCCCTTGCCTGGTGCATGTGCTGAATTTGGTGGTGCAGAAATTCCTGAAAAACTACCCAGATATATCAGAGCTGCTGCAGAAAGTACGGGCCGTCTGTGCGCGCTTTCGGCGTTCTCACCCTGCTGCTGCTTGCCTGTCTGTGCTGCTGCTTAACTTCAACCTTCCCGCTAACCGCCTCATATGTGACGTGCCCACAAGGTGGAACTCCACCTTACACATGCTGGAGAGACTGTGCGAGCAGCAGCAGGCAAGGGTCAGTCGCTCTGCGGAACAGCACCACTTCACCACCAATGAGTGGGCCTCCATGCGAGACCTGTGTGCCACTTTGCACTGTTTCAAGTACTCCACCAACATGGCCAGTGCCGATGACGCCTTACTATCCCGCTCCTATGTCTCCCTGAAAAAATGCTGCGGGCGATGATGGAAGAGGATGTGGCACAGGAGGAAGAGGAGGAGGAGGGGTCATTTCCACGGTTATCACAAGTGGCTTGGAGGGTGGGTTCCTGCACCAGCATAGGCCAGGTACACAATTGTCCAGCCAGGGCACAGTTCTGGAGGATGAGGAGGATGAGGAACCGTGTTCACAGCAGGGTCGCACCCAACGCAGCTCGTGGGCATCACTGGAACGTGGCTGGGGGGGATACGGAGGACACAGACGATACAACTCTCACAGAGGGCAGCTTATACTTGCCTCTGGGCAACCTGGCACACATGAGCGACTACATGCTGCAGTGCCTGCGCAACGACTGCCGAGTTGCCCACATTCTAACTTGTTCTGATAACTGGGTGGCCACCCTGCTAGATTCCCGTTACAAGGACAACGTGCCATCCTTAATTCCCTCACTGGAGCGTGATCAGAAGATGCACGACTACAAGCGCATGCTGATAGACGCGTGCTAAGGGCATTCCCAACTTCATGTCCCCCCGGCGCTGAACCACCGAACCTCCACCTTCGAGTGCTCAATCATCCGCCCTGAGAAGACAAAAACAATCAACGGAGCAAACCAGCGTCCCGCACACCGGAACAAATCTCCTAGAGTCCCACCTTCCTATCCTCCGCACATCCCGATTCAGCATACCCAGCCGCGAGGCCTCCGTCGCAGCGCCAATGCGGAAAGAATGACCACCAAACAAATTGAAAATGGGAGAGGAAGTTTCCCTCCCCGTATACCATGATCGGGCCAGCCGTACCGCGAACTCCCTGAGCGCCCAGACCAGACAGGCGTCCATTCCTGGGACCACTGCCAGAGGGACCCACCTGCCCTTGCAAAGGATGTCGATTTTGTATGGACGAGTCTTGAAGGACACCGGGTCCTGACCATCCCGGACATACGGGGGGACCAGTTCGGACCCACCAATACCCAAATCCTCATGGCCCCAAAGAAATGAAGAAACAGCGAGGCATACCTGGCACAATTGTAGCCCCCAAAACTGACCTCTCTGGATCCACAGAAACCGACCCCTGCACGGGCCCTACACCGCATGCCATACTAGAAACTCCATGGTGACCGCCACCCAACCCTGGGACTTAACCAGAAACTAAACTGGACACGTGCAAGGACACCCCGGAGGGCGACAGATCTGCCGAAACCCAACGCTCCAGCAGTCACAACAGACCTTGTAACGAGCAGGCGAACCCGCAAATACACCCACCTCCAACTCCCGCACCTGACATTCCACACATACCCTGTAGTACCTTGGCCCAAGAGGAACCGGATCTACACGACACATGAAGACACGGGCACTGGAGCACCAGGCGCTGGAGCAGGGGAAGTACCAAAAGAGAAAAGGGGGGCCGAGAGCTATTCGCCTGGACAACCCCGAGGTTGGCACGGTGAATAACAACCGACTGTCCTGTAGCTCCCGACCCCATAAATCCAATGCCACCACAACGGGAAAGCTCCAGGAAGGCAAGATTGCTGGTCAAGCCGCCGACCATGTCAGCACACTAGCGCGATTCCATAATCGCCCCAACCAGACAGAGCCAGCCACGTCCGTATAGAGGGGCAAGTCCGAACTGGACACCTCCGGTGCCTGCCAAGATGACCTTCCAATATACTCGGTCAGGAAGGAAACCCAGACCTCCAGAGCCAGATAAAATGCAGCGGTCCCGGTAGTAGCGACCACCAGGCACCTGCAGGACAATTGCCCCATGGACCTGATCCGGCAGTGGAAGGTCAACCTCCCTAACAGGGACTGCAGCTTGCACAGCTGCAACCTCCTCAGACCCCTGGCCATCGCCACACCCTCTCAACCTTATCCCGTGGCAGCCAGCACTCCATGGCCACAGAGTCAATTTTGATACCCAAGGAGCTAAGGCACGTCACTGGGCCCCACTGTCTTATCGTGCTCTAAGAGAGCCCTAAAGCTCTGAGTCGAGCAAGAGTCAAGTCAGCGAAGGCCCACACACAAAAGCCATCAAGGTAACGCAGCAACGAGCCAATCCTTGCCTCCTTCTGCACCACCAACTCCAGGAAAGTGCTGACACACTCAACGTAAAAGCAGGACATAAACAACACATCGGGAAGCACATATCCACATAATACCGACCACAAACCCACCACCCAGGAGTTTATGACAATCCATATGAACTGGCAACAAGCGAAACGCGGCTCCGACGTTAGCAAAGCCCACCGCCGCGACCATGCGTACTCCAGCATCGAAGGATGCCTAGGACGCCCAACATCTTTCACCGAAACCCCTTGAGGGCAGGGCAAATGATGAATCAGACGAAAATCCCCTGCCTCCTACTTGGGCACCAGGGCCAAGGGGGACCTGCAACTTGGGGAGCGACAGGGCCTCAACTGACCCCGCGAACCACCTGCAGGAAGTCGAGCACAGACTTAAAAACATAAACATAGAATGTGACGGCATCCAGTCTGCCCAATTTCTAACCACTGACATTAGTCCCTGGCCTTATCTTATAGGTAGGACAGCCTTACGCATATCCCACACCCACTTAGACTCCTCTACGTGTTAACCTCTACCACTTCAGCTGGAAGGCTATTCCATGCATCCACTACCCTTCTGTTAACGTAATACATCCGGGTATGATTGTGAAACCTTTGCCTCTCCAATTTAAGACTATGTATTCTTATTGCGGAAGTTTTACTTCTTTTAAACATAGAATTCTATCCTCAATACTCATCTCCTCATAGAAGGAATGAAAAACCTGATGAGTTTGGGTTGCTACTGTCTCTGTTTCAATTCCTACATATATAATAGTCCCAGGATCCAACCCTGTTCCGTATATTTGGAACCCAAATAGATTTCCAAACTTGTCTATGAAGTGTTGTGGATTAGAAATGGTCATATGGACCGGATTACACTCCATAGATTTACAATGTGGTGTGGTAGGCAACCTTTGGATAATCATATCTTGGTCTCCTGTTTTACCCCAGGTTGCCCACCCCACACAAGACCAATATGGACAAAAATTAAAATCTCTATTTGGGCAATCAGGATCAGTAGATCTTTTACTGGGACATAAATATTTATCATTAAACCCATAACTTCATTCCCATTTAAAGATTACCACATACATTCCAAGGTTTTCCACTACCCGAGATCGCCTTACATGCATCAAATAGTAGAATACCCGTAGAATGTATGGTATTTATCACCATCCTATTTATCAAGGTCCCCTGAGAGTTACTATTCAGAATTACCAACCAAATTGTACGGGGTTGGAATTGGGGATCAAAACATTTAGACTCTCCCTCTACTGGGTGACACACACTGTAATCAATATCCAAATATCTACATTTACATACAGATCCCTTACATTCATACTGTGAGTGCCAAATAAGAGTTTGGGATATTTCATTACCTGTTTTTGTAGTCTTACTGCAACTATCACAATTCTGTATGTCTGTACTCTTACCTTCCTGAAAATTTATAACAATACATAAACACACAATAAAATTAATTATTCCTGAATTAAAACACCTACTTTCTGGTCCTGAAATAGTAGTTTCAACCACGATGTCCCAATACTTCACACTCACTCTGACTGAGTCACCCACTTTAACCGGATCTTGCAAGGATTTTCAGGGTCTGGAGTGGCTTGCCAAGAGTCAGCCACTGGTTTAACCCTAGAATGATGAATCCACTGAGTCACTTCTGCCACCTTTTTAGCTGTTGGAGTGGACAAAAGAACAACATAAGGACCCCTCCACTTTGGACCTAATGGAACACTATTTCATTCTTATATCCACACTTGATCTCCTGGATGGTAAGAATGAACAGGTGTTCACAAGTAACCTATGTTGTACCCATTTCTGTACTTCCTCCATAGGATAATATTAGCAGAATAACATATTCTTATATCTGGGTAATTCAAACCCCCTTGTTGATATTTCCTAGATTGCCAGATATAGGACTGAAAGCTTGATTGTATCATTTATAAGCCAGTGGTCCGGGATATACAGAGGTACCATCCTCAATAGGTATAACCATTTAGGGATGATATAATTAATTCATATATTTATTCTACCAGACCAAGAAGATTCTAGTTTACGCCACTCTTTTAACTTTATATTAGTATGTTTTAAGAGGTTAAAAAAAATTATTTCCATGATTTTACTGACTTGGGTTGAAATTGTAATACCCAGATAGGTAAGATTGCTGTCAAAACATATGAAATCGTATCAGTCTTTTAAATCGCCTAAACTGTTATCAAAATTATTAATTATAGCAGTTGATTTGGATAGGTTTAATTTATAGTTTGATACTTTTGAGTATTCATTTATCTCTAATATGGCGTAAGATAACAAGGTTTCAGGGGCTGTGAGTGTTAATAGTATGTCATCAGCATACAATAGTATTTTTGCCTCTAGATTTTTTGTTAAGAAACCCCTAATATTTGAGTTAGACCTGATGTTAATTGCTAGCATCCCTGGCGAGTGCCGTTATTCAAATTGAACCAATTAGCCAAAATATTGACTCCTACAGTTCTTGCTGTGGCTTCAGAATAGAGAGCCATTATAGTATCATGGATCCATCCCACAAAACCAAAAGAAATCAGTACTTCATTCAGGAATCCTCAGCTGACCCTGTCAAAAGCCTTCTCCGCGTCGAGTGACAGTGCCAGCATGGGGACCCCCCAGCGGTCCGCGACATCAAATATATCTATAATTCTTCTAGTGCAGGACTCTGATGACCTACCCTATACAAATCCTACCTGATCTGCATAGACTTCTTTCTCCACGCAGGATTTAAGTCTATGTGCTAAAATTGCTGCATATATTCTCAAATCTGTATTTATTAATGAAATTGGTCTATAATTTCTAATGTCTGTAGGATCTTTATCAGATTTTAGGATTGGAAGAATTTTCGCTTGCAAAAGTTCACTTGGGATTGTAGCTTTTTTAGCCATTTCATTAAATAAAGCCGTAAGGGGCAAAGTTATTTCTTTCTTCATTATTTTATAAAAAGGATTACTGAATCCATCCGGACCAGGGTTTTTTAGCAATTCCAGTCTATCTATTTCCCTTTCTACTTCTGTTGTCAACTTACAATTAAGTTGGTCTAGGTCCGAGTTGGTAATCTTGGGAATGATTGTATTTGCTAAAAATAATTTTATTTCATTCTTATTTGGGGAGGTATCAACATTATACAATTTACTATAAATTCATTATAGTATTGGCCAATTCTTTCCGGAGAGGAGTATGTAATTTCTTGATCAACTAATTTATTGACTCTATTAATTGTATTCTGTTTCTTTAACCTCTTAGTTAATTTCTTATTAGCTCTATTACCTTGGTAATAAGAGTTTAGTCTAAACTTATTAATTGTGATTTAATTTTTTTCTTCTAACTTTAAATTAATAAGCTTTTGAAGTTGTGATAACTTTGCACTAAGTTGGGGCGATGGGTTGTCTTTATTCATTTTGGAGGTGTTAAAATATAATATGTTTAAATCAACCAGATCCTTGTTTAACATATTTTTAGCTTTCTTTTCTATCTTGATGAGGTAGCCTCTGATAACTACTTTATAAGTGGCCAATAAAATGGAACCCCAAATCTCTGGGTTAGCATTTTCACGCCAGTAGAGTCTAGACAACTCAATTATGGAATCCTGATTCGATTTGAGTTTAAAAAGAGATTCGTCTATTCTCCAGGTATTAATAGGGTTCTTTATTGACTTCCCTATCTGTAAAATCAGAGAACTATGATCAGACCATGTGTTTTCTTTGATTTGAATTAATTCAATTTCTTTGAGGGTATTAGCTTAGCAGGTCTCTCGATGGCATCTATGAGATTCAAGACAGAATGGACCAGACAGGCTTGAGACCTAACTATGCAACATCGAGGCAAATAACTGTGAAATGGGCTCATAACTGACGTTGTTTCTGAATAGGAAGGAATGCGAAGACCTTGTGGGACCACTAAGAAATAAATGAGGGAGAAAATTGAAAATACTATTTGGACTAGTATTTACCTAACGAGCCAGTTTCTACTAAATGTGTATAACCAATGGGGAAGCAGAGAGAAATAATAATTATCCAAGAAAACAATTCTCTAATACCTGAAGTCCTATTTGTACTTAAGGAACTCCAAGCATATTTCAAGCTATGTTGTGCTGTTCAACCTATGCGAAAACATCCGTAAGTATGAAATACCCAGGCAAAATTTTAAATAGTTTCGAAATAACAAAACATATATATATATATAGACACACACACACACACACACAGGAAAAGTGAAGATAGCACTCCCAGGACTCAATATATTAAAATAAAACTTTCATCAGTATGAAAACATACAATGATGAAAGTTTTGGTTGCAAACTGAAACGTTGATCTCTTGACTGTGGACATTAAAAGTTAAGTTTTACTTTAATATATTGAGTCCTGGGAGTGCTATCTTCACGCTACCTGTATTATTTTTCTGATGAGCGATGAGCAACGACACCAGTAAGTTGGAGTGCAAAACTATATATATATATATATATCTGAACTATATATATATCTGAAGACCAAGGAGTAACACTACTTCCTATAGTTCTGGGTATAGCTGGGACTTGTTTCTAAAATTACGTAAAACTGTTATCCTTAGAGACCTCCAACAGGTGTCTACCTTTAAAGTAACGAAAAAACAAATACCCACCTTAGTGAACAAGGAATACATCCAAATAACCTAAAAAGAGAGGGCCTAAAGGCAATGATTTGGCCTATTTCTGTGATTCTGAAAAACAAAAGGGTAACGGCACCCCGGGTATAAGAACACCGCCAAGGTTGTTCTTTTCCCCGAATACAAAGTCAGCTACCGAACACTCCTAAGCATTGAACAGGAATCATACGAATTATCCCTCCAAGCACGAGACGAGGCTCTGTGTTGAGAGTCAAGCAGGATTCTGTTTAATGGTGGCCACCTGTCAGCCTTTTATGCAGGTCTTCCAGCAAGGGACTCTCCCATAGGGACCTTGTGGAAGACTGAGAAAGGTGCATTTACAGTATGAAAACACTCCCACCCAAACAGTGTTACTCCTCCTCTCTATCCTGGAGATAATTGGGTTAAGAGCCCTGAAGTAACTCCATTACCTCCAGGTACAGAGAATATCTCCATTTTACAATAACGGAAAAAACACATAAAAATACATGTCTTATTTTACCGAATGGAATCCCCTCATTCGACATATCCCCAGATAGCTTGGATCTGAGCACTCAATATAATCGAACAGTGCTCAGATCCCATATATACAGTCAAATTGCCATGGAGCTGAAAGTGTGTTCATTGTGCGTTTGGCAGAAAGAATGGGCTCCATGGGTTTGGCTATCTGGGACAGTTCCGTTTGTGGATTGTCAATATACCGAACGGCACGGCGTTCATATGAACTGGAATGATGAGATGGATGGTTTGTTATCTCAGCTGTGTTTGTGGGAAACAGTTTCCGGAATTAGTCCCATGTATTTGTCGACGAACACCGCTGGGCATTCGACTGTGCAAGATGGCCAACGACAACCACCCAGCCGAACATTCGGGAGTTGGAAGTGGCTGCGGTTAACCTTTTAGACCTTATTAACATTGTGGTTAACGAGCAGCACACTACCCTGCTGGGTGGCCTGCCATTAGGTAGTTTATTCGTCTTTTAGGGAATGCAACCAGTAAACACACGTCCAACCAGGGACTGGCGAACAAACAGACAAAATAGTCTCAAATAACAATCCAGAGGCAGAGAGGTCTGCCAGATGGCTCCCTCTTTGTGCGACATTCTGGCAGACCCGGCTTGATCCTTCTCGGGTCAACTTGGGAACTAGGTAACTGGAGAGACGTCTTTTTGCCTGGACAATTCATCAGCATTCCCGTTCTGCTTACCGGGTCGGTAGCTGATGGTGAAGTTATAGGGTTGCAGGGCTAAGCTCCACTGTAACAACCTGCCATTGTCTCCTGCGACCCGGTTAAGCCAATGGGTTGTGGTCGGTGACCATGGAAATTCTTGTCCATAAAGAGTAGGGAGTACGTTTCTTAAGGGCCCAGACTAGGGCCAAGCATTTTTTCTCTACTGCCGCATAACTCTCTTCTCTGGGTAGTAACTTTCTGCTGAAATATGCGACAGAGTGCTCTCCTCTGTCCTCCCCGACTTGGCTCAGCACTGCCCCCAGTCCAAACATGGAAGCATCTGTGTGGACAAAGAAATGTTTGTTAGGTACTGGGGCAGCCAAGACAGGGGCATTCACAAGAGCCTGCTTCAGTGCCTGAAATGCGGCTTCACAAACTGGAGACCACAGGACCTGCTTAGGTAAATTATTCTTTGTCAGGTCAGTCAGGGGCTTGGCGATAGTACTGTAGTCTGGGACAAAACGTTGGTAGTACCCTGCCATGCCCAAGAAGGCTAGTACTTTGGTCTTAGTGATAGGTGTGGGCCAGTTAGCTACAGCCTCTACCTTGGCTGGCTCCGGTATTTGGCTCCCACACCCCACTCTGTGACCCAAGTACTGCACTTCTGCCATGCCTAGATGGCACTTGTCTGGCTTCAAGGTCAGGCCAGCGGCCCGAATCTTGTCCAGCACCACCCTCACGTGTACTAGGTGTTCTTCCCAGGACTCACTGTAGACCGCAATGTCATCCAGGTATGCACATGCAAATTCCTGGAAGCCATTGAGGAGTCTATCCACCATACGCTCAGTGGCATCACTAGGGGGGGGCCAGAGGGGGCCATGGCCCCCCCTACATCATGCTGTGCCCCCCCTTGGGCCCCCCCAAATGCCAGCAACTTGCTTCCCTCGGACTGTGACAGCCTGTTACAGCCCGAGGGAATGCAGTGCTGAGGTGCTGGGGGCTGTCTGTGGCTGGAGGGAGCATTGATTGGCTCCCTGGCACAGGCCCCGCCCCCAAACGAAGCCCCGCCTCCCGTCGATAAGATCCGCCCCCGCCGTAATGCAGCAGCCCATGCTGCTTCAGAAGATGGCTGCCTGACCCCCAGTGACAGCCTCCAGTGACAGGTAGGCTTGGGTGGGGGGGGGGTGTTCACACACACACACACACATTGCCCCCCATACACACCCATTGCCCCCCATAGACACACACACATTGCCCCCATACACACACATTTCCCCCATACACACAAATTTCCCCCCATAGACACACATTGCCCCCCA
>OW240921.1:55910975-55935062 GCA_933207985.1 Pelobates cultripes | reverse complement strand
AATGGTATGTAAAGAAAGCCCCTTTTGTCCTGAAAAAAACAATATATAATTTGTATGGGAACAGTAAATGAGAGAGCTGAAAATTCCAGCCAAACACAAACACCACAAAAGTGTAAAAATATGCCTGGTCGCAAATGTACAACATCGCAAAAACAGTCCAGTCCTTAAGGGGTTAAAGCATTGTTTGAGATCACAGGAGGAAGTACAATTGAATGTTTTATTTTTATTATGTGTCTGAATCAATTTATTTATTTATTTATTTATTTATTTCATTGTGTAATTAATTCATTATTTCTTCAAATGTTAAGTACAAGGTTTGGTCAATTCAGGACTTGTTCTGGGTCAATTTCTGTGCAATTCAATTTAATAGGTCTTCAATTCAGCATATATGTTTCTATAAATTAGAAATTCAATATGCTTCAAAGTAACATACAAATAGTAATGAGTTCTAACTCTTAAAACATGCACAGATACATATTACCCAACTAAATTTATCCTATTGCATTGTGTTGCTGACTCAATCATAGAATTTGAAAAAACACTCTAGCATTAGCATTATATTATGGGCACACATTTCTAAAACACACTTTTCTAATACAAAAAGTGAAACTCACCTTTCTACTAGTGCTTTCCAGGTCTTGGTACTGCAGCCACTACTCCTTTTCTGCCTTGCAGTTGTTGTTTTCCACCAATTAGATGCTTCTCATAAGGAAGCATTGAACCCATTGCTTCTCTATGTAACTCATTCACCGTATTCAAAGATGCCAAACATGATGTCTGATTGGCAGCCACTACCGACAGTGATTAATGTAAAGATTACTATTTCTCACAAAAGGCAATGGTTAAAAAATGTCAGACTGCAAAGACATTGCAACAAAACTATTAGATTAAGTTGTAGTGGTTTTGGTGCTTATAGTGTCCCTTTAAGATTTCGGAAGTAACAATAGTAGACAAATTGCTATTAGATTGCAATTTCTGTCTTCCTGCATCACAAATAGAATTAACCCATTTCATCGTTCATCGAGTCTTTATTTGCAATTAAAAAAAAAAAAAATGAAAAAAGAATTTAAGCTTGTGGGGGAGGAGATTTTTAATGTATCACTTTTCTGCTGAGCCATTTATTCTTCCCTGTGCATAGTCTATTTTTATTTTTTATTTTTAGTTGTTCTGTTAAAACAAGGAGTCCACTAATGTTCTATGAGGTGCCCCTTTTCAACAGAAACTGATGTTTGCATTATGAAAATACTTGTGTCTATCTTGTGCCATGTCGAGAATCCATTACCCAGAATTCAATAATAAAAAACCATTTACTTGAATTTCTAATGGAGCACATTACATTCAGTCGTTCACTATGTGGCTGCTTCTTTTCTAAACTTTACCATAAAAGCTTTATGCCTCTACATTTACCTTTACTTTACTTTTCTAAAACACCAACACATTTTAGATTGCACACATTTTCCCTTTCTATTCAACAACTAATAACAGAATGCAAAAAAGTCATTTTTAACACTTTGGTATTCGTACATTTCAGTTTTATATTATGCTGAAAATGGCTGTTTCCAGTGAGACATTATCTTGATTAAGGGTATTCTTCCCCTCCCCCATTCCCAAAAGACAGAAATTGCAGTCTAATAGCAAAGTTCATTATTCACGTGGCTTTGCAAAAGTGTCGGTGGACCGGTTTCCTGAATGCTTAAAGGGACACTGTAGTCACCAGAACAACTTTAGCTCAATAAAGCAGTATTGGTGTATAGATCATGGCTCTGTGGTCTCACTGCTAAGTACTCTGCCATTTAGGAATTAAATTACTTTGTTTATGCAGCCCTAGTCACACCTCACTGCATGTGACTTATACATGCTTACTAAACACTGTAACGAGTAATCTAATGTTTACACTTTCTTTTTTTATATATAATTTCTTATCTCCTGCTCTGTTAATAGCTTACTAGACCCTGCAGGAGCCTCCTGTACGTAATTAAAGTTAAATTTGCAGAGCAGGAGATAAAAATATTTAAAATAAGTTATATCTGATTTAAAATTAAACCATTTTGTTTTCATGCAGGCTGTGTGAGTCACAACCAGGGGAGGTGTGGCTAGGGCTGCATAAACCGAAAAAAAGTAATTTAACTTTTAAATGGCAGAGAATTTAATCACTTGGGCCTCTGAGTCTAAAAGCCTCTTGGTAAAAACATTTATAGCAAATTTATAAGCAGAAGTGATGATGACCTGTTTGAAGATTGGACACAGGGGACAATACCTACCTGGATGAATGATTAAACACAGTGGACAATAACTGATAAACCAGAGGTAGAGGGAAATACTTTTCTTTTCTGGATCCTTAATCTGGGAATTATCCCCCCTTTTCCAATTACTGTATATTGTATATGAGAATTTGGGGACTTTTTTACAATAGTTACACAGATTGTCATATTGCTAAATAAAGACTACTTCCCCTGTAGCAAGGTGATTTCTGTTGTGTAATGCCTAAGTTACAACCACAGACCAAATGGACCGTATCAATGTGTCACATCATCAGAAGCCGTGCTCTTCAAACTAACCTACTCTACTCACTTCTGGTGAATGGTGCTTTCTTAACTAATACTGTGCAGCACTGTCAATTAGCTTCTTGACCCTCTTACGCCACGCTAATTGACAGATAGCGCCTGTGAAGAATCTCCCTCCATTCATTCGATACTTTCCCTCCCTGCTACTTTATTCATGGATTTATTACTGTGACGAAGCGCCCTTCGCCACTTGTGCCTGGAGAGGACTGCTTGCCCGCCTCTTGCCCTGTGAATATGGACCCTGGGAGATTTGGCCCGTTCAATTCAGTATGATAGGAGTTATGTATTTTTGTATCTTTTTGTGTTTTACTGGGAATATGTGCTCAATGGAGTCTGCCTCTATCCCTGGGTAATTGGATTATTTTCCCCATTGTCTCCAGGCTGGAGGGCTCTGTAAAACCGGTTTGGGCCAGATAGCCATGCTGCCAGCCAGGCCCCAAAGGATACTTTACTAACTTCTGAACCCCTGGTCTGATTCATGCCATTTTTTTTGATATGTTATTTCCCTGAGTGGATTGATTGTGAATATATAATTTTTATGTGAAAGTATCTCCCTGGACTGAAAAGGAATGGAGGGCATGACTGCAGGCCAGCAGTAAGGAGGGGTGGCTATACTGGATACTTTGTTGCAATATGGAATATAAAGCAGGACAGAGGAGGGGCCTTACCAGTTGCTCAGTAAATTTAGGATTGAGAACTTGCTAATTTTACTTTCATAGTATAGGGCCTAGTGATTTACCTATAGTTAGGTTTGGAGCAGTTTTAGTTAGGTTTGCAGCAGTTTTTGTTAGGTTTGCAGTAGTTCTTATTTCACTATGGTATCTACTTCAACAACGGTGTCCCAGGAGGCGCTGGTTGCAATGCTACAGGCTTACCTGGAGTCTCATGGCTCAGGCGCCCTGGATGCAGTGATGGCCGGCGTCGCTGGAAGTTCGGGTACTTTGATGTTGGAGAGGACAGCTGAAGACCCACCTGCAGACGGTCGGAGGGCCCGGAGGACAAGGCCTCCGGCGCGGTTATCCCCCAGTCCTGTGAGAAGAACCGGTACCAGGCGCGGAGACCGGAGGGTTGGTGAGCAGAGTTCCGGTGCGGATCGTGCAAAGGAGGCCCCCCAGGTGAATGCCAGGTGCAGGCGCTCCGTCATTGTGTCGGGGGCGAGGGCCCAAGATGGCGCCAGCAGGGTGGTGCGGTCACGGAGTCAGCCCTCTCTTCCGGCAAGACCGGAAATGTCATCATCGCATCCGACGCATGGGCGCAGAAGAGTGATGTCGGACGCACCGCCGGGGGGCGCGTACGTGACGCGGGCACAGTCGGAAGCTGCCACGTCACAGGCCCCGCCTCCACTTCCTAGTTTCGTTCAGAATAGCCCAGCAACTCTGCCGGAAGCTGGCAGAAGGGGCAGAATACACAGATGAGAAGCCAGAAGCCCTGCCAGAAGCCCTGCAACTCTGCCACAGACAGGCAGGAGTACCAGGAGGCCTGCAGCTCTGCCACAGACAGGCAGGAGCACCAGAAGATCCTCAACTCTGCTGACAGACAGCAGGAGTGCACAGGGAAGAAGTGCTGCTTGGGCAGAGTCAGATGCAGACTCTTGGACAGAAGAGGAGGAAGAAGCTGGCATGCCCACAGTGCAGGAGCCGCCTGTGCCACTCTCCAGGGGTGAGTTGACTTGCGCAAGCGTATGGGGTGCATTGCCTGGGGATCAGGGCAGCTCTAGGGAGGTTGTGAGTTTACTGCGCACAGTATTAGATCAGTTGTCTGGGGGGTCGCAGGCGCAGAGCAATAGTGTGCAGGTTCCTAGGGGGGTTCAAGGAGGGTTTAGACCTGGGTGTATCATATCCCCCCTGGGAGTCCATATTCCCGCGGAGACTCAGGACAGGATTTGTAATGGTGAATACGTTGACTTCTTGTCCTTGGTTCCCCCTGACAGGGAATCTGTTGACAGGCCCCGTAGGGGGGATCCTCATGAGGGCGATAAGTCGAAACAGATTCCTCGCACATTCGGCAACTGGCTCCAAGGATTTAATATTTATTCTAGTATCCTAGTCCGTAGTTTCCCAGAGAAGGCTAGCTCCCTATTTGGGTATCTGGATTTAATCTGGGGGGCTTATAAGATTTATGGGGGCCAGTGTTGGTTTCGCTATGACCAACAGTTTAGGCAAAAAATGGCAGCATGCCCGGATATGGACTTCAGCATGCAGGATGGTAGCCTATGGCTACTTCTGATGACGCCGTGTAGACCATCACCATCTCCCTTTCCAGGGCCTGCCGGCGCACCACTGTGCGCGCCACAAGAGAGGAGTCTGCTGGCTGTTCAACGAAAGCCAGTGCAAATGGTTCAGTTCATGTCGCTTTAGACATGAATGCTCTCATTGTGGAGGAGCACACCCCGCTATGCGCTGCTTTAAAAATGGGAGACAGAGCACGGGGAAGGGTTCCGGTAGGGATGACGTATCTAGAAGCGAGGACTCCAGTGAGCGTCACAAGGATGCAACCGTGGCTCGAACGGTATCCCAATAGACGTGCCGCGGCGGTTCTTTTAGAGGGATTTTGGAAGGGTTTTTGGATCCCCTTTGTCCTGTCTGAGTCCTTTTGTTTCGCGGAAAACTTGAAATCGGTCCGCGGGATGGAGGATCGGTTACAAGACAAATTGGATAAGGAGATTCGACTGGGGCGGATGGCTGGCCCCTTTGTCTTTCCCCCCTTTCACAATCTCCGCGTGTCACCGCTGGGCTTCGTCCCCAAGAAAGATCCCGGCTCCTTCCGTTTAATTCATCACCTATCTTATGCGGCTGGAGGTTCGGTGAACGATGACATCGGAAAGGAGGTGTGTCGGGTTCGATACGCATCCTTTGATAGGGCTTTGGAATTGGTTCGGGCCGCTGGTGCCGGTTCCCTGCTAGCCAAGTCAGACATTGAGTCTGCATTTCGGCTTTTACCAGTACACCCCGAGTGTTTCTACCTCCTGGGTTGCCACTTTCGTGGTAGTTATTATTACGATATGTGCCTGCCCATGGGGTGTGCGATTTCTTGCTCATACTTCGGGATGTTTGCTTCCTTTCTCAAGTGGGTTACTGTTCAGCATTCAGGTCGAAACTCAGTCATGCACTACTTGGATGACTTTCTGTTTGTGGGCCCTGCGGGGTCCCAAGTATGTGTCGACTTGTTGTTTTCCTTCAGGGCGATAGCTAAGGAGTTTGGGGTCCCGATCGCCGAAAATAAGACGTTGGGCCCGGTGACTGTGCTATCATTTCGGTTGCCTGACGATAAGCTCACGGTTCTTCTGGAATTAGTGGACCGGGTCAAAGGAGCTAAGAAGGTTCAATTGCGGCAGATGCAGGTCCTTTTGGGTCACCTGACCTTTGCGTGTCGGGTTCTGCCCATGGGTCGGGCATTCTGTTGTCGACTTTCGTTGGCCACGGTCGGTATTTGGGAACCGCATCATTTCATCAGGGTAAACAATCGCTTGCGTGAGGATTTATGCGTCTGGAGTTCCTTTCTGGGCCCCTACAGTGGCCACTCATGTTGGCTCAGGGAGGCTGCATCCAATGCATCATTGGATCTCTTTATGGATGCTTCCGGCTCCGTGGGATTTGGAGCGTTCTTTCGTGGTCAATGGTGTGCGGAGTCATGGCCGGTCGGCTGGAAAGGTAGGGATATCATGCGCAACCTCACCTTTTTAGAACTCTTCCCAATTGTGGTGTCCTTGGAACTTTGGGGTGATGAGTTGAGTGGTCATGTTGTTGTTTTTCATACTGACAACTTGAGTGTTGTTCACGTGATTAAGCGGGCTACCTCTGTCTCCCCTCCGGTGTTGGCCCTGCTCCGGCGTTTAGTGCTGCTAAGTTTATGCTTTAATGTCTGGGTTAAGGCATGTCCCTGGGGTATTGAATGTGGTGGCTGACTCTCTTACTAGGTTTCAGTGGGACTGGTTTCGAGAGGCGGCGCCCGGAGCAGACCAAGTGGGTCTGTCCTGTCCTCCATCTTTATGGGACCTGGTTTTGGAGGCCTGAGACGGTTGTTGGCGGATTCTCTATCCCAGGGGTCATAGCGGGCCTATCAGGAGGTATGGTCTCGCTGGCTGTCCTTGGCCGATAGGACTGAAGGGGTTTTATCGGAGGAGGGCTGGTTCGAAGCCACTCTGCTTCTCCTAGCCTCTTTGGAGTTTCAAGGTAAATCCAGTGCGGTGGCGGTTCGTGCTATGTCTGCCTTGTCCTTTTTCTTTCGTTTTCTGGGTTGGAGGGATCTGTCCAAAGAATTCATTATTCAGAGGGTGTTGAAGGGCTGGAGACTTCGAAAGGGTAAGGATCGTCGTAGACCGATCTCGGCGGACCTGTTGGAGCTTTTGTTAAAAGTTCTTCCGAAGGTATGTGCTTCTGATTTTGAGGTGTTACTTTTTCGGGTAGCCTTTTCTTTATGCTTTTTTGGGGCGTTTAGGGTGGGGGAGCTGGTGGCCCCTAACCTACGGTCATTATCTCCTATGTTATTGTCGGACGTGCATCTGTCGGCCTTGGCTCTGGATCTTCGGGTTCGTCGGTCTAAAACCGACCGTGCTGGGTTGGATGCCTGGGTGCGAATTGGTGCTGCCAGCGGCCCCTTCTGCCCAGTGCGATTGTTGGAATCGTACTTAGCAGTTCGTGCGGGCCGGGTGGGCTCCCTGTTGCTGATGGGGCTCCATTAACTCGGTATCAGTTCTCAGCTAAGCTTAGGGCGGCTTTATTGGCCATCGGTGTGGATGTTTCAGGTTACTCGGCTCACTCCTTTCGGATTGGGGCCGCTACCCAAGCAGGCATGTTAGGGTTGTCAGAGGCCTCTATTAAGCGGTTGGGCAGGTGGGAGTCGGGTCGCTTCAAGTTATATATTCGGCCGCATCTGTTGTAATGTTCTTTCTTGTAGGTTCCCCTCGTTTTGTCTGGATTCTGGGTCACTCCTATATTTATTGGGCAGCACGCAGAGCCGAGCAAAGGTCCTACGGGAGGAACTTAGGCTTTCCCTTTGAAGTGGCCAGGGTTCGGTGGCGTGGTGTTCGGGGTCTCTCCTGGGGCCAGTTTTTCATGGAATGCGTTCAGTTACGGAGGTTTGTTTCTGGGCCTGTTACGTTAGTGGTTCACGCGGGAGGTAACGATTTGGGTCGGGTTAGGACGGTGGATCTTCTCTGGATGATAAAGCAGGACTTGGCCAGATGCATGGCGCTCTTCCGAGACCTCACGCTTATTTGGTCCGAAATGGTTCCGCGCCCCTGTTGGCGGGCATTGCCGCACGCCCGCGGGATTGAGCGGGCTCGGCGAAAATTGAACATGACGGTTGCCAGGTTTGTTCGAAGTCTTGGGGGCATAGTGGTTTGGCATATGGAACTGGAAGGGGATAACATGAATTTGATGCGGAGGGATGGGGTCCACCTAACCAGTATTGGGCTTGATATTTTTAATTTGGGATTGCAATCGGGAGTGGAGTTGGCGCTGGCTGCAGGGGGGCGCGATGCCGACCAGAGGGACTGGACTGGGTCGACATCGCGGTGGCGGTGTTCCTGGCCAGCGCATTGGAAATTGAATTAAATGGATGAGTCAACTTGGGGAATCGCAGCCTGCCGAGGGCTGATGGCGGTAGGCAGGCTGATATGAACTCATGGACAAATAAGTGGTATCTGCCTGTTGGGAGAAGTCTCTCAACAGCTGGCAGTTGGATGTAAAGCTGGTCTGTGTCAAATAATTAATAAAGCTGTGGCCGTTGCCCTTACCCATAACTCTGATGTAGTGTTATTATTTACGGAGGGCAACGGGGGGGTTGGGGGGGTTTTTCTCTGGATCAGCAGTCAAGTATCTCCCTGGACTGAAAAGGAAGGGAGGGCATGACTGCAGGCCAGCAGTAAGGAGGGGTGGCTATACTGGATACTTTGTTGCAATATGGAATATAAAGCAGGACAGATGAGGGGCCTTACCAGTTGCTCAGTAAATTTAGGATTGAGAACTTGCTAATTTCCCACCCACCCTCCCTATGGTGTTTTTTGACTGTGTATTGCGTTTGTTTTGGTATGTTTCTTGGTTCTGGTTTGTTCTTTCTTCTCGTTGTCACAGCTGCAGCGGTGTTCCTGGCCAGCGCATTGGAAATTGAATTAAATGGATGAGTCAACTTGGGGAGTCGCAGCCTGCCGAGGGCTGATGGCGGTAGGCAGGCTGATATGAACTCATGGACAAATAAGTGGTATCTGCATGTTGGGAGAAGTCTCTCAACAGCTGGCAGTTGGATGGAAAGCTGGTCTGTGTCAAATAATTAATAAAGCTGTGGCCGTTGCCCTTACCCATAACTCTGGTGTAGTGTTATTATTTACGGAGGGCAACGGAGGGGGTTAAAGGGGTGTTTTTTTCTGGATCAGCAGTCATGTGATGTATATTTTAGAAGTTATGAATATGCTGTAAAAACTGTATTTTTCCTGCTTGTGATAATTGAATCTTCTATTGTATAAGATAATTGAATCACAGGCAGAGGGGAGGATTTTGTGTGGGCTGTAACCTCTGTTTTATTGGCTACTGTAGATAACGTGTGTGTCCCTCCACTGCATGGGAGCAGGGCATAAAAGAAACTGTAGCTTGAATACCTGTTGTTGTTGTTACTTCCAGTAAAGTCTTGTTCCAGCATTAAGCCTTGGCTCATGTTTGGGGGATTGGAAAACTACACTCTGGGGATTGCTATAATCACTTACTCCCCAGAGTAAACTCTTGCAATAGCTTGATTTGTTCCTGCTACGCTCTCTGGATCTAGGAGAGGTTCACCCACTGGGAGCTGTATCACTGGAAGTGGGGTCTGCAATGCTGATGGTGTCGGTTGGAGTGCTTGGAGTCCTCAGCGAGCACTAGGCGCATCGATTGGCGGAGGTACTCAGTCGGAGTGCCAGCGTTCCGTCACAGCGTCTCCCCATGGTGGCTTGTCACAAGCAATAGCCATACAGCAAGTTTGATGTGCTGTTTTCCCGAGGGACAAAGTAATTCTAAAACACGGGGAAGACATGAATATAGTATTCAAAAAAAATAAATGAATTAAAACTTTTCAAACTTTGCAATCATTCAGAAGTGTTTGATAAGTAAAAATCTATTTTTCACATTTTACTGGAGTACCGGGTGGAATACTAATAGAATATAGAAAATGGAAAAGGATCATAGAATGTTTGGGGGTATTAGGATTCAACCAAACACTTGTCTTTCCTTCTTTTTCTAAAACAAATGATGCTCTCTGCTCAGCAGCTGTCTAGTGCACCTTATGTGTTATCTAGCCCTGCAGGGACAGCTAGAGCACACAGCAGTGGTAAGACTGATAATGTTACCAAATCAACAGCAACTTTCAAGAGAACACACAGATCTGTAGACATATGTATGGTGTCAGCATACTCATAATAAAATGGCTCTGAAATTCCTGAAGCTTTTCAATATAATGAAGAATTGTATATAGGACCCAAAATATAATCCATAGAAGAGAATGATTTTGTGGCTTGGTTTTAACCCTTTAATTTGCATGATGTTATAAATTATTAATTCCAGAAATCTATATTTTGCAAGGTCCTGGTTCCATACTGTAACATCTCTGGTCTTGTCTTCAAGGCTCCAGGTTTTACATCAGACTGACTGCCCAGCTTAGTACTCTTTGAATCTCAGTCTTGAATGTTGTCAGGTCTACTTTTTTTTGCTGGTGCCGCTTCTGCTTCCTCAGATGTGTATCACATCAGCAATACGGACATAACAACACCGTCGGCAATAGTACATGTCAGTGCTACATGCTAATGTATGAAGCTTTATTGCTTCACACCTGGAAAGCTCTGCCTATGACCAAGTCCCAGATATCACTTAGATATGCAGCTGGCCAAGAACCCAAAGAATAGACTACTGCAGCTTCCAAGTTGGACCTTTATATCCCAGCCTCCTCCTCTCCCGATCCTGTAGATCTTGATCTGCTATTTGACCTTTGGATCCTTGTCTGGATTATACTTTGCTTCCACGACCATTGGACCATCACGCACCTTGCTTCTCATATCTCTTGTGTATTTACAAGCATTTGAAGTCAAGACGTCTACCAACTTAGAATTTCTCAAGCACTTTTCATTGGATACATTGGACTCAATATTTTTTGGGCATAATCTGCATTGTGTTTAATCATGTCTTTTGTGTGTTGGACACCCTCAGTTGGCCACATTTAATGACTCATCCATGACTATCACATGTTTTTGTACTACATCTCCTATATTCAAGAGCCACAAAGATAGTGCTTCTCTTCCCTTTTATCAATATAATTTCTTCCTGATATTCAAAATATCATCCAATATTCAGCTGAAAGGAAAAAGGCTCAACACAACAGTATAAAGTGGCATGCAACTGTACACAAATAAACAGATCTGCATGTGTTACCACCGGTAGATAGACTTTAAATAGGTGCCTTTGTTCCTCTGATTTTATTTTGCTTTATTTTATTCTTCCTCCTACCTTGTTTTTTTTTTTCCTTTCTCAAAGTTTACAACTGGAATTTGTTGTGATTGTGGCATGAATTTCTATGCCAGGGCACAGACCAAAACATCCTAATTTTATTTGCAGTTCCAGTGTTAAAAGCTTTTGAAAACGAGGGTTTAACAGCAAACAGCTGGTCGGCCCATAACTATGTCAGCGTGATTGTGCTAGCATAATAAATCTGTTATGCAGTCGCAATTATAGGTCATTTTACACTTTCCCTATAAGTCCGCATTTTGAAAGTCAACATTTGGCTCACAAATCGGATAATACAGATTTTCTCGCTCTCATTGCAAATATTTAATTCCCAATATTTTTTTTCAGAAGATTTGGATGTATGTGCTGTCCTCTGGTAGATCGAGAGTATGAAAGCTATGAATTTTTAATGTACACTTCCACAGCTTACGTTTCCAGTAGACGACTGTCGGTGGCTTAATTATAAAGCATAAAGTGGTCAAGTTATTGGCTTGAGCCTCTTAAGTACATTTCAAACAACTCACACATTTCTTACAGACCAACAATACCACAAAGTATTGTCTATATCTCATAGCATCTTACTAGCTGCAGAAATATTTGAGTTTAGGGAATGCATTTGAAAAAGAAAGCAGGGCAGTAGCTTATCTGATTTAACTATACCGTTTAAGGAAATGCTTTGAAGCCCAATCTCTGTAACATGCTGAGAAGTGGAGGGCCATATTAGAATTTTATTTTTAGCAAAAAAGTGAAAGGCCACTTAAGAGTCACATAATAATTGTATTTTTAGAGATGTATATCCTATAGATGTATATGTGACTGCCTTGGCCTGAATAATTCAAACACTGGACCTCCAGATAGCAGCAAACCACAGTTCCCATAGACCAGCCATCTTAAGTGACACATCAGGTGTCAGTCAAGGCAGGATTTCCCATTACACAGAGTAGAGAGCCAACAGGGAGCCTGTTTTCAGCACTAATAATGTATCTTTTTGAATCTTAAATAGGCCAGTGTCCTCTGTAGCCAAGTCAGCCTTAGTAGCAGAACTGCAGGAATAGTTATAGAGGGTGTAAAAATCAGTGCTGTACCAGCTCCTCCAGTGTTTGTGTGTGTGAGAGGCTGGACTGGAAGTGGATGGGATAACTTCCTATCTAACCACTAGTAATCTCGCATACAGGAAGTGATTTGCAAATGGAGCTCTCAGTGATACATTATGTTAAATGTAGCATCAGAAACCAACTTCAACAAACCAGAAACTGTCCGAATTAGAAACCAACTCACTGTATAACAGTTACTGCTGTTCTAATATCACCAATGATAGGAGACTGACAGGTCCGCAGAAGACATAGGAGGGTGAGTGCAAGTAACCCTCCAAACTCCAGTAGTCAAAGCCTAAACCTGAAAATAAACCCTTTAATCCTGTGTTTAACTCCTCTAAAAAAATTTAATCTCATGTACCCCGATATAATTTAAAAATAAATTTTGTGTCACTCTGTGTTTTTATTGTGGCTTAAAGGTTTTATATGACAATAACAATAAAGCAAAATAAACCACATTTTAAATATTGGTATGTGACTTCAAGAGAGTATCAAGACAACATTTATGTATATTGTGCAGATAGGAAGTAGCATAATTAACATTATATATTAGGCTCAGATTAATAAGACTATGCATTACTTTTATTTGTTGGCTGAGATAATATGACACTGACTAGTAATCAGGCATGCTTGGAAACTTGAACGTATATTATGAAACTTGTAAATCTCAAACAGAAAGGAAATATTGAATTAAAATAAATAGACAACCACATCATGCTGAGCTATAACAAAGAGACGTCCAAGTGAATTATCCAACTCCTTGTTAGAAGAGATATTGGTACCAAGGTATATGTGAGTTGGCCAGTATCGCTTGTCCCTCTGTCAACATGCTCAACTCTTCCAGAGACTGCAAGGAGGCGCCAACCAGCTTCCAGGTCTGTTTGCAGGCAAAGGTATCATGCTTCCCAGTCAGGGCACTCCAAGTGCTAAATGCAGGCCGTCGTCTGTCCAATGTTGCTTCATGGCAATTCTGTAATCTTTTATGGATCCTCCTGGAGTGGAAGCTGTATAGGGGTTGAATGGCTATAGGATAGGGCCTGAAGACTCTATGCCAGTAACTGATGGGAGCCCTGTCACCATTTCCAGTCTCGTGAAATAAGTTGGATTGTGCAGAGGAGGCATGCAGCAGTATATTAGCTGAAGAAACAGATAAACCGATCTGGTTGTCAGTCTCTGCCAAAATGCCAGGCAAATGCTGTCAAATGCCTCAAGGAGGACTTGCTGGGGTCTCAAATGGCACTTGCTAGGGTCTCATATTTAATTTTAAAAAATTGAATTAAACTCTAGCCCTCAATAACCATAAAAATACCTCTACCCAAATGCCAAATACAGCTTTGTATTCCTGGCACTATAGTATCCCTTTAACGCCCCCTTTACCCTCACTAATTCTAACATTATCATATATTATTCATTATATGTACTTTACCTGTTTTTTGGGGGTTGGGTAAAAGCGGGTACCTCAGAAATTTGTGCATACACGCACCTGATATGTAAATCCGACCCTGGTGGCAGGCAGTTTATTTATGGGAATTCTAGTTTAGTAATTGCTGGGTGGATGGGTAGAGACAGAAAAGTTGAATAAAAAGGGCCAAAATGAATTTGCAAAATTCACAATTAAATATTCAAGCTGCAAATACAGCTGAATAGGATAATTTTTTTCCAAATCAACTATTTTTACTAAATTTTGCAATGCGGTTTTTAATCAGTGAAAAAAAATCACATTAATATCTTGCTAAATTAGTGTATCTATCTTGCTAAATTAGTGTATCTAATATTTTTACAAGTTCCATTTCCAATGAGAGCATGTAGATAAGAACATCCCACGTGGCATTTGTATTGTGCACAATGCTGCGTATTAAATAAGCTGAGAATTGGGGACAACAGAAAAAGCTAAAGAAATTAATTTGGAAAAGTAGCTGTGGGTGGTTTATTCACTAGACTCAGACATGGAGAGAAGTGGAATCTGAACACCAAACTGTGGCTTTACATCAGCTGGAGAGTTTTTCTAAAGCTGAAATTTTTGGCTAAATTTCACTATTCACGTTTCAGTTTGCTACAAATCAGAGTTTAAAGTGAATCTGTCACTTTCAAGGGGGGTGGGTCTGGTGGCTGTGGCATTCAGTGGAATGGTTACTTACCTGAAGTTGTCTCTCAAGGATGCCGACATCTTCTTTCTAGAGATCTTCTTCGGCTCCTGGTGCTTCAGCCTGCTAGGAGCCACTTCTGCGCTATACACATGTACAAGAGTACAAAACTGAAGTCTATGGATGATCCAGAGAGACCATGAGAGCCTCCATAAATCATATCTCATGAAGTGCAAGACCATGCCTAAATCCCACAGCCATCACTTCTTACGGCTGCTCGGATTGGACAAAAGTTGATGGTGGAGCTCCTCTGTGACAAACACTCTTTTCCTCTGACGTTTTCCACTGGGACAAAACACTGTGTTTTATTATCCCAGTTAATTCCCCTGTATTCTGTAGACGAATCTACCGAACACTGACCACCCCCTGGCTCATTGAACTTCAAAGAAACCACAGGCTGAAGTGTACTCACTGTGTGGCCATCTAGTCGTACAAACGCAGGCAGCGAGACTTGGTCGTCTAGTGTCTGGAATTTTAAGTCAGACACTCGACTCGAGAACAGCGGAGATTTTACATGAACACCTGCTTCTTTTACCGACAAGACAGAAGAGCGCTGTTCGGTAGGATTGTTCCTACGAACTAGGCGAACAATCACTACCTATGAGCCAGGGGAACCGTTTAACATTTTGTTCTTTTCTGAACTCCTGAAAGTGACCGACCGCTACCACTACTCTGGAACCAATTTGGGCAGAACCACTTGTGTGGTCAATCAAAACTTTACCCTGGTGGCGATTCGTCTGTGTTCGTGGGATCTGAGCGCTATTTGGACAACTTGGGCGCTCAGGTCCAGGCTATCTGGGGATATAATGCTTGTGGGGGTTCAGATATATGTTATGTGTATTTTTAATATTTTATGTTTTATACTTTATAACTCTAGTGCCTGGGAGATAATTAGTTTAAGCAAAGCATACTAAATTATCTCCCAGACACAGAAACTGTGGGGCATGTTGTGGGAGTGTTTTGGACGTGTTTAGCCATGTATTTGCTTGAGACCCCATGCTGGGGGTCTGTGTATATAAGTGGGTCATCTGGCCATAAAAAAAACATTACAGTTGTACCCTTCATCAAGTCTCAACTGATGTTTGGGTATGCGAACAGCGAACTGATTGATTTTTCCCACGACCCTAGGATTTCGGGAGAGTATGAATCAGCGAACTATGCAAACACGCTATAATCACTTAAGCCTCTCTCATTTCGGAAGTATACGAAATACAAAGAGTTTGTTACAGCCACAAACTCCTGGAGGAATGTAAAAGCTGGCCTCTTTCCCACTGACTATGGTCTAGGTCTCGTTTGGGAGTTAACCTGCCCAGCCACCATTAGCAGCTTTCCCTGGGTGCCCCGGGTTCGACACTGTCCCTACACTGTCCCTACACGCTAGCTCACTGGCAGCCGTTCTCATAAACCAAACCCACAAATGGTCCTCAGAGGTACTTAGCCACGACTGCTATGGAACTAATTTCGGGTCACGTTCACCTCAGCGGTACATAGTCACGAATGTTATGGAATGTTATGTTATGGAATGTTATGTTTTCGGCATGAGGTAACCATGCGGTTCCTTGACAACTTGGTCCGGGGTTTTGAACCATTTTGCAACCAGCCAGGAGCGCGCTTTTTGGAAGTAAGGTGGCTGAGACGAAGGGGAACAAATGCTACCTGTGAGTCAGGCAGAGCACCCCATATTGCGGCCGCAGGAGCTCCAGAAAGTTGACCGGTAAAAGCACCAAACGCCACCAAACGCTACCAAACCACCATGTGCTCGGCGGCCAGAACTTTAACACGTTGGTATTTCCCCTACACTGCATGGATTTGAGCACTATCTGGAGAACTCGGGAGCTCAGATCAGGGCTATTTGTGGGGTTATTGTATATTTTTATGATGTTTTTGGGTATTTTTATGTTTATTGTTTTTGTGTTTGCCTCTCTGTTCCTGGGAGATAATTAGCTTACCGGTCATTAACGCAATTATCTTCCAGGCACAGAGATCTTTGGGAAGGGCTTGCATGGTATTGTGTGGAGACCCCTTGCTGGCGGTTGTGTATATAAGCAGGCAACTTGGCCATAATAAAACAGTTCCTTTTCACCCTTCACTCAGTCTGGGCTAGTGTTTGGGTGGATCAGCTATACTCTTTGCAGGAGAGCTTAATCACTTGAAGCTGTACCCAGGACCCGGTTCCAGGGTGGGAAGCGACGGAGAGACCAAAACCAAGCTGCAGCGGCTAGGAGCTGAAGCACTACTGGTGTCCCGGTGGAGAGCTTGGAAACGAGCTTGACAGAGGTACCCATTCGGGGGTGCCAGGCGATCCGTCGCATCCTCCTTTTTTCAACTTTTGGCAACATTAGTCTTGCCCATAAGACAAAGTAGTTATTACTTTGTTTTTTGGCAACATTGGAGTTCATTGAAATTCTGGAGTTCATTGAGATTCCAACTCATTCAGCTTGGGTATTGCAAAAAGATTATAAGCCACTTTAACGAATAAACCCCAAAGAGTATGTTAGTGCCAATGTGTGTTAGCAATGCTGGCAGCAATTGCGGTCTGGTAATTATTTATCTTGGGCAGTAAGTAGGGATGGTTTATGTGTATATTGTGCTGACACTGAGGATATATTCAAATTATGTGTATGTAGTGCAGTGTCAGTAAACAGACCTGCACGCATGTTTATTTAGAGTAATTACAGTGCTTGCTCCGTAAGTGCTTTTCTGCATTTCTCAGGGGGGGGAAATGAATAGTTACACAAGCACAAAAAAGAAAAAGAAAATAGGGGGAAAAAAAGGACAAAAATAAACAGGCACTATGTCTGTGTTTCAAAGAGCACTCTCTTTTTTCCCAGACAGCAAGAGGTGAAGCATTATTCGAAGCAATTTCTGTAGGTAAGAAAGTATTCACTCTGAGAACACGTGCACCATTATCAAGGGCTAGCTGAGAGGGAATTGTCTGCCAGGCTGGCAGGATTTTAATGATTTGTAGTACCCTGGGATGCCATTTGTCCAGTAAATAGGCCAGTCCGGAAAATCTTGCAGCTGATGCAGAAGCTCCTGAGAAGAGCTTGCCTTCAATCATTGGTTTGCTGCATGATAACTGGGTACCACTTGAATAGGGAAAACAATGATTGACAGCTCTGCTTCCATGCAGGCTCATCGACAGATGAGAGCCTTTAGCGCCATGTGTCAGATTTGATCAGTGATGGATAAGCTTTGGTCCCACTGCAGTTGTGAACTACATTTGCCATAATGCTCCGGCAACCATTTGGACCTATGTATTAGGTTGCATTGGGTGTAGAGGTGTAGGTTTTCTTACCTAAACCTAAAATGTGGATTGAGCACAGACAGTTTACTCTGAACCAAAATGCTCCCAATACCAATGTTAAATGTTGCTATAGAATTGTCAGTAAAAGGAAATGTACAAGTAATATTGCTAACATCATTTTTTTATTATTTTTTTTTATTGCAGACAGAATTGCTAAATTCACACTTTTTTAACCTCTATATGTTACATCACCGGACGCCTGGCAAAATTCAGTTTCCTATTTATCACAATGCTTCCCCTAGGAACCCCCTCTGTGATTAATTCATTTATTTACTTCCAAAAACATAGAATTGTTGAAATCTTAGAATTTTATTCCAAAATAGCCAAGCTGGAAAAAGAGCTCAGCCTCTGATTTTTTTTTTCAGTTTGGGCTGTAGTTTGGAATTCCCTTGTCCATTCTCAGCAGTTTCCGGTTGAGTGAATAGCTCACATACTATCAGGCAGTACTGTTATATGCTATATCTCTATGATAAATGTATATTCCAATAATATAGAAGTAAAAGCAAATAGAAGATGTGAGGACTCTGAGAACAGGCACAGACCCAGTAGCTTGCCCTTCGTTTAGTCCTCACTCAAGTCTCAAACAGGTTTTTGCTCACTTGTGCTATTACATAAATAACCTATACCAGTGGTGCCCAAAAGGTGGATCCCCAGATGTTGTATAACTAAAAATCCCTTTGTACGCCTTTCCTTTGCATGCTTTGAATGAAAAGGCATCATGGTAGCTGTAGTCTTCAAAGATCTGGAAATCTACCTTTTGGGCACCCATTACCTGTACAATTACCATACATACAAAATTAAGCTCTGCGCTCAAACTCCAATTACTCCAGGGCATCAGCAATGAATATAGTACACATCAGCCCCAAATATGCAATAAAAAACAAAGAAAAAAGTTTTCTAGATCCCTATGCACATTTAAAGGGATACTATAGTTCCCCCTCCCCCACCAGTGAATAAAGGGTTTAAAACACTTTATTTGCTTACCTGATTCCAGCGCTGATGTCCCCATAGACCTCCCCATAGGAAAGCATTGTATCAATGCTTTCCAATCGGCAAATAGCGGACGCTGGAGGTCCTCATGCAGAGCATGAGGACATCCAGCGTGAGTTACGGGACCAAAAGTCTGTTAGGATCCAGGAAGCGCCTCCAGTGGCTTTTTGGTAGACAGACACTGGAGGCAGACTTAGAGCTGCAATGTAAACATTTCAGATTCTAAGGGCAATAGGGACATGCAGGGCCGGACTGGGGATACAAAGCAGCCCTGGAAAAAAAATTGTGCCAGCCCCATAAGTCACTGCGCCATATATTGTCACGTGTAATATGTAAGGCTATGTCTTGCCAGGACAGATGATTGAGTAATATATATATTAATATATATATATATATATATATATATATATATATTGCTTTTTCTAATATAAAATATTGGTCCTTTCAGGGTAAAACGTTTAATTATACAGTAAGCATACGCACACGCAGACACAGGCAATTTCACTGACATTTCAGTGACACACACAAGCTCATTGATACACAGCCTCATAGACAAACAATCTTACTGATATACATCAGCTCATTGACATAAAACCACAAGCTCACTCACTAGCAGGCACACGCATGCAAGCAAGCTCACTCACTAGCAGATGCACACACACAGCTTAATGTGGTGGTACTGGTGTCTATAGCATGTCCCTACAGGCTTTTCAACGTAAACACTGAATTTTCAGACAAAAGGCAGTGTTTACATTGCTTCAAAGTGACACTGCTAGTGACAGTCACTCAGACGGTCACTAGAGGTGCTTCCTGTGTTAGTGCCCTCCCGCGCTGCTGAATGAGACTGGCGCCGGAATAAGACGTCATATTCCGGCGCTGGTCTCATTCAGCTGCGTGCTGGGGAGCAGAGCCAGCGCAGCTCGCGCAGCTCCCTCAGCCGCCGCCAGGACAAGTCCGCCAGCGGCCTCCAAAAGACCTCCCCAGCGGCCAGGGGAGGGCTGGCAGCCTTAGGCCTGGGGGGCAAAACCAGTCAAGTAGACTGGTGCACCTGCCCAGGATCAGAGCCGGTGCAAGGATTTTTGCCGCCCTAGACAAAATAAAAATTTGCTGCCCCCACATGTCACATCACAATGCCCCACCCATATGATCTGCCATATGAACTAACGCCAGTGCTGTACACAGTGTGTGTTTACATTAAAAAGCCTGCAGGGACCAGCTATAGACACCAGAACCACTTCATTAAGCTATAGTGTCCCTTTAATGTGAGATAAATTATAGATTAGTGTCACTAATAATATACTAGATTGCCTACTTACAAGCAGATGAGGATGATGATGGACTGCAGTTTGGCTCCACTGGTCTGGTGTAGAACAGGATCTCTGGAGGCTGTTTGCAACTGTGGTCACAAAATTCAATGTTCTGGGAGAATTGGAAGCAGCTCCATTTTTTTGGGGTCCCTTACACAGCTCAAGGTCTGGGCCCCAGGGCCTGACGGTGAGTGTGACGAAGTGCCCTTCGCCACTTGGTCCTGGAGAGGCCTACTTGCCAGCCTCCTCCCCTGTGACTATGACTCTTTCATGTATCTGGCTTTAAAGCCCCTATTCTACCTTCAGACAGACTATTTATGTAGGCTGCTTTATTTATCTTATGTTTTAGTCACCCTGTACCCATTATAGGTGCAGGGTGTGTGTAATGTAATTGTTTATTGTGTGTGTGTGTGTGTACTGTGTGTTGTATTGCCTGCTCTCTTGTATTGCTGAGGTTTGCTACCAACTAGGTGGATTTGGCTATGGAGCTTGTCTAGTGCCCTCTGTTGGTAGCAACAGCAATATGCACTACCTGAATTGCAAGACTGGTTCATTTGCATATTCGGGTAGATTTGCATATTGCTAATTCTGCAGGCAGGTGAGATATTTACTGTTAAATATTGTCTCCCCCCACCCCTTTAAAAATGCCATTGTGTTGTGATAAGTCACTGTGTGTTTCTTAATATGGTTTGACTGTTTGTGATTTTATTGAGGTTTCACAACAATGTTATTGTGGTGACTGTATTGGCTGGTCCCAAGGGAATAAAGGTTTTGACAGTTCTTCTTGATCCCTCTAAATGTAGCCTTGTCTCGCTATTGGAGGGAGCTGTTATAATCACACTGGGGATTGCTATGCTCTGCATGCTCCCCTGAGCTTGAGTCATTGAGCTCTTTTAAGAGCTTGTTCCTAACACGCTCTCCTTGGAGGAGGGGTCTTCACCACACAGTCCTGGATGCTGGAGGTTCATACAGGGTGGAAGGCACAGTCCTGGAGAACAGAAGCTGATCCAGGGTGGAAGGAAGACGGCGAGACTCCAGTCAAGATACGGCGGTTGCGGAGTCTGCGGTGGTTGTGGTGTCTGCTGCAGTGCTTTGGAGTCCTCAGGAAGCGCTAGGAGCATCCGTCAACGGAGGGTACTCGGTCGGAGTACAGGGAGCTCCGTTACATTGGTGGCAGCGGTGGGATGGCGTCCTAGTGCGAGGAGAAGCAGCTCGGAGACACTGGTATCGTATGAGAGGTTATTGAGGGCAACGCTAGACACTGTGCAGCATCCCTAACTACAGCAGCATGGAGCAGGGATGGATAGAGCCCTGCGAAGAGCACCTCAACATGATACGTCGCTACGAGGGCGACGCTTACATTGAGGAGGTAAAGAGGCGGTTGGTCTGCTATGGCCCAGACCTTTCGAACGAGGTGGTCCACCAAGTAATGCGCCAGTTGAGTGCTGAGAACAGTGCGGCAATGGCCTTTGAGCGACAACTGTGGAGGTTGAGGATATGGACACCCAGTCTCCAGCGGCAGTGCAAGTTACAGGGAGCCGAAGGTGTCGTCCTTCCTCCCCAGCAGCAGTGCAAGTTACAGGGAGCCGAAGGTGTCGTCCTTCCTCCCCAGCGGCAGTGCAAGTTACAGGGAGCCGAAGGTGTCGTCCTTCCTCCCCAGCGGCAGTGCAAGTTACAGGGAGCTGAAGGTGTCGTCCTTCCTCCCCAGAGGCAGTGCGAATTCCAGGGGGCCGAAGGTGTCATCCTTCCCCCCCCAGCAGCAGTGTGTCCTACAGGGAGCAGAGACAGTTGGTCTCTCTCTCCAGCAGCAGGACAATGTTATGGGAGTGGAGACAGGCGGTCTCCCTCTCCAGCTGCAGCCTGTGTTTCAGGGAGAGGAGCACAGCACCCTATTTCCCCAGCGGCAGCTTACCCTACCAAGGGGAGACACCAATCTCCCAGATGGCGCAGAGGGGACCGTGGTCTCTGTGCCCGATCTACAGGGATGCTGGACAGCCTGTCCAGATCCCCAACTACCCTCACAGGGACAACAGGAGGAGGGGGTAAGTACGAATTCCCCTCCCCAGCTAACTCCTAACTTGGCCCCAGGGTTAACAGGGGAGATGTTAACCCCCACTGACCCCCACGTTCCCCTGGCTACTGAGCCGGACTATGTCCCAAGCCCCCAGCGGAAGAGCTGGCAGCTGGGCAGAGTGCAGTCGGCCTCTGCCCTCCCTTTGTCCCCTGTCCAGAGCCTGATGTCCTGCAGGCTATACCAGCAGAAGAGCTGGCATCAGGGCAGACCGCCGCTGGCCTCTGCCCTACCGATCCCCTTGTCACAGGACTGGCCTGCACCCCCCTCCTCCCAGCAGAAGCGCTGGCATCAGGGCAGAGCGCCGCTGGCCTCTGCTCCTCAAGTCCCCACAGCGTGTTGCCCCATCACCCCAGAGGAATACCCAGGTGCAGTCACTGTTTGCTGGTGGGCTGCTCTAATAACTGTTTGTTGTGGTGGGCTACTCTGGCACTTGCTTATGGTCGGTGGGTGACTCGACTAACTTAGGCACTGACCCACAGAAAGTCAGGTGCCTGGTTAGTCTTCCTAAGGGGAGATATGTGACCTAAGTGCCCTTCGCCACTTGGTCCTGGAGAGGCCTACTTGCCAGCCTCCTCCCCTGTGACTATGACTCTTTCATGCTATCTGGCTTTAAAGCCCCTAGTCTACCTTCAGACAGACTATTTATGTGGCTGCTTTATTTATCTTATGTTTTAGTCACCCTGTACCCATTATAGGTGCAGGGTGTGTGTAATGTAATTGTTTATTGTGTGTGTGTGTACTGTGTAATGTATTGCCTGCTCTCTTGTATTGTTGAGGTTTGCTACCAACTAGGTGGGTTTGGCTATGGAGCTTGTCTAGTGCCCTCTGTTGGTAGCAGCAATATGCACTACCTGAATTGCAAGACTGGTTCATTTGCATATTCGGGTAGATTTGCATATTGCTAATTCTGCAGGTGAGATATTTACTGTTAAACATTGTCTCCCCACCCCTTTAAAAATGTGCCATTGTGTTGTGATAAGTCACTGTGTGTTTCTTGATATGGTTTGACTGTTTTGTGATTTTATTGAGGTTTCACAACAATGTTATTGTGGTGACTGTATTGGCTGGTCCCAAGGGAATAAAGGTTTTGACAGTTCTTCTTGATCCCTCTAAATGTAGCCTTGTCTCGCTATTGGAGGGAGCTGTTATAATCACACTGGGGATTGCTATGCTCTGCATGCTCCCCTGAGCTTGAGTCATTGAGCTCTTTTAAGAGCTTGTTCCTAACACGCTCTCCTTGGAGGAGGGGTCTTCACCACACAGTCCTGGATGCTGGAGGTTCATACAGGGTGGAAGGCACAGTCCTGGAGAACAGAAGCTGATCCAGGGTGGAAGGAAGACGGCGAGACTCCAGTCAAGATACGGCGGTTGCGGAGTCAGCTGTGGTTGTGGTGTCTGCTGCAGTGCTTGGAGTCCTCAGGAAGCGCTAGGAGCATCCATCAACAGAGGGTACTCGGTCGGAGTACAGGGAGCTCCGTTACAGTGAGTATGCCCATAAGGCCCACTCATAAGTTCTACCCACCCATGAGTTCGCCCACAGGGAGTGGAGTGTGTAGGGGATGTGTTATGTGTTATTGTAGAGGATCTAATATGTGTGCTTATGGTATGTATTGTTTAGGGTTACCAGTTTGTGCAGGTGATGCAGTGTGTTTGTGTGTAGTGGAAGCAGTGTGTATTTGTGTATAAAGGATGTATTATGTGTTTCTGATTGTGTGAATCTGTGTTTGTATGCATAAGGAATGCAAGGTGTGTGTCTGTATGTGTGTGCATGAGATGCATTGTGTTTCTGTGTGTATGTAAGAAAAGAAGTGTGTGTGTTTGCATGCGTGTGTACGGGTTTGTATTGTCTGTTTCTGTGTATGTGTGCAAAGGATGCATTGTCTTTGTGTGTAAGGGTTGCATTGTGTGTGTGTGTGTGTAATGGATGCATTGTGTGTTTCTCTGTGTGTAAGGGAAGTATGTTGTGTTTCTGTGTATGTATAGGGATGCATTGTGTGTGTGTGCGCGCGTAGTGTGAAAGAGCTCCCTGTCTTGGCCCCTGTCCTATAGAGCTGCCCCTTCTTCTTATTCCCCCCCTCCCCTCTTCTTATTCCCCCCTCCCCTCTTCTTATTCCCCTCCCTCCCCTCTTCTTATTCCTCCCT
>OW240921.1:55886747-55910606 GCA_933207985.1 Pelobates cultripes | reverse complement strand
TATCCTGGAGATAATTGGGAAGTAATCCAATTATCTCCAAGTACAGAGGCAAAACTCCATTGAACACATGGTAGCAAAAGACAATAAATTACATAAAACTATATAACTGTGCAGCTATTGCATAAAACAGGTACATTCAACATATCCCCAGATATTACTGAATGGCGCTCAGATCACATACATACAGTTCAATTGCCATGGAGCCAAAGTCTTTCACATAGTCTTTCGTTATACGAATGGGCTTCATGACATAGTTATCTGGGATATCACTGTTCAAATAGGGCAAGTACCGAATGACCCGGCTTTCATGTCTTTGCAGGGGAAAATCAAGCTTTTCAACATGGGGCCATAGTCTAAAGGCAGCAGGCGGGCAACCAGGCTCCTCCAATGCACAGTGGCGAGATTGGTCTCGTCACAGGGGGGTCTGTGCAGTATTGGGGGGGGGGGGTCCTGTGCTGTATGGGGGTTCTGTTCTGTAAGGGTCTGTGCAGGATTGGGGGTGTCTGTGCAGTAGGGGGGGCCTGTGCATTATGGGAAGGGGTCTGCGCAGTGGTCACGCAGCATCTCTGGAAATTCTGTGACGTTAAACCTATCATCAGTGCCCCCTACCATTCCCAGACCAATGGGCTCTGCGAATGGTTCAATGGTACATTGAAACAAATGCTCCGAACCTTTGCTGAGACCCACCGGGACTGGGAAAGATTCCTGCCCCACCTCCTCTTCGCTTACCGGGAGGTGCCGCAGGAATCAACCGGGTTTTCCCCGTTCGAACTGTTATTCGGGAGGAGAGTAAGAGGGCCCCTAGACCTTATTAGGGAACATTGGGAGGGAGACCGGAGCGCAGACGGTACCCCCATAGTACCATATGTGTTGCCACTCCAAGACCGACTACAAGCACTAACTAGGACGGTAAATGAAAACCTTCAGGCGGCTCAGACGCGTCAACGCACCTGGTATGATCGAGGCGCCAGGGACCGTAGCTTCCAGGTTGGGCAGAAAGTTTTAATTCTAAAACCTGTCCGACATGATAAGCTACAGGCCACCTGGCAAGGCCCTTATAAAGTGGTGGAACAGAGATGTGAGACCACTTATATATTTGGCCCTTGCGCAGGGACTGGAGGGTGACGCATGCTCCATGTGAACATGATGAAGCCCTACCAGCAGCACTCAGAGGAGGTGATCACTATTTGTGCGCCCAACTCTGACGAGTTAGACAGCCTTCTCCTCCCAGATTTACTGGGAGACGGTCGCCTGTCTGGGGATTTAGGAGAAGTTGTGCTGGGAGACTGGCTGAGCCCACAGGAATGTACCGAGGTACAACAGCTGCTAAGAGAGAAGCATGACACCTTCTCTAATGTACCTGGATACACTCCTCTAGCCACTCACCGGGTGGAAACACCAGGACAACTCCCCATGCGCTAGAGCCCGTACTGCATCCCTGAATTGGTGCGGGAGAATATGCACAAGGAGATCGATGAGATGCTCCAACTAGGGGTGATTGAGCCCTCAGAGCATCTCCAGTAATCCTCGTGTCAAAGCGGGACGGTACGACCCGCTTCTGCATGGACTACCGGAGGTTGAACGAAAAGACAGTGTCAGACGCTTATCCTATGCCCAGGATAGACGAACAGAGGCCAATACCTCACCACTATTGATCTGTGTAAGGGGTGTTGGCAGATTCAAATGTAGTATAGGAATGGCCGAGGTACAATACCTGGGCCATCGAGTGGGCTGTGGGAAACAGAAACCAGAACCAGCCAAAGTAGAGGCCGTAGCCCAATGGCCCACCCCTAGGACTAAGACTTAGGTGTTAGCGTTTCTTGGGACGGCAGGGAAGTTTGTCCCCAATTATAGCACCCTTACTGACCTGTAAGAACCTTCCCCGCCAAGTAACCTGGACCCCGGAGTGTGAGCAGGCACTCCAACATCTGAAAAATGCACTTATCAATGCCCCGATCTTGGCAGCTCCCAATCCAACTAAACGTTTTCTTGTTCACACAGACGCTTCTATGTTTGGATTGAGGCAGTACTGAGCCAAGTCGGGGCCGATGGCGGAGAACATCCCGTGGCTTACATCAGTCTCAAGTTGTTACCCAGAGAAGTAAGCTACGCCGCCATCGAGAAGGAATCCCTGGCTGTGGTGTGGGCCCTAAAGAAGTTGCAGCCATATTTGTATGGACAGCCCTTTTCCTTGCTCACGAATCACAACTTGAACCTTGGTATGGCTGAACCGGGTGGCTGGGGACAATGCCAGGCTGCTGCACTGGAGTTTGGCACTGCAGCCCTTTGACTTTAACATTGAGTACCGCACGGGCAAACAAATTGGAAACGCTGACTGGTTGTCTATACAAACAGATTTGAAAAAATTATCCGTGAGCAACCCGGACATCCCCAAGCCGATCGGTGCTGGATCAGACTGTGTATGCGGCTTGTGGGCAAGGGGGAGCAGTGTAGCGGTTGGCATTGGGCTGTACTCAGAATTATGTGTATTCGTATGTTTTCGGTTAATTTTTGCCATATGTATGTAAAGTGTATGCAGCATTCGACTGATTGTTTGGTAAAATCACTCCAGTTATTATGCGAGTGAAACTACCGAACAATCAGACCACCCCAGGAATAAGTGTGCCTTAAATTACTGTTCGCAACAATGTTGAAAACGGGTAATTGCCAATCAGTGCAGTGTGTGCTTTGTCCTCTGGGTTGCCGCCATTCAAGAGACGAACATGTGGCAACGGCCATCTTAAACTCCCGAACAGTGGTGTTTTGCCGTCGTGTGTCTGGAACCCAAATCGGACACTCGGTTAGGAAAACACCGCTGAGACCTCCACACTGTCGTCACTTCATGTAGAAACTACCGAAAGGCTCCCCGTTCGGTAGAAAGAACCCCACGAACAAGGGGGTTTATCCGAACCCTCCCCAGTCTCCATAACCCAAGCCGTTCTGGCATTTTGTTCCCTTTTTCTGTGACCGACCGCAGGGCCAAAATGTATGGAACCCATTTCGGCTGTTAACCCAAGCAGTCGGTCTTTTTACTAACTCCAGGAATTTCCCGAACCCATGGTCTGATCTGGGTGATTTATGAATATGTTTCTCACCCAGATCAGGGCTACCAGGGGATGTAATATGTTTAGGGGTACATCCAGGGGAACTGTGTCCTGCATAATGGGATTATGAGTCATACTAAGGGGAGGGGATGTGTGCGTGCCAACTCATGTATGATTGGTGTATTGTATAATTACTGTAAATCCCTCCTTTGGATAGGAGAAAGCTTTAAAAGAAGGTTGAGTGATTAAAAGTTCAGTTCTGCTCCTGATGCTGTGTCGTCCAGTCATTGGGATTGATATTGGGATATTATTGGATTGTCTTGCCTGCTGTAATTATTGCCTTATGGATTTTTAATACTTGTTCCTGAGCTTCATTGGGATCTTGAGTGGAGATAACCTTTGGGATAGAATTTGGGATGAAACAGCACTACAGTACTGATCACAGAGGTGGATGGAGCTGCACACCTAAGGGCAACCCTCAGACCCTTCAATAAATCTGGGAGCAGGAAACAACAAAAATACAGGGTGCGCTAGGTAGAATAAATGAGAGATAAATGTTACAAATAGATAATATTTATAAAGAAAAATTATCTGAAAATACAAAGTGGGTCTTGGGTAGGTCTTCTTAGATCCTTGATAAGGTCCTCAGTGGTTGATATGAAAAACAAAATTAAACAAAGAAAGACCAATAGTGCAAAATTGTATGGGTATGGTGTCACGGACAACACAGAAAAGAGAAATGCCAACTCACGATCGATAGAGCTATGCCCAGCTCTAGGTAAAACAGCATACAGTGGTATTTGGAACTCCCCACATATAGGATATAGCTGGACAATAGGTCATTCTTCAATACTTTGTACAACGACTCAAATATGTGTCAGCATATAAAAAACATAAAAGGAAAAAATGGACCAATGGTACAATAGTGTATGACACCTGCAGCTACAGACAAACACTGAAGTCCTGAGAGTGCCAACTTACAGTGAAAAGAGCTATAACCACCTCTAAGTAAAACAGCATACAGTGGTATTTAAACTCCCCACATGTAGGATATCCTTCTGGTGATGTATGGAGTGCAGGATTTCTGAAAGACAAAAGCACAGAAGAGAGCACATAGTGTTCTCAGTAGATAAAATGGTGCTAAAATGAAACGTACATACAATGTATAGAGCAGCCACACTGCTCTATAAACCAGGCATGAGTGGAATAATCCCCACCTTAGGATTTCTTTGTAGTACTGGATCTTTTAAAATAGTAAAAAACTGCCAGGATAAAAGTAGCAAAAAAATAAAAGTAGAAGGACTGACCATAGGGATATAGGTGGTCTAAAAATACTTTTATTATAATAAGGTCATAAAAAAACACAACGCATTTCACCCAAAATAGGCTTTTTCAAGTGTAAACAGATACTCCTGGCTTGTTACATTTTATAGGGAGCAGAAAAGGCTTGAATTTGAAAATTGGCGCCAAAATGACGTCATTAACATGTGACCGTGATCACATGACATATACATACATATAAGATAAACATAAATGTTACATAGTGATCGTTTTACATAAAAGAATACCTGGGATGATTTCAGACCCATGTATAACTCATATAGGAGGTTAAAAATTTACTTTTGTTTGATAGAGAAAGGAAGTGATGTAGGGGAATGCAGAGGTGAAAGGTCGCGAAATCCCAGCCGTGGGTGGGGTCAGATATGAACAGGAGGCAGTGTGGGAAGTGGCCAAGGTGCAGTATGGGGAGTGGGGTCCAAATGAAGGGCGTGATCTGAAAAGGGGGCGGACCTTGCGGCCGAGATAGGGAGATATAATGTGAACGTGGCGGCCATCTTAGTTATGGGCAAAGTGTGTGAAAGTGTATTAGATAGAATAGAAATTACATTATAGCAAAGTGAATGTTTATATTAGATAATAGCATTTTTAAAACAAAGGTAAATGTTGAATAAACTAATAAATTATAGTTTGTATACAAATGTCTGAACTTGATGTTTAAATAAAGTGTAATAAAAAACGGTTATACATTTTAAATTTAAAAGGTAAAATGAAACGTCTGTGCAGTATGGGGGGATCTGTGCAGTATGGGGGTCTGTGCATGATTGGGGGGTCTGTGCAGTGTGGGGTGTCTGTGCTGTGCAATATGGGAAGGGGTCTGTGCAGTATGGGAAAGGGTCTGTGCTTTATGAGGTGGGTTTCTGCATGCGGGCTCTGTGTTGTATGGAGGGATTTGCTGTTTGGGGGTGGTCTGTGCAGAATGGGAAGGGGTCTGTGCAGTATGGGGGGTCTTGTATGATTGGGGGGATCTGTGCAGTATGGGAAGGGGTCTGTGCTGTATGGGGTGTCTGTGCTCTATGGGAAGGGGTCTGTGCAGTATTGGGGTCTGTGCATTATGGGGTGGGTTTCTGCATGGGGGCTCTGTGCTATATGGGGGGATTGTGCTGTATGGGTCTGTGCAGTATGGGAAGGGGTCTGTGCAGTATTGGGGATCTGTGCTGTATGGGGGGATTGTGCTTTATGGGGGGTTTTGTGCAGTGTGGGGTGGTCTGTTCAGTATGGGGAAGGGGTCTGTGCAGTATGGGAAGGGGTCTGTGCAGTTTTGGGTGGTTTGTGCAGTATGGGAATGGGTCTGTGCAGTTATTGGGGGGTTTGTGCTGTATGGGGGGATTTGTGCAGTATGGGGGGAGGGGTCTGTGCAGCATGGGGGGTTTGTGCAGTATGGGAAGGGGTCTGTTCTGTATTTGTGCAGTATGGCAGGGTCTCTGCAATATGGGGGGAGGGTTCTGTGCAGTATGTGGTGTCTGTGCATCATGAAGGGGGTCTGTGCAGTATGGGAATGGGTCTGTGCTGTATGGGGGATGTGCTGTAAGGGGGGATTGTGCTGTGAAGGGGTCTGTGCTTGGTTTCTTCGTTGCAAAGTCCGTTTGCATATTTGGTCCCGAGCTTGAGATGGCGGCCATGTTTTTGAGTGAGTCAATAGGTAGCGGGACCTCGGCATCAAACTTGTGTAACAATTAACGGCCAGAGTTGTGCACGAATCCCCGCTCTCTGGCTGGATGTTTCAGCTGTTCAGGAGACGAACGTAGACCGCCGGGAAGGGGGTACTTAACCTTTGGTTAACCGCAACACTCAACATTCTAATTGAGGCCACACGCCAGGCCGTAGGTGGTCCCCGTTCGTGCCCTTTTTCGGTAGTTAGACCATTGGGAGATCGGGAGATAAGGAACAAACGAGAATGCCCGGAGGCCGTCAATTAACCTGCGGTTAACCGCAAAATGTGCACTCAGACTTAAGCTATCTGGGGATATGTTGCATGTCTGTATTTTATGTAATAAATGTAACCTTGTGTATTTTATTGTATTTTACTGTATTTTGCTACCATGTGGTTAATGGAGTTTTGCCTCTGTCCTTGGAGATAATTGGATTACTTCTCAATTATCTCCAGGATAGAAGACTCTGTGGAACTGGTTTCGGGCAGAAAAGCCATGCTTCATTTGGTCACAAAGGACTTCGGTCAAGCAGAAACAGACAGAGCTGTGGGTTTATTGTTCTTATATACACATTCTTACAGTCTGTTCCTGCTTGACCCTCAAAACAGAGCCTTGTCTCGTTCTTGGGGGGATTTATTGTATGCTGTTTCAGTTTGACTGCTAGGAGTGTAAACCCATTCGAATGGTTTTTCCTATTCAGCTGTTTATAGCGTTCGTATGGTTCCGGTTCAGCTGTTTATGGCATTCATATGCTTCTCCAGTTCGGTGGATTGGTGTCTACAGTATCTGCCTGTATATCTGGAAGGGGAATAAACGGGTTTTAACCTCTTTTATGCCCGGGGTGCCGTTACAGGGTCTGTGCAGTATGGGGAGGGGTCTGTGCGGTATGGGTAGGAGTCTGTGCAGTATGAGGTTGGTCTGTGCAGTTATTGGGGGGGTCTGGTCTGTATGGGGGATTGTGCTGTATGGGGTATGGCAGGGTCTGTGCAGTATGGGGGGAGGGTACTGTGCAGTATGGGAAGGGGTCTGTGCTGTATGTGGGGGTCTGTGCTGTATGCTCACACTGGGGATTGCTATTCTCTACATACTCCCCTGAACTTTAATCACTTAGCTCTTTTAAGAGCTTGTTCCTGATACGCTCAACTGGGGGAGAGATCTTCCCTACACGGTCCTGGAGGACAGAAGCCGATCCAGGGTGGACAGAAGACAGTGAGACTCCAGTTAAGCTACAACGGTTGTGGAGTCTGTAGTGGTTGTGGTGTCCAGTGCAGTGCTTGTGGTCCTTGGCACAGGCTAGGAAGCATCCATCAGCGCAAGGTACTCAGTCAGAGTTCCGTTACAGGGGGTGTAACGGATCACCTGGCACCCCGACTGGGTACCTCCGTTGAAGGATGCTCCTAGCGCTTCCTGAGGACTCCAAGCACTGCAGCAGACACCACAATCACTGAACCAGAGAAGCGTATACCTTCTCTCAAGCATATGAATGCTGTAGACAGTTGAATAGGAACCAAACGAATAGGTTTACTCTCCTAGCAGTCAAACTGGAACAGCATACAATGAATCCTTCCCCCAATAATGAGACGACACTTCCCTTTGAGGCTTAAAACAGGAACTCCCTGTACTGTCACATACAGTCTCTTTTATTCCCAATCCACAAACATAATACAGCCCACAGGGCGTTACAAAACAACCAATCAATCCGTACAATACACCCAGACACTCCCACACAAAATCCTCCCCTCTGCAGGTGATATGATTACTGAACACAATGGGTAATCTCATTATCACCGGCAGAGGAATACAGTTTTTACACAATATTTATAACTTCTAAAATATACATGTCACAAACATAAAACATACATTTTCATAATCAATCCATTCAGGGGAACAACATATTAAAAAATGGCACGAATCAGACCAGGGGTTCAAAAGTTAAGGGAAAGTCCTTTGTGACTAAATGAAGCATGGCTTTCTGGCCCAAACCAGTTTCAGAGTCTTCTATCCTGGAGAGTAATTCAATTATCTCCCAGGATAGACACAAGACTCCATTAAGCACATGGTTGCAAAAAGACACAAAACACTTTAAAATACATAAAGTCACATTTTATACATAAAACACAGACATGTCACATATCCCCAGATAGCTGGGATCTGAGCGCACAAAACTACCGAATAGCGCTCAGATCCTATTCACACAGTTCAATTGCCATGGAGCCGAAGCCTTTAACTACACGAATGGGCTCCATGGCATAGCTATCTGGGTTAATAACTTCACATAATGTCTGGTCCATAGTCCAAAGGCAAGAGGCGGACAAGCAGCCCCCTCCAAGGACACGTGGCGAGGCCGGTTTCGCCACATTTCTCCCCTTTATCATCCAGACTAACAGGGTATCTGACCTCCTGCCGGTCAGTGCCCTGGTTGGTCCAGCAATCCACCCACGAAGCACAAACAGCAATACAGCCCACCCACAATAACTGGTTACTACACCTGGATAAAATAACAACTTGTCCATGTCCAGGTGCCTCACCACGGCTGTGCGGGGGGCTGGTAGACTGCCTTGGTGGGTTGCTGACTGGGCAGAGACCAGCGGTACTCTGCCCGGGTGCCAGCGCTACCACTGAAGTAGCCTGGTTGGAGCCTGGTTGTGGGAGGGGGAGACCAACTGTCTCCCCTCTGGAGGAGGAATGAGGGGAGGAGGGGAGGAATGTTACGGTATAACCTGGGTTAATACCGAAAGAGGGATTCACCTTGATACGGGAACAGCTCACGAACTCACGAACGCTTCAATTCACCAAACTGGAAAAATACACGAACTCCTTTTCTCCTTGATACAGGACCAGCAACTCATGAATACTCCAATTTCCTGAATATAGACCAAGCTCCGTCTTGAGGGTAAAACAGGAATCTGATTTATTGCTCTGTGGCTGGGGGACAGGACCGACCGTCCCTACCCCTGGTGCTGCAAGTGCAGAGACTACGGTCCCATCTGCATAGCCTTTAACTACACGAATGGGCTCCATGGCATAGCTATCTGGGTTAATAACTTCACATAATGTCTGGTCCATAGTCCAAAGGCAAGAGGCGGGCAAGCAGCCCCCTCCAAGGACACGTGGCGAGGCCGGTTTCGCCACAGGGGGGGTCTGTGCAGTATGGGTTTCTGTGCAGGATTGGGGGATCTGTGCAGAATGGGGGGTCTGTGCAGTATTAGGGGGTGTCTGCTGTATGGGGGGTTGTACTGTATGGGGGGATCTGTGCTGTATGGGGGGATCTGTGCAGTATGTGGGGGTCTGTGCAGCATGGGAAGGGGCCTGTGTAGTATTGGGGGGTGTGTGCAGTATGGGAAGGTGTTGTGCAGTATGTGCTGTATGGGGGGGGTGACAGAACCATTCGTCTGACTATTGTGGTGGATTCTTCTGTTTCCTGCACTTTCGTGTAAATGGCTGTTTCCTATAGCCCAGCTATACAAATATGAATGACTGTTTTTCCCGAACAAAACTACCGAACGGATGGCCACCCAGGAGAGAAGTTTGCTGCTGGTCAACCTATTCATCCCAATTAGAACGTTGTGGTTAACCGCAGACACTTCTCAATTAAACCGAATTCAGGGTGTCCATCGTTCGTATGTCGACCACGAGGCAGCGGACATTTTAAAACACATGAAAGCACAGCGGTGTTCGGCTCTATTTTCATGGAACTAAAAACGGACACTTTTTCTGCCGAACACCGCTGAAACAACGGGATGCCTGGCTGCCTCCACGAAAACGTATGAACACCGGCCATTCGGGAGTTTTACAACACATGAAGACTTAACCCAGATAGCCCTCCCATGGAGTCAATCGCATACCGAAAGTCTGTAAGAACTTTGACTCCATGGCGATTGAACTATGTGTGTTGGATCTGAGCGCTATTCGCCAATAATATGCACTCAGATCCAGGCTATCTGGGGATATGTGATGTGAATAAGAAATGTTCGGCTATTTTCAAATTATGTATTTGTATGTGTTTTCTGGTTTAATATCTAAGATGGCGATTTGTCTTTGTCCTGGAGATAATTGAATTACTTCTCAATTATCTCCAGGGCAGAGGGGAGGAGACCATATTGCATTGTGGGAAAAACCTGTAACTGTATGTCTGAAATGTCCCCATGTCCATCTGTAATTCCAGTCTCCCATTTGTTCTCCAGCAGCGAGTTGTCCCAGGGACACTGTCTGGGCAGGAAAAGCCATGCTTGCAAGTGATAACAAAGGACTTTGACCTAACTTTTAAACCCCTGAACCTATTCAAGTGAATTTTGGATATGTTTGTCTCCAAGTTATACTGGTCAAAATAATATAAGTTTTATGTATGTATGATGTAAACTCACAAAGTTATAAAAATGTATAAAAAGTGTAACTTTTCAGTTTGGAGATAATTGAGTAGATACAGTAATTGATTCAATGATCTCCAAAGCAGAGGGGAGGAATGTTACGGTATAACCTGGGTTAATACCGAAAGAGGGATTCACCTTGATACGGGAACAGCTCACGAACTCACGAACGCTTCAATTCACCAAACTGGAAAAATACACGAACTCCTTTTCTCCTTGATACAGGACCAGCAACTCATGAATACTCCAATTTCCTGAATATAGACCAAGCTCCGTCTTGAGGGTAAAACAGGAATCTGATTTATTGAGGGCTACCTGCTCGGTATTTATGCAGGTCTCCCACCTGGTGGACACTCCCCTAGGGGACCAGGTGGAAGACTTTGACAAGTATGGTACAGTAGCTAGTCACAGTTGCTCAGACTTAAACACTTCCCTCCTCTCTATCCTGGAGATATTTGAGAAGAAATCCAATTATCTCCATGGATAGAGGCAAAACATAGCCTAGATCTGAGCGCACATTATTACCGAATGGCGCTCAGTTCCAATACACACAGTTCAATCGCCATGGAGCCAAAGTTTTTCACACTGTTCTTTCGGTATACGAATGGCTCCATGGGATGGCTATCTGGGTTAAGTCCATCCATGAAGTAAAAGTCCCGAATGGACCGGCGTTCGTATGCCAGATGACAAAGAAGGGAGGTCGGCGGTTTCAGCAGTGTTCGGGAGAAAAATTGTCCGTTTTGGGTTCCATAAGATTGTCGACGAACACCGCTGTTTATTTGTGCATCTAAGATGGCCGCCGCCTCGTGGTTGGCATACGAACGATGACCACCCAGCTTACGGTTTCAATTAAGAGGTGTCTGCGGTTAACCACTATGTTCTAATTGCGACCAATAGGTTAACCAGCCGCACACTTCTCTTCTGGGTGGCCGGCCGTTCGGTAGTTTGTTCGGTAGATTAAAAAAAATAAATGAATGGGGAAGTACGGGCAGTTAATTATACGAATCCACACGAATCAACCGGGATAGCAATATAGTTCTAAGACAGAGGGATCTGTCACAAGGAATATGATGGGTGTGTTTCTATTGTCCCATTGTGTCTGATTGGCCGCTGTACTTGCATTGTATGTGTTGTAATGTGTTTATTGGTTTCTCTGAAAAACCCTGTGGGTGGTACTATGTGTGGAAAACCTGCATAAAAGAAGGCCCTTTGGTGCCAAGTAATACAGTTCATCTTCACCCTCAATCTAGAGTCCTGTCTCTTATTGGGGGAATTACTATATCATTACAAGGGCTTGCTATGCTCTGCATGCTCCCTTAGATAATCACTTCTAAGCTCTTTTAAGAGCTGGTTCCTGTCTTGCTCTCTGAAGGAGTCTACGGTGGTTTTAGTGTTGTCTGGAGTGCTTGAAGCCCTCAGGAAGCGCTAGGAGCATCCTTCAATGGAGATACCCAGTCGGGGTGCCAGGTGAGCCATTACTGGGGAATCTGTGCAGTATGGGGGATCTGTGCAGTATGGGGGGGGTCTGTGCATTATTGGAAGGGGTCTTATTGGGGGGGCTGTGCATTTTGGGGGGTTTGCTGTATTGGGGGGTGTTAAGACACATCCGGCATTAAGGAGTGAAATCGCCACTTAGTAGAGCTTCCCCTATCAGGGATACAGGCACGACTACTTTAGAACCCCAAACTCCATAACTGGAACCAGGGGAATGCTCCTAACTCCCGAACAGCGTACCAGTAATACTTCAGACTCCCGAACGGTAATTCCACGAATCGCTGCTAACAGATGATCAGACACCACATCCAAGCGGCTTACATTACAAGCAGTCATATGTGTATAGTAAATCCCCCCCCCAATCACGAGACCAAGCTCCGTATTGAGGGAAAAACAAGATCTGGCTTTAATGAGGGCTATCTGCCCGCATTTATGAAGGTCTCCCACTTGGTGGACACTCCCCTAGGGTACCAAATGGGAGACTGTAACAAAGGACAGACAGGTATCAGATCAGGACACACCGTGACAATACAACCTAACCCACAATGCACCCTGGCTTCCTCCTCTCTGCCCTGGATATAATTGAGAAGTAATATGGTATGTCTTTTTGCTGATGATACTAAGATATGTAAGAGGGTTGATGTTCCAGGAGGGATAAGCCAAATGGCAAATGATTTAGGAAACTAGAAAAATGGTCAGAATTGTGGCAACTGACATTTAATGTGGATAAGTGCAAGATAATGCATATTGGACATAAAAACCCAAGGGCAGTGTACAGAATATTTGATAGAGTCCTAACCTCAACATATGAGGAAAGGGATTTAGGGGTGATTATTTCTGATGACTGAAAGGTAGGCAGACAATGTAATAGAGCAGCAGGAAATTCTAGCAGAATGCTTGATTGTATAGGGAGAGCTATTAGCAGTAGAGAGAGGGACGTGCTCATGCCATTGTACAGAACACTGGTGAGACCTCACTTGGAGTATTGTACACAGTACTTGAGACCGTATCTTCAGAAGGATATTGATACCTTAGAGAGGGTTCAGACTTAGAGAGGGTTCAGACTACTAAACTGGTTCATGGATCGCGGGATAAAACTTACCAGGAAAGGTTAAAGGATCTTAACATGTATAGTGTGGAGGAAAGACGAGACAGGGGATATGGTAGAAACATTTAAATATATAAAATAAAGTGAATCAACACAGTAAGGGAGGAGACTATATTTAAAAGAAGAAAAACTACCACAACAAGAGGACATAGTCTTAAATTAGAGAGACAAAGGTTTAAAAATAATATCAGGAAGTATTACTTTACTGAGAGGGTAGTGGATGCATGGAATAGCCTTCCAGCTGAAGTGGTAGAGGTTAACACAGTAAAGGAGTTTAAGCATAAGGCTAGATTAACTATAAGATAAGTCTAGGGACTAATGAAAGCTTTAGAAAATTGCCACACTAGATGTGCCGAATGGTTCTTATCTGCCATCACATTCTATGTTTCTTTGTTTCTATGTTTCTCCCAGGACAAAGGCAAATCACCATTATGCACATGGGTACACCAGAATAGAAATTACTGTTAAAATATACAGTGTTACAGATGTCACACTAAATATAGACATATAACATACCCCCAGATAGCTCAGGTCTGAGCGAACATTATTTGGCACCACACGAATACAGTTTAATCGCTATTGGAGCCAAAGTCTTTAATTCCATGAACAGGCTTCATGGCATGTTATCTGGGTACCCTCACATGTAATTCAATATAGACATAAAGTCCTGAATGATCCGCTGTTCGGTTCATGAACGTAGCTTAAGACTCGTAGGCTGGTAGTTCAGCGGTGCTTGGGAGGAAAAGTGTCCATTTTTGGTGTACTGAGGCTGAGCAGAGCACCGCTGGCTGTCCGGGAGAACTTCTATAACACTGCCACCGTGTGGCGGTTATGTGTAACTGCGACCACACAGTAATAGTTAATTAAGCTGCAGTTAACCGGAGATACTGGGTGGTCAATTGACTGCACAAGCCAGCTTCCTTGAGGTTGCGTATTCGGTAGTCTTTCGGGAAACAATATGGGGAAACAGAGGGACTGTATGGGCAAAGAAATAACTGAACAAACACACGAATGGAGTGAGGAGAAACATAATCCAAAGACAGACGGTTTTGTCACAGGGGGTCTGTGCTGTATGGGGAGTCAGTCCTGTATGGGGGTGATCTGTGCAGTCTGGGGGGTCTGTACTTTATGGGAAGGGGTCTGTGATGTATGGGGGGGTCTGTGCAGTATGGAAAAGGGTCTGAGCAGTATGGGGGGTGTTGTGCAATGTAGGCTGGTCTGTGCTGTGCAGGGGGATCTGTGCAGTATAGGGAGATTGTGCTGTATGGGGGGTCTGTGCAGTATTGGGGGTCTGTGCAGTATGGGGGGAACCTAACCTAATTATACCTAGCGCACCCTGTATAACCTGTGGAATATCAGCTCTCCACTACAGTCTGTGCTGTATTGGGGGGTCTGTGCAGTATAGGGGGATCCTATGCTTAAGCAGAGAATTATGATCCTTAATTGAAACTGAACATACAAGTAAAGGGAGATTCATTTTGGACAAGTAATAGAGAACTCACACAGGCTCATGTAACAGCTCACTTTAAACCAAGCAGACATAACAATACTTAAAACTAAGTAGAGAATCATGTTCTTTATTTGAAACTGAACATAAAAATAACAGAAATAGTATAATAATACTCAAAACTAAGTAGTGAATCAGGTTCTTTATTTGAAACAGAACATACAAATGACAGAAATAGTATAACAATACTCAAAACTAAGTAGAGAATCATGTTCTATATTTTAAACTGAACATACAAATAACAGAAATAGTATAACAATAATCAAAACTAAGTAGAGAATCATGTTCTTTATTTGAAACTGAACATACAAATAACAGTAGATTGATAATGGACTAGTAATAGAGAATTCACACATGCTCATGTAACAGCTCACTTTACACAAAGCAGACATAACAATACTCAAAACTAAGAAGAGAATCATGTTCTTTATTTGAAACTGAACATACAAATGACAGAAATAGTATAACAATACTCAAAACTAAGTAGAGAATCATGTTCTTTATTTGAAACTGAACATACAAATAACAGTAGATTGATAATGGACTAGTAATAGAGAATTCACACATGCTCATCTAACAGCTCACTTTACACAAAGCAGACATAACAATACTCAAAACTAAGTAGAGAGGGGGGCGGGGCCTGGCCGCCGAGCGGGGTAGACGTGGAGCACCTCGGCTCCCTGCTAAAATCACAGAGACCAGCTTAAATATGCCCTTCTTTACCTGGAAACCCCTCAGCTGCCGTGAGAGGGCAAAGGGGACCCGACCAACAGCCTTCGGGGCAAGTATCAGCCCCCGCTCCGCTGGCGATGCGGTCTGCTAGGCGAGGGGGATTGCGGCCTGCTGTGAGGCCCTGGCGGGAGAAGCGGCCGATCTCTCGTGCTTGGTCCGGCAGGACCTCCCGCCGCCTGCAAAGGGCCCCGTTACCCCCCCCTGTGGGCCGGGGGGTTATCCCGGACCCCATCGGGGACGCAGCGCTCGTTCAGGGCATCTAAGCGGCAGGAAGACTGACCGGGGACCGCATGGGGAAAAACTAAGATGGCCGCCGCGCTCATTGTGAGACAAAGTGAGGCAACAGCAGACAGACGGAGTGCTCCTTTCACCCACAGGATACCTGTATAAGGGATATACTCCACAAGCAAGCCAAGCACAGCTCAGCTCAGCATTATAGCACTCACACCAACAGAGGCATCACCTCTCATTAACACAAGTGGATATAAGGGGAATCTGTCTGGACCCTGACCCTGCCTGAATACAAGGGAACAACGTAAATGGGGAATAAGCTCCACTCCTGACTGTCAAGCCCCCACACAGTGAAATAACCAGCTAAACGCACAGCTGCAGGAGGGACCAAGCGGCTTCTAACTATTTATGCCTAAAGCTATAATAGACTGTGGTGTACCTCTTGGTCTAGTATCTCCTCTACCATATTGATGTGTGTTTTTATAGCAGATTCTTCCTGCAGTTAGAAAGCAATTAAAATGTTTGAGCCTGCATGTATGTCTGACGCTCTGCTGCCCCCTGGTGGTTAAACTTAATTAAGCCTATAGACATCGGGTCTTGATGCTGACCATTGCTCCTGTTTTAAAGGCAAAAATAAGCTCACTGTTTTGGTTCTCACACATATGCCTAATTAGACAAGTTAAGCATCAATTATCTTGCTGTATTTCGTTTAACTTCATGCTAATGATACAAATAGTTAGGCAAGCTTGCTAAAAATATGAAATTGTGCAGACTCTCATGCCATTGTTTAACCATTGTATATCTTGCACTACGCTGTTGTGGCGCCTGTTTTCTTGTACCCACCTGCACAGCAAAAATAAAGAATAAAAAAAAAAAAAAAAACTAAGTAGAGAATCATGTTCTTTATTTGGAACTGAACATACAAATAACAGAAATAGTATAACAATACTCAAAACTAAGTAGAGAATCATGTTCTTTATTTGAAACTGAACATTCAAATAACAGTAGATTGAGTTTGGACTAGTAATAGAGAATTCACACATGCTATGTAACAGCTCACTTTACACAAAGCAGATATAAAAATACTCAAAACTAAGTAGAGAATCATGTTCTTTATTTGAAACTGAACATACAAATAACGGAAATAGTATAACAATACTCAAAACTAAGTAGAGAATCATGTTCTTTATTTGAAACTAAACATACAAATAACAGTAGATTGATAATGGACTAGTAATAGAGAATTCACACATGCTCATGTAACAGCTCACTTTACACAAAGCAGACATAAAAATACTCAAAACTAAGTAGAGAATCATGTTCTTTATTTGAAACTGAACATACAAATAACAGTAGATTGATAATGGACTAGTAATAGAGAATTCACACATGCTCATGTAACAGCTCACTTTACACAAAGCAGTCATAACAATACTCAAAACTAAGTAGAGAATCATGATCTGTATTTGAAACTGAACGTACAAATAACAGTAGATTGATATTGGACAAGTATTAGAAAACTCAAACAAGCTCATGTAACACATTACTTTACACAAAGCAGACATAACAATACTCGAAACTAAGTAGAGAAAAATGTTCTTTATTTGAAACTGAACATACAAATAACAGAAATAGTATAACAATACTCAAAACTAAGTAGAGAATCATGTTCTTTATTTGAAACTGAACATACAAATCACAGTATATTGAGTTTAGACTAGTAATAGAGAATTCACACATGCTATGTATAAGTTCACTTTACACAAAGCAGACATAAAAATACTCAAAACTATGTAGAGAATCATGTTCTTTATTTGGAACTGAACATACAAATAACAGAAATAGTATAACAATACTCAAAACTAAGTAGAGAATCATGTTCTTTATTTGAAACTGAACATACAAATCACAGTATATTGAGTTTAGACTAGTAATAGAGAATTCACACATGCTATGTATAAGTTCACTTTACACAAAGCAGACATAAAAATACTCAAAACTATGTAGAGAATCATGTTCTTTATTTGGAACTGAACATACAAATAACAGAAATAGTATAACAATACTCAAAACTAAGTAGAGAATCATGTTCTTTATTTGAAACTGAACATACCAATAACAGAAATAGTATAAGAATACACAAAACTAAGTAGAGAATCATGTTCTTTATTTAAAACTGAACATACAAAAAACAGTAGATTGATAATGGACTAGTAATAGAGAATTCACACATGCTCATGTAACAGTTCACTTTACACAAAGCAGTCATAACAATACTCAAAACTAAGTAGAGAATCATGTTCTTTATTTGAAACTGAACATACAAATAACAGTAGATTGATAATGGACTAGTAATAGAGAATTCACACATGCTCATGTAACAGCTCACTTTACACAAAGCAGACATAACAATACTCAAAACTAAGTAGAGAATCATGTTCTTTATTTGAAACTAAACTTGCAAATAGTAGATTGAGTTTGGACTAGTAATAGAGAATTCACACATGCTATGTAACAGCTTACTTTACACAAAGCAGTCATAACAATAGTCAAAACTAAGTAGAGAATCATGTTCTTTATTTGAAACTGAACATACAAATAACAGTAGATTGATAATGGACTAGTAATAGAGAATTCACACATGCTCATGTAACAGCTCACTTTACACAAAGCAGACATAACAATACTCGAAACTAAGTAGAGAAAAATGTTCTTTATTTGAAACTGAACATACAAATAACAGAAATAGTATAACAATACTCAAAACTAAGTAGAGAATCATGTTCTTTATTTGAAACAGAACATACAAATAACAGAAATAGTATAACAATACTCAAAACTAAGTAGAGAATCATGTTCTTTATTTGAAACAGAACATACAAATGACAGAAATAGTATAACAATACTCAAAACTAAGAAAATCATGTTCTTTATTTGAAACTGAACATACAAATGACAGAAATAGTATAACAATACTCAAAACTAAGTAGAGAATCATGTTCTTTATTTGAAACTGAACATACAAATAACAGTAGATTGAGTTTGGACTAGTAATAGAGAATTCACACATGCTATGTAACAGCTCACTTTACACAAAGCAGACATAGAAATACTCAAAACTATGTAGAGAATCATGTTCTTTATTTGGAACTGAACATACAAATAACAGAAATAGTATAACAATACTCAAAACTAAGTAGAGAATCATGTTCTTTATTTGAAACTGAACATATAAATAACAGTAGATTGAGTTTGGACTAGTAATAGAGAATTCACACATGCTATGTAACAGCTCACTTTACACAAAGCAGACATAAAAATACTCAAAACTAAGTAGAGAATCATGTTCTTTATTTGAAACTGAACATACAAATAACAGTAGATTTAGTTTGGACTAGTAATATGTAACAGCTCACTTTATATACCATTGGTTGCTATAAACATATAATTAGTTGCTATAAACAAATCTGTTGCTAGGAACATACCTATGGTTGCTATAAACATTAAACCAGTTGCAACTACTTTTTTTTTTACTAATTCTTATAAAAATTTCTTCATATTCTAAAAGCATATCACTGGTTGCTATACACATATCTCATATTGATATTATGTCTTTGGTTGCTGTAAACATATATTTGGTTGCTATAAACAAATCTGTTGCTAAGAACATACCTCTGGTTGCTATAAACATTAAACCAGTTGCTATAGCTATTTTACTGGATGTTATAAACAATTATTAAAAGCATATCACTGGTTGCTATTCACATATCTCCTATTGCTATTATCTTGTATTTGGTTTTATCAACATATATCTGGATGCTATAAACAAACATGTTGCTATCTATAAACAAACCTGTTGCTATGAACATATCACTGGTTGCTATACACATATCTCCTATTGATATTATGTCTTTGGTTGCTATAAACATATATCTGGTTGCTATAAAAAAACAAGTTGCTATGAATATACCATTGGTTGCTATAAACATATATTTGGTTGCTATAAACAAATCTGTTGCTAGGTGTAACGGACCGTTTTGCACAAAAGGGGAAAAAAACGCTTAGACGATAATCCCCTTTTAGAGACAGGCACAGCTACTGTAGAATCACCAAAACTCACGAACCGCCAATAAGTGAATGCTCCAAACTCCCAAACGGCATACAAGGGAATAAGGTAGCACTTCAAATAAACGAACAGGAACCATACGAATAGCTGCTAGCAGGCGAACAGGAAAAGCTTCCAAGCGGCTTACACTCCTGGCAATCAGTCCTTAGCAGCATACAGTAAATCCCCCCAAAGACGAGACAAGGCTCCGTGTTGAGGGTCAAGCAGTGGTCTGTTTAATGAGGGCTACCTGCCCGGCTTTTATGCAGGTCTCCCACCTGGTGGACACTCCCCTAGGGGACCAAATGGGAGACTGTGACAAGGGACAGACAAGTATACAAATAGGACACACAGTCACAGTATATTCCCACAATGCATCCTGGCTTCCTCCCCTCTGCCCTGGGAGATAATTGGGAAGTAACTCAATTATCTCCCAAGACAAAGGCAAAACTCCATTACACACGTGGGAACACAAAACCAGCATAATACTTTAAAATGCACAAAGTAACATTTACTACATAAAACACAGACATGTAACATATCCCCAGATAGCTCAGGTCTGAGTGCACATTATTAGGTGAATGGCACTCAGACTACACGAATACAGTTCAATCGCCATGGAGCCAAAGTCTTTACAGTCAGTTTCATACGAATGGGCTCCATGGGATTCCTATCTGGGGTATAAGACATTCACACAAAAATACCGAACACCGGGTCATTCGTGTGCTTTCACCGAACAAGAAGGGAGGTCGGCGGCTTCAGCGGTGTTCGCGCAAAACTGTGTCCGATTTTAGTTCCATGAAAATAGAGGCGAACACCGCTGTTCATTCGTATGGTTTAAAATGGCCGCGACCTCGTGTTCGGGATACGAACGGCGGCCACCCAGCGTTCATCAATTAAGCTGCGGTTAACCGCAGCTTCAGGGAGGTTAATTGCCGGCACACTCCAGCTCCCAGGTGGTCCAGTCATTCGTACGGTTGTTCGGTAGATTGAAACTACCGAACAACCGGCAGAAAAGCACGAATACAGCTTTTCTGCATGGAAAAATAAAGTCTTTTAAAAGGGGGCCATAGTCCAAAGGCAGCAGGCGAGCAACCAGGCTTCTCCAATGCAGGCTTCTCCACTAGGAATATGGTTGCTATAAACATTAAAACAGTTGCAACTACTTTTTTTTACTAATTCTTATAAAAATTTCTTCATATTCTAAAAGCATATCACTGGTTGCTATACACATATCTCATATTGATATTATGTCTTTGGTTGCTGTAAACATATATTTGGTTGCTATAAATAAATCTGTTGCTAAGAACATACCTCTGGTTGCTATAAACATTAAACCAGTTGCTATAGCTATTTTACTGGATGTTATAAACAATTATTAAAAGCATGTCAGTGGTTGCTATTCACATATCTCCTATTGCTATTATCTTGTATTTGGTTTTATCAACATATATCTGGATGCTATAAACAAACATGTTGCTATCTATAAACAAACCTGTTGCTATGAACATATCACTGGTTGCTATACACATATCTCCTATTGATATTATGTCTTTGGTTGCTATAAACGTATATCTGGTTGCTATAAACAAACATGTTGCTATGAATATACCATTGGTTGCTATAAACATATATTTGGTTGCTATAAACAAATCTGTTGCTAAGAACATAATTCTGGTTGCTATAAACATTAAGCCAGTTGCTATAGCTATTTTACTGGATGTTATAAACATTTATTAAAAGCATATCACTGGTTGCTATACACATATCTCCTATTGCTATTATCCTGTATTTGGTTTTTATCAACATATATCTGGTTGCTATAAACAAACATGTTGCTATGAATATAACATTGGTTGCTATAAACCTATATCTGGTTGCTATAAACAAACCTGTTGCTATGAACATATCACTGGTTGCTATACACATATATCCTATTGATATTATGTCTTTGGTTGCTATAAACATATATCTGGTTGCTATAAACAAACATGTTCCTATGAATATACCATTGGTTGCTATAAACATATATTTGGTTGCTATAAACAAATCTGTTGCTAAGAACATACCTCTAGTTGCTATAAACATTAAACCAGTTGCTATAGCTATTTTACTGGATGATATAAACACTTATTAAAAGCATATCACTGGTTGCTATACACATGTCTCCTATTGCTATTAGCTTGTATTTGGTTTTATCAACATATATCTGGTTGCTATAAACAAACATGTTGCTATGAATATACCATTGGTTGCTATAAACCTATATCTGGTTGCTATAAACAAACCTGTTGCTATGAACATATCACTGGTTGCTATACACATATCTCCTATTGATATTATGTCTTTAGTTGCTATAAACATGTATCTGGTTGCTATAAACAAACATGTTGCTATGAATATACCATTGGTTGCTATAAACATATATTTGGTTGCTATAAACAAATCTGTTGCTAAGAACATACCTCTAGTTGCTATAAACATTAAACCAGTTGCTATAGCTATTTTACTGGATGTTATAAACAATTATTAAAAGCATATCACTGGTTGTTATACACATATCTCATATTGCTATTATCTTGTATTTGGTTTTATCAACATATATCTGGTTGCTATAAACAAACATGTTGCTATGAATATACCATTGGTTGTTATAAACATATATTTGGTTGCAATAAACAAATCTGTTGCTAAGAACATAATTCTGGTTGCTATAAACATTAAGCCAGTTGCAACTACTTTTTTACTAATTCTTATAAAAATTTCTTCATATTCTAAAAGCATATCACTGGTTGCTATACACATATCTCCTATTGATATTATGTCTTTAGTTGCTATAAACATATATCTGGTTGCTATAAACAAACATGTTGCTATGAATATACCATTGGTTGCTATACACATATCTCCTATTGATATTATGTCTTTGGTTGCTATAAACATATATCTGGTTGCTATAAACAAACCTGTTGCTATGAACATATCACTGGTTGCTATACACATATCTCATATTGCTATTATCTTGTATTTGGTTTTATCAACATATATCTGGTTGCTATAAACAAACATGTTGCTATGAATATACCATTGGTTGCTAAAAACATATATTTGGTTGCTATAAACAACTCTGTTGCTGAGGAACATACCTCTGGTGGCTATAAACATTAAACCAGTTGCTATAGCTATTTTACTGGATGATTAAAAGCATATCACTGGTTGCTATACACATATCTCCTATTGCTATTATATCTTTGGTTGCTATAAACATATATCTGGTTGCTATAAAAAAATCTGTTGCTAGGAACATACCTATGGTTGCTATAAACATTAAACCAGTTACAACTACTTTTTTTTTACTAATTCTTATAAAAATGTCTTCATATTCTAAAAGCATATCACTGGTTGCTATACACATATTTCCTATTGATATTATGTCTTTGGTTGCTGTAAACATATATTTGGTTGCTATAAACAAACATGTTGCTATCTATAAACAAACCTGTTGCTATGAACATATCTCTGGTTGCTATACACATATCTCCTATTGATATTATGTCTTTGGTTGCTATAAACATATATCTGGTTGCAATAAACAAACATGTTGCTATGAATATACCATTGGTTGCTATAAACAAACCTGTTGCTATGAACATATCACTGGTTGCTATAAACAAACTTGTTGCTATGAACATATCACTGGTTGCTATACACATATCTCCTATTGATATTATGTCTTTGGTTGCTATAAACATATATCTGGTTGCTAAAAACAAACATGTTGCTATGAATATACCATTGGTTGCTATAAACATATATCTGGTTGCTATAAACAAACCTGTTGCTATGAACATATCACTGGTTGCTATACACATATCTCCTATTGATATTATGTCTTTGGTTGCTATAAACATATATCGTTTGCTTTCGGCAAACCTTTTTTGCTATGAATATACCATTGGTGCTATAAACATATATTTGGTTTGCTATAAACATTAAACCAGTTGCTACAACTTTTTTACTAATTCTTATAAAAATTTCTTCATATGCCAAAAGCATATCACTGGTTGCTATACACATATCTCCTATTGATATTATGTCTTTGGTTGCTATAAACATATATTTGGTTGCTATAAACAAATCTGTTGCTTAGAACATACCTCTGGTTGCTGTAAACATTAAGCCAGTTGCTATAACTATTTTACTGGATGTTATAAACAATTACTAAAAGCACATCATTGGTTGCTATACACATATCTCCTATTGCTATTATCCTGTATTTGG
>OW240921.1:55863404-55885441 GCA_933207985.1 Pelobates cultripes | reverse complement strand
CACACTTATTCCTGGGGTAGTCTGATTGTTCGGTAGTTTCACTCGCATAATAACTGGAGTGATTTTACCAAACAATCAGTCGAATGCTGCATACACTTTACATACATATGGCAAAAATTAACCGAAAACATACGAATACACATAATTCTGAGTACAGCCCAATGCCAACCGCTACACTGCTCCCCCTTGCCCACAAGCCGCATACACAGTCTGATCCAGCACCGATCGGCTTGGGGATGTCCGGGTTGCTCACGGATAATTTTTTCAAATCTGTTTGTATAGACAACCAGTCAGCGTTTCCAATTTGTTTGCCCGTGCGGTACTCAATGTTAAAGTCAAAGGGCTGCAGTGCCAAACTCCAGTGCAGCAGCCTGGCATTGTCCCCAGCCACCCGGTTCAGCCATACCAAGGTTCAAGTTGTGATTCGTGAGCAAGGAAAAGGGCTGTCCATACAAATATGGCTGCAACTTCTTTAGGGCCCACACCACAGCCAGGGATTCCTTCTCGATGGCGGCGTAGCTTACTTCTCTGGGTAACAACTTGAGACTGATGTAAGCCACGGGATGTTCTCCGCCATCGGCCCCGACTTGGCTCAGTACTGCCTCAATCCAAACATAGAAGCGTCTGTGTGAACAAGAAAACGTTTAGTTGGATTGGGAGCTGCCAAGATCGGGGCATTGATAAGTGCATTTTTCAGATGTTGGAGTGCCTGCTCACACTCCGGGGTCCAGGTTACTTGGCGGGGAAGGTTCTTACAGGTCAGTAAGGGTGCTATAATTGGGGACAAACTTCCCTGCCGTCCCAAGAAACGCTAACACCTAAGTCTTAGTCCTAGGGGTGGGCCATTGGGCTACGGCCTCTACTTTGGCTGGTTCTGGTTTCTGTTTCCCACAGCCCACTCGATGGCCCAGGTATTGTACCTCGGCCATTCCTATACTACATTTGAATCTGCCAACACCCCTTACACAGATCAATAGTGGTGAGGTATTGGCCTCTGTTCGTCTATCCTGGGCATAGGATAAGCGTCTGACACTGTCTTTTCGTTCAACCTCCGGTAGTCCATGCAGAAGCGGGTCGTACCGTCCCGCTTTGACACGAGGATTACTGGAGATGCTCTGAGGGCTCAATCACCCCTAGTTGGAGCATCTCATCGATCTCCTTGTGCATATTCTCCCGCACCAATTCAGGGATGCAGTACGGGCTCTAGCGCATGGGGAGTTGTCCTGGTGTTTCCACCCGGTGAGTGGCTAGAGGAGTGTATCCAGGTACATTAGAGAAGGTGTCATGCTTCTCTCTTAGCAGCTGTTGTACCTCGGTACATTCCTGTGGGCTCAGCCAGTCTCCCAGCACAACTTCTCCTAAATCCCCAGACAGGCGACCGTCTCACAGTAAATCTGGGAGGAGAAGGCTGTCTAACTCGTCAGAGTTGGGCGCACAAATAGTGATCACCTCCTCTGAGTGCTGCTGGTAGGGCTTCATCATGTTCACATGGAGCATGCGTCACCCTCCAGTCCCTGCGCAAGGGCCAAATATATAAGTGGTCTCACATCTCTGTTCCACCACTTTATAAGGGCCTTGCCAGGTGGCCTGTAGCTTATCATGTCGGACAGGTTTTAGAATTAAAACTTTCTGCCCAACCTGGAAGCTACGGTCCCTGGCGCCTCGATCATACCAGGTGCGTTGACGCGTCTGAGCCGCCTGAAGGTTTTCATTTACCGTCCTAGTTAGTGCTTGTAGTCGGTCTTGGAGTGGCAACACATATGGTACTATGGGGGTACCGTCTGCGCTCCGGTCTCCCTCCCAATGTTCCCTAATAAGGTCTAGGGGCCCTCTTACTCTCCTCCCGAATAACAGTTCGAACGGGGAAAACCCGGTTGATTCCTGCGGCACCTCCCGGTAAGCGAAGAGGAGGTGGGGCAGGAATCTTTCCCAGTCCCGGTGGGTCTCAGCAAAGGTTCGGAGCATTTGTTTCAATGTACCATTGAACCATTCGCAGAGCCCATTGGTCTGGGAATGGTAGGGGGCACTGATGATAGGTTTAACGTCACAGAATTTCCAGAGATGCTGCGTGACCACTGCGCAGACCCCTTCCCATAATGCACAGGCCCCCCCTACTGCACAGACACCCCCAATCCTGCACAGACCCTTACAGAACAGAACCCCCATACAGCACAGGACCCCCCAATACTGCACAGACCCCCCTGTGACGAGACCAATCTCGCCACTGTGCATTGGAGGAGCCTGGTTGCCCGCCTGCTGCCTTTAGACTATGGCCCCATGTTGAAAAGCTTGATTTTCCCCTGCAAAGACATGAAAGCCGGGTCATTCGGTACTTGCCCTATTTGAACAGTGATATCCCAGATAACTATGTCATGAAGCCCATTCGTATAACGAAAGACTATGTGAAAGACTTTGGCTCCATGGCAATTGAACTGTATGTATGTGATCTGAGCGCCATTCAGTAATAATGTGCGTTCAGATGTAAGCTATCTGGGGATATGTTGAATGTACCTGTTTTATGCAATAGCTGCACAGTTATATAGTTTTATGTAATTTATTGTCTTTTGCTACCATGTGTTCAATGGAGTTTTGCCTCTGTACTTGGAGATAATTGGATTACTTCCCAATTATCTCCAGGATAGAAGACTCTGTGGAACTGGTTTTGGGCAGAAAAGCCATGCTTCATTTAGTCACAAAGGATTTCGATCTATCTTTTGAACCACTGAACCAATTTGGATGATTTTGACATATGTTTGTATTTGGAGTATGCTGATTCTGAAAATGTAAGTGTTATGTATACTTTTAAAGTTATGAATAATGTGGGAAAACTGTATTTCTCTGCCTGTGATAATTCCATTAACCGATTGTGTAAGCAGAGGGGAGGATTTTGTGTATCTGAGTGTATTGTACGTGTTTATTGGTTGTTTTACAAAAGCCTGTGGGTGGTACCAATTTGTAAGAATGTGTATATAAGAACAATAAACCCATAGCTCTGTCTGTTCCTGCTTGACCCTCAAAACGGAGCCTTGTCTCGTTCTTGGGGGGGGGGGATTTATTGTATGCTGTTCCAGTTTGACTGCTAGGAGCATAAACCTATTCGGCTGCTTACAGCATTCGTATGGTTCTGGTTCAGCTGTTTACAGCATTCATATGGTTTCCTGTTCGGCAGATTGGTGTCTTTGGTAGCTGCCTGTGTATCTAAAAGGGGAATATCCTTTAAACGGTGTTTAACCCCTTTTAAACAGCACAATCCCCCATACTGCTCAGACCCCCACCGAATGCACAGACCCCTTTCCCATACTGCACAGACCACCCCATTCTGCACAGACCCCCCATACTGCACAGACGCCTTCCCAATCCTGCACAGATCCCCCTCCATACTGCACAGACCCCTTCCCATTCTGCACAGACCTCCCGTACTGCACAGACCCCTTCCCAATCCTGCACAGACCCCCCATACTGCACAGACCCCTTCCCAATCCTGCACAGACCCCCCCTTACTGCACAATCCCCCCATACAGCACAATCCCCAGCACAGCACAATCCCCCATACAGCACAATCCCCCATACAGCACAATCCCCCATACAGCACAGACCACCCCCATGCTGCTAATCCACCCCTTTTAGTACAGACCACTTCCATGTTACTTACCCAGGACCACCCCAATACTGCAGACCACTTCCCACATGCTGCACTGAGACCTCCCCAATCCTGCACAGACCCTTCCCGCCTGCACAGACCCTCCTTACAACCTGGTGCCCCCATACAGCAGCACAATCCACCCCATACCCAGCACAGACCCCTATACTGCACAATCCCCCATACAGCACAGACCTCCCACAATGCACCACTGAAGACCCTCCCCAATCCTGCCCAGGCCCCTTCACGTACTGCACAGCCCCCCATACTGCACAGATCCCTGGAACTGATTTCGGCCAGACACTCTCCTGAACACCGGTCTACTTCCACGCATGGCCTGTTCGCATACTATTTCGAGTCCAGGAACGCCGTTCGGTAATTATAAACTACCGAACGCGGGGAACATTATCTATGAACCAGCGTTCATCTAACTCTTATGGTGTTCATGTAAAAACCCTGTTAACAGAGACCGGCTCTTGCCACATTTCTTCTGGAACGGTTTTCGGCATACTCATCGTGGCAGACCAGTCAAACTTCCCTGCGATGTTACAGACAAACTACCGAACGGATCTGATTTTTGGATATATTGTTCACCCAGATCCCAGCTATCCTGCAATGTAACTTTTGTGGGGTTTCACTGTATTTTGGGAGTTTTAAAAATACTGTATTTTTCTGTCCTGGAGATAATTGAGCTTAGCCCATCCTCTAACTCAATTATCTCCTAGGCTCAGAGGAGGAGTTTGTAAACTGTATAAAACTGATGCTTGTGTGCCATTAAAATTGAGTCTTTCCCAGCATTAAGTCTCGGCTCATGTGTGCGGCGTTATGCTATGCCTGTGTCTACATTCTGCCTGGAAGGACATCCTGTCTGCTGAGGGAATGGGAACCCAGGATGGTCAAAGGGAGTTAGACCATCACATACAGTGACACTGGGTGGCTGGCGCTGTTGTTTTTGGCCTACCAACCGCCCGCGTTCACCTTAATTAGGTAGCCAAGTTTGGCATTGTAAACTTAGGGATTATGGACCACTTGCCAGCTGAAGTTTTATTAGGGAATGATTTAGGCCCCTAAACTTCCGCTTACGTCCCCAGTGAACCTGCTACAGCCAACCCAGTTACTACTTGCCTACAGACCAGAACTGCAGAAGCCAGTCCACCAGCTGGGGAGACCCAAGTGAGAACCGACCAAACCCCGACTACAACTGTAGAAGACCTTACCCCATTAGTTTGGGAGGGAGACCCAGGAGGACCTGTCCCTCCATAAATATAGGGCTAAAGCAGAAACAGAGCAAGGGGGACTAGAGGGAGAGAGGTTTATCTGGGAACAGGATAGATTGTACCAGTTAACAGAAACTCACAACGCGGGAACAGCCCCATCCCAGAAGCATCAACTGGTGGTTCCCATGAATTACTGGTTGGAGCATCCTCAGATTGGGCATGATATACCTTTATCATGGCGCCTGGGAGTACATCACACCTCACATTGAGTAACCCAGATTTTCTTTTGGCCAGGATTCTCTATGGATGTGTGACAATACCGCAGGACTTGCGACATCTGTCAGCGTGTAGGGAGAAGGGACTGCTATCTATGCCCATTATTGAAGAACCCTTCAGCCAGATAGCAGTCGACCTGGTAGGGCCCCTACAGAGACCCAGTCCATCTGGTAAGAAGCATATACTTAGCGTGGTGGACTATACTACCTGCTACCCTGATGCTGTTGCCCTCTCAAACATCCAGGAAGACACTGTTGCCAGTGCACTTGTTGGGATCTTTGCCAGAGTAGGTTTTCCAAAAGAAATCCTCTCTGACCAGGGAACACAATTTACAGGAGATCGTACCCATCAGCTATGGCAGGTGTGTGGTATTAAGCCACTACTCAGCTCACCATACCACCCCAAGGCTAACGGTCTCTGTGAACGACTTACACAGGAATCCATTGGGTTTTCCCCCTTTTGAGTTGCTTTATGAGAGAAGGGTACGAGGTCCCCTTGATCTCATTAAAGAACACTGGGAGGGGGAAACGGAAAACAAGGGGACCCCCATCATATCATATGTGCTGGAACTCTGACAGCATGGAGCAGTTGGTTAAGATGGTAAAGGAGAACCTCCAGGTGGCGTAGGGGTGACATAAGTTCTGATACGATTGGGCCAAAAGACAGGATAAAAACCAGACAGGATAAGTTACAGGCGGTATGGCAGGGCCCTTAATTTACGGTGGAGCAACTATGACCAAAGGATCCTTTCCCAGACAACCCTGAAAGTCTTCCCCTACCCAACTTATTGGAGAGGGATGTTCAGATTAACCTCCTCAGCCAGGTAAAGCTAGGGGACCAATTAACTTTGGTAGAGAGGGATCAGGTCCATCAGTTTCTAGAAGGAAAGCGACGGACCTTTTCCCAAGAGCCCTGGTTCAGCACTCTAGCCACTCAGAGTGGAGACAACAGGGAAAGCCCCACTCAGACAGTCCTATCATATTCCTAAAGCAGCAGAAGATGGAATGCGAGAATTACCCACTATTTTAATTCTCCTAGATCCTAGAGGAGATACTAGAGTAGATCCAAGAGTAGATAAGTAGACTTTATTTCATGCATTAATCACAAATTAATTATAAAAATATAATTTATTGTGACAATAATAATAATAATATGTAACATGCGTGACAATGATCAGTGAATATTTAGGTATAACAATATGGCAGTGTTTTTAACACAATATAGACAGCTAAATAGCAAGTTAGGATTTACAACTAGATTTACGACAGGACAATTTAATTTGAAATCAATTTAACACAGAACAGCATCTCACAGCAGCACAGCGTAAAGCAATAAAAACTTTGGCTGACAGTCAAATTACACTGAAATAACTCTTTCACTGCTAGCTACAATCCTCATAGGCAAGATATCCTATTATATTGTGTAGCCGAACGCCAATATTAAATCCACAAATTCCGCTGGTTCAGGAAGTAATCCACAGTCAAGTGCTGGAAAAAGCAAGGCAATATCCCAACTCTACCAGTAACCGGACGAAACACAGTTCTGAGAGTCAACTGAGGTCTTTTATTTCAGCTCCACAATTTATACAAGTCCCCATGAAAGGGGTTTCCTGAGTCCCTTCCCAGGGGCAGTCCCAGAGGGCACTACATGGGGGACTTATTGTACAAGCTATTTCTCCCATCAGGCACTGCTGCACGAGACGGATCCTCCCACTGGAATATACCGTTAAGTGGATTATCCCTCCGTGCAGCAGAACCGACAATTTATATAAAAATACATAACTGTGGTAATATACGGTCTATTTGCACGAATGTACGTTCGGTAGATAGCTGGGGTCTGAGCGCATCATTCGTGAGATTACTGCTCAGATCCCAGCTAAAACAACCGAACGCCGCACGAAAAACACATTTATTAAAAGACATGTTTAAATGACCGATTGCCTTCCAGGGAACGAAGTACCGAACGGCCCGGAGCTCCCGAACGGCCTGGAGGCTCAGCGGTGTTCGCGCCGTTGAGTAGCCGTTTTTAGTACCATGCGCTCGACGACCTAACACCGCTGCGGGAACAAAGGATCCAAGATGGCCGACCGCCGCATGGCGGCCACCTTGTTGCAATCGGTTAACAAGCGCCACACGCCTTTAAGTGTGTGGGCTACTACATGGGGTGTTTTCGGTTCACGAACGGCCCGCAAAAGTGCCGTTCGTGAAATGAAAGAAAAATCCAATACAAACAGCTATCTGCATTCGGTAGATAGCCAATACAACAAATACATTTAAATTACAACCCGCATACATTCAACCTAGTTAAGCCCATACCTCCCAACCATATAGGCAGCCCTTAAAGGCACAGTCTCGTTATAGTGTCCAAGTGGCTATGTTTGCCACAATGCTCCCCCAGAACCAAGCCAGCATACACAGTCTGATCCCAACGGATCGGCTTGGGATGTCCGGAGGAGGGCTCACAGATCACTTCTCAAGGTCTATTTGTCTAGATAACCCATCGGCGTTACCGTTTTGTTTTCCCGGGCGATAATGGATAGTAAAGTCAAAAGGCTGCAGCGCCAAACTCCAGCGCAGCAGCCTGGCATTGTCTCCAGCCACACGGTTCAGCCACACCAACGGGTTGTGATCTGTGAGTAAAGAGAAGGGTTGCCCATAGAGATACGGCTGTAACTTTTTGAGGGCCCACACCACGGCCAAGCATTCTTTTTCGATGGCGGCGTAGCTCACTTCTCGGGATAACAGTTTCCGGCTCAAATATGCTACGGGATGTTCTCCGCCATCTGCTCCAACCTGGCTCAGTACTGCTCCCAATCCAAACATTGAGGCGTCTGTGAGGACAAAAAACGTTTAGTTGGATCAGGAGCAGCAAGTACAGGAGCATTTGTCAGAGCCGTCTTCAGTTGGTTAAATGCCTGTTCACACTCTGGGGCCCAGAGGACCTGTCTGGGTAGGTTTTTCCGCATCAAGTCAGGGGCTTGGCCAGGGCACTGTAATTGGGCACAAACTTCCTATAATACCCGGTGGTACCTAGGAAAGCGAGGACTTGCGTTTTAGTCCTAGGGGTGGGCCACTTGGCTACGGCTTCAGTTTTTGTGGGCTCAGGCTTCTGTTGCCCGCTCCCCACTCGGTGTTCTAAGTATTGCACCTCCGCCATCCCTAGGTGGCACTTGCTTGGTTTTAAGGTAAGTGTAACGGAGCTCCTTGTACTCCGACTGAGTACCCTCCGTTGACGGATGCTCCTAGCGCTTCCTGAGGACTCCAAGCGCTGCAGCAGACACCACAACCACCACAGACTCCGCAACCGCCGTATCTTGACTGGAGTCTCGCCGTCTTCTTTCCACCCTGGATCAGCTTCTGTCCTCCAGGACTGTGTGGGAAAGAACTCTTCCTTCCACCCTGTATGAACCTCGAGCATCCAGGACTGTGTGGTGAAGACCCCTCCTCCAAGGAGAGCCTGTCAGGAACAAGCTCTTAAAAGAGCTAAGTGACTCAAGCTCAGGGGAGCATGCAGAGCATAGTAATCCCCAGTGTGATTATAACAGCTCCCTCCAATAACGAGACAAGGCTACATTTAGAAGGATCAAGAAGAACTGTCAAAACCTTTATTCCCTTGGGACCAGCCAATACAGTCACCACAATAACATTGTTGTGAAACCTCAATAAAATCACAAACAGTCAAACCATATCCAGAAACACACAGTGACTTATCACAACACAATGGCACATTTTTAAAGGGGTGGGGGGAGACAATATTTAACAGTAAATATCTCACCTGCCTGCAGAATTAGCAATATGCAAATCTACCCGAATATGCAAATGAACCAGTCTTGCAATTCAGGTAGTGCATATTGCTATTGCTACCAACAGAGGGCACTAGACCAGCTCCATAGCCAAACCCACCTAGTTGGTAGCAAACCTCAGCAATACAAGAGAGCAGGCAATACATTACACAGTACACACACACACACTATAAACAATTACATTACACACACCCTGCACCTATAATAGGTACAGGGTGACTAAAACATAGGATAAATAAAGCAGCCCACATAAATAGTCTGTCTGAAGGTAGACTAGGGGCTTTAAAGCCAGATAGATGAAAGAGTCATAGTCACAGGGGAGGAGGCTGGCAAGTAGGCCTCTCCAGGACCAAGTGGCGAAGGGTACTTAGTCACAGTAAGCCCTGCCTCTCCAATCCGATCTATCATGGGCCCTATGTGTCGTAGATGATCAGCCCAGGTCTGGCTGTAGATGGCAATATCATCCAGGTATGCACACGCATAATCCTGGAACCCGTCCAGTAGCCGATCCACCATCCGCTGGAATGTCGCGGGGGCGTTCTTCATCCCGAATGGCATGAGTCGAAATTTGTACAAGCCAAACGGGGTGACAAATGCCGACTTGGGGATGGCGTCCTCGGCTGGTGGAATTTGCCAGTATCCCTTACAAAGATCTATTGTAGTGAGATACTGACCTCTGGCCATCTTATCTAGCAGTTCGTCTATCCGGGGCATCGGGTAGGCGTCCGACACGGTTTTGTCGTTTAGCCTCCGGTAGTCCACACAAAACCGGGTTGTACCGTCTTTCTTGGGAACCAGGACTACCGGCGATGCCCAGGGGCTATCGGAGTGTTCGATAACCCCCAACTGCAACATCTCAATCTCTTTCCTCATATGCTCCCGTACGGATTTGGGAATCCGATATGGGGTCTGTCGCATGGGAAGCTGTCCCGGGGTTTCTACTTGGAGAGTGGCCAGTGGAGTGTACCCAGGTAAGTTAGAAAAGGTGGCGCCCTTCGCCACTATCAGTTCCTGTACTTGAGGACTTAGCCGCTCCCCCAGCTGAACCCCCTGGGAGGACTCCTTCTGCTCCTCCTGCTCTAACAGATCTGGGAGAGGTAGGTTCTCCTGATCTTCCGAGGCGGGCTTGCAAATGGCTGCCACGTCCTCGGTCCTCTCGTGGTAGGGTTTGAGCATGTTCACATGGAGCATGCGTCGCTTCCCTACCCCGGAGCATGGACCGATAACATAGGTGGTATCGCATCTCTGCTCTACCATCTGGTATGGGCCCTGCCAGACGGCCTGTAGTTTGTCTGTGCGGACAGGTTTGAGAATTAACACCTTCTGCCCCACTTGAAAACTACGGTCTCTGGCCCCCCTGTCATACCAACGGCGCTGATGTTGTTGGGCGGCCTGGAGGTAAGTGTGCACTGCCTGGGTCAATTCCTCCAGGCGATCCCGGAACGCCAGCACATATGGTACAATAGGGGTCCCATCTGCACTACTCTCCCCCTCCCAATGCTCTCTAATGAGGTCCAACGGTCCCCGTACCTTTCTCCCAAACAGCTCGAACGGGGAGAAGCCGGTAGATTCTTGGGGTACCTCCCTGTATGCAAACAACAGATGGGGAAGGAACCGCACCCAGTCTTTATGGGTCTCTCCGAATGTATGGAGCATCTGTTTTAGGGTACCGTTGAACCTCTCACATAATCCGTTGGATTGGGGATGGTAAGCAGAGTTAACGATCGGCTTAATGCCACATATTTTCCATAGCTGCTGGGTGACCTCAGTTGTAAATTATGTCCCCCTATCGGAGATAATTTCCTGCGGGAACCCTACTCTTGAAAAGATTTTCATCCGGGCTTCTGCCACTGTCTCCGCATGAATATTTGTTAGGGCAATCGCCTCGGGGTACCGGGTGGCGTAGTCCACCACGGTCAGTATATACCGCTTCCCTGAGGGGCTGGGTTTGGGTAGCGGTCCCACTATATCTACGGCCACACAGCTAAAAAGGTTCCTCAATTATAGGTAGGGGACACAGTTTCGCTTTGGGGTGATCCCCTCTCTTACCTACCCGCTGACACACATCACAGGAGGTACAAAAGTGCCTTACATCTTTAGAAATCCCGGGCCAGAAGAAAGCGTGGGTTTCGTGATACCGGGTACGGGTCATCCCTAAATAGCCAGACAGAGGGATGTCATGAGCTATTCTCAGTAACTCGGGTCTATATTTCTGGGGTACTACTAGCTGTTTGGTTTGGACTGTCACAGAGCTCCCTATCGCCCTTTCAGCTATCTGGTACAACAATTTGTTTTCTCAAATGTACCGCTGTCCCTCCCGTCCTACCTGGTCTGTGTCCACCCTATCCCTGTACACCTGCAGTGTGGGGTCTGCCTGGACCTCGGCTTCAAAGGTGGTCGGGGTGTCCCAGGTCATATGAGTCGAGGAGGGGTCATGTTTTCTTACCTGAGCCTCAGAGTGTGCTGGTGGAACCGTGGTGCGAGCCTGTTGCCGGGTAGTTACGGGATGAGCTTCATGCGAAGGGGCCTGAGATACGAAGGCCGAAGTCATCTGCCGGTAACTTTTTCATCATAGCCACTTCCACAACCCCCTCCCCAGCACCCCAGTTCAAATGCACCTTTGCAGTGGGTAGACGGTACATGGCTCCCCCTGCCACCCTGACTGCTACCGATCCGCCAGTGTGAGCTGTATCTGGGACCAAATGTGGAGCAACCAGGGTTAAAGTGGCTCCCGAGTCCCTCAGCCCCTGTACTTCTTTCCCCCTGTTACAAACTGCCATTTGTAACTGTTATTTTATTTGACAAATTGCCCTGCTTCCCTGTGTTATGGAGAAGCCTAATTGCCAGCCTTCTGCCCCATGACTATGGACCTAGTGTGTATGGCGATTTGACTGTATTTGTGGGATCTGAGCGCTGTTTGGATATATTGAGCGCTTAGATCCAAGCCATCTGGGGATAGGTTGAATGTGGGGGTTCTGTTCAGTATGATAGGAGTTATGCATTTTTGTATCTTTTGCTAACATGTGGTTAATGGAGTCTGCCTCTATCCCTGGATAATTGGATTACTTTCCCCATTGTCCAGGATAGAGGGCTCTGTAAATCCGGTTTGGGCCAGAAAACCATGCTGCCAGCCAGGCCCCAAAAGATACTTTTGCTAACTTTTGAACCCCTTGTCTGATTTGTGCCAGTTTTTAATATGTTGCTCCCCTGAATGGTTTGATTCTAAATATGTATTTTTATGAAGATTGGATGTGTAGTTTGGAAGTTATAGTACATGTATAAAAACTGTATTTTTACTGTTCTGTTTTAATTATGTTATGTGATTATCTGAGGGATGGGAATTTCCCGAATGTATATTGTTCCGATTGGTTATACTGCTAATTATGTGGGTGTCTCCCTTGCATGGGCAGAATCTCATAAAAGCAGAGTGTGTGCCATTAAACATCAGATCTTCTTGACCCTCTAACTTGCAGCCTTGACTCATGTTTGTAGGGGACAGCTATAATCACTACAGAGATTGCTATGCTCTTCATACTCCCTTAGCTACTGAGCTCTTGTTCCTGATCCTGCTTCGCTCTGCAGAAGGAAGAGGTTCACCTACTGCAACCTGGAGCCTGGTCGTGGGTCCAGGGCACAGAGCAGACGGCGAGATACCAGCCCAGCAGCGGTGGTTCGTGTAGTCTGCAGTACTTCTGGTGGCTATGCAGTAGTTATGGTGTCTACGGTGCTGATGGTCCTTTGGTGAGCGCTAGGAGCATCCTTTTCTACGGTCCATCTTCCAGCCAGCCTGGAGGCAACCGTAACACCCCCCCACAAACACAACTTGACGGTGATGCTGCCTGTTGTCCGTGGCTTGCACAGACATCACCTCATACAAAACCCCCAGAGGTTCCTCGGTCTGCAGGCTCATCAGCTCGGGGTTGTCTGGTTCTGCGTGGTAATAATGCACTGCTGCCCTTGGGGTGGAATTCTGCCGCACTTGGTTCCACGCCTGTCTACTCCGATTCTGGGTGCACTCCTGGGACATATGCCCCCACTGACGGCATTGGATGTTTGCCCTGCCATTGTAACGGGATGGTGGGGGGGGTTCCCTTGTGCTTGCCGGAATGGAGTGGAGTTGGTTGGTGCGGAGGTGGTCGGGTGGTGCTGTACAGGTGGTCTCAGGGGACCCTTGTTGGTGGGCCCATGATGCCTCCTGGCATCAAAGTGTTGATCCGCCAACCGGGCGGCTTCAGTTAGGGTGAGGGGTTTTCTGTCCCTTACCCATTCTTGTGCCTCTGGTAAAAGTCCTTTAAAGAACTGCTCCAGTAAAATTAGTTGGCGCAGTTCATCCATGGTAGTGGCTTGGCTGGCCTGAATCCACCCTTGCGAAGCTTGGTCGAGCTTATGTGCCCACTCAGCGTGGGAATCTTTTTCAGGCTTCTGCAATCCCCGAAATTTATGCCGATATGCCTCCGGTGTGATGGCATATCTCTCTAGGATCGCCCGTTTGACTTTAAAATAGTCCTTGCTGTCCTCTCTGGGGACAGCGCAATAGGCCTCTGCTGCCCGCCCTGCTAACTTGCCTGCTAGCAGGGGTACCCACACTGCCTGCTCCAGGTCGTGTAGGTCACATAGCCGCTCGTAATCCTGCAGATACCCGTCAATCTCATCCTTCTCCTCACAGAATGCTTTAAACGCCTGGTACGGTATCTTCTGTTTCACTGGAGCGCTGAATGAATTAGCAATGGATTCTGCCCTGGATGGTGCCCCCTGGTGCTGTTGTGCCATAATGTATTCCTGTACGTCTACCATCAGGACGGTCAAGATGTCCAGGGTTTACTGGCTGGGGTACAAATTCCAGCCGGGTTCTCAGTTCCCTCTGATATGGGGTTTCCTCCCTGGCTGGTGGGGGTGGGCTGCTGTGTGCTCGGTCGCCCTCCATCAGTTCTGCAATTAGTACTGCCTTGGATTTATTGCTAGCGCTTTTCCCTCTAGCCTCCAGCAGTTCCTTTAGCGTCTGCCTTTTCAAAGTTGTGTTATCAGTCCCCATTTACTGATCTCTTTCGTCTGTTTGCTGCATACGAATTGCATTCCCTTTTTCCGTTCGGTTGTTTCTTTCATTCGAATGCACTGTATTCGTCTGTAGAGTTGGATCCCGTCGCTTGCCACCAATTGTAACGGAACGCCAATATTAAATCCACGAATTCTGCTGGTTCAGGAAGTAATCCACAGTCAAGCGCTGGAAAAAGCAAGGCAATATCCAAAATCTCCCAGTAACAGGACGAAACACAGTTCTGAGAGTCAACTGAGCGCATCATTCGTGAGATTACCGCTCAGATCCCAGCTAAAACAACCGAATGCCGCACGAAAAACACATTTATTAAAAGACATGTTTAAATGACCGATTGCCTTCCAGGGAACAAAGTACCGAACGGCCCGGAGCTCCCGAACGGCCTGGAGGCTCATCAGTGTTCGCGCCGTCGAGTAGCCGTTTTTAGTACCATGCGCTCGACGACCTAACACCGCTGAGGGAACAAAGGATCCAAGATGGCCGACCGCCGCATGGTCGGTAGTCGAACGGCGGCCACCTAGGAGAGCCTCTAATTACCAATTGCAACATTGTTGCAATCGGTTAACAAGCGCCACACGCCTCTAAGTGTGTGGGCTATTACATGGGGGTGTTTTTGGTTCACGAATGGCCCGCAAAAGTGCCATTCGTGAAACGAAAGAAAAATCCAATACAAACAGCTATCTGCATTCGGCAGATAGCCAATACAACAAATACATGTAAATACAACCTGTATACATTCAACATAGTTAAGCCCATATCTCCCAACCATATAGGCAACCCTTAAAGGCACAGTCTCGTTATAGTGTCCAAGTGGCTATGTTTGCCACATATTGCAATTTTACAACTACAATAATTCTCATACCAGATAATTTACCATTCCTATGTCCATCCAATAAGAATAATTCTAACCAGGTTTTACGTTTGCAGAATTTTAATTTTCCTAATTAATATTCTCTATCCTTAATTTCAGAACAAGTCAATAACACTGGATAAAAATTTGGTATGCTAACATTTGGCAAATTTACCGTTAATATATTGTTATCTTTATTCCACCAGAAATTGAATTTTTCTAACAATATATTCCTTAGCTAATTATGATTTCTAATAATTGAAATCTGACCAACATTTATCCAGATATATATTCCTGCTGTTATTAAAAATTAACTAATTTTATTTTATTTAATAAAACCAGCATAATTACCAGTTAGGTTGTAGATTTGATCAGATGTGTAGATATGTCCCAGGAATTTTGAATGCAAGTATGATGAGAGAATTGTATAAATATATATAAAAGTTTTCAGATTTCTGAAGTTGTGTTAGTTGGAAAAGAAAATAGTACGAATTAGGTGTGCCCAGCTTTGGCTCCAGATGTCAGATCTTAAATGTTAAGTGTGAGTCTTGAGTTTGTCTAAGAGTCTCAGTATCCGTCCCCTCTCTCAGTTGTCCTTAATTTTTAAAGGAAAAATTCCAACATGTCACTAGTTGATAGTGACCAATAGAGAAATGTGGGCGTGTCTTCCCTACAGACTCATCTAGATTTTGGTCAGTGGATGGCTCAACTACATCACCGAAAATTCTTGTTAGGGGGTCCATTTACCTTTTTGTATAATGGGTTAACTGAATTTTGTGATGCATTTGATGTCATCTTGGTTATCTTTTATGGCTACTATACATCACAGAAGCTGTCATCTTCAAAGACTTTGGTTGTTTTTTACCCAGACGGAGCATCTGTAATTTGGCTATATGTTAGATTCCTGACACGTCCCAACCTTAAATTCACCCTTCCTTACAATTAATTAGTGTTATCTGTCATTTGGTGATCCTGTCTGTTTTTCTTGTGTGAAACTGTAGTTAAGATTACACATATTCCACTAACATTAGTAAATAATATGACATTTCTTCATTGATATTATATCCATGAATATTCTATATTATTAACATAGTACTAATTATATATGATTAATATAATAGTAAGTTATATGTGGATCATATATCTCTCTCTCTCTCTCTCTCTCTCTCTCTCTGGGTTGTAGCATTCAACCCCCCTTTTGCTGTAGATATCATGCATTATCTCATGTTTTATCTCTAATGTTTATGTAAGTTGCATTCCTTAGCTTCAGGCTTGAATGAATAGGGTTACAGAGATAAAAAAAAAAAATTGTATATGTCTTTGTATTCTGTTACAAAATGGTAGTCACCTCTGTTCTGATGGTGACTTACAGTATACACTTTTAATTTCTGTCTTTACACAATATGTCTGCCAGTATAAATATACTGACAGGCCGAGGAGGCTATCCCCAAGTTGGCCTTCGTCACCCCATTTGGCTTGTACCAGTTTAAGGTCATGCCATTTGGGATGAAGAATGCCCCGGCCACCTTCCAGCGCTTGGTGGATAGGCTCCTCGATGGCTTCCAGGATTTCGCCTGTGCGTACCTGGATGACACCGTGATCTACAGTGAGTCCTGGGAGGAACCACTTAGTTCATGGAGGAACACACTGCAGCGACATCCTTGGGTCTCTCCTGATACTCCTTCAGCATGTTCACATGAAAGGAACTCTATACCGGGGGAGCCGTAACAATTGGTGGCAAGCGGCGGGATATTCTTACAGCCCAGGAGGTCAGCTACAGAGCCATAGACGGATGGAATTACAATATGAACAACTGAAATGCTCTACCCTTAAGGATTTACTGGAAAGCCGTGGCCGCTCAGCAAGTAGCAGAAAGAAAAGGGACATTATCACAGAGCTGGTAGAAATGGATAACAGCGAAAGACCCAGCATCACAGACAGGACACCTGAGGAGGCCGCTTTTAAAAATTTCAGTGAAGCGGAGGAGGAGATTGATGGGTACCTGACCGACTTTGAGATGCAGTGTGCCCTGCACCGAATACCCACGGATGAATGGGTCGCTATTTTGTTGGGGAAATTATCAGGGCGGGCCAGTGAAGCTTTCAGGGCCATACCAGATGAGGACATTACAGATTATGGACTGGTAAAGGAAGCATTATTAGCCAGGTACGCCGTTACCCCAGAAGCGTACCGCAGGAAGTTCAGAGAAACTAGTAAGCTAGCAAATGACTCTCACGTGGAGGGGGCTTGCCGAGTCCACCACAAGGTGACTCACTGGCTAGCTGGATGTCAAGCGGTGTCAGGGGAGGAGGTGTTACAACTCTTCCTGCTGGAGCACTTTTATGAGAAAATGGCTCCAGGAATAAGAGAATGGGTACGAGATAGTAAACCCCTCACCATGGCAGAAGCAGCTTGTCTGGCAGACGAATACACCAATGCTCGCAAACTAGACGGCCAGATCCCGAGAATGCCAAACCGCATGGATCACCGCCCGCTGACACACAACCCAGCGGCAACACCCCCACCACCGGCGTACCAGGCTGCATCGTCCCCTCAGACGACTCCTCATTCCCAAAACCCCAGGTTCAACGCCCGGAGTTATTCACAACTAGTGATGTCGCGAACACAAAATTTTCGGTTCGAGAACGGCGAACGCGAACTTCCGCAAATGTTCGCGAACCGGGCGAACCGCCATAGACTTCAATGGGCAGGTGAATTTTAAAACACACAGGGACTGTTTCAGGCCACAACAGTGATGGAAAAGTTGTTTCAAGGGGACTAACACCTGGACTGTGGCATGCCGGAGGGGAATCCATGGCAAAACTCCCATGGAAAATTACACAGTTGATGCAGAGTCTGGTCTTAATCCATAAAGGGCAGAAATCACCTAACATTCCTAAATCACAATGGATATGGATTGATACCCGACATATGACATATTGACATAGAGCAGAATAGAGACTGTTTCTCCTACATAGGGTCACTTGGAAGATATAGATTGACACCTGTCCTCAGAGACCATGATACACACAGACAGAGCAGAATAGCGAATATTCACTAAATGCCAAACATTGTTATACAGGGGAATATTCAGTAAATAAGGATAAGGGGGGACCTACTGTCCTCCCCCCGGCCCCCACCCCTGCACGGTGGGTGGGGGCCATATATCTCAATGAAGCAGATTTATGGCCCCCATAATGTAGGGGTGGCCTGCCTCTGCCTGTCATTTTTTTTCGATTAGTGGTACTATGAGTGCAATCTACTGTGACACCAGATTTGAGTGGCACTGTGAACTGGCAGAGGTTGGCAGAGTACACGCTGTAGGCCTGACACACCCGCTTGAAGACAACTGCTATTCAATCTATTATAGTGAAAAAAGTTTTTGGGTTTTTAAATGCACGTTATTGTGACACCAGTGAATAAGTGGCGGCATTGGGCAAAGTATCCACTGTGAGCCTGACACAGAAGCTGGCAGGCAACTGCAATTACATTACACACAAAAAAAGCAGACTGATGTTATAGCCCTAAAAGGGGCTTTTTGGGGTGCTGTCCTTACATCGGAGATCAGATAAGTCCTTCAGGACTGTAATGGACACTGTATAAACTAACCTAGCTATCCATTTCCCCATCAAATCAATAGCAGCTACACTTTCCCTCCTCTCACTAGACAGAAGAGATGCAGACAGAAGAGATGCAGACAGAAGAGATGCAGACAGAAGAGATGCAGACAGAAGAGATGCAGACAGAAGAGATGCAGACAGAAGAGATAGTAGATATAGATATAGTAGATATAGATATAGTAGATATAGATATGACTAGGAAGCATGACTCACCTTGCAGATAGCCACAGGCCAAGGTGGGCAGGTAAGAATTCATCCAGCCTGTGGGTCTGTGCACAGGGGCTATGCAGGATGAAGTCCTCACAGGACAGGCAAGGACTAAAACTACAGGATCATCAAGAGAGTCAAAGGATGCCAGAGGACAGGAACAACGAGGAGTAGCCAAAGTCAAGGAATGCCAGAGTAAACATAGTCAGAAGCCGGGGTCAATAATAAGTAGCAGATCAAACGACAGGAACACTGGTACAATACACACAACAGGATCAAAGACTTAATCCTGATCACATGTTGAGGCTGAGTTTAAATACCCTGCTAATGTCTGATCAGGGTCAGGTGAAGCACATCCAAAGTCAAGGTACAGCCCCCAGATTAATAGACATGCCACGATGAATAGGACCGAACTGAGTTGTGGAATACAAAAGCTGCTGTGGCTTAGAGGTTAGAAGCAGGACTAGGACTGCAAAGTTCCCTGGTTCAAATCACTTGTTGGGAACTCCTTGGGTGACCACTAGTGATGTCGCGAACCCGAAATTTTCGGTTCGCGAACGGCGAACGCGAACTTCCGCAAATGTTCGCGAACCGGCGAACCGCCCGAAACGCCATTGACTTCAATGGGGAGGCGAATTTTAAAACACACAGGGACTCTTTCTGGCCACAATAGGGATGGAAAAGTTGTTTCAAGGGGACTAACACCTGGACTGTGGCATGCCGGAGGGGGATCCATAGCAAAACTCCCATGGAAAATTACACAGTTGATACAGAGTCTGGTTTTAATCCATAAAGGGCAGAAATCACCTAACATTCCTAAATCACAATCAATATGGATTGACACCTGACATATGACATATTGACACCTTGACATATGGATTGACACCTGTCCTCAGAGCCCCTGATGCATATGGACACAGAGCAGAATTAGAGACTGGTCCCCCTACATAGGGTCACTTGGCAGATATGGATTGACACCTGTCCTAAGGATCCCTGATACACACTGACACAGAGCAGAATAGGGAATGTTACCCCTACATTGGGTCACTTGGCAGATATGGATTGACACCTGTCCTAAGGTTCCCTGGTACACACTGACACAGAGCAGAATAGGGACTGGTCCCCCTACATCGGGTCACTTGGCAGATATGGATTGACACCTTATTACAAACTGCTATTTGTAACGGGCCCTTTAAATGGCAAATTGCCCTGCTTCCCTGGGTTGTGGAGAAGCCTACTTGCCAGCCTCCTCCCGCATGACTATGGCCCCTAGGAGATTGTGAAAATGTATGCACTTTTATTTGGTGTGTATGGCCCTTTAAGACTGTGGGTGGGCATATTGGGGCTTATGGACTCTTTATGTGACTGGTGCTGGCCCTTTAAACACCTTTTTTGGGACATCAGGAAGATTGGGACACTGCCCCTTTAAGGCCGTGTCCCCAGACTTGTTAGGGACACGGCCCCTTTAAGACGGTGTCCCCTGTGTCCCCAGACCTGGTGCAACCCTTTGTGCCTGCCTTGCTATTTCCCACTTGGTTCAGTAAATGGGAAATTATTTCAGCTGCAGAGACTAAGTCCCATTCGTGATGGGACTTAGTCGTTTTTTCAGCCTGAAATAGACCGACCTCACAGCCCAAATCTATGGAACTGTTTTGGGCAGGAAAATGTGCTTGCGGTCGGTCATAAAGGGACCTCCAGCTAACTTTTTAACCCCTGGATGGATTTGGCTGATTTTTGGTTATGTTTATGTTTTAAGTGTGCTGATTCCAAATATGTAATTATGAAGATGGGATGTGTAGTTTTAAAGTTACAGGGTATGGCTAAAACTGTATTTTTACTGCCTGTGTTTAATTATGTTAATCTCTTCCCAAGCGTCATTTCGTTCAAAGTGGAGAGAATGTTAAAAAAATATATTTTTGTTCGGAGTGTGAGAAATGCTTTTCAGCCGCTTCTAATCTTAAGCATCATTTGAGGAGCCATACAGGAGAGAAACCTTATTAGTGGTGTGTTTAGTATTGTTCTGATCAGTTTAATACCTTCCGCGTCTCCTATCAGTGGACGTGTATATGGCAGCCATTTTAGGAACAGTACACCTGGGACCCGAGCAAGGTCACCTCGTTCAACAGGCGACAACATTTGTCCCTGGAAAACTATCCTGGACATTCTGTACAATTTGTATGGATATGGCGGTGATTTCTGTAACAGGGAGATGGAAGAAGATGCTTGGTCGGTCCTCTTAATTCAAATTTGGGGCACTGCGCGGTCAAGCTAATGTGCCACCAGATAGGAGTGGTGTGTTTAGTATTGTTCTGATCAGTTTAATACCTTCCGCGTCTCCTATCGGTGGGCGTGTACACGGCATTGATTTTTGTAACAGGGAGATGGAAGAAGAGGCTTGGTCGGTCCTCTTACTGCAAATTTGGGGCACTGCGCGGTCAAGCTAATGTGACACCAGATAGGAGTGGTGTGTTTAGTACTATTTTTATCAGTTTAATACCTTCCGTGTCTCCTATCAGTGGACGTGTACACGGCTTTGATTTTTGTAACAGGGAGATGGAAGAAGAGGCTTGGTCGGTCCTCTTACTGCAAATTTGGGGCACTGCGCTGTCAAGCTAATGTGACACCAGATAGGAGTGGTGTGTTTAGTACTATTTTTATCAGTTTAATACCTTCGCGTCTCCTATCAGTGGACGTGTACACGGCATTGATTTTTGTAACAGGGAGATGGAAGAAGAGGCTTGGTCGGTCCTCTTACTGCAAATTTGGGGCACTGCGCGGTCAAGCTAATGTGACACCAGATAGGAGTGGTGTGTTTAGTATTGTTCTGATCAGTTTAATACCTTCCACGTCTCCTATCAGTGGTCGTGTACCCGGCATTGATTTTTGTAACAGGGAGATGGAAGAAGAGGCTTGGTCGGTCCTCTTACTGCAAATTTGGGGCACTGCGCGGTCAAGCTAATGTGACACCAGATAGGAGTGGTGTGTTTAGTATTGTTCTGATCAGTTTTAATACCTTCCACGTCTCCTATCAGTGGTCTGATACACACACTGACACAGAGCAGAATAGGGAATGTTACCCCAACATCGGGTCACTTACTTGGCAGATATGGATTGGCAGCACCTGTCCTCAGAGCCCCTGATACACACTGACACAGATCAAAATAGGGAATGTTACCCCAACATAGGGTCACTTGGCAGATATGGATTGACACCTGTCCTAAGGATCCCTGATACACACTGATACACACCTACTTGAATGGTATTGACATTTTTAGCAGCTCCTGGCCCGAACACCTGACCCACATAGGAGCCGTAATAGACCGGATTAGGGAGTCCGGACTGACCCTAAAGCCCAGTAAGTGCCATATAGGA
>OW240921.1:55749579-55863304 GCA_933207985.1 Pelobates cultripes | reverse complement strand
GACTGCTATTCAATCTATAACGGTAAAAGAAGTTTTTTGTTTTTAAATCCAAACTATTGTGACACAGGATCTAATTAGTGGCACTTGTCAGCGTATCCACTGTTAGCGTAACACACCCGCTTTAAGGACACTGACTGCTATTCAATCTATAACAGTGAAAAAAGATTATTATTTTTTTAAAATCCAAACTATTGTGACACCAGATCTAATTAGTGGCACTTGTCAGCGTATCCACTGTTAGCGTAACACACCCGCTTTAAGGACACTGACTGCTATTCAATCTATAACGGTAAAAAAAGTTTTTTGTTTTTAAATCCAAGCTATTGTGACACAGGATCTAATTAGTGGCACTTGTCAGCGTATCCACTGTTAGCGTAACACACCGGCTTTAAGGACACTGACTGCTATTCAATCTATAACAGTGAAAAAAGATTATTTTTTTTTTAAATCCAAACTATTGTGACACCAGATCTAATTATTGGCACTTTTCAGCGTATCCACTGTTAGCGTAACACACCCGCTTTAAGGACACTGACTGCTATTCAATCTATAACAGTGAAAAAAGATTATTATTTTTTTAAATCCAAACTATTGTGACACCAGATCTAATTAGTGGCACTGGTCAGCGTATCCACTGTTGGCGTAACACACCCGCTTTAAGGACACTGACTGCTATTCAATCTATAACAGTGAAAAAAGATTATTTTTTTTTTAAATCCAAACTATTGTGACACCAGATCTAATTAGTGGCACTTGTCGGCGTATCCACTGTTAGCGTAACACACCCGCTTTAAGGACACTGACTGCTATTCAATCTATAACAGTGAAAAAGGATTATTTTTTTTTTAAATCCAAACTATTGTGACACCAGATCTAATTAGTGGCACTTGTCAGCGTATCCACTGTTAGCGTAACACACCCGCTTTAAGGACACTGACTGCTATTCAATCTGTAACAGTGAAAAAAGTGGTTTGTTTTTTTTAAATACAAGCTTTGTGTCACCAGATCTAAGTGGTGGCACTGGTCACCGTATCCACTGTTAGCGTAACACACCCGCTTTAAGGACACTGACTGCTATTCAATCTATAACAGTAAAAAAAGTTTTTTGTTTTTAAATCCAAGCTATTGTGACGCAGGATCTAATTAGTGGCACTTGTCAGCGTATCCACTGTTAGCGTAACACACCCGCTTTAAGGACACTGACTGCTATTCAATCTAGAACAGTGAAAAAAGATTATTTTTTTTTTAAATCCAAACTATTGTGACACCAGATCTAATTAGTGGCACTTGTCAGCATATCCACTGTTAGCGTAACACACCCGCTTTAAGGACACTGACTGCTATTCAATCTATAACAGTAAAAAAGTTTTTTGTTTTTAAATCCAAGCTATTGTGACACCAGATGTAATTGGTGGCACTGACTGGGGAAATGGGCACAGTATGCACTGTGAGCCTGACGCAGAAGCTGGCAGCAGTGGCAGACAACTGACTGCTATTCAATCTATAACAGTGAAAAAAGTTTTTTGTTTTTAAATCCAAGCTATTGTGACACCAGATATAAGTGGTGGCACTGACTGGGGAAATGGGCACAGTATGCACTGTGAGCCTGACACAAAAGCTGGCAGCAGTGGCAGACAACTGACTGCTATTCAATCTATAACAGTGAAAAAAGTTTTTTGTTTTTAAATCCAAGCTATTGTGACACCAGATGTAATTGGTGGCACTGACTGGGGAAATGGGCACAGTATGCACTGTGAGCCTGACACAGAAGCTGGCAGCAGTGGCAGACAACTGACTGCTATTCAATCTATAACAGTGAAAAAAGTTTTTTGTTTTTAAATCCAAGCTATTGTGACACCAGATGTAATTGGTGGCACTGACTGGGGAAATGGGCACTGTGAGCCTGACACAGAAGCTGGCAGCAGTGGCAGACAACTAAGTGCATTTACATTAGATAGAAAAAAAAAATCCAAAAAAAGCATACCCTTATCCCTAACCTAGCTATGCTTTTCCCTATCTTATGAACAGCAGCTACACTTTCCCTCCTCTTACTAAGCATGCAGCTTGAGAATGAATCTAAAATGGATGCTGTCCAGTAGGTGGGAGGGTCTGCTAGGGAGGCTGTGCTGCTAATTGGCTGGAATGTGTCTGCTGACTGTGAGGTACAGGGTCAAAGTTTACTCAATGATGACGAATAGGGGGCGGGTCGAACCGCGCATATGTTCGCCCGCCGTGGCGAACGCGAACATGCTATGTTCGCCAGGAACCGTTCGCCGGCGAACCGTTCGGTACATCACTAGTGACCACGTCTGGCCATCTGCTGCAGTTATACAAATACATATATTTGTATATTATTTATAGATAAATATAGAATGTCATTCTAAGTTTATTTTATTACCTATATATACATTAATAACAAAATACAGTTAGAATGAAATTACATATGTATATATAATTTATTAACTTTTTTTTAATATTTTAATTAATTGTATTATTTTATTAATTTATTATTGTAATTATACGTGTATATATAAATATAAAATATATATAGATGTATTATATAGTGGAAAATGTATTTATACTTACTGTAATTTTTTTTTTCCTGGCTATTATTCATGGCAGCATATACACATAGGTACCTACGTCATGCTGCCCCCCTGTTCCCCTTGCCTGGCCTCTTTTCTTACCCCTAAGGCCTCTGGAACTTACTTTGTAAGCCCTGCCCACATGCCATGCAGCTGCACAGTGATAGGTCATGCTGAAACGGCTACCTTCTGGAGGCAGTCAGTGCATAACCGATTTCATTCCACTGTTTTCTCCTCATAACCACATCCTGGTGAAGATTCAGACATCTGACAAATAATAATAACTAAATATTACCTGTGATAAAGTATTGAGTAAAAATGTGCACTGTTAAATTCTATAAGAAACCAGTGAACAGCTTTAAAACAGGCTGAAGACAGTGCTTATCCATGTCTGGAGGCCCTGCAAATACTTACCAAATATGTTTGGGATGTTTATTGTAATTTTCCCTTAATTTTAGGTACTTTCTGGAAATTGTCCTTATCCAAGATGGCTGCCACAACTTGTATTCCCACAATGCAAGTCATCTGTATCAGGCCCATTAAGGCACAAACTGCACACATGTGGCCCTATTTCAAGTGTGTTTGCTATTTAGAGACCAGGGCAAGAACTCTGTCTGAAGCATACATGGTCCCTAAACACCCAGGGAACTGGGAATAACTCACTGGGACCAAAGGGAAGCAAAATAGATAACAAAAGTGCCTACAGGGAAGTTTAAAGGCACCACAGTCTAAAGGCCTCATGGGATAAAAGGTAACACAGTTTTAAAAATGTATCAGTCTTCAAAATGCACTGCAGTTTTTCAAATGTACTGCAGTTTCCAATGACTTGCGGTATTACATGCAACAGTTTTAAATGCAAATTTAAATGAAACGGTTTTAAATGCCACACAGCTTAAGTGCAACACAACTTAAATGCTTCCTAGTAAAAGCACAACCGCATTATGTACCACAATCTTAAAAAAAAGGTACAGCTGTATGATGCACTAGTTTAACGATATCAAGGCTTAAATGCATCACAGCATAATAGCACAACTGCATAATGTACTACAGTAAAAACAGGCAAATAAAGTAATGAAGATAAAAAAACATGTCCGTAAGTAAAGGGAGCAAATTGCTCACGCCCTAAGGGCTTTAGGACAGGAAAAAGACTGAGGACATTAGGGATGGAGCCTCCTTTTAAAACCTTGGTGTTTTTCCTGTCCTATCAGCTGTAAGGGGAAGCGCTAACCCATGTGTAAATGCTGCCATGATTAGCCAGGAAATATATAATATATAATATAATATAATATATATATATATATATATATATATATATATATATATATATATATATATATGTGTGTAACGTCATTCTAATACTAATATATATACTTATATTAACATTAAAATACGCTATGTATGATGTTATATATATATATACATATATATACACACACATTTATTTTAAACATGTTTAATTTTTTTTTCACTTCCCACCAGCAGGGGGACTATCTGACATTTCAGACAGTCCCCTTGCTGGCAGATCCACAGCCAGTTATGGTGCCATGTGACCGCTCTTTGAGAGCGATCACATGGCCACTGGGGGCCTCATTTGCCAGGGGAGGGCTGCCTGGCCTGCCAGGCAGCCCTCCAGAAGAGGATCGCGGTGGAGGTGAGTAGTTGCAGTCTCCTGAAGGTGAAGCCGTTACGGCGTTCTATGCCGCCGCAACAGCTTTAAAGCCCATTATAATGGGGACAGCATAGAATGCCGTAACAGCGTTAAGGGGGTTAATTAAATATCCTTTATGTGTCTTTAAGGCATAAATTATCTGCAAATTAAGATTATATACAAAAATACATGTTCTGGGTGTTCCCATGATTCATTTTATATCATTTTTTTTAAAGTCTGGAATCAGATTACTTTTGGGGTGAGCACCCCTCTAAGCCCCCCAATTTCAGAGGCTTCTTTTGAGGTAACCACAGAAAAGTATAGATTGTATAAAATAGATGTGAGGGGCTTTGGACAGTAATGTCACTTTAATTATACTTTTCATATAGCAGATATGTGATATGCAATGTGATTTAATATATCATAGCATGATCATTTTAATTGACACTGCATTTTCTTTTATGCATCATTCTTTCTGCATTATTATTTATTTTCTTAAATTGTAATGTCTGTTTAGAATATTGCTGGCTTTGCAATATCACATTAATTTTGCATGTTATATACACATGGGAAGGTTTTGAGGTATCCCCCTTGGTATAGGTGGAATACATGGGTGATGCCTTTATCGGACCACAGCTTATAGTCCGCATAAAGATGGTAGTATGTGTTTGCAAATCAGTCAGGGCCCGGGGCTTTGCCTATGGGGAGGGTTTTTATTGTGTCCTTCACCTCTTGTTGAGTGATAGGGGCTGAGAGGGCGTCCCTATAAACTTTTGAAAGAGTTGGCAAGGGAGCGTCACTTAGGTAGTCTTCTATAAACGTGGAGGGTGTTAGCAGATCATATTTAAGGTTGTATAGGGATTCATAGTGTGTTGCGAATTCGTCGCTTATTGCTTTCGGGGCTACTATCCTGTCTCCATTTGGTGCCTGTATGTGTGCTATTATGGATGTGGTCCATCTGTCCCGAAGTCTTTGGGCTAGTATCTTGCGTGCTCTGTTTCCCTGAGAGTAGTATGAGGCTTTTAATTTTCTTAGTGAGTAGCCTACTTGGGTGAGTGCTAGAGCCTCTTTATCTTGTCCTGTGCTTCTGAGATTTGGCGTTTTAGCTTTGGGGATGGGTGTGTTTTGGTTTAGTTTATTAAGGTCATGTAGTTGTTTGTACCAGGTGACCTGTTGGGCATGGGACATCTGTTTGAGGAAATGGGTGCTTTTTATCAGTTCCCCACGGATAACGGGTTTGTGAGCTAACCCGTAGAAATCTCTGGTGTGGTATTTTCCTAAAAATAGTTCATGAGCGTGTTTTCTATGTGTTTTGTGAATGTTTTATCATGTAACAGTGTTTCGTTCAAGTGCCAGGGGCTTCTGTTGTGTCTGTCAAATTTGTCTTTTAATTCTATGGAGATGGGCGAGTGGTCTGACCACATGATTGTCGCTATTAAGCAATTGAGTACCTGTGTTAAGTGTTTTCCCTCAGTGAGGAACCTATCAATGCAGGTGTAGGAGTTGTGGACCAAGGAGAAGAATGCAAAGTCTTTCTCCGTGGGGTGGAGGACCCTCCATGCGTCATAGAGGTTATGTTCATCTAGTAGTTTCTGGTAAGTTTTGCATTGTCGCCTGGCTTGGGTGCAGCCCTGTGTATTCGGTCCTTTTGACGAGTCTAAGCTGGGGTCGAGAGTGTGGTTAAAGTCTCCACATATTACCAACATTCCCTTCGGGATAGGCGCTATTTTAGCTAGGATTCTGTGTAGGAATTTGCGTTATTCTGAGTTGGGCGCGTATATGTTTACTATTGTGTAGGTGATGTCATTGATGGTGCAGATTAGTATGATATAGTGGCCTTCATCATCCATGACTATGTCATGTTCAGTAAATGCTACTCTGTCACTTATTAACACAGAGACCCCTGTCATTTTTTTATTTTGCCCTAGCGTGATAGTGATGTGGGTATGCAAGGGGCTTAAGGCTGGGCGAATTGGTGGTGTGTCTCCTGAAGGCATACCAAGTCAGATGGGGATTTTTGGAAGTCTTGGAATAGGAGGTGGTGTTTAACAGGGGTGTTCAGACCCCTGACATTGTGACTATGTATTTTCATAAAGGGAGGGCTATAATGTAGCTGGAAGCATAGGGTGTGTATTTCCCTGTATGGCCCAGGAGGTGAGTCTGTTGTGGTGTATGTAAGTAGTGGTGTGGTGTGTACTTGCAATTATGGCATGCAAGAGCTGTGGAGTTGTCGCCTGGCTTGTATCCGTGGTTCTTCCATGACGTATCTGTAACAGCACATCGAAAACATGGCAACATCGAAAACATAAGCATAATATCGTAGACGACTAGCCCTAAAACATTTTTAAACAATACTATATATATTTTTTTTTTTTTTAATATTACAAACATAAATCACAGACTTGTATAGATGTTAAACCTGTAGGTCAAGTTTGGTTGTATAAAATATTAATCCTGCCCTGTGGCTAACATTGACACATAGGAGAATGGTGGGTAAACCCTCTTGAGCCTTTTGTGACGTTGTCATTTGCAAAGTTGATCTGGTGTCTGTAGGAGTGTCTGGCAGTTGTCTTGTGTGTGAGTGTAGTTATTCAGTTGCCTTCCCCTTTATCGTTAGTGTGATGGGTGATAAAACTATTTTTTATTTTTTTTTAATAATTGTATGTAGTGAGCCTGTGGTTTTAATGTGTGACTGCAGGTTTGAGTGTGAGGTGTGTTGCAGAGAGGGGGATATTGCATACTGATACCTGATGAATATGTCCACAATCAGGAAGCATCGCTTCTCAGTCCTGAATCTGTAACACTTTTGTCTGAATATAATGGGTTGATGGGTGGATTATTTTTTCGCCTTCTTCCACTCTTGTTCTATTCACTGCGGCGAGGTTGCACGCCCAGGCTGTTTGCGGACAGGTAGACCCCATTGCTTGAAAGCCTTCAATCCTTCCTCTGGGGTTGACGCGTGGGTGAAGGCTCCATTACACTGTATGATCAGGCACACCGGGTGCCCCCATCTGTAGGGGATCTTTTGTTCCCACAAAAGTATCAGTGACCTACTTGAAGAATTATCCTTTATGGGTATAAAAAAAAAAAAAAGGTAGAGGTGATTTCATCAAAAAGTTAGGGAAGTCAGAGATGGAGTTGATATTTAGACTAAACACCTTAATACCTCATGGCCTCAACTCTGACTTTGAGATTTATAATTTTTTATAACCCAGTTTTTTACTGTGTAGATTTTTCTTTGAAATTCTCTGTTAAGACACCCCCAGTGTCTTTAAGCAAAATCGCTGTTTATTCAACCTTCCCCGTCTGTAATACCAATAATCTCCGTTCGTATAACCTGTAGTGCACGAACCAAATGCAGGGGAAGCGGCAATCTCCCGACCAGGATCCATGAACGGCTCCAAACTCCCGAACGGCAATACACGAACTGCTGCTAGCCGCCGAACAATAACATCCACCAAGCGGCTTTCGTTTCCATCCTGCAGTCTCTAAACGTGAAGAAGAAATCCCCCCCCAATAACGAGACAGAAGCTCCACATTGAGGGTCAAACAGGATCTGGCTTTACTGTGGGCTACCTGCCCATATATATGCAGGTCTCCCACTTGGTGGACACTCCCCTAGGGGACGAAATGGGAGACTTAAATGACAGACAGATATGGGAACATTCCAGACACACAGTTACAGTTTTTACCCACAGTGATTCCCTCCCCTCTGCCCTGGAGATAATTACCAAGTAACTCAATTATCTCCAGGACAAAGCCAGTCACCATTTTAAATATAAAATCAAAAAAAGACATAAAAATACATAACTTTACAAAGACAGAACATTCGCATCACATATCCCCAGATAGCCTGGATCTGAGTGCATATTATTAGCGAATAGCGCTCAGATCCCACACACATAGTTCAAACGCCATGGAGTCAAAGTTCTTACAGTCTTTCGATATACAAATGACTCCATGGGAAGGCTATCTGGGTTAAGTCCTTTCGTATGCTTTCAAAACTCCCGAACGGCCGGTATTCGTATGTTTATGTGGAGGCAGCCAGGCGTTCTGTTGTTTCAGCGGTGTTCGGCAAAAAAAAATGTCCATTTTTTTAGTTCCATAGAAATAGAGCCAAACACCGCTGGGCTTTCACGTGGTTTTAAAATGGCCGCTGCCTCGTGGTTGACATACGAACGACGACCACCCTGAATTCATTTAATTGAGAAGTGTCTGCGGTTAACCACAACGTTCTAATTGGGATCAATAGGTTAACCGGCAACACACTTCTCTCCTGGGTGGCCGTCCGTTCGGCAGGTTTGTTCGGGAAAAACAGTCATTCGTATGGCTGGGCTATAGAAAACAGCCATTTACACGAACAGGATAGAAACAGACGAATACACCTGCAATAACCAGACAGATTGTTCTGTCACACGGCTCCCCCCTTGTGGGACACTCCAGCAGACCCGGCTTGACCCTGTGGCGGGTCAACTTGGGGATGACCGGAATAGGAGGTGGTGGAGACGTCTGTTTGCCGAGATAACCCATCTGCATTCCCGTTCAGCTTACCGGGTCTGTAGCTGATAGTAAAATTGTAGGGATGTAATGCCAAGCTCCATCTCAGTAGTCTCCCATTGTCTCCTGAGACCCGGTTAAGCCAAACGAGTGGGTTGTGATCAGTCACCAGGGAAAACTCTTGCCCATACAAATAGGGGCTTAACTTTTTCAATGCCCAGACCAAGGCCAAGCACTCCTTCTCCACTGCCGCATAATTCACTTCTCTGGGTAACAACTTTCTGCTCAGATATGCGACAGGGTGCTCTCCTCCATCTTCCCCGACTTGGCTCAGCACAGCCCCCAGTTCATACATGGAAGCATCTGTATGGACGAGAAAACGTTTGTTAGGGACTGGGGCAGCCAAGACAGGGGCATTCACAAGAGTATGCACAGGCAAATTCTTGGAAGCCATCCAGGAGTCTATCCACCATCCGTTGGAAGGTAGCCGGTGCATTTTTCATCCCAAAAGGCATGACCTTAAATTGGTACAGGCCAAATGGGGTGACAAATGCCGACTTGGGGATAGCATCCTCGGCCAGGGGGATCTGCCAGTAGCCCTTACACAGGTCTATGGTGGTCAGATATCGCCCCCTGGCAATACGATCCAGTAATTCGTCTACCCGGGGCATTGGGTAGGCGTCAGTGGTGGTCCGCTCGTTGAGTCGCCTGTAGTCCACACAGAACCGGGTGGTCCCATCTTTCTTGGGCACCAGGACTACAGGCGAGGCCCAAGGGCTGTCGGAGTGCTCGATGACCCCAAGCTGGGTCATCTCCTGTATCTCCTTCCGCATTCCTTCACGGACTGCTTCAGGGATACGATAGGGGGGCTGTCGTAAGGGGGTCTGTCCAGGGGTCTCTACCTTATGTACAGCTAGTGTGGTATAACCTGGCTCCTGGGAGAACATCGCCTGCTTCTCCCATAACAACTGCTGCGCCTGTACCTTTTCTGTGGGGTTTAACCTGTCCCCTAGCTGTACAAGGGTAGTGAGGTCAGTCTGGGAATCCCTTTCTAACAAATCGGGAAGGGATAGGGCACATACTGCTGGGGCACATACTGCTGCAATGTTCTTAGGTCTTTCCTGGTACTCTTTCAGCATGTTCACATGAAAGGATCGCTGGACCCTCTCATCTGTACAACTGGCTATCAAGTAAGTAGTATCGCAGATCTGCGCTATCACTCGGTACGGGCCCTGCCAAGATGCTTGCATCTTGTTGGCCTTCACAGGTTTGAGCACCAATACCTTCTGCCCAACCTGGAAGACCCACTGTCGGGCACCCTGATCGTACCATCTTTTCTGTCTCCCCTGGGCCGCCTGGAGATTCTCTCTTATCATCAGGGACAGTTTCTCCATGTGGTCCCGGAGTTCCAGAACATATGGCACTATGGGGTCCTCTCCTGCTCCGTCTCCCCCTCCCAGTGGCCCCGGATGAGATCTAGGGGTCCGCGGACCATTCTCCCATACAGCAAATCAAAGGGGGAGAACCCAGTAGATTCCTGGGGCACCTCTCTGTAAGAAAATAACAGATGAGCCAGGAACCTCTCCCAGTCTCTGCAAGTATCTGTAAAGGTCCTCAGCATCTGTTTGAGGGTACCGTTAAAGCGCTCGCAGAGACCGTTAGTTTGTGGTAAGCTGAGCTAAGTAATGGTTTAATGCCACACACTTTCCACAGCTGCTGGGTGAGCACAGCGGTGAATTGGGTTCCCTGGTCAGAGAGGATCTCCTTAGGGAACCCGACCCTAGTAAAAATTCTAACCAGGGCATCAGCAACCGTCTCTGCCTCTATATTAGACAGCGCTACTGCCTCTGGATAGCGAGTGACATAGTCCACCACGGTAAGAATGTATTTCTTACCTGATGGACTAGCCCTGGCCAGTGAACCCACAATGTCAGCAGCTATGCGGGCAAAGGGCTCCCCTATAATAGGCATTGATAATAGCCTAGCCTTAGGGTGGTCCCCCCGCTTTCCTACCCGTTGACATGTGTCACACGTACTGCAATACATCCGCACAGCCTGGTTAAAGTTTGTCCAAAAGAAATTCTGTGAGATCCTATAGGCTGTGCGGCGGGACCCTAGATGTCCAGCTAACGGAACATCATGCCCTATCCGCAGAATCTCCTGCCGGTACTTTGCAAGTACCACTAACTGTCGATTCGGCGGAGGGGCAACACTCTTCTGGGAAGGCTTAGGGATCCTATATAACCTGTCCCCCACCCACTCATACCGCTCCCCATCTACTCCTTCTTCTCCAGCATCTGCTCTATCTCGGTATTTCTGGAGAGTCGGGTCTGCCCGGGTTTCCCTCCCAAACTTAAGGGGACCTGTTCTAAGGTACCAGTCGGGGAAGAGGGTCTTATTTGGGTCTCATCAGCAGGTGGGCCGGTTCCAGCAGCACGAGTAGTCACCGGGTTAACGTCCGCAGGGCCCATCGGGGCATAGGCTGAAACCAAAGGGGCCAAATCATTCCCAAGAAGAACATCAGCGGGCAAGTCTTTCATAACCCCCACATCCACGTGTCTAGCGCCCACTCCACAATCCAAATGTACCCGGGCAACAGGTAAGCGGAACACAGCGCCTCCTGCTACCCTCACTGCCACAGTGTCTCCAGTGTGTTGGTGTTCCGAGACTAAGTACTTTTGGAGCAGTGTCATGGTGGCTCCTGTGTCTCTCAGCCCATTCCCCACTCTGCCATTCAGCTTCACGGTCTGGTGCTGGCGATTACCCTGATGAACTGCTTGCACTGGGTCTGCCTTGTGTAGAATGCCCCAGAACTCTTCCTGCTCAATACAGTGAGCAGCAGGCTGAGGTGGCTGCTGATTCCCGCTGGTTGGTCTCCTCCACGACTGGGCTTGATTGGCGCTGTTCAGAGGGCACTCCGGTCACTTGTGCCCCAACTGTTTGCACCCAAAGTACCGAATTGGTTGTGAATAATCCCTGGCATTGAACCAGGAGGGTTGCACATAGTTATTAGCTGGGGTGCGGTGCACTGGGGGTTGGTATGCTGAAGGAGCTGGAGGTACTGCTGGTCGATACTCCAGTCTGGCAGGGACTTTGGTAGCTGTACTATCCAACTTGCGAGCGTCCGTATATTCATCTGCCAGACGGACCGCCTCAGGTAGGGTAGAGGGTTTCCTATCCCTGACCCACTCCCGGACCTGGCTGGCCAGGATGCATTAAGGAAAGGCATCTGGTACCAGGCCCTGGATAATGTACAATACCAGCGGGACGAGAGTCTCCCCAGTGAAGAGCAGCGGTTGCAGAAGCAAGTGGCCTTGCGGATGCCCTTCCTGGGAGAGCAACCCCTGGAGTAATGGGTGAAGGAACTAGAGCACCGGGTATGGCAGGAGCTATGGCTGGAGGATGCCTACCAGGTGCTCTGGTGGTATATGGCACAGTATATACCCTGGACAGCCAAGCATGATAAGCCAGAGGGAGAGGAGTTTGATGGTCCTGGCTTGTTATGGGAGTCCTTTGCAGAGCCTGACTTCAGGACCCCTGCACAGACCAGACTTCAGGACATTTTCTACAAGAGGGAGGCTAGGCATGACTGGGATGACCCCCATGAAGTAGAGAAAGACCTGGCTCACCTAGCAACCCTGGAGTAGGAAATGGAGCAGGACTACCGAGATCTCTTCCACTCCATTGGGAAGGGTCAGCAGGACAGACCCATTCAGCTGGGAAGATATTGTGGAGATTTATTGAGAAGGACCCCAGGTGGCCGGTGGAGATGGGATCGCGGTCTCTCCACCGGTCCTGCAGGGAATTGGGAACTCAGTCTCCATTCTCCAGCAGCAGGCTGAGTTACAGGGGGCAGAGGCAGTTGGTCCTGTCCCCCAGCAGCAGTGTGCTATGCAGGGAATTGGGAGCCCAGTCTCTATTCCAGTCGGTCTCCCTCCCCAGTGGCTGGAAGTATGTATGGGAGAGGAGCTTGTTACCCCCTCTCCCCAGCGGCAGCTTAACGCACCGGGGGAAACAGTAAGCCCCACAACCATGCAGATGGGACCGTGGTTTCTGCACTTACAGCACAGGGTGTGGGGACAGTCAGTCCTGTCCACCAGCAACAGAGCTGTTTAGCCAAAGGGGAGACAGTAGGTCTCCCCCCGCAGCAGCATGGTGCTTTGTCCAAAAGGGAAACGATCGGTCTCCCCCTCCGGCAGCACCACTATGTATCCAAAGGGGAGACAGACTGTCTCCCCCTCCAGCAACCAGACTCCCACCAGGCTACTTCCGTGGTAGTGCTGGCACCAGGGCAGAGTACAGCTGGTCTCTGCCCACCTCGCAACCCACCAATTCAGCGTACCAGTCCCCTACACAGCTGTGGTGAGGCACATGGACAAGTTTTCCCGTACTCAGGTGTAGTAACCATTGTGACAGATCCATCTGTATAGACTGGGATTGCTGGTTCGTCTGTTTTGCCTTTTCGTGGCAATACTCATTTGTATGCCTCTGTTCGTATAATTGACGTTTTTTGCCGAACGAAACTACCGAACGGACGGCCACCCAGAAGAGAAGTGTGCTGCTGGTTAACCTCTTGATACCAATTAGAACGTTGTGGTTAACCGCAGACACTTCTCAATTAAAACCGAATGCAGGTTGGTAGTCATTCGTATGTCGACCACGAGGCGGCGGCCATTTTAAACAAGTGAAAGACCAGCGGTGTTCGACACTTTTTCCGCCAAACACCGCTGTAAACACCGACCTCCCTTCTCAATCGACAGACGTACACGAACACCGGCCGTTTGGGAGTTTGAAACGCACGAATGGACTTAACCCAGATAGCCTTCCCATGGAGTCAATCGCATACCGAAGAACTGTAATAGACTTTGACTCCATGGCGATTGAACTATGCATATGGGATCTGAGCGCTATTCGCCAATAATATGCACTCAGATCCAGGCTATCTGGGGATGTGTTACACGAATGAGAAATGTTCGGCAATTGTAAAGTTATGTATTTTTATGTGTTTTTTGTGTTGTATTTAAAATGGCGATTTGCCTCTGTCCTGGGAGATAATTGAATTACTTCTCAATTATCTCCAGGGCAGAGGGGAGGAAACCATGATGCATGCTGGGAATATTATGTGCCTGTATGTCCTGAAATGCCGTATGTCCATCTGCAATTACAGTCTCCCATTTGGTCCCCTAGGGGAGTGTCCACCAAGTGGGAGACCTGCATAAATACGGGCGGGTAGCCCACGGTAAACCCAGTTCATGTTTTACCCTCAATGCGGAGCTTGGTCTTGTTATTGGGGGGATTTATTAATGACGAATAGAGACTGCCAGATGGGATTACTAGCCGCTTGGTAGATATATGCGTTCAGCTACTAGCGGCGATTCGTGAGTTTGGAGCTCGGAAAGTGAAGTACCCGTACGGGTCCCGTTCGGGAGATTACAGCGTTCCCCTGCTTGCGGTTCGTATGATTGCAGTTGATACGAATGAAGCCTGCGTTATTGCAAGAGGGGAGGATTCACTAAACGGCGGTTTGTACATTTGATGCCGAGGGTACCGGTACAACTATTTATTGTGGGTGGGCTAATTGTGTTTTATGGGTGGGTTGCTGGACTAACCAGGGCACTGACTGACAGGAGGTCAGATACCCTGTTAGTCTGTTTGGAAAAGGGGAGAGATGTGACGAGACCAATCTCGCCACTGTGCATTGGAGGAGCCTGGTTGGCCGCCTGATGCCTTTAGACTATGGCCCTATGTTGAAACGCTTGATTTTCCCCTGCAAAGACACGAAAGCCGGGTCATTCAGTACTTGCCCTATTTGAACAGTGATAACCCAGATAGCTATGCCATGGAGCCCATTTGTATAACGAAAGAATATGTGAAAGACTTTGGCTCCATGGCAATTGAACTGTATAATATGCGCAGTAATAATGTGCGCTCAGATCTAAGCTATCTGGGGATATGTTGAATGTACTTGTTTTATGCAGTAGCTGCACATTTACATATTTTTATGTATTTTATTGTCTTTTGCTATCATGTGTGTGCCTCTGTCCTTGGAGATAATTGGATTACTTCCAAATTATCTCCAGGATAGAAGACTCTGTGGAACTGGTTTTGGGCAGAAAAGCCATGCTTCAGTGGTCACAAAGGACTTTCAACCTAACTTTTGAACCACTGGACCAATATGTATGATTTTGACATATGTTTGTATTTGGAGTATGCTGATTCTGAAAATGTAAGTGTTATGTGATGTATACTTTTAAAGTTATGAATAATGTGGAAAAACTGTATTTCTCTGCCCGTGATAATTACATTAACCCATTGTGAAAGGTAATTGTATCACAGGCAGAGGGGAGGATTTTGTGTGGGAGTGTCTGAGTGTATTGTATGTGTTTATTGGTTGTGTTCCAAAACCCTGTTGGTGGTACTAATGTGTAAGAATGTGTATATAAGAACAATAAATCCACAGCTCTGTCTGTTCCTGCTTGACCCTCAACACAGAGCCTTGTCTCGTTCTTCATATGTTTGAGAGCATTTGTATGCTTCTCCGGTTCGGTGGATTGGTGTCTACAGTAGCTGCCTGTATATCTGGAAGGGAATATCTCCTAAACGGCTGTTAACCCCTTTTATGCCTGGGGGTGCCGTTACAATGTTTAACCCTGTGCTCACCAGAGTGATTTCCCCGATTTTGGAAAATGTCTATACCCTTGGTTGTGGGTCTCTCTAACCTCAGCTTGTGGTTGGACAGGAAGGGGCTTAAAGGACCACTCTAGGCACCCAGACCACTTCAGCTTAATGAAGTGGTCTGGGTGCCAGGTCCTTCTAGGGTTAACCCATTTTTTCATAATTATAGCAGTTTCAGAAACTGCTATAATTATGAATGGGTTAAGCCTTCCCCCTAATCCTCTAGTGGCTGTCTCATTGACAGCCACTAGAGCGCTTGCGTGCTTCTCACTGTGATTTTCACAGTGAGAGCACGCCAGCGTCCATAGGAAAGCATTGTAAATGCTTTCCTATGAGACCGGCTGAATGCGCGCGCAGCTCTTGCCGCGCGTGCGCATTCAGCCGGCGGGGCGGATCGGAGGCGAGAGAGGAGGAGAGCTCTCCGCCCAGCGCTGGAAAAAGGTAAGTTATTACCCCTTTATCCCTTCCAGAGCCGGGCGGGAGGGGGTCCCTGAGGGTGGGGGCACCCTCAGGGAACTATAGTGCCAGGAAAACGAGTATGTTTTCCTGGCACTATAGTGGTCCTTTAACTGTCTGGGTGGCTTTGGACTTTGAACCACCTCAGCATAAGTTGTTTTTTTTTTTTTTTTTTTTTGGACTCTAGCTCCAGGTGATTTTTCTGTATGCTAGTCTCTGCTACTATACATGGGTTAGGTTTTGAATATCTTTTCTCCCCATGCTCCTCATGTTGTTGGGCAGAATATAGAATTGTGCATTGTTTCACAATCTATTCTAAGGACCTACCCACATGGAAATCACTAAGTTTATTTTAATCGATGATGGCATAGCTTCATAATATAGGCTTTTAAATTCAGGGTGTTCAAAGTCCGTTTTGGGGTCAGCCAATGAATAAGCACTCTTTAATACATTTAAAAATCAATTGGACTTTGGTTTGGTCTACATTTTAAATTATACATTTCTGCCTTGGCTGCAATTGCAGTCCTAAATGGTCCGAATTCCATGATATATTACTGTTTGCATTCACTCCAGGTGTAAAATCTTATGTCCTGTAGTGAATCAAAGAAACTGAATTTTTAAATTATCATCAGACATTCTAAGAATGGACATGGTTTTTTTTTCATAAAAGTCGAAATGGTCAATGATTGAGACAGATCCTTTTATTTTTTATTTTTTTTAGAAAATTTAGGAATGGTCTCATTAAGGAACTTAATAACCTTAGGCATATCATATCTCACAGGGGAGTTATGTCTACTTTGCCTAACATATTTTTTACCTATCTGGGCTTTATTAATTCTTTTAGGTAAGTAAAATTTTTCTTCATGTTCAGAATCATCAGATCCATATTGTCTATCTGATGTTACAACATGTCTTCTAGGCTTTATCTGGCTATCTTCCTGTTTCACATTAACCATCTGAGACAATTCACTTATTTGATCCTGCAGTTGTTTTATTTGCCAATCCTGATCCCTTTGAATTGATTGTTTTATAGCAGTATCAGGTTTAACCCTTTCACTGCTGGATAGAGATGTTTCTTTTTGGACCCAAAGCCTTTCCATTGTTTCAATTTGTTTCTTGTGACTTTCCTCCCTTTTCTGAATATATTCCTTCAGCTCTTGTATTTTATCTTGAGATTCTTCAATCTCAGATCTCAATTTATTTAATTCATCCTGCAGTTGCAGATTTATTTTCAGAATGTCTTTATTTATTTGTTCCAAATCTAAAACGTCCTCAGTTAATTTAGATGTATTCCTTTTTATGCATTGCATTTTGGTTTTTGTGCCCCTTTATTTGTTCTAGTGTTTCATATTGAGCACAATTGATCAAATCCGTAGCTTCCTGGACACACCAACCAATAAAAAAGCGACACCGCACAACTGACCCCCTTTGAGAAAACGTGCATGACGAACCCGATCCGTAAGAGCCAGATCTCCACCCTCTACACGACTATCATCACAACCCAAAATGAAAACTTACCTACGTGTCTGCTTGGGAGAGGGACCTAGGACCGCCTAACCACCCCTCGGACTGGAGGGAGATATGGGAGGCCACGGCCACTGTCTCAATCTGCGTAAACCACAAAGAATAAGCATATAAGACACTAATGTGATGGTACCTCACCCCCCTTTGGCTCAAACAGATGGGAGTCTCAAACTCCAACCAATGTTGGAACAAGGGCACCTACCTCCACGTGTGGTGGGAATGCCTCCAAATAGCCCAACTATGGTGTTACAAAATGCCTTTTGTAACTGTTACTTTTAAATAACAAATTGCCCTGCTTCCCTGGATTATGGAGGAGCCTATTTGCCAGCCTCCTCCCCCATGACCATGGACCGGGTGTGTATGGCCCTTTAAGAACAGTCTGTGAGCATATTGGGGCTTATGGACTTTTTATGGGACTGGTGCTGGCCCTTTTGAGACATAGAGAAAATTGGGACAATGCCCCTTTAAGACAGTGTCCCCAGACTTGTTTGGGACACTGCCCCTTTAAGCCTGTGTCCCCACTGTCCCCAGACCTTTGTTGCTGGCTATTTCCCACTTGGTTCAGTAAATGCGGCTTACTGAACCAAGTACCACACAGGCGGACCACCCAGAAGTGGAAGTGTGCAGGCAATTTACCTCCCAGGTTGGGAGCCTGCTGTAGGTGAATTGCCGAACGCTGGGTGGCCACTGTTCGCGCAAACGAACACATGGCGGCGCCATCTTTATTCATTCAAACACAGTCAGCAGTGTGTGCAGCCAAATTCATGGAACTAAAATCGGCTGCCCATTTCCGCGAACACCGCTGACCTGTACCTTCTCCCATACTGAAATTTCAGCCACAGAGACTAAGTCCCATTCGGCGATGGGACTTAGTCATTTTTTCAGCCTGAAATAGATCGACCGCACAGCCCAAATCTATATTTTGGGCAGGAAAATGTGCTTGCGGTCGGTCATAAATGACTTCCGACTAACATTTTATCCACTGGATGGATTTGTCTGATTTTTGAGTGTTTACATTCTGATTCTGAATATGCAATTTTTATGAAGATTTGATGTATATTTCTAAAGTTATAGCACATGTATAAAAACTGTATTTTTCCTGCCTGTGTTAATTATGTTAAGCATTGTGTACCATAATTATATCACATGCAGAGGGGAGGATTTTGTGGGAGTGAATGGGTGTGGTTTTACTGTATGCTACGTGCTTTATTGGCTATTTTACAAAACCCTGTGGGCGGTACTGTGGCAAACCTAGCCACTTGGACTATAACCAGAGACTGTACCTTTAAGGGTTGCCTGTATGTCTGGGGAGATATGTGTTTAACTACGTATATTGTATGCTGACTGTAATTTATTGAATTGCCTGTATTTGCTATCCGCCGAATGCAGATAGCTGTTTGTATGGGGTTTTCCTTTCGTTATACGAACGGCACTTTGGCGGGCCGTTCGTGAACCGAAAACACTACCCCTAATAGACCACACACTTAGCGGCGTGTGGCGCTGGTTAACCGATTGCAACAATGTCGCAATCGGTAATTAGAGGCTCTCCTGGGTGGCCGTCGTTCGACTACCGACCATGCGGCGGTCGGCCATCTTGGATCCTTTGTTCCCTCAGCGGTGCTAGGTCGTCGAGCGCATGGTACTAAAAACGGCTACTCGACGGCACGAACACCGCTGAGCCTCCAGGACGTTCGGGAGTTCCAGGCTGTTCGGTATTTTATTCCCTGGGAGGCAATCGGTCTTTTTAATATGTTTTTCAATAAATGTGTTTTTCGTGCGGCGTTCGGTTATTTTAGCTGGGATCTGAGCGGTAATCTCACGAATGATGCGCTCAGACCCCAGCTATCTACCGAACGTCCATTCGTGCAAATCAACAGTATATTCACAAAGTTATGGATTTTTGTATAAATTGGCGGTTCTGCTGCACGAGGGGATAATCCACTTAACGGTATATTCTAGGAGGAGGATCCCTCTCGTGCAGCAGTGCCTGATGGGAGAAATGTGTTGTATTGTAAGTTCCCCATGTAGTCCCCTCTAGGAATGCCCCTGGGAGGGGACTCAGGAAACCCCTTGCATGGGGACGTGTATAAATTGTGAAGCAGAATTAAAGGACTTCAGTTGACTCTCAGAACTGTGTTTCGTCCGGTTACTGGGAGGTTGGGGATATTGCCTTGTTGTTTCAGCGCTTGACTGTGGATTACTTCCTGAACCAGCGGAATTCGTGGATTTAATATTGGCGTTCCGCTACAGGTACTGTATTTTGAAAACCTGCATAAAAGAAGGCCCTTTGGTGCCAAGTGTGACGAAGTGCCCTTCGCCACTTGGTCTTGGAGAGGCCTACTTGCCAGCCTCCTCCCCTGTGACTATGACTCTTTCATGTATCTGGCTTTAAAGCCCCTAATCTACCTTCAGACAGACTATTTATGTAGGCTGCTTTATTTATCTTATGTTTTAGTCACCCTGTACCCATTATAGGTGCAGGGTGTGTGTAATGTAATTGTTTATAGTGTGTGTATGTATTGTGTAATGTATTGCCTGCCAGGGTGGAAGGAAGAGTTCTTTCCCACACAGTCCTGGAGGACAGAAGCTGATCCAGGGTGGAAGGAAGACGGCGAGACTCCAGTCAAGATACGGTGGTTGCGGAGTCTGCGGTGGTTGTGGTGTCTGCTGCAACGCTTGGAGTCCTCAGGAAGCGCTAGGAGCATCCGTCAACGGAGGGTACTCAGTCGGAGTACAAGGAGCTCCGTTACACCAAGTAACACAGATCTTCTTGACCCTCAATACGTAGCCTTGTCTCATTATTGGAGGGAACTGCTACAATCACACTGGGGATTGCTATGCTCTGCATACTCCCTTGAGCTTTTAATCACTTAGCTCTTTTAAGAGCTGTTCCTGTTACGCTCTCCTGGAGGAGAGGTCTTCCCCACATGGTCCTGGAGGACAGAAGCTGATCCAGGGTGGACAGAAGATGGCGAGACTCCAGTTAAGCTACGGTGGTTGTGGAGTCTGCGGTGGTTGTGGTGTCCGGTGAGGTGCTTGTGGTCCTCGGCGCAAGCTAGGAAGCGTCCATTAATGGAAGGTTCCATTACATATGGCTCCAAAATACACAAGTTGCATCCAGGGTACTACACACCATGATACCACCAGACCTATGGACCTGGCTCCTCTCCAGACCACTACAATATACCCCCAGATGCCAGAATAAATTAATAGCATCGCCCTAGCAACTCGAAGAGCGATCGCGGAAGCCTGGAGCAAACCTGAAGTACCAACGCTACAAGTGGTCCTGCGCAAAATTGAAGAAGCCAGGCAGATGGATAAATTATCCGCCCTGGTACATGACACCACCACCAACTTCAACAAAATATGGGACCCTTGGCTATACAAATTCCCCCTACCCACATGAGAACCCCCAGACAACAAGAGACAATGAAAGAACATAAACCTGATCCTTCCACCGGGAGCACCCCGCCGCCATCACCCCCCAAAACCACCCTTCTCCCTCCCTCCTTCCCTTTTTTCCCTTTTTTGTTTTTTTTCTCTTCTTACCACTTCTCTCTCTCTTGCTACCTCCCCCCTTTACTGCCCCCCAGCATTATTCGTGGACAAAATAACAAATACAGGGATTTTCGGGAGTTCTCTACCAAAGGAGAAGGGAGGTCGGCAGCTTCAGTGGTGTTCGGGCCAAAAAGTGTCAGTTTTGAGTTCCATGGGTTTACCGTCGAACACCACTGACCGTTCGCGGATTTAAAATGGCCGCGAACTCGTGTTCGGGATACGAATGGTGGCCACCCAGCTACAGGCATCAATTAAAAGGTGTCTGCGGTTAACCTCAACGTTCGAATGGGGCCAAGAGGTTAACCAGCAGCACACTTCTCTACTGGGTGGCCGGCCGTTCGGGAGTTTTATTCGGTAGTAAAAAAGGGGAATTGTATAGAGTCCACATGAACGGGAAAACTTAAATTAAACCAGTGAATGAATGATAAGTCTCTGTAAGTTCAAGACAGAGAGATCTGTCACAGAGAGAATTTTATTTAATTTACTATTAATATTTATTTTTTAATGTAATTTATTTTTCAACATATATGTTATTTATTTATATATATATATATATATATATATAATTTTTTTTTTTAAAAACCTCCATTAGAAATTTCTACCTCACAATTCCTTCCAAGTTTAATACACCCCCTTTTTTTTTTTTTTTTTTCCTGCATTGGTTTGGCACTCTCTTTATAATATATGCACACTTTTATAATAGGGCTAGTATTGCATGAATGTATTAGTAAAATGAAGCCTTGCAAATATGTATAATGACAATAGATCTCTATTTATATTTCCTTTTTTTTTACTATGTCTCCTGCCTTATTGACACGGACTGTGGGCATTTCTTCCTATTAAAAATTGACATTCTGCATATTATCGCTATCCGAAACTCATCCGACAAAAGAAAGATAACGGTGCATGCGTCACAGGAAGTAACGTATTGGAGGAATACGACCGGACAGAAGAAATCCTTAAGCCGCGTCTGACAGCTGAAGATAGACTCTAGCGCCGACTATGATTGGATACAAGGAGCAGACAGCTTGGGGAGGGCAAGAAGGGTATGTGCAAAACCGGAGGTACAGCCACATTGAGGTTGGCGCATTACTTTTGGTTGTGACCATTTATAGATGTGGGTGGTATTTTTAAAACATATTTTTCTAATTGTACACTTATGTTGATGTTTCCTTTTAGTATATAAGAGCCAATATGCTCATTTGAAAACATATGCACTTGAGAAAGACCTAGTTTAAAGGTTGAAACGCGTTGTGCTATTCTTTTATTACTTTTTAATCTGTTCTCAAATAAACTTTTGTTTTTTAACAAGTTCTTAAATAAAAACCTTTTACTAAGTATCTACCCTGGACTCTGGATTTTCCTGCTATTCATCAGTGCCGAGTTCCTGTGGGTATATTTGCTGCACTTTCATCATATATCTCACGGATGAGATGAAAAGCACCATAAGTCTTGAGCCAACTTTTAATAGGCTCTGAAAATTGTGAGTTTGAAGAAATATTCTATTTCTAACACTATTTCACATATACAGTTTACACTATGTGTGTTTTTTTTAATTTATTTAAATAGGTTTTGAAGAACTACCTATATTTTGGTTACCTGAAAAATAAGTGTAAGGTAAATCTAATATTTACTTCTGTGTGCGCAAATCACCTTTATTCTTTTCATTTTATCACATTTTATTAAGTGTAAACAGTGACATTACACTTGGTTAATTTTAGCTGCACCAGATTGTACATAATTAGCGCCATTATGCCCTTTATCTGTTTTTGGATAATAAAATGATAGCATCCAGTATTAGGGGTTGATAGTGTCCTCCATTGTCTACCTTGGTTAAGACACTGCTTCAGCTGGAGATGATCAGAGCTTGTTTTCAGGACTGGGAAGCTGTTTCAAATGCTTGGGACCACAGGACCTGCCTAGGTAGGGTTTCTTCATCAAGTCCGTGAAGGGTTTGGTGAGGGTACTTTAGTCATGGACAAAATGCCTATAGCAACCAGCTGTCCCTAGAAAGGCCATAACTTGGGTCTTGGGATGTGGGCCAGTTTGGAGACTGCCTCAATTTTGGCAGGCTCTGGTCGCTGCTTCCCACACCCCACCTGGTGCCCTAGGTATTGTATGTCTGCCATGATGGGTCATCAGCAGCAGGGGCACATACCGCGGCTACATCTTCCTGTCTTTCCTGGTACTCCTTTAGCATATTAATGTGGAAGTAGCGATTGTATCCTCTCATCAACGCAGCTGGCTATTTCATAAGTGGTATCCCAGTGTTGTTACAACACTTTGTAGCAGCCCTGCCACGCTGCTTGTAATTTATCCTGTCAGATTGGCTTTAAGACAAGCACCTTTTGTCCTACACGAAAATTATACTGTTGGGCACCCCTATCATACCATACTTTCTGTCGCCCATGAGTCGCCTGGAGGTTTTCTTTCACCATTTTAGCCAACTGTTCCATGCAGTCTCGGAGCTCCAGCACATATGGCACTATGGGGCTTCCCTCATGCTCGGTTTTCCCTTCCCAGTGCTCTCTAATAAGATCAAGGGGACCTTGTACCCTTCTCCCATAAAGTAACTCAAAAGGGGAAAACCCAGTGGATTCCTGCGGCACCTCTCAATACACAAAAGATGGGACAGGAATCTCTCCCAGTCTCTGCAAGCGGCGGTAAAGGTTCTCAACAATTGCTTGAGGGTACCATTAAACCGCTCGCATAGACTGTCAGTCTGGGGATGATAGAGGGAGCTTAGTGTAATTGACCGCCTGGTAACCCGACCGGTTACCTCCACTATTTCCCTTCCTTCAGCCAAACAGGAACCAAGTGTAAAGAGACCCATTTCCCCCCCATAACTGGACGAGACACAGTTCTGGAGGTACAACAACACTTTATTTGCCACACTCTGCTTTTATGTAAAACCCCATGCAACTTCACCACTGGTTTTTGGAGGGGCCTGTTTGCCAGACTCCTACCCGGGGACTATGGGCCCTGTGCTAACCCATGTTTTGTCGTTGAGTGTATGGAACTATTTTGGGCATGAAACCATGCGTGCGGTCAGTCAAAAAGAGACTTCCAGGAAATTCCTGAACCCCTGTTCTGATCTCGGTGATTTTTGGATATGTTGTTCACCAAGATCAGGGCTATCACGGGATGTAACATTATATGTTGTGTGTTGGTGTACTTATGGGACTTACATACAGTACTTTACTCAATTATCTCACAGGCAGAGGGAAGGGATTGTATGTTTGTTATGGGAGTGTCGTACATTTAATTACTGTTCTGATTGGTTTGTAAGCTTTATGTCCCTGTCCACAACAAGGTCCCTGTGGGTGTATCCCTTGCTTGGGGACTTGCATAAAAGGCCAGTGTGGCTACCATTAAACCATTAAGTCACCCTCAATCTAGAGTTCTGTCTCTGTCTCTGTATTGTAGGGAACTGCTATACAACTATCACTACTAGCAAGAGCTTCACAGCTACACTCTCTAGGAGGAGAGGTTCACCCACTGGAAGCTGGAGCCTTGTCTTAGGTCCAAGGTTTGTGAAGGACAGCGAGACCCCAACCAAGCTGCGGCGGTTCGTTTGGTCTACAGTGCTTATGGTGTCTGGTGCCGTGCTTATGGTCCTCAGCGCCACCAAGGAAGCGGTAATTGGTGGAGGTACCCAGCAGGGGTACAGGGAGCTCCGTTACACAGGGTAATCCTTCCAATGATCCTCTGTGCCTGAGAGATAATTACCTGGGGAAAAAAAATAAATTATATATATATACATACATACATACACACACACAAAATTCTCTCAGGTACGGAAAAACCTAAAATTTTTAGGACACCCCAAAACATACATAAAACAATCATGTACCCCCTCAAGTCTTATATCCCTGGATAGCCTGGATCTGAGCGCCCAACATATCCAAAAAGTTCTTAGATCCCATGAGACGAAACGCCACCAAGGTAAAGTTTTGACCAACCGCACATGAGGCTCCTGCCCAAAATAGTTCCATTGAATCAGCGATAGGTCTCTTTCGGAAGTACGAAAACAGAAAATAGCAAACATATGCTTGAGCCGTTATGCAGATAGTGTTCACCTCATTCGTGGTGATGATTCCACAAAACAGTGTTCTTCCAGAAGGTATAGAAATGAACGCAGGCGGGAATGTAAGTTCAACGGTGTTCGCGAGGTCGAGTGTCTGATTTTAGTTCCATGCACTCGAAGACTAACCACCGCTGCCTGCGTTCGTACAAACAAGATAGCCACCATGTGTTCGTAGATACGAACGGCGGCCACCCAGACGACCATTTAGAACACTAAGATATGAATCATTATTGAAGTGTCCACCTCACGTCTGCTTTATATATTTTCTTAAATAAGTGGACATCTAAATAGTTAGTAGAACACTATAGCGTTAGGGACACATGTTTGTATTCCTATTCATTTAGCATTTAAAAACAACCTTGAATACTGACTGAACTTATTTTATCCACAAAAAAGCACCTCAGTCAGTTTCACTCAAATAAAATAAATACTTTTAATTGGTTAATTTAAAAATTCAGCACAAACAGAAACAAGGTGGAGCACTGTCAGGTTATGTCTGATGTAGTGCAACTAAAGCATTAAATGCATTAGAATCATCTGCCCAGTTCTACCACTTGTTCTTGTTCCTTACATGAAGATATAAAAATTTGAATGAAACTTATTAACTTTTTTTTTTTTTTGTGAATGCCTGACTCAGTGACATACTAACCAGGGGCAGTCCTCCTGAACGACAGGTTTGAGGGGTGCATACGGCACCCTTTCTCACAGGTCAATTGTGGAAGATGGTAGAGGATATTATACTCAACCGGTTCTGACTGGGAGCTGCTAGAGCATTAGTGGTTGAGGATTAGACAACAGCAACAGCATGTTGCGAGCAGTTTCTTTCAGACTAAGTAGAAGATAAAGACAATCTTTTACCATTGTCCGCCATAGAGATAGCAAAATGTGCTAAGAGACACAATAAAAGAGATCAGAGGGACACATGGAGAGTAAGATACACCGAGACAAAAAAAGAGAAAAGACAAAAGCAGGTGAAAAAAAACACAAAAGTGATAAGGTTGGTTAAGGAACATATGGTGTAAAGGGCGTTTCAGAGAAAAATAAAGGGGTTAAGCGACATGAGGGAACAAAAGGGGATAAGGAGAGACATGCAAGGAGGATCAAGCAATATACCCAAATGAGAGGTCATGAGTAAAATTTTACAGTTTCGGGGTGGAGATGCCAACATACAGTTTCACACTGGGTGCTATGTAAGCTAGGCACACCTTTAATCTGGATGTATGTGTTTGCCAGTCTGTGCAAGAATATGAACTGTGGCTGCCTTTCAGTTGTTATTACTGTGTCTGAACAGGTAAGTTTGCTCCAGTTTACAGTACAACTAACTACAAGTTGTTGTGTGACCTCCAGTCGTTCCATTTGTAGTAGAGCTAATTTAAAGGACTCCTAAATGCACCACAGAAATGTGTTAAAACTCCGTTAGATTTTAACAAAAGCCCTAACTGGATTATATGTAAAACTAAGGGGTGTGGTTTACTGTTTTGTAATTGGTGTTTTTTTCATGTTGCATTACTTAATTCCGCATATCTACTTTGTATGTGTACAATTTTATAACAGGAGGCTTTTATTTGCTTAAGTCTCTCTCTTTACTAGAACTTCACAGCAGCACAGAAAAACAACCAATCAGAAAAGAAAAGTTAGGTACTATAAAACTCCCCTCCCCATGCATCATTTCCTCTTTCTTTGCTGCTCCACATCAGTACAGGTCAGAGTACCACTGCCTCCTGCTAGTATTAGTTGGTGGCTTTGGGATTTATTGCTTACATTCAGTATTTTATGTTAGTCTGTCTGGGAACTTAATATATTGTTCTGTAGCGTTATGTCTCATTGTTTGCTTAGATGTAGTACATTTGGATTCATAGGGGTCTTGGTGGGCTTTTTCTGCCCTTACTATATCCTTGTTTTATTTCCCCCTCTACCTATCTCCCAGAATGTGAAGATCATTAGGTGCATGTTTTAGTATTATCACAGCCTTGTGATACACATATAGTATCCTTCAAATCTGATACCTATTCTACATATTACTGGACAATGTGCTATGTGTTTGCTCCTTCTATATTTAGCAATGCTCAGTTTTTATTTCACCTCTGCCCGTTTTGACGGGCTGTATGTGCGCCACCTGGGAGTTTACTGGAGGCGGACTGTCTATCAGGTCACCTCTGACCCAGGCATCTGGACCACGGAGTCACCTCTGGCAGTCCCGTGCTTTCCTGTAGCTCCCCGGGGTACTCGTGATCGAGTACCAGGCAGCCGGTTTTTCTCCTACACGTGGCCGCCTACTGCGACCTTCACCGCGCATGTCCGACCGGGTGGAGGAGGGGGCACATTGATCGCGGCCCCTCCCCCAGGTGTACCTTCCTCTATGGCGGCCTGTTTACGGGGTGAGATCCTCATAGGGTGCCAAAGCCTATAAAGCACAGCTACGCTGTGACATGTCTTCAGCCACAAAGTCATAAAAGGCCCTAAAAGGTTTCATGAATAATTGTTAGAGTGCTATTCGTAGAAATATCACCCTGTATTGATTAAATGTATTTGCTTTCTCAATTCTCTTCCTATAGCTATTTTGTTTAATAGGTATATTCTTTACTTTCAGTAAGTGAAACTGTGTTATTCTCTAAACATTACATTTGGTGTCTGAGACTATACAAATAGTCTGATTTTTAGACCCCATTTTGTTTTAAGAAACTATACATCCCCATAACTTGCCAAATATTAATGGTATAAACAACACTGGTTTTCTCACACTTGGCTGTAATAACTTAACAGATTGGTCTTTCTATTTTATGGAGTGTTTTTTGATTTTCTGTACTTGTTTTTCCCTTTTGTGTTTTAAACAAGCTATAACAGATGTCACCATTTTTTACACTGATCAGGTTTACATGCAAACGTGTTGTGACAGTTTTTTTCAGGTGACCATATCGGACGATATATATATTTTCCATGATCCTGCATCGATTTTTAACCCACCAGTCACTATAACACCCCTTTCTAAGGTATATGCTGAAGAAGCTAGGTTGGGATGCAGTTTGGGTTCTATTTTATCTGTTCTACATTGACATTTTTACAACATGGATGCCCCAGTGGCTGTAGGACATTTGAAGGACTAACAAAATTCTTTATTTTAGTGCCCTTAGCACACTTTCTCACTACCATGAGGGTTTACTATATTGAGTGGCTGGTGCATCTATTACCCCAAGATTCTCTATGGATATAAAGGGGGCTCTACACACACAGACTGGCCCCCTGCTGCTGGCAGAACACAACACCTGTGAGGGGCCGTCTCTGTCAGTGCCCTCTGTCTGGCCTGCTATGTCTGTGCCCCATTGATTGGCCTACTAGGTCTGTGCCCATTTGATTGGCCTGCTATGTCCGTGCCCTTCTGACTATCTTGCTCCTTTTAACAGCTATGCATGACTCTACTCCTGGATCTCGTGGATGGGAATAAGTAACTTCATTACTATACAGCAGCATGCCGGGAAAAGGACATCTCCAATGGCTGATACACCAATGTTCTACCCAAGAACAAGAATATTCATCTAGACCAATTTCTTTTAGTTTGAAGACTAACCTATTGTGAGGAACCGTATCAAATGCCTTTGCAAAATCCAAGTAGATCACATCCACTGCAACACTCTGATCTATACTTCTACTTACTTCTTCGTAGAATGCAATTAGGTTAGTTTGACATGACCTATGTTTCATAAAACCATGCTGATTATTGCTAATAGCAAAGTTCTTCCCAATGAATTCCTGAATATTATCCCTTAATAGCCCTTCAAATATTTTCCCAGTTACAGAAGTTAAGCTCACAGGTCTATAATTTCCAGGCAAGGATTTTGAAGCCTTTTTAAATATAGGAAAAACATCTGCCTTTCTCCAATCCTCCGGTACAACATCTGAAACAAAAGAATCTTGAAAAATTAAATACAGAGGTTCACTTATTTCCCCACTTAGTACTCGGAGCTTTATTTACATTAATTTTCTTTAATAGCTGTAGCACCTTGTATTGAGTTATCCAATCACAAGTTATTTGCAAGTTTTTTGCAGCAATCATTTGCATATCTCTTGCCATAGGATCCTCATTAATATATACTGAAGAAAAATAGTTATTTAAAATTTCTGCTTTTTCCTGGTCTTCATTAGCTAATAAACCCAACTCTGTTTCCAGTGTAACTACACTTTCATTTTTAAATTTATGTACTTGAAAAAAATTTGGGGGTTGGTTTTGCATTCTTTAGCTATCAATTTCTCATTTTCTAGTTTAGCCACTTTAATTGCCTTTTTGCAAGCGTTATTGGCTTCCTTGTATCTAAAATAGGATGCCTCTGATTAAAATGCCCTTTTCTTATTTCTAATCTCTTGTTTTACTTCTCTACTAAGCCACATTGGTTTTAATTTGTTTCTTTTATATTTATTACCCAATGGTAAATACTGAGAAATGTACCTTTCTAATATTTGTTTGAATAGTTTCCATTTATCCTCAGTGTTTTTATCACTAAGGAGTTTATGCCAGTCGATATGTTGTAAAGCTGCCCTAATCTTATTTAATCTGGCTTCTTTTAAAATTATATGTTTTAGTATACCCCACTTGCTTTTGCTTTTTTGAGTTTATTTCAAAATTTACCATATTGTGATCACTATTTCCCAAATTCTCCCCTACTTGAATGTTGGTTAAAAGATCAACATTGTTTGTTATGACGAGATCCAGACAAGCATCCTTTCTAGTTGGTGCTTGTACCAGTTGTGACATAAAGGTGTCATTTAACAGATTCAAAAACCTGATTCCCCTTCCTGAAGTACTAGTCCCTCTATCCCAATTTATGTCTGGGTAATTAAAATCTCCAGTAATTAACATGTTACCTCGATTTGAGCTTCCTCAATTTGTTCTAACAGCTGTTCTTCCTCAATAATATTTACATTAGGTGGTTTATAACATCCCAACAAATAATTGATTTCCCTTTGTTTGCCCCAAGCAGATATCTACCCATAAAGCCTCCACATTTTCCTTGTCACACTCCACATGCCTAAGATTTGACTTTAACTCATGGTTGACATATAAACATACCCCACCACCCTTCTTGTTTTTCCTATCCTTCCTAAATAACATGTACCCATTTAAATTAACTGCCCAGTCACGTGTCTCATCCCACCATGTTTCTGTTATGCCTATTATATCATATTGTTTAGTGCATGCTATTGCCTCTAGTTCCCCCATTTTGTTTAATATTATCATGAATCTTTTGTACTTTTTGTGAATTATCAATATTACATACCTCCTCTGTTCTGAGCTATCCCCTCCCCCGATCTCCACCGCCTTTGTTCCGAGCTAAAGCCCATCTCCTTTACATCCTATCTCCATTTTCTAGATTACTTTGACCCTCCCCCCCTACCACTAGTTTAAAATCTCCTCCAACCTTCTAGCCATCCTATCCCCCAGCACAGCAGACCCTCTTCCATTTAGGTGCAATCCATCATGACTATACAAGCGCAAAATCTGCCTAGTGCTCTAAAAACCCCAAACCCTCTTTCCTGCACCAAGACTTTAGCCACACATTGACCTCTCTAATCTCCCGCTGCCTCTTCTGTAGTGTGCGGCACAGGTAATATTTCTGAAAAAATTACTTTGTCTGTCCTTTTCTTTAACTTACTTCCTAGTTCCCTGAACTCATTCTTTAGGACCTTCCATTTTCCTCTGACTTTGTCATTGGTACCAATATTGACCATGACAGCTGGGTCATCTCCAGCCCCTCCTAATAATCCCTCCACTCTGTCGGCAACATGCCACACCCGGGAGACAGCAAACTGTCCAGTTGAGTTGATCAGAGTGGCAGACTACCCTATCTACTCTCTTAATACTAGAGTCCCCTACCACCACAACCTGTCTAGACTTCCTTACCCTCTCAACACCACCCATACTAGAGGGGCTGTTCCCACAGCTGTTAGCAGGAACAGCTTCCTGCAGTACAGCTACTCCTGAGCTGATGCTCCCAACATCTTCACTCATGATTCGGAGAGGGAGGGCTCTCAGTCTATAAGTCTCTATATCCCTCATTGGAGCCATCTTGGTTTGGGTTCTGACTAACCCACTTTTCAACTACCATCAAGAAGACCTACGAGACTCTATGCAGGAACCCGGGGTGCCCCGACTCCTACACGGATGTCAAAGTCGGGTCGCAACCTACCACTGGAGTACTGCTCAGGATGTGTTGCAGACTCAGATAGGGCTGCCGACATTCTCAAGCGGCACATCACATGATGATTCGGACGGTTGACGCTAGACCCTTGTTTTTTCATTATATCTGGATTCACCTGTCGTGAGCAAAGGGACTTTACGCCTTGCCTGCGTATTGGAGAATGCTAGATGTTCACGGGACTCCAAGCTAAGAAGGGAGGTATCCCTCTATAGGGAGACTTTGACTTCGACTATCGAACTCACATTCCTGGGTCCCTTGACCTAGGGCCTACTCTGGGAGATACGTGCCCGGACAGTCAGGGGTACAGGAACCTAGGGGTCTCACTATGTTATACCCTATCTTGTAGGTGGCGTGTAGACCAGGAACCCCTACACGGATTTTGACAGGTCAGGCATGAAACAGGATCGTACTGCTAGGATTATTTCACACTCTCACTACAACACGTGAGGACTCTTCGTTGTTATACAGGTCCCAATCAACATTGGATCCGTACATCTTATCACTCTTCGACGATGATATATCTGGATGTAAATCTCAACTCCGGTTTACGTTTCCCATCCCTCTGAATATTCCGGGATTTACTATCCCCAGAATAGTCGACCACCGTTTCACCATACAACGTAATTGGACGTCCTTTTGGAGTCCTTTCTCTACCGCAGCCGAGGATGACACAGTCCATTGGGAATATTGGAATCACTTAGGATACAGCTAGTTTGACCACACTCTTGCCTGGATAATAAATTTATTCTCGGATGAAACATGGTGGCAGTTTCGTCTCGCGGCCCGAAGCTGTCAGCAGATGGTGTTTTTTCCGTATTGGGGTGCTTCATCAGGTGGCATCCTCATCGACCCATCTACTGGCACTTCTCACAGTTGGAAAGTCCATTTAGGATTGGTGGGATATCTCCTGGAATAGGTACCAGCGAAACAAACAGCGTTGGATTTGTTGACTGAGCGTTAAAACCGCAAATACGAAGCCTCCTGTCATGTTATAAAATTGTAGATTATGCTAGCTTTAGTGTACCTATAATCTTAATTTTATTAATGACAGGAGGCGAGTATTTCCCAAACGTCCTTATCCCTCCCTTGTTTAATTTTAATAGTTTGGATTAATCAGGTCCATATGCAACTCTGCTTGTTGTCTCTGCTACCTGTCGCCTGTTCTTGTGTCTGTTTTTCATAAGTAAGGTTGGGATATCTCCATATTAAGGTAACTTTGGTTGCTACATTGGGTACCTACATGCTTATTCAGAGTACATTTCATTGGATAATCAACCTGTTCGATTCTGTTTTTCTCTCGTTTCAGTTTACAGTCCATCAACGCTATATGGTGTGGCAGTTCTTCTCAGATGGTGGACATTGTTGTATTCATGGTATCTAGGACTTCGTTTCTTCCCCAATATGTTTTCTGCCTTTTATTCTGTTTTGTCACAGCTTGGAAGAGGAAATGATGCATGGGGAGGGGAGTTTTATAGTACCTAGCTTTTTTCTGATTGGTTGTTTTTCTGTGCTGCTATGGAGTTCTAGTAAAGAGAGACTTAAGCAAATACTAAACACTAAAGCTAGCATAATCTACAATTCATTATTCCAAAACCTAACTCCAAACCCCATAACCTCTAACTCTAGAACAACATTTTAACTCTTAATTCTAATCAGTATGCACTAAAAACATTGAAAAGACAGAAACCAAGAGATGGCTCATTAAGAAATACTGTAATATTAAAAATATATATTTCCATTGTAATATTCTTAGTTTCACCATTTCCAATTTGTTGTTGTTGCATTTAGGCAGCCATGGTAGCAAGCACAGTAAGCCATAACAGTAGTGCATACATTTGAACTGGCTGCTCGAACTCCAGGCCACAGTTTTGTAGGCAAATAATTGTTTTTCTGACACTTTAACAGCAAATTGCCCACCTGCTTCTTTCATTCCTTGTCCAGTAAAAACACAAGCCCTCTGTTAGAGCAGCTGGGCCTTTACCCAAGCACAAATACTATTAACTAAACTAGTTTATATTCCAAAATACAAAGTCACATCATATACTTCCTTTTCCACTGATTGGACAAATAACTGGCATTGGAACAACAGGTGGGCTGTTAAGAATGGACATAGAGACAGTGAGTGATTTTGAGAGCCACTGTGTGCATTTGTCACCGAGTGTCAGATGATGGTCATGGAATGGCTCAGCTTTTTTTCACCTGTTCAAATCTTTCAGGGATAGAGTTCTTAGAACTTTTTTTTTTTTTTTTTTAGATTTCATTTTACAACATGAGAAAGAAAGTGTTATGTGATTCTGTTTCAACTTTTCTTTGTTATGCTGAAACATTTTATGTTAAAAATGGTACGTGTCTTAAAAAATGGTTACATATTTACGTTAAGATGTTGGTGCTAATTGGAATAAACAAATTAATACAATTAATGGCTTGTCTGTTCTAAAGTAGTTGCTGCCAAAATGTAGATCCCCAGTTGTTATAAAACTACATCCTCTAGAATGTCACTCCTAAACCCTGGAATAGCATATTAGGATTTGTAGTTATCTAGCCTTGTGGGATCTACATTTTATGCACCTTGGTTCTAAAGTAAAAGTGAAGCAAGCTCTGGATTAAATAATGTTCTTTACATTTTCAGTGTTCACTAGTTATTTAATCACTGTAAAATCATTAACAACAACATTTTAATTATAGATAAAAACAAATATAAAATAATGCCACACTTTTATTGTAAAAATTTAAATCAATTTATATTTTAACATACATGGAGCAAAAAAAAGTTGCATAAAATACAAAGCCAATAATTATTTCACTTGTTATGTGTTAGTTCATAACATAATGAGCAGGGATTCCTACAGAAATATACTGGTAAATCCAAGAATTATTTCACTACATGTGTTAGTATGCTATCAGAACATTAGGAATTCCACTTGTGTTAATATCTCGCTAATAAAGAACTCTTAAATACTGTTACATTTAGAAAGCGTATCACAAGTAAAGCATAGAGGTCTAGATACAATAATCGTATTACCATCTATGGTTACATAGTTAATATCTGGTAATATTTCTCCATAAAATAGTAATGGCTCACTTAGTATTTTAAAGTTTGCATGTCAAAAAGCAAATCAGTGTGACAGTAGAGTATGTTGGGTACAAATAGTACAGTACACTAGGTAGTGAGTGTGTCTGTAATTGGTGGGGGCTAAAAGGGGGTGTGAGCCTGTAAGGATTGCATGAAAGAAGAGGAGCTCACTGCTGATGCAGCACTGCATGCCTGCTACAGAATTGTGGGTGTCAAGTGACAAAGCAGATGGCATTTTATCACACAGGCATAGGGGGTGGGAATGAGTTTTAGAATATTGAGAGATTGTATGTGTTTGAGAGTGAGAAGGCAGTTCTATCACCTAATGACTGCATCTCATGAAGCTCCCTAACAGCAAAACACCTCACTGTGACCATTAAGGGATTCTCTGGCCTCTCTCTCTTCAGTTCTTCACAAGCCCTACTTGATTTTTTAAAATTCTTTAAACCCACAAGCCACAGAATTGCAACAGAATTTTCAGCAGTTCTAACAAATGCAGAAAACATCCAACTTAAAATAGCAAGAGTTTACGTGATACTTTTGTAAGAGAAAACATACACCAAGAAATTTATTTGAGAAGAAGAAAAGAACAAAATATAAGTGAGGGGGGATAAAGATTCCAAGAAGAGTATTTGAGGCCTGACTAAAACAAACCACATTTCAGCGTCATTTTATTTTTATTTCTCCTCAAATTTTATACGAGTAAAGTTCATTTTATACAGTTTACTTTGTTTGAAGTATTTTTTTTTTTTTCTGGACATTTATTCTTCAGTGCATTAATAGTCCTTAATCAGGAGCAATTACGTCTGCCTCCATCCCTCTTCTCCAGTCCAGTGGGACACCAAGAGTTTCGCCATCAAAGATGACTCTACTAGCTTCAGAGCGCTCCATGCTCATCAGGAGCAAGTTCCGCTCAGGTAAGAAGTTCCAATTATTTCAGTAGTATACATACAAGGTTATTACAGGAATTCAAGGTAAATTTAAGCTGTAAGGCCAAAGTAGCCAAACTAGAAGTCTAGCTAACTTGGAGAAGGTTTCCAGTTTTGCTATGTTGGCCTTAAATTTCTAAATAAGTTTGCATATTGGTTTCATGTCCTCATGAAATGGAGGGTGGGATGGTTCTGTGCCTGTACTCTACATACTTAATAACTGAATGACATGCCATACTTTTTTTTTTTACAAAGTCTTCAATAACAAAACTGCATATTGCAGCTTTTGCATCTATTAGGAACATAGACATTATCAGTATTTACCATATCCTATCACTAAGGTAGGTGTGTCAGGGTTATTCACTAAACTGTGATTTAAAAAAAATAAATAAAGTTTTTGGCCAAAACAGCAGTACTAAAATTGTCCATATGAAATGCTGACTTGAAGAATGTTTCCAGTTCAGTAATTTCAGCTATTTTAATTTGAAATTCACTTTGAATTCCTGACAGCTCACTCTCTAGTGAATTTGTGTGTGTTCATTTGCACATGTGGATATGTATGTGTGCCATAACCTGCTGTCATACAATGAGCAAAAATAATCAACCATCGTGTGAACCTTGAAGTATGTAAGATATTATGTAAATTTCATAGTCTGCATTTCACTAGAGTGAGTTTTTTTTATTTTTATTTTTTTTAAAACATTTTATTTATTTGGGGTATTTGTAACAAATAATATCAATTGCACTACAAATTCTGTTGCAGAATAGCAAGATGTTTTTAGGAATAGTATCATGTAAAATGCCCATATACATTCAAAGCTAATGTACACAGTACTAGATGTCAGCAACTAATACTATATTTTCATTTATGAAAGATGGCCTTCGTAACATAAATGGATGAATAAATTACAATTATTGTACTGTTCTGCACTAGATTTTAAAATGTCACACCCATTGCACTATGACACTATTATGTCAATGTAAATCAGACTTTTTTTTATAATGTCAGTCTATATAGTTTTGAAATTTTAAAATGCCCAAGTACAGTGAGTTTGTGATGTTCTGTTATGTATAATATACCAGCAGCTTGCCAGTACATATTTTGCAAAACTCTTATGCTCTGTCTAGATGACATCTTATTCATTTATTACTGGCATTTATAAAGGCGCCAACATATTCCGCAGCGCTTTAAGCTACAGTCTTACGACAATACAATAAAAAGGAAATATAAGCAACTCTAAAATGAGCAATCTATTAAATTATTTGACAGAAATACTTACTATAAGAATTGAGGCACAGGATATCATATGTAAATAATTTTTGATCAATTCAAACATATTAGAATTGTCTTTTTTCCCAAAATTTCGGAAACAGTTTCTATTAGAGTGTTATTTTTAGCAACTGTCATATTGATAATTACTGCAGCATTCTTTCATGATATATTGCCCAATATTTCTGGATTTCTCTATACAAATTGTTGTGACTTGGCTACTAGATTGCAAAATATAGCGCTATGAAAAGAATTCTCAAATTCAGCATTTTTTTCCAAATGGGCTATTTTGGCCTGAATGTTTTTGAAACACTTGTTAATTCACCATCATTTACTATTTAGTTAGAAAATCATTAAGCATGCTTTCCTAACCCATGCTATTCAGGTTTCTTTTGACTTTAAAAAGGGACACAATAACACCTTTGCAGCTTAATGTAGTGGTTCTAGTGTCTATTGCTTGTTCCTGGAGTCTGATCACTGTAAACTCTGCCTTTTCACTGTTTACATTGCTGCCTAGTACCATCTCTCTAGTGGCAGTCACTCAGACTGCCACTAGAAGTGCTTCCAAGTCTAGTGGTGCACAGTGCTCTGCATGGAGGCACTAAACGTTACCCATAGAGATGCACTGATTCAATTAATCTCTTTGAGGAGATGCAGATTGGTGCAGCACTGTGTTTTGCTGCACATGCTCAATAGCCTGCCTATTCTTTTCAATGGGAAAGCATTGGATTGGTTGAGATCATCAAGATAGATGATCTCATCCATGGAGGTGGGGCCAGCTGCAATGAGACCTGCAGTGGCATTGAAAAAAAAAAGTGAGTAAAAACTAGCTGGTTTTATTGCTGTCAGGATACATGTTTGTATCCCCTCACTATAGTGTAACTTTATTTTTACAAATGCTGTATTTAGAGCAGGCCTGAACTTTTACACCTATTACAATTAGTGTTATTTGCCGCATGCTAGCATGCTCCACTGTACTATGTAATGTGAGAAATTGTAGCTCTAAATTTACATAAGAACAACTAAAATCTAAATGAATACTGCAACACTTATTTTAAAATAATGGGCCCCTTTGAATTAAAAAGTAAAATGTACCTGTAATCCAGTGCTGTGGCACAAATTATGAGGCAATCACTTTTTCCAGTGAAGTCAACAGTTCTTAAACATTTTGCCCAATCTTTTGCTTCTTATACATATTCAGGGCCGCCATCAGGGCATGACAACCATAACTGTTGTCATGGGCCTGGCGGTCCTGGGGGGCCCGGACTGCTCAGGTCCTCCCTGGCCCCATATTAGCTATGTTCACACATATATAGCGATTAACGCTATATAGGTGTGCACTACGGGCCCCCTGCTACCTGTATTCTGCAGGGGGCCCAGCACACTTGAAATATACTGCCCAGTTACTCTGCTCTGTTGAAGTTTCGCGAGCGACGTGATCGTCAGAGCGTTGCGGCTCCGCATGGCTTGCGAGACTTCTACAGAGCAGAGTAGCTGGGCAATATATTTCGAGTGTGCTGGGCCCCCTGCAGAATATAGGTAGTAGGGGCTGCACCATGCCTCAGGAGGACCTCTGGCTCCAGTGCTCCAGCCCAGCCAATGTGATTCTCCCCTCCATGGCCACAGGTGAGATACAGGGAGGGGGGAATAAAACATTACTATTAATGGATGAAAAAAAAAACAAAAACTGTAGGCTTTTCCCCCCACATTTTGCAGCCCCATACATTTACACATACTATACACTAACATTTACACACACTACATCCCTACACAAACACACAGTCTCCAGTCACTACACACACTACTTCCTAACACAAACACACACTCTGTAGTACTTACACAAACACACACTACATCCACTACACAAAGACACACTCTGCATCCACACACTGTATTCACTAAACACTACATCCACACTACATCCACTACACAAACACACACTCTGCATTCACTAAACACATCGCATTTAATACACACAAACACTACATCCACTACACAATCACACATACACATTACATCCACTACACAAACACACACTCTGCATCTAATATAAACCTCATACATTACACAAATGTACAATCTGCATCCACTATACACACTGCATCTGTTAAACACACACCAACTCTGCATACACTACACCCATTCTACATCCACTATACACACACACATCAGAATCGGTACAGACACTGCATCCCTGTGGGCGGACTTGGGGGGGGGGGGCAGCACTTTGGGCAGACTCGGGTGCAGGCACCGGGGGCCCAGACCTTGAGCTGTGTCAGGGGCCCCAAAACTTCTGATGGCAGCCCTGTACATATTTATTTTGGGGCACTTTTCCTTTGATGTTAATTTCAAGACTTTTAAAGCAAATACACATCAAAACCTTAGAGCAAAACTTGTGATAGGAATGAAGGGCACAATGAAGTACATTTCACATGTGCATGCACTTATACTTTAAGGGTACTGATAATAATGGTTCATGTTGTTATGTATAAAGAACACAATTAATAAAAGAAAAATGAAGCATCTGCTCTTTAATGAAGATTCCTATAAAACAAGCATGTCAAACTCAAGGTTTAAGTTGATGTGGGCCGCAAAATAAGAAAAACTACAGTTTTCCTAGAAACGTAAGTTTATTCAGAAAAGTACAGAATAAAAATGTTGCCTAACTGACACTGTACGTCCTCACGCTCGTAAGGCTTTAAAGTAAACAAACAAGCTAATTTATTTTAAGAAGATGTGCATGTGCAGAAAATCAATGTTTCAGTCCAACTACCTTGATATATTAAGAAAAGTTTAGTAATGGGACTGAAATGATTAATGTATGCTGTTGCACAGCTGAAAAAAACAAATGACATTATCATGTTGATTTTGAAGTCCTAGGAGTGTGTTCTTCACTTTGGCTGAGATCAAACTTGATGATCTCAGCCAATCCAATGTTTTCCCATCAGAAAGCATTGGGAGGCTATTGTGCACGTGTGGCAAAAAGCTGCGTGGCCAATCAGCATCTCCATGGGGAGCGGCCATCGCCTCCATGCAGACGCAATCTAATACACTGCCCACAAATCCAAAACACTGCCCCCTCCACCCAATCTAATACACTGCCCTTTCTCACTATACTCTAATTGAATACACTGCCCTCCCCCAATTTAACACACTGCCCTTCCTCCCACCACACTAATACATTGCCCTCCCCTTAATTTAACACACTTCCTCCCTCTTCCACCATTCTAATACACTGCCTTCCTCACTCCCCTAAATTAATATACTACCCCCTCTCCCCCGTTTAATACAGTGGCCCTCTTTTTCCCCCAAGTTAATACAGTGCCCTCTCTCTAAAATACACTGCCCACTCCCTTCCTCAAATTAATACACTGCCCCCTCCCCAATTTAGCACACTACACAGGAAGGTCCCCCAAGCCCTTCTTCCTCTACCTTAAGATGGGCCACCCATCTTAAAGTTCCAGCCCTGCTCTTCTCTGCTGAAGCAGGCCAGGCGCAACTCTGGCACTGCGAGCAGGAGCAAAAGGTAGTGGCTGGCCTGCAGAAGCACGCGATCGGCCGAGGAAAACAAGAAATCAGACAGAAAATGTTTTCTGTCTTGAAGCTGATCTCAGCAACAACACACAGTGGCCCTAGGGCAGGTGGGCCGCAAATTGTGGGCCGCATGCGGCCCATGAGCCACAAGTTTGACATGCTTCCTATGGTTGTTGGACACTTGACATGTATAGGTTCCCATGGTTAGATTTTATCAAATCCAGATATCTACTTCATGTCAGGGTTCACCTAGTAGGTCTGGAATCTCTATAGGATGCAATCAATGTGCTTTATCTCCTTGTTTCCTCAATCATAAGGTCTTTATTAATGTTTACACAGTACAGTAGAGAATAGGGAGTAGAAAGTTCCCCTGAAAGAGTTAATCTTTATCATACAAACCCAAAACTTTGGAAAAACCTGAGCCCTTCATGAATCTGGTTCTCTCACAACTCTAGGCAGCCAACAGTACACAGAATGCATGGTTTTATCAGATAGACTGACACTGGAACTATCACATATAACAGAAAATATGTTAAGGGCAATGTATGCTAGAATAGGTTACAGATTACGGCACAATGTAACCCCACAACATACTTGCTTTACATGGATATCAATGAACTACACCAGATAAACATTGTGGCGGACCGCCTGGCACCCCAACTGGGTACCTCTGCCAGTCATGCTTCCTAGTGCTCCTAGAGTACCATAAGCACCGCACAATAACCACTGTAGCCCCCTTAGCCCTGATCTGGGATACCAACACATCCAAAAATCACCCAGATCGGTACAGGGGTTCGGGATATCTATGGAAGTCATAATTTGACCGACTGTGCACATGGTCCAATGCCTAAAACAGTTCCATGAAATCAGTGCTAATGGTTGGTCAAGTTCGGTAGTTTAAAAACGAACAAACTACCCAACGTAGTCAATAGTCATACCATGGAGCTTGCTCCCCTCATCCAGACGAACTATTCAACTGAACAGTGCCCTTCTAGGTGGTGTAGAATCCGAACGCAGGCAATGATGGAAGTCCAGCGGTGTTCGGGAGTTTCCGTGTCCAATTTGAGTTCCATGAACTCTATGACCAAACACCGCTGCCTGCGCTCATGGGAACAAGATGGCCACCACCTCGTGGTCGTTCATATGAACTGGGCCACCCAGGTGAACAATTAGAACACTGCGGTTAGAATTGTTAATTCATGATAGGGCTTATCAAGCTCCCGGTTGGTCCATGGTGCACCCGTTCAGTTTCCGAACAGCATAGGAAAATGGTACGAACCAAGTCTCTTAATAGGATTTTTGCAGGGCCCATAGTCTTGGGGCAGGAGGCTAGCCAGCAGGCCCCTCCAGGAACACGTGGCAGAAGCATTAGTGCCACAAACATGCTCCAGTAGTACTTTTATTAGGAAAATTTGGGCCATATGCATCGCACTGATCAGGGAATGAGAGAACAAAATCTTCTCAACCTCCTATAAGTCAACCCAGTATTGTGAGCCAGCTTGCCTTTTGTGACCAGCTGCAGGGAAAATATTAATGTGGTATTAGATCACAGACATGGTTGTTTTTTTACTGTCCCTTGCTAATTTCTTGAATAGAACCGCCAGTTGTCAAATTATTCACAAATGTATAGGTTAGTGGTGTGATCTTGTGTGTGTGTGTGTGTATATAATTACATATACATTGTTTGTTGAATGGAGCATTTATGTAAGGTGTTTGAAAAAATACAGGGTATAGTGCTGGAGCCCAAATTGCTGTTCATTTCCAAAGCTGGGAGCATATTTGCTTTAATTGGTGAATGTGGTTATGAGAGACGGCGTAAGCCCACATACAGTGGACTGATGTCATTGGGACATGTAGCATTGAAATTGTATGTATGTAGACAATAACAGAACATTAACAATGCTGGAATGACCAGCAGTATCAGTATCCACTACTAAAAAAGTAAAAAAGGAAAAAAAAAATCCCACGTGTCAAAAGATATATTGGAGAATATTTTAGAATGTTGTAATAGATAACTCTTGCATTCCCTGCTGTACATTTCTTAAAAAGAAAATAAATAAAATTAGCTAGTCTTTGAAAGTGCACTTGCCCACATTTTGGGAGGTCATAAAGCCATGTGTAAAAGGTATTTACAGCATCTTACGTCTGACAAATAGCTTTTCAAAACACTCAAAAGCTATGAGGTGGGATCTTTAAATTTTCATTCTCAGCTGTTCAGTGCTTCTCTGTAACAGATGGCTGAACTTTAGTTTTTACAAATCACAGTTTAATAATAACACTTTTGATAATTGTTTTCAATTATTTTTTTAATATTACAAATGTAACAATTTTAATATTTGTATTTTATTATTTTTTGCCTCCCATTGTTCCTAAGATTATTAAATGAGCTTCTTACAAGATCTCTGTTTATGAAATCATCATCATTTCTAACTACAAGATATCATAATAATAGCAATGATTTTGTTGGCAGAATTATACATTATTCCATGGCTTTTTTCCTTTAAAGGGTTGCCTGTAATGGTAAATGTAGCTGGACCTGCGTAACCTGACTGGTTATCCTTCGATTAGAATAGGTCAGACCCATTTCCCCAGTAACAGGACGGGGCACAGTTCCAGGATACAATGTTTTGACAATGTTTATTCGGCACACAGCTTTATATGAACAGACCCCCGCAGGGGGGCCCCACACAAACACACATACAGGAGGGGGCTGGGGAACTGATAACCATCTCCAGCTCTGGGAAATACTAACAGGACACAGGGACACGCATGAGTACACTTCCCATACAGGGGTGTGAACTTTGGGGATTGGCACCCCGAGACATGAAGGGCATACAGGGTTACATTTTATATGTGGGGATAGCCCTGGGTCTTATCTGGGATCCCTGCAAAAAGTGGGGTGATCAGATCTACAGAGCTATCAGCATCAGACATCTGAGGCTCAAGGCTCTGTACATCCCCGTAATCAGTTCCATGGTGTTGCTTGGTTTAGTCCGGTGAGTTCAAACTTTGCACCTAAACCAAGCAACGACCAATCAGCCGAACTGGCGCAAACCAAATCACACCAATCAGTGTTAGGGAAAGGAAGGAGTTTCATCGCCCAATCCGAAGAGAGGGTGCGAAACCCGACGTCACCAATCCGACCCAGGGATGGGAGAGCCTTGCCGCCAAATCAGATGGATGGGTGCGAAACCCTGTTTGAATGAGCGCTCATACTTGGATTGGTCGCTCGCTCCCTGCGGCAACCAATCAGCACTTGGTTCGCGCCGGCCAACCAGGAGAGTGGCGAAAACCCTCTCCCATTGGTCAGCACGGACTTCCATGTGGCAAGCAGGAGCCCAGGGGCCCACTGGGCTGGTGCGCATCTCTCACCTGGGCAGCCACAAGCGTAACCTTGTAGCTCCCAGGTGAGGGACAGGGATGAGGGACTATGGGTAGGACAAGGGAAGGGAGGAGTGATTATAGCTCCGATGGGAGTGGGTAGGGCGATTCCTGACACCGGGATAAAGTCAGCGTACAGAGGCCGTTCAGAAGACGAATGCTCCCCCTGGTGGGCGTTTGGGAATACGAACCGGCAGCCACCTAGGGGCGGAACGCGCCGCTCATATCCCTGCAGTTTTCACACCTCGTTAGCGAAGTGTGAACGTTTTAATCGGAGCATCGTGGTGGTCCGGCACTGTTTGGGAGACTAATGCGTTCGGCAATACGAGCCGGCGGCCACCAAAGGGAAGCACATGCCACTCGTTCCCTTGCGGTTTGTGGTTTTCACACCTCATTAGCGAGGTGTGAAAATTCTAAGTAAATGTTCTAACTGAGGTGCCAGGGTGGTCGTGCGTCGGAGCGCTCCCGGTCGGTCAAAAGGTGTAGTGCAGGGTTTTACAGGCAAAATTATAGAGAAAGGAATAGGAAAGAGGGGACACACATTCTAATAGGCACATGCAAAAGAAACAAGGCAATTCACAGTTTAGGCAATCCAGCCACAATAAAGTTGCCAGGAGTACCCACACCCAGTTCCATTCTAATGGGACAAATAGTTAGCACTTTTACTTGGGTCTTTTAGCTTAGAGACTCCTTGCTTCTCGGCTGATACACTTCTAGCTTCTGCAAGATTGCAGTACCTTGAAAATGATTCAGTAACTTTTTACTGGCTGAGAGGATCAGCTAATGAATGACAGTGTGCAAAAAAAAAAAAAAAATACACAGAATTTAAATTAGCTATCCATGAACTCTAGTTCCAGGCTGGCTAATGATACCATTTGTGCCACATAAAGTAAAACACTGCATATACAGAGTAAATGCATATTAGATGTGTTCACGCTACACTCAGGGCATTGAAATGTGGTCTGCACGTCTGCCCTTAGTTGGCTGATCTGTGTGAAGGGCAGTGATCCTAGCATGCATTTATGCCAGGCTGACCTTCTAATTCTTCGAGCAGACCCATCACCTTTATTACACAGGACATGGATCTTGTTTGAAGAGATTGGGTTTGGTTGAGAGATGACAGTGAAAGATTAGCATAAGGTATGTGTCTTCTTATACATGCACCATGTGAATTATACATTATATAACCCTGTAATAACTTTACTCCTGTAAGTACTAGAGACCTTGGTGTCTATTTTTTAAGGAAGTAAATATAATTTGTGTGTAAATTAGAAGTATATGTTTCTCAGATTAATGTACTCTATAACCTTCTAAAGCAAGCATGTCAAACTCAAAGACTAAAAAGGGCCAAATAAACAAGGTTTAAGTTGATGTGGGCCGCAAAACCCCCCCAAAACTTCAGTTTTTATAGAGACGTAAGTTTATTTAGAAAAGTAGAGTATTAAAATGTTGCCTAACTGACACTCGACGTCCTCACGTTCATAAGGCTTCAAAAGTAAACAAAAGAGATCATTTATTTTAACAAGACGTGCATGTGCATATAACCAATGTTTCAGTCCACCTACCTTGATATAGTAAGAAAAGTTTGGTAATGGGACTGAAATGATGAATGTATGCTGTTGCACAGCTGTAAAAAAAACAAATTACGTTATCTTGTTGATTTTGAAGTCCTATGAGTGTGTTCTTCACTTTGGCTGAGATCATCAAATTTGATGATCTCAGCCAATCCAATGTTTTCCCATAGGGAGGCTATTGTGCATGTGTGGCAAAAAGCTGCACGGCCAATCAGTATCTCCATCTCTATGGGGAGCGTTCAGCGCCTCCATACAGACCCAATCTGCCATCTCTGATCCATCCCATTCTGCCATCCCATTCTAATACACTGCCCCCCTCCCTCCACTCTAATATACTGCCCGCTCCACCCAATCTAATACACTTCTCCTTAATCTAAAACACTGCCGCTCTTCCCTCCACTCTAATTGAATACACTGTCCCTCCTCTCAGCCAGGGTCGGATTAACATAGAGGCTGATGGAGCTGCAGCTCCAGGCCCATGCCCATTGAATAGGCCCATTGATTTTTTACACATTACTTTGATAGTTGCCACCTGGCTGGTATTGTATGGTATTTGAGACTGCCTGGCAGGTACCAATATTGCAGTAAAATCGGCAATACAAATGCTGGTATATTTCTTAGTATAAACGGAGATTACTTTGCAATACCAGCGCCTGCCAGTAGGGGTCACTGTGTGTAAAGAAAGGCAGCGATAGGAAGTTACAGCATATCCTTGCCTCTCTCTTCTCACTGGGTGCCTAATCCCACTACCCTTAACCCTGCAAGTGTATTTATTGCAGTTTTTTAATAAACTGAAATCATTACCTTGCAGGGTTAACTCCACCTCTAATGGCTGTCTACTAGACGGCCACTAGAGGACACTTCCGTGTCTATATCACAGATTTTCTGTGCTAGAGCATCGCTGGACGTCCTCACGCTGTGTGAGGACCTCCAGCGTCGCTCAATTCCCCATGGGAAAGCATTGAAAAGCATTTTCAATGTTTTCCTATGGAGAGCTCTGTGATGAAGTGCCCTTCGCCACTTGGTCCTGGGGAGGCCTACTTGCCAGCCTCCTCCCCTGTGACTATGACTCTTTCATGTATCTGGCTTTAAAGCCCCTAGTCTACCTTCAGACAGACTATTTATGTAGGCTGCTTTATTTATCTTATGTTTTAGTCACCCTGTACCCATTATAGGTGCAGGATGTGTGTAATGTAATTGTTTATAGTGTGTGTGTGTGTACTGTGTAATGTATTGCCTGCTCTCTTGTATTGCTGAGGTTTGCTACCAACTAGGTGGGTTTGGCTATGGAGCTGGTCTAGTGCCCTCTGTTGGTAGCAACAGCAATATGCACTACCTGAATTGCAAGACTGGTTCATTTGCATATTCGGGTAGATTTGCATATTGCTAATTCTGCAGGCAGGTGAGATATTTACTGTTAAATATTGTCTCCCCCCACCCCTTTAAAAATGTGCCATTGTGTTGTGATAAGTCACTGTGTGTTGCTTAACCCCTTAAGGACGGAGCCAAATGTACACGTTGTGAACAAAACAAAATGTAAACAAAACCTGGCATTTGCGCTACATGTCTGTCCAACCGTAATTCACCTCTTTCATAGTAAATGCACCCACCCTTATTATATATCATTTTATTCAGGGGAAACAGGGCTTTCATTTAATATCAAATATTTAGCTATGAAACATAATTTAATATGAAAAAAATGGGAGAAAATACGTTTTTTTTAATTTTTTTAGTTCTACATGACATTTTAACGGTCAGTGTCATAATACTGTTTGCTTTTACTGCAATAAAATACACATATTTGTATTCAGCAAAGTCTCACGTGTAAAACAGTACCCCCTATGTACAGGTTTTATGGCGTTTTGGGAAGTTACAGGGTCAAATATAGCACGTTACATTTGAAATTGAAATTCGCCAGATTGGTTACGTTGCCTTTGAGACTGTATAGTAGTCCAGGAATGAAATTTACACCCATAATGGCATACCATTTGCAATAGTAGACAACCCAAGGTATTGCAAATGGGGTATGTCCAGTCTTTTTTAGTAGCCATTTGGTCACAAACACTGGCCAAAGTTAGCGTTAGTATCTGTTTGTGTGAAAAATGCAAAAAACGCCAATTTTGGCCAGTGTTTGTGACTAAGTGGCTACTAAAAAAGACTGGACATACCCTGTTTGCAATACCTTGGGTTGTCTACTATTGCAAATGGTATGCCATCATAGGGGTAATTTTCATTCTTGGGCTACCATAGGGTCTCAAAGGCAACGTAACCAATCTGGCGAATTTTAATGTGAAAAAAATGAAACGCAAGCCTTATATTTGACGCTGTAACTTTTGAAAACACCATAAAACCTGTACATGAGGGGTACTGTTGTACTCGGGAGACTTCGCTGAACACAAATATTTGTGTTTCAAAACAGTAAAAAGTATTGCAGCAATAATATCATCCGTGTAAGTGCTGTTTGTGCGTGAAAAATGCAAAAAACTTCACTTTTACTGGCAATATCATTGTTGTAATACATTTTACTGTTTTGAAACACTAATATTTGTGTTCAGCGAAGTCTCCCGAGTAAAACAGTACCCCCAATTTACAGGTTTTATGGTGTCTTGGAAAGTTATAGGGTTAAATATAGTGCTAGCAAATTAAATTCCCTATACTTTCGGCATGGGTTGTCAGGCAGGTCCCGCTAATTGTAATTAATTAGGATACCTAATTATGTAAAAATATTACATAAATATATGTGTAGAATTAATATATGTATATATATACACATATGTGTATATATACATATATATATAATTTTTTAAAATATTTTTATTTATATATAGGTGTATATATATAGTGATATATACGTATATATTTATGTATATAGATATATATATTATTTTGTTCTACGTGTATTTTGATATAAATATATATATATTAATATCACAATACAGTTAGAACGAAACAACAAACATCTATATATTTTTTTATTATTTATTTTTAATTATTTTTTTAATTTTATTTTTTTACGTATTTACATTTTTTTATATTATATATAAATATATATAACAATAATTATATATATATATATTTAATCAGTATTAGTCTACGTGTAATTTGATAGTAATATATATATAAATAATTATATATATTAATATTTAAATACACTTCGTGTATGTGTAAATGTGTGTGTGTGTGTGTGTGTGTATGTGTATATATATATATATATATACTTAGATCATATATATATATAATATATATGATCTAAGTATATTTTATATTTAACTGTAATTTTTTTTTTTTTTTACTAATATTTTATTTTTTTCACAGGAGAGGGGGCAGAGACAGTGTCAGCCAGTGATTTTACATCACTGGCTGACACACAGGATCAGTGATCACAGTGACTGGCTGTCACTGTGATCACCTCCTGCAGATTGGGTAATTGGCCACAGGGGGGAGTGCCTGGGTGGTACAAGCACTCCCCCCTTCCAATCTGCAGGGGGATCTTTGTGCCAGTTACATGTGTCAGCCAATAGGCTGACACATGTAACACTGATCGCAGTGACAGGCTGTCACTGCGATCAGAGCGCTCTGAGATCGCAGTGACAGCCTGTCACTGCGATCTCAGAGCTAGCAGATCGCGGTCACTGACCCCAGGGGGACTGCCTGGGGGGCCAGGTAAGTCCCCCGACCGCGATCTGCATTGCAGAAAGCCGCCGGCCACGTGTGTCAGCCGATTTGAAATCGGCTGACACACGTTAAAAACTGATCGCAGTGACAGCCTGTCACTGCGATCAGTGACTGCAGATCGCGGTCACCGGCCACAGGGGGGGTTGCCTGGGGGGCCGGGCATCCCCCCCGACCGCGATCTGCAGCGGGCGAATAGCGCCGGCCACATGGGCGGCCATTAAAGTGAGGGCGTACTATTACGCCCGCCGGCGTTTAGAGCCGGCTCCTGCAGGGCGTAATAGTACGCCCTCCGTCCTTAAGGGGTTAATATGGTTTGACTGTTTGTGATTTTATTGAGGTTTCACAACAATGTTATTGTGGTGACCCTATTGGCTGGTCCCAAGGTAAATAAAGGTTTAGACAGTTCTTCTTGATCCCTCTAAATGTAGCCTTGGCTCGTTATTGGAGGGAGCTGTTATAATCACACTGGGGATTGTTATGCTCTGCATGCTCCCCTGAGCTTGAATCACTTAGCTCTTTTAAGAGCTTGTTCCTGACACGCTCTCCTTGGAGGAGGGGTCTTCACCACCCAGCCCTGGATGCTGTTCATACAGGGTGGAAGGAAGAGTTCTTTCCCACACAGTCCTGGAGGACAGAAGCTGATCCAGGGTGGAAGGAAGACGGTGAGACTCCAGTCAAGATACGGCGGTTGCGGAGTCTGCGGTGGGTGTGGTGTCTGCTGCAGTGCTTGGAGTCCTCAGGAAGCGCTAGGAGCATCCGTCAACGGAGGGTACTCAGTCGGAGTACAAGGAGCTCCGTTACAAGCTCTAATGCGCATGCTCCGGCCGGCTGATGAAAGGGACATGCTCCTGGTGTAGTGGTGGCTGGGAGAGAGTAAATATGGAGACATACATACTGAATGGCCTCCCTCCTCATCACTACCATGTTATCATTGCCATGTTCCTTCAACTCCTGGTTACTTCACTTTGCCCCTCACTCTCACACTCAGGTGCGTACCATAGGGTTGGCAAAACTGGCACACGCTGGGGCGGAGGCAGGGGGGCACAAAAAATTACTTGTCAGTATGACTACTGATTTTTTTCACATCTTCGGCGTGCGCTCCTGACGTCCCGGTTTGCGTAGGAGCGCCGGGTGTCACGCGACTACACGGTGCTCAGTATGATGCAGTGCGCCGCTGGAGATCGAGAGGCCCCGTCCCCTGCTATGTCAGGTAAGTGACACGGAAGGGGGCCAACAGTGTGTGTGGTAGAGCTGAGCAGAGCCGGCGCTACCTCTGGCGCCGGCTTTGAGCGTGAAACAGCTGCCTGCCATTAGGCATTAGGAAAGGAGGGAAATATGGATGATGGGGACACAAAGATGTAAGGAGTTGAAGGAGGGGGGGTGGTTAAGAAAGATGTAAGGAGTAGGGGGTATGAATGGGGGGGCAAATATGTAAGGGGTAAAAGGCATGTATGGGGACAATTATGTAAGGGTAGAAGGTATGGATTGGGGGGACAAAGATGTAAGGTATGAATGGGAGGTATGGATGGTGGGGACAAATATGAAATGGGAAGGGAGGTATGGATGGGGGCATAGATGTAAGGGATATGGAGGTATGGATGGGGGTATGGATGGGGGACAAGCATGTAAGCGGTAGCGATGTAAGAATGGGGGACAAGCATGTAAGCGGTAGGGAGGTATGGATGGGGGGACAAATATTGAAGGGCAAGGGAGGTATGGATGGGGGGCAAAGATGTAAAGGATAGAGAGGTATGGATGGGGAGGGACATAGATGTAAGGAGTAGGAAGGTATGGATGGGAAGGGGCCTAGATGTAAGGGGTAGGGAGGTGTGGCTGGTGAGGATATAGACATAAAGGGTAGGGAGGTATGGATGGGGGAAAGATATAAGGGGTAGGAAGTGGTGTGGATATGGGGGGCATGGATGTAAGGGATATGGAGGGGCTTGGATCTAAGGGATAGGGAGGTATGGATATGGGGGATACCGATGTAAGGGGTAGACTGGTATGGATAAGGGGGGCATAGATGTAAGGGGTAGGTATGTATGGATATGGGGGGGCAGGTGTAAGGGGTAGGGAGGTAGGGACAAACATGGAGGGGAAAGACATTGATGGAAGGGGGAGGGAGATATGGGAGAGAAATATAGAACAGAGGGAGACATGGATGTAAGAGGGGGCAGAGAGATAAGGATGGATATGGGAAAGCTATAAAATGGAGAGAGACATGGATAGATGGGGAAGAGATATAGAAGGGAGGGAGAAATGGGTAGAGAAATATGGAAGGGAAGAATACATGGGGGAGAAATATGGTAGGGAAGAATACGTGGGGGGAGAGACACATGTATGTGATAGAGATGGAAGGGAGGGAGAGATACGGGTGGAATGGGGAGGGAGACATGGATTTCCATCCATGGAAGGGAGGAAAGCATAGACATGGATGGAAGGGGGAAGAAGAGACATGGATAGAAGGGGAGTAGAAGCTAGCAAAGCAGAGAATGCAACTACCTACCTGGCTGAGAATGTAGTTTGCAGAGGGACTGAGAGAGTGAGCGGAAGGAACACTCCAAACAGTGGCAGTAAAACTGAGACAGTAAGTAACCTGAGGGAAGCTTTTGAGTAAATTATGTATGTACCCAGGTGTGACGAACTGCCCTTTACCACTGGCTTTTGGAGGGGCTTGATTGCCAGCCTCCTACCCTGTGACTATGGCCCATGGCTAAAACTGTGGTACAAGACTGTAAAAAGGCTTGTTCATGCCTTTTCCTATATGTGGTTCAGTAAATGGAGTTTACCGAACAAACTGGTGAACAACCAACCACCCTGCAGGTGGAGTGTGCTGCTCGTTAACCACCCAGAAGCTGTGGTTAGCCACAGCTTAATTGACGAAAGTCTGGGTGTCCAGCGTTCATATGAACGAACACGTGGCGGCGGCCATTTTGTTTAGCCGAAAGCGATCAGCGGTGTTTTGGCGTTGAACACCTGGAACTATAATCGGCTACTATTTCCCACGAACACCTCTGATACTTCCACCTTCCGTGCGTTCGGCTAAATCCATAGGAACAGAGCGCTATTTCTGGAGAACAGACTGGCGAACGAGACGCTTTCAGTGAAGTAGTGCATGAATGGATCCGTTCGTGCAATTTATACATTACGGCAAGGAGAAGATAGACCGGCCGCACAGCCTAAATCTGTGGAACTATTTTGGGCATGAAAACCATGCTTGCAGTCATGTATGCTTACTAATGCAAGGAGCCTACATAACAAAATGGGGGACCGAGAGGCAACAGCATACACTAAACAATATTATATAATATTTGTAGCAGAATGGACCCGGCTATCCTAATTTATACCAGCTCTGGGCTGTCTGTATCCCCTTTGTTTTCCCCTCTCCTTGACACCCTGTGTGAGAAAGTAACCCTAACTGTGCGAGACTTACTCCCCTGGCTTTGTTACCTAAGTTTTCCTCTGTTTCGCCTGGCCGTTCATCAAAATCCATTCCCTAAAGTGGTTCCCACGGTTTTGTACAACAACCGAACAAACTACCGAACAGCAGACCACCCAGCTATTAACTCAATTCACACCTCCACAAACCGCAACCACATGAACGTTCCAAGCGGTCGGCTGGGTGGTCGTCGTTTGTATAGACGAACACGTGGCGGCGGCCTTCTGGGACACAAAGGCAGCGAAATAAAGCGTGTGGTCAGTCAAATGTGACTTCCACAGAATTTGTGAACCCTTGCTCTAATCTGGGCGATTTTTGCATATGTTGTTCACCCAGATCAGAGCTATTGAGGGATGTGCCACTTATGGGGATATGTAATGTTTTTGAAGTACTTCTAGAAAATTTGAAATATGTGTTTTTTCCTGCCTGGAGTAAGGGTACCTCAATTATCTACCAGGCAGAGGGGAGGGCTTTTATATACTGTATGGGGGTGTCATATATATATATATATATATATATATATATATATATAACTGTTTCATTGGTCTGTGAACTTTGTATCTCTCTGAGTGGTAACCTTGTGGAAAAAAACAAAAAACAAACACACACATAAAAAGGCAGTGTGCCAGCATTAAAAGTTCAGTTATTCCCCCTAAACTGAGTATTGTCCAGTTACTGAGGAGGTGTTGGGAGAATCTTGTCTTGCTGTATTTGCCTGTTCCTGTGGATTACCTTCCTTGTTCCTGAATCATCTTGGAGAAAACCAGCGGAGAAAAGTCCCTGCTAGATTAGCACTCTATAGAACCAGAATACTAGTATAAAGCGGGTAAAAAAAAAATAGGCCGAAATCGAGTTCCCATATGGCACAGTGGGATTAGATTAGTGTGTCGCTGCACAATAAAGTGACAGAACATCAATACAGTTCCCAAAAGTGAGCACTCAATTTTGCACTATAGATTAAAGCTGTCAACTAGGCATTGGGGTTATATCAAATATATAATCTTATAAAGAAACATAAAAGCCCATCATAGAGTAACACTGACAAGTTTAAATAAAGAAATAGCACTATAATGTAACAAAGTGTATGGGAAAGGGAAGAGTTCCCATTACTCAATTGTAACACTTTGAACTGTGCTGTAAAATGGAATCCTGTCAGTTGAGACACTGCTAGCCGGTTAACACTGCTAAATAGGGTAACAGAATACGATCACATCAGTCTCAAAGTATCTGGGAATCAGAAAAATCAGTATAGTTTCCCAATTAGATACTTTGTACTGTACCACAAGTGTAAATATAGCAGAGCAGCTTGTTGTAAAATCAAATGTTTAGTCAGCTGTATAGTGAATAGAACAAATTTTGCCCCCTGTGTTGGATAAACCCAGTAGTATACCTATGAAAGTATACAATCCCCAAGGCTAAATTGGGGGTTGTTGTGGAGCTACAACATAAGGCTAATCTGAGCTAAATAAAACTATATAGAATCCCTGTTAAAATAAAAAGCAGCTAAAGAGCGTCATGACACAGCTCAATGCGTTTCGGCACTTTGTTGCGCCTTTTTCAAGAGCAGAACCAAGTCAGAGTCAGCATGTGTTTAAATAGCAGAAAGCTGCGCCCATCAGGACGTCATGCGGCCAATCACCACACGGCACGTCGGTCATGGGTGTGTGTAGTTGTTTGTGGCCAGAGGATAGGGCAATCCACTCCAGTGGGTCTCGGTCAAAAGACCGGCCCCACTATGCCGTCAAAAAGCCAATCCCTGAGTGCCTCGTCATAGTGGGCGGTGTGTGTGTGACAGACAGTCACAAAAATGAATCGTATCCATAGGGAGGCAGGTACAGGGATGTTAGCCCGCCCCCTGATGTGCCGATCTCGTTGTAAGAAGGGAAAATAAACATGCCAAAATATTTTCAGACATCACGTCACTATGTTGGTACTAGGGCATATACCTTATGCTTATTAAGAACATGTAAATTCCTATCTGACAATGATAACTTCAGAGGTTAATAAAGAGGTGTCTGACTCAGACTCAATCTTTTAAAAGTGTATCTCCATACAGTAAGTTCAGTGTTTTGAAAAAAAGCCCTGCATCTGGCTGTCCATGACATCCTCTCAGCATATTTCCTGTTCCTGTTATGCTCCCGCCCACTTCTCCCCATGTACAGGGGGAGGGGCGGGAGCGAGGAATTAAAGCACCAGCTCTCTGCCCTGCAATGGATGCCTGGGAGGGACCTGTCTCTGAGGGCTATTGAGTATGCCGCCGGACCGGTATTCTACCCGGCGCTAGTCAGCAACAATGTGCTTCTGAGCGCCCGGTAAAATGGCTGGCGGCATACTCAGAATAATCTAAGTTGATGGAGGGTCGGCCGCGGCAAAAACATAAAGCCAGAGCCGGCACCCCCCCCCCTTTAGCGGCCGCAAGAGAGTGAGAAAGCTTTCTCATGGATGCCGCCGGAGATCTTATATCAGCAGACTAAATGGACTGAAATGTTCTAATCTGCCATCACATTCTATGTTTCTATCAGGCATCTTTTCCCTCCAGGAGGCTGTTAGAAGTCCTGGGGCAAGTCCTCTGAGTGCAGTCTCCATGCTAGGGTATGTCCTGGGTGCTAGGGCATGTTCTGTGAGTGCAAAATAAGTGTTGGGGTGAGTGCAGTCTCTGTGCCAGGGCAAGTCCTGTGAGTGCAATATACACATGGTTATGTCTCACACACTGCCCTGATATATACCCCTGCACAGGGAAATTCATATAACCTTGTGTACATACTGGGGCCTATATATATTGCACTGTGCCTGTGATATATATCAGGACAGTGTGAGAGACATAACCTCGTGTACATACTGGGGGTATATATTTCCCTGTGCAGGGTTATAAATCAGTCTTATCTAAAAAATAAATGATTCAAAAAGTGTTTGCATTAAGGTGTGTTTTACCTATGTTGTGCTTGTCATAAGGTGTGATGTGTCTGTACTATGCTTGCAATATGGTGACAAGCATTCCTCTGGCATATCATCATCACACAATTATCAATATGTGTGTAAATATATATATTTATGATTTGAGACTAATAGATTATAATTGGCATTATTGTATATGTACACTAGCATTTGGGAGGGTTTGCAGGAGATTTCATATAGTGTGGAGGGCTTTGGGTAAATGACAGGACTCTTTTCCTAAGAAACCTTAGGAATAGTGATGTCGCGAAAGGTTCGCTGCGGATGGCGAACATATGCGCTGTGCGGTCTGCCCCCTATGTCATCATTGAATAAACTTTGAGCCTGTACCTCATAGTCAGCAGACACATTCCAGCCAATCAGCAGCAGACCCTCCCTCCCAGTCCATCCCACCTCCTGGACAGCATCCATTTTACATTCATTGTGAAGCTGCATTCTTAGTGAGCTGTCCAGGAGGTGGGAAGGTCTGGGAGGGAGGGTCTGCTGCTGATTGGCTGGAATGTGTCTGCTGACTGTAAGGTTAAGGGTCAAAGTTTACTCAATGATGACATAGGGGGCGGACCGAACAGCGCATATGTTCGCCGTCTGTGGCGAACTGTTCGGGACATCACTACTTAAGAACCTAAATTCCTATGTATTTTTTATGGGACAGGAAGAATTAGGAAACAAAATATGATGCTAGGTCTGTTTCTTTAGCTTCCCTTTACATGGAGGAGCACTTATATAAGAGAGTCATGCTATATGGAACATGAGGGGGGCGCCAATAGAGCTTCTTGCTAAATACGCTAGAGACGCTATGTAAGCCTCTGTTCTGCTCACACTTGCACAAGATGATGCTTGCTCCCATTAATGACTGAAATGGCAGGATTTGGTGGCAATCAGCCCATTGCTATAGATCAGGGTTTACATAAGACAAAATAGTCTCTACTTGGTTTCATGTGTACCTGAAGAAAATGTGTCTCATATAAGGCCTCATTCTATGTGCGATTAATTTATCTCATCAAATTCTCCCATAGAAACCTGCAAGGTGTACGGTAAATTAAGTAGTATAATTAATTGCCAGTGACCACATTTACAGCATGCAATACACCATAATTTAAAAAAAAATGTTTCATCTACTCTTCAGTACTCAGCTCCCTGTAAAATAACCACCATCTATTGTAAAATGCATTTTAAAGGGGCATTCTCAATCTATAAGGACTACAACTCACTATAGTGCTTATGGTGCTCTGTGTCTTTGAAATGTTCCTAATAAAAAAGGTACCCACAAGTTTCTATCCATATCACCTTAGCGGTGGATTTTAATATTAATACAATAGGGATGGACTAAATAGTACTCTACCCTAAATTCCCCATCTATGCCTTGTGATTGGAGGGGGTTATAAAATAGAGAAATGGCAGTCATAGCTGTCCAGCCACTAAATAGTACAAGACAATGGCCCCTCCTCACCCCCATGCAAAAGTAATAGGCAACTGAGCAGTCAAGTAAGATCTATACCCATGGGCCATAGATTTATTTTCCTCATGCAAACTACACATAGACTCATACAATATTTTCTGATTTTTAGTATGGTGGGTCCTGCAAAGTTATGTTATTTAAATCTGTTACATAAGCAATATTATAAACTCCCTGAGTGTTAATTTATTTGTTACTTACATTTAAAGACAATCCTTCATTCTGTCTCTCATGCAACCTTCATTTTGTGCCATATGCATGGTTTAGACTGGATTTTTAGTTAATAATATTCCCAAACATTGTCTGCATTACTGTTCATCTGTTTGGATATATGATATTCATGCCAATATGTATCTGCTGTTGTTTGTGAGTGTCAAATCAAATATCTTACATTTAAACTCCCCAAACTGATGCTAAATATTTGGATACTCTTTAAAGCAAATGTTCAATGTAATCCAAATTGGATTAAACTCAAAGCATGGAATGTTATGTGTGCAGGAAGTCTATGCTATTATTGTATAGGCTTTGAAAAACTACTACAAGAAAGAAATGTAAGGTCATTTTATGTTGTTTTTTCCTGGGTTACCTCATGGCTTCATCAAAATTGTATTTTAGATTTTCTCCTATGAAAATTGGTTATCACAATCCCAGTACAAACTACAATTTACAAAACGTCTTGTGAATTCTACCATATAACTCAAATATTACATCAACTGCACATTATTTCAAAAAGCAGATGAGGTTTTCAAATCTTGTACTGTATGGTGGCTGACATCACATCATATATGTAGTTGCATAGTCATAAAGGTACATATATTTTTTTGTCCTGTTAAATAATGATTAGGTGTAGTTTAGAGGAAAATAATTCAGTTTTCAGGGTTCCAATAAACAACTCTTCTTAAATAACACTTTAATAGTGATCTGGTTAGGAGGAAGAGGAAAAAGATACCTACAATACGTGACGAAGTGCCCTTCGCCACTTGGGTCTGGAGAGGGATACTTGCCAGCCTCCTGCCATGTGACTATAGCACTGGGGTGTATGGCCCTTTAAAAAGTCGGTGGGCACATTGTGACTTTTGTGAACAGTGTCCCTTTAAGACGGTGTCCCCAGGCCCTTATAATACTTTATTCATGGCTTCTTCCCACTTGGTTCGGTAAATGGGGCTTACTGAACCAAGTATTACACAGGCGGACCACACAGAAGTGGAAGTGTGCGCCTAATTTACCTCTGAGGGGTTGCTGTAGGTTAATTGCCGACCGCTGGGTGGTCTCCGTTCATACAGACGAACACGTGGCGGCGGCCATCTTTTTCCAGCCGAATGCGGTCAGACCCTTACCTTCTCCTCCACTTAGTTTTCAGCCGCATTGTCTAAGTCCCGTTCGCACATTGAGACTAAGCTATTTGCACAAACGGTGCATGCAAATGGGACTTTTTTCTGAGTGAAATTGACCGTCCGCACAGCCCAAATCTATGGAACTCTTTTGGGCAGGAAAGCATGCTTGCGGTCGGTCACAACGGACTTCCAGCTAACTTTTTAACCCCTGGAAGGAATTGTCTGATTTTTGGGTATCTTTTTATGGAGATTGGATGTATAGTTTTAAAGTTAGAGTAAATGTGTAAAAACTGTATTTTTTCTGCCTGTGATAATTACATTAACCCATGGTGTACAGTAATATATCACAGGCAGAGGGGAGGATTTTGTGGGAATGAATAGTAGTGTTTAACTGTATTGTATGTTTTTGATTGGCTGTTCCACAAGATCATGTGGGTAGTACTGTGTGTGTAAAAACTTGTATAAAAGTAAGCCTTTTGTGTGCATTAAACAGACCTACTTGACCCTTTCTTGAAGCCTAGGCTCATGCTTGGGGGATGGGATAACTACACTCTGGGGATTGCTATAATCACACTATACTCCCCAGGGTACGCTCTTGTAAGAGCTCTTATTGTTCCTGCGCTCTCTACCCACTGGAAGCTGGATCCTGGCTTTGGGTTCAGGGTGGGTGAAGGACGGCGAGACCCCGGTGCAGGTGCATCGCTGGAAGTGGGGTCTGCAGTGCTCATGGTGTCGGTTGGAGTGCTTGGATTCCTCGGCAAGCACTAGGAGCATCGATTGGCGGAGGTACTTGGTCGGAGTGCCAGCGGTCCGTCACACAATATTAATCAATTAACATCCCTAGTTGATATAAGGTATTGGCGCTGTGGAACTGTTTTAAGGACTGTTTGGATGGTGTGCAGGCTTAAATTGTGTTTTGTGTGTATATCACCTCTTCTTTTGATTTTGAGGTTTATTACAATGGCTTTAGAACTCTTTGATTGCATTATTTTACCTTAATCCACACAATTCACTATTACATAAATGTGTATCTATAGTATTACATTTACTACAGACACGACTATCGTATATTATAAAACTTTTGAATACTGAACATTATTAGAAATCATTTGAATGAACTGAGAATTTGGAATATTAGAGTCAAGATAATTTTGTACAGTAATTTAGTTGTAACTAGCTTCACAACTTATAGTATTTGGGTGGCAACGTAATGCTGCCATGAATAATGATCAGGAAAAAAAAAAATTACGGTAAGAATGAAACAAGTTTCCTTATTCCTGATTAATCATGGAAGCATTTACTCATGGGGAATACCCAAACAGTATATATAGAGAAAGGGACAGAGTTTAAAAAACAAACAAAAAACAAACAAACAAACAGCTAATACTTATTGAGCATTATTGAGCTGCATAGACCTTAGAAGACTTCAAAAAGCCAAACAAGTAATCGATAGGATATTGTCATAAAATCTGTTCAGACAAGTTAATTTACCCTAGAGGCTGCTAGGTCAGCAACCACCTGGCATTTAAAGGTCTAAAATATCCTTAAGAAATATAGAGCCAGACAGGAATTAATGCCATGATAGCCAAACCTAGAGAAGGAGCAAGGCTAGACTAATACGTTATGTTATTTAAATCTGTTACATAAGCAATATTATAAACTCCCTGAGTGTTAATTTATTTGTTACTTACATTTAAAGACAATCCTTCATTCTGTCTCTCATGCAACCTTCATTTTGTGCCATATGCATGGTTTAGACTGGATTTTTAGTTAATAATATTCCCAAACATTGTCTGCATTACTGTTCATCTGTTTGGATATATGATATTCATGCCAATATGTATCTGCTGTTGTTTGTGAGTGTCAAATCAAATATCTTACATTTAAACTCCCCAAACTGATGCTAAATATTTGGATACTCTTTAAAGCAAATGTTCAATGTAATCCAAATTGGATTAAACTCAAAGCATGGAATGTTATGTGTGCAGGAAGTCTATGCTATTATTGTATAGGCTTTGAAAAACTACTACAAGAAAGAAATGTAAGGTCATTTTATGTTGTTTTTTCCTGGGTTACCTCATGGCTTCATCAAAATTGTATTTTAGATTTTCTCCTATGAAAATTGGTTATCACAATCCCAGTACAAACTACAATTTACAAAACGTCTTGTGAATTCTACCATATAACTCAAATATTACATCAACTGCACATTATTTCAAAAAGCAGATGAGGTTTTCAAATCTTGTACTGTATGGTGGCTGACATCACATCATATATGTAGTTGCATAGTCATAAAGGTACATATATTTTTTTGTCCTGTTAAATAATGATTAGGTGTAGTTTAGAGGAAAATAATTCAGTTTTCAGGGTTCCAATAAACAACTCTTCTTAAATAACACTTTAATAGTGATCTGGTTAGGAGGAAGAGGAAAAAGATACCTACAATACGTGACGAAGTGCCCTTCGCCACTTGGGTCTGGAGAGGGATACTTGCCAGCCTCCTGCCATGTGACTATAGCACTGGGGTGTATGGCCCTTTAAAAAGTCGGTGGGCACATTGTGACTTTTGTGAACAGTGTCCCTTTAAGACGGTGTCCCCAGGCCCTTATAATACTTTATTCATGGCTTCTTCCCACTTGGTTCGGTAAATGGGGCTTACTGAACCAAGTATTACACAGGCGGACCACACAGAAGTGGAAGTGTGCGCCTAATTTACCTCTGAGGGGTTGCTGTAGGTTAATTGCCGACCGCTGGGTGGTCTCCGTTCATACAGACGAACACGTGGCGGCGGCCATCTTTTTCCAGCCGAATGCGGTCAGACCCTTACCTTCTCCTCCACTTAGTTTTCAGCCGCATTGTCTAAGTCCCGTTCGCACATTGAGACTAAGCTATTTGCACAAACGGTGCATGCAAATGGGACTTTTTTCTGAGTGAAATTGACCGTCCGCACAGCCCAAATCTATGGAACTCTTTTGGGCAGGAAAGCATGCTTGCGGTCGGTCACAACGGACTTCCAGCTAACTTTTTAACCCCTGGAAGGAATTGTCTGATTTTTGGGTATCTTTTTATGGAGATTGGATGTATAGTTTTAAAGTTAGAGTAAATGTGTAAAAACTGTATTTTTTCTGCCTGTGATAATTACATTAACCCATGGTGTACAGTAATATATCACAGGCAGAGGGGAGGATTTTGTGGGAATGAATAGTAGTGTTTAACTGTATTGTATGTTTTTGATTGGCTGTTCCACAAGATCATGTGGGTAGTACTGTGTGTGTAAAAACTTGTATAAAAGTAAGCCTTTTGTGTGCATTAAACAGACCTACTTGACCCTTTCTTGAAGCCTAGGCTCATGCTTGGGGGATGGGATAACTACACTCTGGGGATTGCTATAATCACACTATACTCCCCAGGGTACGCTCTTGTAAGAGCTCTTATTGTTCCTGCGCTCTCTACCCACTGGAAGCTGGATCCTGGCTTTGGGTTCAGGGTGGGTGAAGGACGGCGAGACCCCGGTGCAGGTGCATCGCTGGAAGTGGGGTCTGCAGTGCTCATGGTGTCGGTTGGAGTGCTTGGATTCCTCGGCAAGCACTAGGAGCATCGATTGGCGGAGGTACTTGGTCGGAGTGCCAGCGGTCCGTCACACAATATTAATCAATTAACATCCCTAGTTGATATAAGGTATTGGCGCTGTGGAACTGTTTTAAGGACTGTTTGGATGGTGTGCAGGCTTAAATTGTGTTTTGTGTGTATATCACCTCTTCTTTTGATTTTGAGGTTTATTACAATGGCTTTAGAACTCTTTGATTGCATTATTTTACCTTAATCCACACAATTCACTATTACATAAATGTGTATCTATAGTATTACATTTACTACAGACACGACTATCGTATATTATAAAACTTTTGAATACTGAACATTATTAGAAATCATTTGAATGAACTGAGAATTTGGAATATTAGAGTCAAGATAATTTTGTACAGTAATTTAGTTGTAACTAGCTTCACAACTTATAGTATTTGGGTGGCAACGTAATGCTGCCATGAATAATGATCAGGAAAAAAAAAAATTACGGTAAGAATGAAACAAGTTTCCTTATTCCTGATTAATCATGGAAGCATTTACTCATGGGGAATACCCAAACAGTATATATAGAGAAAGGGACAGAGTTTAAAAAAAAACCAAAAAAAAACAAACAGCTAATACTTATTGAGCATTATTGAGCTGCATAGACCTTAGAAGACTTCAAAAAGCCAAACAAGTAATCAATAGGATATTGTCATAAAATCTGTTCAGACAAGTTAATTTACCCTAGAGGCTGCTAGGTCAGCAACCACCTGGCATTTAAAGGTCTAAAATATCCTTAAGAAATATAGAGCCAGACAGGAATTAATGCCATGATAGCCAAACCTAGAGAAGGAGCAAGGCTAGACTAATACAAGACAAACTCCCGTACGAAATAAGCAACCCATCTTGTAATGGATAATAAAAAATAAAAAAAAATTAAGAAAACCTCCATGAAATCCAGACATGGTCTAGAAATTATAGATCTATTATGTCAACAAGAGAAGATAATGTCCTTCTCTGATACAAATTAAAAAACAAAGGATGGCATCATCAAATCAGCACCTTGACAAAGGCATAACTTCCAGAGATCAAACTGGAATAAGCAGATACTGTTGGATGAGAACAGTCACACCATGCTATTAAACAGGGGGAGAATTGCACTAAGAATCCTACTATTTTCTGGATGTATTTATTATTCATCTTGCCTAGTGAACTACTTACCTGAAGATACAGGAAACAAATCAATATCTGCCTGTCAGAAAGAGGCAAAGCCTAGTAGAGAAATAAGAGTCTGTTATTAACCCCTTCCCGACCATGGATGTACCAGGTATGTCTGAAAAAAACAAACTGTCCATTAATGTCCGCTGACGTACCTGGTACGTCCATTAGTAAATCCCCACTTGGCAATCCCCCGCTTGCGATCTGAACCCCCCGTCCGGTCCGGCTCTCCTAGGCCATGTGATCGCGGAGTCCTCACAATGACATGGACAGAATAGCTGGCTTGTGCAGTGCCTGCAGGGGGCCTTCCTGAGCACCAGGGTGAATGTGTTGGATAGTACAGGATCTCTACTGCAAGACCCATTTGACTAGTTTTGGACTATCTTAGTGTCAAGATGTAGTAATCCTTTGTTTTGACAAGGTCGCGTATTTTTAGGTAATTGTTATCGGAGAATTTTGTGATGGTAAGCTCTCTGGGCCTGAGGAGAAACTGTAGAAAGCTAGATATATGGCTGCTTTAATGATGAGGTTTGTTGTTTGAAAGGAGCAGTGTCCAGTAGGTTCGAAATGTCTCCGAATTTAGAGCTATCAATTGGCAATCGTGAGTTTTGAGAGAAGTTTAACTTCTGTATACCTTTCAGAACACTCTTTATGGGATAAGATGACAGGAAAGGTGAATTATTAGGGAATGTGATAAGCATTTGGTGTTGAATACCTGTGAGGTATAACTTGTTAGTGTTTTGTGCTAGTTTTAAAGAACTGTGGCAAAAGTTGGCGAACGTGACCAATGATTCAATAGAAAAGCAGTTTAATATATGCAGGTCTGCCACAAGTTTGGAAAATAACCTGAAAGCTCTGTCATATGGTTTTTCTGGTGTTAACAGACAATCCCATTTGGGACAAACCTTTTTACAGTGCGATAAGAGAGCTTTAAATTCAGGATTAGTTCTTTGAAAAGATGCTGCCTGGTCAGTTGTCTGTTTGCTGTGGGGTGATGCCAGAAAATCTCCTGAAATTTGAAGTGGGATAAAGCATTAGTAGTCACATTTTGAACACTGGGAACATGCATGCAAGTAATGAAAAACTGATGAGTTGCTGCTAGCCAGGTCAGCCTCCTCACCAGTTTCATAATAGCCAACGATTCAGAGCAACCCTTGTTGAGAATGTGACAAAGCGGCCTGGTTATCAAGAAAACACCTGGCGGCTTGACCTCTCCAGTATACCCCCCAAGTGAAGGCTGCAACTACCACTGGGAAAAGTTCAAATAGAGCAGAGGAGTTGATGAAATTGTGTAATTGGTTAGTTTCAGGGGGCCAGGGTGCCTGGACCCACTCATTCCCAAAGATTTCAGCATCAGTCCAAATGACAGGGGATTTATCAGAGATGGGCGGGATGAACATAGATTTGCCGTTCCATGAAAACAGAAAAAACTGCCACATAGAAATGTCAGCTTTTGCTTGGGAGTCTAAGTCAATAACGCGATAGTCAGGTAAACCGTGCAGCATGCATAATAGCCACATGATAAAGGATATACCTTGGGGAATTATGCTCATGGTAGAAGTCAGTCAAAGTCCCTATGAGTGATTGCAAGTGTTTGCGAGTGCAAACACCTCTATCCCAACAAGTAGATACACCTTCCAGAATTCTGCGGACCTTCTCTTTAGGTAAGTTAGCTTCCAAGGATTGAGAATCAAGTACAATCCCCAAGAAGGTTATTTTTGTACCAGGCCCTTCAGTCTTGGCTTCAGAGATTGGTACACCCAGACTGTGAAACAGATTTACCATCTATATTAGACTGACAGGGATGAGTTAGGTTCCTCGATGGTCAGGAAATAGTCTAGTAGTAGTGAAATACTCTAGGGCATCTGCAGTAGTTAAGCAGGACCCAGCACAAGGTTTCCACAAAGATATCGAACATGGAGCTTTGTAGCAAAATAGTACTGGTCTTCCCACTTAACCCCATGCAGATGCCACAGGGAGGGATAGATAGGCAAGAGCTTGAAGGCATTAGCAATGTCAGTTTTACAAACCCAAGCTTCCCTGCCAACATTGAAGATTATTAAGCATAGTTTATTCAAAAACTTTGCAGTAGCGATGCATAGTGGGATGGTTCTCCAGCTAGAGAAAGGTGGCAGCAAGAAAGGGCCAATCATGAAGCCTAGCTCTAGTTCTTAAGAGATAGTAACGACATGGCTTGTAGGATTCTCAAGGCAGATTGGAGATTGGCACATTCGAGTGTCCCTGAGAGAATTGTGACTAATCCTGTGTGGAACCCGTGAGTTAACCCTTCAGTGAGAAATCTAATTAGGTGAGGTGAACAAACCGTGCTGTAAAGTGGTGATGTTAACTGGAGACAGTCATTGCCTAGGGAACAATCTATTTAGGCATATGATTTTAGCATGTGCCTGGAACACAGGGAGCAAACATGCAGCAATCTGCAGGTGCGGTACCTTCAGCCGTCGGCATTAAAGTTGTTGCAAATATGAGATTTGTCCAAAAAGACAATGTGTCTCCCCAACTTGTCTTTAAGGTCCCGATGTATGGGCCTTGTGGTGGAACAGACCTCGCCACGTGTTCTTGGAGGGGGCTGCTTGCCGCCTCATACCTTCTGACTATGGCCCTGGGATATATGGCATTTGAAAACACTATTTGTGCCCTGTGACAAAACTGGAGATTGTGCACAAATGACTATTGTACATATTCTTTAGGATTCCCTTCGTTTGTTGCACTATTCCCCATGTGTTTCATCTGTTGCTCTGGCTGGATAGACTACCAGACAAACTGTGGAGTTACTGGGTGGCCACCATTTCATGTATCAGAGGCACATGGTGAGAACAATGGACGGCAGCCATTTCAACTCATAGACACTGTTTGGACTTTTCTACACGGTGCCATCCCCGGTTCCGAGGATATACTTTTTATGGGGTTATTGCATGTTTTGGGGTCCCTGTGATATGTTTTATAATACTGTATTTCTCTGCCTGTGATAATTATATTATCCATTGTGTTCAGTAATCATATCACAGGCAGAGGGGAGGATTTTGTGTGGGAGTGTCTTTGTGTATTATACGGATTGATTGGTTGTATTTCAAAACCCTGTGGGCAGTACTATGTTTGTGGATTGTGAATAAAAGAGGCTGTATGTGCCAGTACAGTCAGTTCTGGTTGACCCTCAAACTAAGTGTTGTCTCGTTCTTGGGGGGAATTGGATTGTATGCTGTTACAGTGCGACTGCCAGGAGTGTAAACTGTTCGTATGGTTTTTCCTGTTCGGCTGTTTACAGCATTCGTGTGTTTCCGCTTCGGGAGTTTGGAGCATTCCCCTGGTTCCAGTTCGGGAGATTGGTGATTGTAGTAGCTGTCTGTGCATCTGAAAAGGGGAATATCGCCTAAATGGTTTTTAACCTCGTGTGCAAAACGGTCCATTACAGGCCTGGCAGCTTGGGGTACTTGGGCTTGGCTGGTGGATGGGAGCTCAGCATCGTTGGGGCACAGATTTGTTGCCTGAGTCGAAAACTAACAGACTGCACAAGCTGGAACTTTTAGACCAGCAAAATAGTTCTGTATCAAGAGAGCTCCAATCAGTTTTAACGCTGAACTGGGCAAGTGCGGCTGCTGCTTTTGCTGAAAAGGACTTGTGACAGTCAAAAAACGCAACTCCGCCGTACTTATGCCCAAGGTCAACCAGCTTGTACAAGTCAAACTCTCCATGTCTTTGGGGAAAAACTGAACATATTACGTCCCTAAATAACCTGAAAGCTAAAACAAATTCCAGGATAGAACCTTTTTTGTTATGCCTAGGGTCTTGTGCTTTCATAACGACTGACAAGTCACCAAACTAGTAAGACTTGTTGTCGATGACGTCCTGTGACGCTATGAGTAAGGACACCAGGTTGACATCTTTACCCTCCAAGATATCCTTTCTCAGTGTCAGAGGAACTAGATGGGCTGGCGTGATTATGGTACTGGTGGAGGCTGAGGGCTGGTAGCATCCAAAAGAGTATTACCCTGCACTCCTACACTCACAAAGGGGATAACATGAGGAACGGCAGCCGAGGAGGAAACACCAGCAATCGCAGTGGCTTCCAAGACCCAGAGCCTAGTAGCAATGGAAGAGGTCAAGTTAGTGATTAAGGAGTGCAGGTCAGCCAAACTGGGACCAGGGGTTTCAGAGTCAGTCTGAGACCATAATAATCTGAAAAGTTCAGCCTTTCTAGCCATGGCAGGGTAAGCTACATTCCTCTTTTTTAATTTGGCCGTAATCTTTGGGAAGGTCCATGATCTTAAAGAACTAGGACTCGTGAATCCCCTAGCCTGGAGGGGGAATCGTTCCTGGCCAGGGTGCTAGGTAAAGATAGGTCGTCACCTTGGATTGACTCGTTTGACATTTTAGGTAGGAATAGACAACGTGTAACATAGTGTAAATAATAGTTGAAGAAAAAAAAAATGGACTGGCAGTAGCTAGTGCCAAGCTGCGAAATTGTATTACAAGGAGGTGAATTTGGAGAAACTTAGCTAAGCGCCAAGTGGTGAGAGAGGCTTTAACCAATAATTAGCATGCAGGCATAAATACCCTCTAGCGTGATGCCATGGAGAATGATTCAGGTGACAGATAACCGATAGACAATAAGATTGGGTATGAGAGGTGAGGCCCTAACTGTACTGATGAGCGAGGCACTAACTATGCATTGGACCAATGGGCAAATGTACCTCGAATTGAGGCTGGGAGTCACTGGACCACTGATTATGGCAGAGAAGCCCTGAAAGATGTACCTAGTTGGGCCTAGTGAATAGTTAGAGAAAATGCCAGTCCAGATTACTACGTTACTATAGGGGTATCTAATTTAGTAAAATTAACTATACCTTGGTCAAGTAATTTGACTTGTATATGTGGAGTTGGAACAGGAGGATCTACTAAAATAAAAGAAAGTACTCAAACCCCTGCAAGTGCCTATGTACTGGAGAAAGATGTTGGTGAATCTATTCCTACCTCCTGTATTCGGGTAAACGAATACCTGGGACAAGACCTACAAGCAGACAAGACCTAATTATAACCATCAATAGATAACATGCATTTCATAAATAACCAGTTTGAAATGATAGCCACGTACTAACACATCTTAGTGAACAAGTGACCTATGGTGTTAGCAGCAAGAGCAGCAAGTTTTGCGGGCTTGGGTGGGATAGCGTCAGAACCTAAGTAAAACCAATGCATTAGGGACCTATGGGCATACAAACTCTAATATACATAACCAAATAACATATGTCAATAAAAGTTTAAAATGATCGCCACTTACTAATAAGCAAAGAGACAAAAAAAAAAAGCAATAGTGTCAGCCCTAGAGATGGAACTCTTGCAGGCTTGTGTGGGTGAGCGTGCCAACAAGTTCAGGAAATGATGAACCTAAAGGCAGAAGCAACAGAAAAGTGAAAATACATGATCCCTTTGAAATTTGACTGACAAGGATGTAGGAGCTATGACAGACCCCTTGAACCAGATATTCCTGACTGAAGTAACCATACCTCAGTCAGCAATTACAGTAGTTCAGACATAAAGCACAGTATTTGACATACAATTACATATACAGGCCACAAGGTGGCAAAATTGGCTTAACCTGAAAATCATTTAAACGAATGGCTGGAATTTAGCTGACCTAAGGGGAATGAAAGTGAAAGCCCTCACCCATTATTATTAAGACTGCCTGTACAGCCGAACTGAAAGTGCCGATCGCGGCATGAAATAGCGAGATTTATGCGATCAGTAAATTTGAGTAACTAAACCTTTTTTTTTTTAGTACTACATGTACCAGTATTTTTTCATATTTATATTTTATTTGTGACTTGGCACCGGGTAATATCTTTTAAGTTGGAGTGCAAGAGTTCTACATTTGAGATAGATAGGGTATGCCGGTAAAAGAGGGCCCACTAAAGAGGGCCCACTAAGTGAATGCTTAATAAAGGGAGCGGTGGGTAGGTTGAACCAGGAAGTCTCGGCCCAGAGGAAGGGGAGGTCTGTGAATTTATAGGCTGGACAAACCCCTCGAAACCGACGTTCGGGTAGGCCTGTCAAAGAGGGCAAAAGGTTTAACAGTTTAATCCTTAGTACGTGTTGACATTAAATAACCAGTACTTTAAATGCCTGCCTCAGTTCCCTCTCCATTTGAGGGATATCTGGTGTATGCAGACAATGCCAATGTCCCAGCTTATGGTGTGTGCTGGGATGTTTACTAAATGCTGCAGAAGCAGTGCTTATTCTAAAAGAATTACCCGAATATGATGAAGGGTCGTATCTGAATACCTCTGCGTGAGGATGGGTGTTGGCCTCGTGGGACTGAATTATTAATATATACTAAAAAATGGCCTGCACCAAACCCTTTGTAGCCAGTTGATTTATCCCTAACAAGTGTGGGGGAATACAAACATAATGGATTGATGGAAAGTATGTTGGAACGTACGTACATTGCCCAACTAGTGAGGTTGAGAATGGATGTCGTAGAGAGGAACCTAAAGAAACAATGGGAATATGTCCAGGATGGTGTACAAGCTAATTGAAGTAACGTACCTGTATTGTGGTTAATGATTAATACATCAACAACAGGTTGATAAGTAAGAATGGTGGGAACCAAAAAATAAAAAATAAGGGAACTTCTGTATAATGAGTACATACCTAGGCAAAACAAAAAGTCAGGAAGAGAGATACCTGATTGAACTGAATCTAGATATGAGTTCCCACTGTGCGTCCTACTAGAAGGACCTGAAGTATGCAGGAGATAAAAATGGCCTAAGTAATTAAACGCCAAAACATGTATGTAACATCTCAAGCTTAGTAGCATGAAGCGAATTATGAAATCTAGTAAACACCATAGATGAAGGTGTTGGTTATACTAATTTAAGTAAAATAGACAGATCGAAGAGGCCCGAATACGTATAATTGCGTAATGAGGGGTTCTTGGGAGTCTGCCAAGAGAGGAACCATATAGAGAGGACTTATGTGAAAGGGTTGTAGTTTTCCCTTGTAAGCAGGAAAATGTAGTATGTAAATGCCCAAATGGGGGGCCGAAATTGGATGGTAGGGGTTTGCCACTAATTAAGGTTTCCCAGATTCCTTTGGCACCGAGAGGTCCATACAGGTTGGGTTGAATTAAGTAATATAATCAGTATATAACCTTTGTGAAGCAGGCCCTTCATTTCAAACACAAATGAGGAGCCAAAATTGTGTTGTATTGGGTTGCCCATAGAGGGCCTTGTGAAGCGAATGTAGTGAAGGTCAAGAAAGGACCATGTTTAAAGTTATTGATGACACTCATATCATTTGCAACATATGAGTATATTTAGGCTGTGTCCTATGTAGGTGATGATGATCCCACCTAATAGATAGTGCTGAACCATAGTGTTTGACATGGGGTAGGGACGACGTATATGATGAAGGATATAGGTTCCCCTGGAAGATGTCCTAGTGAAAGCCATACCGTATAGTAAGGTATGATTAGTTTATCGATATCGTGTGGTGGTATGCAACCCCTGTAAGTGGATGTTATGCAAATGAAAAGCCTGATAAAAGCACTGAAATAAGAACATAGTATGTTGCCCATTGAGGGTCATGTGAAATGGACGTTGCAAAGTCCCATTGAGGGCCTTTTTCAAGGACTATGTATATGAGGCCAAGAAGGGACCCAATGTAAGTTCTGAGGTGCAGGGTGGAAACATGAGGCTGTGATAAAAGTATTGGAGGGGTGATTGGTAGATAAGATATAGGTTGTGGAGTTTGTTGAGAAGTAGCGATTAAAGGAACTATGATAGTAATGAGACTGTAAAGAAATAATAAAAATAATAAGCTTCTAGCTTGTGAAATGGTTAACACAAAGAACGTAAGAAATACCACGTTAAAGAGCAAACAAAATGCTCACAAACAAAGTCAAAGGTGAGAAATTGAATAAGTTAATAAAAAAAATTATTACAGAGGATGGGACCCAATTAACACCTGAAAATATAGGTAAAGCATTTAATTCCTTTCATTAAAAATTGTATAACTTACCCAATTATCCTTATAATCCAGAAATATATTTTCAAAACAAAAGTCTAAAAAATTATCAAGGGAACAATTGAATTCTATTAATGAACCCTTCTCAGAAACTGAAATAATAGGTGCAATTAAGTCCCTAAAAAAAACAAACAAAAAAAAACCACACACCGGGGCCGGATGGTTATCCAAATATATTTTATCAGCAATTCCAGGACGTCCTAGTAATACACCTTAAAAAGATCTTTTTAATAATATAGTCAGAGAAAAAGATATACCCAATGAATTACTATATGCCAACATCATTCCCATACAAAAGCCAGATAAACCTACGGAATTTGTAGGGAATTATCGCCCCATATCTTTATTAAATTCTGATATAAAAATTTATGCAAGCATTTTGGCAAATAGATTACAAAGAGTCCTCCCGTCCATAATTCATGGAGATCAGGTTGGCTTTATGAAGGACAGACAATCGAATAATAGTATAAGAACAATGATCGATATTCTGGATTACGCTCATGAATCGGGTACTCCATTGCTGGCCCTGTCATTGGATGCGGAGAAGGCCTTTGACAGGGTCAGATGGGACTTCCTTAGGGAAACCCTAAAAGATTTTGGCTTTGAAGGCTGGATTTTGAGCGCTATTATGGCCTTGTACAGTTCCCCAATGGCTAGAACAATTGGGAGGGGCATAATCTCTGAGTGGTTTAATATAAGAAACGGGACAAGACAGGATTGTCCCTTGTCCCCATTGTTATACTTGCTATATATAGAACCCCTGATTTGTGACATTAGACATAATGAGAAAATTAAGGGAATTACAATAGGCCAAGAGGAATATAAAACGTTACTTTATGCAGACGATGTCTTAATCACTATATCAGATCCTATAACATCAACAGATGAACTGTTAACCCCTTAAGGACGGAGCCAAATGTACACGTTGTTAACAAAACAAAATGTAAACAAAACCTGGCATTTGCGCTACATGTCTGTCCAACCGTAATACACCTCTTTCATAGTAAATGCACCCACCCTTATTATATATCATTTTATTCAGGGGAAACAGGGCTTTCATTTAATATCAAATATTTAGCTATGAAACATAATTTAATATGAAAAAAGATTTTTTTAAAAATTTTTTTTAGTACTACATGACATTTTAACGGTCAGTGTCATAATACTGTTTGCTTTTACTGCAATAAAATACACATTTGTATTCAGTAAAGTCTCACGTGTAAGACAATACCCCCTATGTACAGGTTTTATGGCGTTTTGGGAAGTTACAGGGTCAAATATAGCACGTTACATTTGAAATTGAAATTCGCCAGATTGGTTACGTTGCCTTTGAGACTGTATAGTAGCCCGGGAATGAAATTTACACCCATAACGGCATACCATTTGCAATAGTAGACAACCCAAGGTATTGCAAATGGGGTATGTCCAGTCTTTTTTAGTAGCTATTTGGTCACAAACACTGGCCAAAGTTAGCGTTAGTATTTGTGTGTGAAAAATGCAAAAAAACGCCAATTTTGGCCAGTGTTTGTGACTAAGTGGCTACTAAAAAAGACTGGACATACCCCGTTTGCAATACCTTGGGTTGTCTACTATTGCAAATGGTATGCCATCATAGGGGTAATTTTCATTCTTGGGCTACCATAGGGTCTCAAAGGCACCGTAACCAATCTGGCGAATTTTAATGTGAAAAAATGAAACGCAAGCCTTATATTTGACGCTGTAACTTTTGAAAACACCATAAAACCTGTACATGAGGGGTACTGTTGTACTCGGGAGACTTCGCTGAACACAAATATTTGTGTTTCAAAACAGTAAAGTATCACAGCAATAATATTGTCCGTGTAATGCTGTTTGTGCGTGAAAAATGCAAAAAACTTCACTTTTACTGGCGATATCATCGTTGTAATACATTTTACTGTTTTGAAACACTAATATTTGTGTTCAGCGAAGTCTCCCGAGTAGAAGAGTACCCCCCATGTACAGGTTTTATGGTGTCTTGGAAAGTTATAGGGTTAAATATAGTGCTAGCAAATTAAATTCCCTTTACTTTCGGCATGGGTTGTCAGGCAGGTCCTGCTAATTGTAATTAATTAAGATACCTAATTATGTAAAAATAATACATAAATATATATGTAGAATTAATATATGTATATATACGGATGTGTGTATATATGTATATATCTATAATTTAAAAAAAATTTTATTTATATATAGGTGTGTGTAGATAGATATATATATATATCTCTCAAAATACACGTAGAACAAAATAATATATCTATATACATAAATATATACACACACACATATATATATATATATATATATATATTAATTTCACAATACAGTTAGAACGAAATAACACACATCTATATATTTTTTAATTATTTATTTACGACAGGAATGAGGTTTAGACCACTAAAATGCAATAGTGCTGAATTGATTTTAGGCTATGATGGCAGTACGCTAAAGGAAACTGAATTTATAAGACATACGTTTATAAAACCTCTAGCTTGTGAAAAGTGAACATAATATATATATATAAAAAATATGTTTATAAGGCATACTTGTTTAGGAGGATGATTAACACTTATGCATGCATAATTGGTATAGCACAATAGGGTTGAAAGCAACAGCAAATGCTAGAATAACAGAGTAACATGAATTAATGTGAGGCTAGTGACGGTCGAATCAAATGACAGTACCATCTGTTAGAGACAATGTAGGGCTTGCTAAGAAACACTTTTTTAAAATATAATCCCAATTAAAAAAAATATAAAAATAATAAAAACTGCATGTTTTCATTTGGGATATCTCTCTCTCTCTCTCTCTCTCTCTCTCTTTTCCCTGGGGGGGGGGCACTAGAATGTGGCAGACCTGGTTCATGGCAGGATTGATTGAAGTGCGACTATAACATAACATATTTAGGGTGATGGCTGTGTATATGACAGACATAATTTTAAAGTACGATTGACAGACAGTGAAATAAGACAGTATTCACAGGCTGTACCATAAATGCTGAACACATGTATAGGCCAAAGTTTGGGCCTGACATGAATTTACACAGTCATGAGCAATACTTATCCACATAATTACTAAACAGTGTAGCCCAGTGATGGCGAACCTATGGCACAGAGACTGATCCATGCCCCCAAATAGGACATGGGTGCATGATGACCAGCTGTGAAAATTCCAAGTTGAAAAACTGGAATGCACACCCATGTCCTATTTGGGACATTTTTCCCAAATAAGGTCTTTTAGCCCCCAGAGAACCCGACACACCTATACATAGGTGGTATCACTGTACTCGGGAGATGTTGCTGAACACATATTGGGGTGGTCTTTGGCAGTAACCCTTAAAGTTCTCAGTACATGTATTCTTAAATTGCCATGTGTGTCAAAAAAAAAAAAAAAATCCCAATTATTATTATTTTTTTTTTTTTTAATTTGGCATAGATCGGTGGTAAAAAACATGTGAACATTGGGTATTTTCTAAAATCAAGACAAAATTTTGGAACTATTTAGCATGGGTGTTTTTGGGGGTTGCAGATGCGCAACAGATTTTGGGGGTCAAAGTTTGAAAAAGCGTTTTATTTTTTTTATCATATTTTATAATTTGTTTTATAGTAAATTTTACGATATAATGAAAATAATGGTATCTTTAGAAAGACCATTTAATGGCGAGACAAACGGTATATAATATGTGTGGGTACAGTAAATGAGGAAAATTATAGCTAACACCTCAGAAATGTAAAAATAGGCCTGGTCCCAAACGGTAAGAAAATTGAAAAGTGGTCTGGTCACTAAGGGGTTAAAACACTGCAACAATGACTATATATTGCAAAAAAACGAAAAAAAAAACTCACAACCATACCCCACAGTGTAAATTAATTGATACAGTAATATTCCGTTACAGGAGAGGTAGAAACCAATAACGATATTACTAGGCAAAGGCAAGAAGAATGATATACAGATTAGTATATATATATATATATATAATATATATTTTATGTATATAGGCACTCACCCTTCCTGATGTAATGAATAGTAAAGTGCCCTGGTGCAATCTAATGCTGATAAATAATAATATTGAAGAAAGGTGCACTCTTCAGTCTTTTTTTTTTTTTTATATATTTATTTTTTATTGAGGGTTTTTCAAAAGTAAAGATCCAGTACATAGTTGTTTCATAGTGTATACAACGAGTAGTCAGTGGGTTACAGGGTAATATAATTGTACTCTAAAGTTGTACAGTGATATCATCTGCTTCCGTGTACTATGGAACATTTCGCCGTAGCTGGTTGCAGTGTTCCCTTCAATTAGGTTGATATTACAATTCAATAAAACTTAACAAAAGGTATATACACAAACAAATATGCAGGCAAATCATAATTTGGATCTAGCATTTTCTGCGTACTTTGGCCATGTCAGCTCACATAAGTCACCGTCCATGTTTCCATGGGCTGCTCCGGACTCCTCTGGGTCCCTTCCACCCCTCTCACCCTCCATGGTGTTTCTTTCCCTCATACCATGTCTCCCAGACCCTCCAAATGTCTCGGAACCTTTCCATGGCCTTGGCAGGGTCAGTGGACATTTTCTTATATATATATATATAAATAATTGTTGTATTTTGTCTGCCAATTGGTGGATGGCTGGGCAGCTAGGTGTTTTCCAGTTTAGTGCTATCAGGTTTCTAGTGGCCATTAAAACTATCCCTATCAATTGTACATGGTTTGTTGTGTCGTTTCGGGGAACAGCAAGAGTAGGCAGGTGATTATGTTCATGGGGAAGTCCCTAATGCCGAGATCCTTCAGTAGGATCTGAACATCACCCCAGAGAGGTTGTATCCCCCCACATTGCCACCATGTGTGTGGCAGGGTTCCCTCTTCCACACCGCATCTCCAACACTTGGTGGATACGTCTGGGTACATTCTGTGTAGTCTGATGGGCGTCATGTACCACCTATAGAGTAGTTTGCGATGCGCTTCAATATGTGAGTAGCACTTGGTCCACTTTTTGATCCCATTTAGGGCCAGCATCCACCTTTCATCTGTCATGACTGTCCCCCTCTCCGTCTCCCAGTGCTGTTTACATGTCATCGGTCTTTTGTGGTGCTAGGTCTAGCCATGCTTTATAGCAAAGTGAGAGGGCTTTGGGTTTCATCGGTGCTGTCCAGCATCTGTGGGTGGTGTGCCCTTGACGTGTGTGTTTATTGTGTTTTTTAGTTGTAAGTAGGGGAAGATATCTCTCTCCGGGACTTTCCACCTGTCTCTGATGTCTGGGAAACTCATGATCGTTTGGTCTGTACACAGTTGTTGGATTTGGGATATAACTAAGCGTGACCATCTGGTTAGTGCGATCGTAGGATTCACTGCATGTAGTGCAGTAAGGGGAGCTTCAGGGTGGAAGTGTTTCCTCCAGCCAAGGGAGGACATAAAGTCGTCCCACACTCTGACCGTTGCGGTTGTGGTGGGGTATAGAGTTACTTTAGGGCCTCTTAGTGTTCTCGGCGTCCATAGGTAATTAAGCAGTGAGGTGTGCTTAAGTTGGCCTTGTTCCATATCCACCCACTGTGTTACCCCCTGTTGGGCGTGTAGGTTTATACTCGTTGCTAGAATAGAGGCTTTGTAGTAGAGTCCAATGTTGGGCATGCCTATACCCCCCGTTTGTGTCGTCCGTTGTAGGAGACCTAGGGGCAGCCTGGGTTTCTTACCCCCCCCAGATGAAGGAGTTGCATATGGCTTGTAACGATTTGTGAATTGCGGCTTGGATGTCTATCGTGAGCATGCAGAATATATAGAGTAACCTTGGCAATAGCATCATCTTATATGCATTCACTCTGCCTAACCAGGACAGTTTTGCATTCTTCCATTTATGTATCTCTGTGGTGCATAGATGTATGAGGGGCTTGTAATTGAGCTTTACTATGTTGCTAATAGGAGCGGCGATCTTAACCCCTAAGTACATTATAGACGTTGTTCGCCAGTCGAGTTCAAAGGAGTTTTTAAGGGTGGTTACAGTGGGCCCTGGTAGGTTTATCGGTAGGGCTTGTGTTTTTTCCTTATTCAGACGGTAGTATGATATTCTACCATAGTCTGTCAGTAAAGTTAGCAGAGGGGGCAGCGATTGTTCTGGATTTGAAAGTGCCACGAAAATATCGTCCGCAAACATTGCCAGACAATAGTTCTTGTCCCCCAGTGTAATACCGGTTATGGCCTGGTGTCGTCTTATCTTCCAAGCCAAGGGTTCTAGGGAGAGTATGTATAACAGGGGGGATAGTGGACATCCCTGGCGTGTCCCATTCGTAATGTGAAAAGTTCGCGACAGGAAGCCTCCATGGGAGACCCTAGCACTGGGTCGTGCGTACAGAGCCAAGATCCCCCTGATAACCTCTTCAGGGAACTGATACCTGCACGGCACTTGTGTCATATATTGCCAGTTAAGTCTGTCGAAGGCCTTTTCGGCGTCCAGCGCCAGGAAAAGACCTCCGATTTGTTCCCTCTCCATCCCCGCTATTATGTTTAGCACTTTCCTCGAGTTATCAGAGCCTTGTCGGCCCCTCACAAATCCGGACTGGTCATTGTGTACTAATTTATGTAGCAACGGTGCCAATCTTTCGCTGAATAGTTTTGCATAGATTTTGGCATCGCTATTTAACAATGAAATGGGCCTGAAGTTTTTACATTGATCTGTATTTTTGCCCGGTTTGGGAAGTGTGGAGACATGTGCCATTGTGACCTCTTCTGGCAATGCCCCTTCTGTCATGCAGTGGTTAAACAGAGCACCGAGAGGTTGCACTAGGGTGTTAAGGAAGGTGCGGTAATATTTATTAGGCAGGCCATCAGGTCCCGGTGATTTGTGTAGTGGGAGTGTGGAGATCACCAAGGCGATCTCCTCGGTCGTGAAGGGTTTGTTAAGCTGTTCCGCCTCTGTCTTAGATAGGGTAGGGAGGTCGATTCTTGCTAGGAAGGTGTCAATATCTGCTTTGGAGGGGCAGACTGTCTGTGGGTCATCTTTTAGATTATAAAGTTTTTCATAATAATGGGCAAATTCGTCCACTATCCCCTGTGGGTTTAGAATTGTGGTGCCCTTGGAACTCGTGATGGAGGCAATCTTGGAGTTAGCCGTCCTCTGTTTCAATTGGGCAGCCAGCCGCGCTCCCGCTTTGTTGCCTGTAGCAAAAAAGCCGTGTTTAAACCTGCGCATGAGGAATGTGGTTTTGGCCAGTTCCAAATCTCTCAGCTGCGATTGTAAGAGCAATAATTTAGTATGTGTGGCTGCTGTGGGGGTGTGTTTGTTAGTGTGAGTTAGAGAGGTTAATTCGGAAAGTATGGCTGTGTATGATTCTAGTCGCTTTTTTTTGCGTAGCTGGCGTGCTTGATGAAGCAACCTCTTATGAAGGCTTTGTGCGCCATCCATATTTGGGGTGGAGGTGAGTCTGGGGTTTTGTTTTCTTTAAAATAAAACTGTAGATCTTGTTCTATTTGGGTAACTACGGCAGGGTCGGAAAGCAATTGTTCATTGAGTCTCCAACTGCTTCTTCCTGAGTTGGGGAATTGTTCCCTGAGTTGTAGTGTGATAGGGGCATGGTCTGACCATGTGATAAGACCTATGTCTGTGCGCTCAACCTTTATGATGGAGGAGGTGCGGATCAAAAACCTATCTATTCTCGAATAAGTGTTATGCGCTGCTGTGTGGCATGTGTAGTCCCTCTCTGTGGGATGGGTTACTCGCCACGGGTCTACAAGATTGTGCGGTGTTAGTTTGTTGCATATTAGTGTGGTTAGTTTGGACCTGCTCTTTAGTGTTTGTGCGGTCAAGTGGGGGCCTCCTGATGAGTCTAGGTTACTGTCTAGTAAGAAATTCGTGTCACCCCCAATGATCACTTCCCCAAGTGCGTGGGCAGACATCAAACCAAGCAGTACATCAACAAAGTTCCATTGGTTAACATTAGGTCCATATACATTAATTAAGGTATAGACATTATTATTTAGGGAGCATTGGAATATAAGGTACCTTCCCTTTTTATCTCCTATTTTGCGTATTAAGGAGAAAGCTACACCTCTGCTAATAAGGATGGACACTCCTCTTTTTTTTGCGGAATAACATGAGTGGTAATCTATGGGATACTGTGGGGAATTAAACTTCGGTCTGTTACCCCATTGGAAGTGCGTTTCTTGGAAAAGCATTACGTGGGCACCTAATGATTTTGCTTCGCGCAGGGCTAGGCGGCGCTTGTGGGGGGAATTTAACCCTTTAGTATTTAGGGAGCATATTTTAAGTACCATCTGTCATGTGGTATAGTCTGTGGCTACTCGGGGGTAGACAGGGTGCCCCTCCAACATTAGGTTCCCCAATGGGAGGTAGTTGTATAGCTAACATGGTGGTGCTAGATGGTGATAAGGATGCGGGACATACCGTCTGTGGGGTTTGCCTTATAAAAAAAAAAAGAGAGGATAAAACAATATAATAACTAAACCAATAGTCAACTATGTACAATGTTCCGTTCACTGCGCTTCTGCGGTGCAGTGTCAAACTTAACGGATTCTCTTGTGACTCTGAGTCGGTAGCCACGTTGGGGGTGGTTATTGAAATCGGTAGCAAGGATTTAACAGCAAAAATCATAGCAATTCTGGATGGCCTTAGTGACGCCCTCCCTGGGTGTAGGTAGGCTTCTAGCCCGGCATGATAATTTGCAAGAAAGGAGCATGTACGTATATAGTCTTTGTATACGACCTGTCCCGTATGAGCACCGTGTGGTCAGCACACGATTGGGAGATCTGGTTACGCTAAACTTGTCTTTGTGTGGTCTTGGGACGTGGTTGTTTCTTCCATTCATTGTGGAGTTTGATTGCAGATCTGTCCTCTGTAGCTAGTAAGGGGTCATTTGGTATCGGAATGTTCCACTCCAGCAGTTGTCTTTTGCCGGATTCAGGATCAAGAATCGGGTTGTCTACGCCGTTGCGTTTTACTAGTAACTTGGTCGGGAAGCCCCACTTATACTGTACATCTGCCGCTCTCAATGCCGCTGTGATGTGGGTAAACATGGTGCCTTTTTATCATGGTCGCAGTGGAAAGGTCCATGAATAGCTTGATTTGGGAAAATTGTCCTGGGAGCTGACCTTGGCATCTAGACGCTTGCATTATGCGATCTTTGCTTGTTTTGTCTGCAAAGATATCAACACCAATCCAAGCATATAACCCACAAGTTGAGCGAACCCGGACTGTAAAGTTTGGGTTTGTACCGAACATTAAGTTTTTTTGGACCTCAGACTCAAACACGTACATATCAGTGTATGTTCGGGTTGGAGTTCGGCAATTTAATGGCGTGTTTTGAAAGGCACGCACGGGTCAGTCGTTCTGCACCAGACTTCAACTCGTTAAAGGATTTAAAGTGGACTCATTCCAATTACAGGGCCTGGAAAGAGTCCTGTATTGTTGTTTACCATCACTACCTCCCTGCGTCGGGAGTGGGTAATTTGCGCGCCTGCTGCCTTCCTTGGATTTGGTAGCTGTTTCTCAGGCTCCCTCTCCCGTGGTCACCATGGTAGGCGCAGAAAGTCCATTGAAAGTTGATAGTGCAGACATCTGAATGCGTCTTCGCCGCCACGGTCTCCTCAACCTCCTACTCCACATCCTCCTCCTAGAGCAGGGTACAAAAACGGAGCAGCCGTCCCCTAGACAGTATGCCTGCTACTGCCCACCGCACCCAGGTACTGAGCACACCAAAGCCAGCTCCAAGGAGTTCCCTGGCATGGCAGTTTGAACAAGGAGAACCCAGTTGATTCCTACGGCACCTCCAGATAGGCAAACAGGAGATGGAGCAGGAATCTCACTCAATCCTTGTGAGTCGCCGCAAAGGCACGGATCATTTGCTTCAACGTACTATTGAAGCGCTCATACAGGCCATTGGTCTGGGAGTGGTAAGAGGAGCTCAGGATTGGTTTAATGTGCACAATCTCCACAGCTGGTGGATTATTTCGGCAGTAAACTGGGTGCCCTGGTCTGAGAGAGTCTCCCGGGGAAAACCCATCCGGGAGAACACTCGCATCAAGGCTTCAGCCAGAGTCTCTGCCCGAATACTGCTCAGAATACTGAGTCACGTAGTCCACGATGGTCAGAATGTACTTCTTTCCTGAGGGACTAGGCTTGGCTAGGGGACCTATAATGTTGACAGCTACTCTGCTTAACGGATCTTGACTAATAGGTAGGGGATGGAGGGGGGCCCTGTGCCGGTCCCTTCTCTTCCCCACTCTCTGGCAGACAACTGGCTGTACTGCCTCAGATCCTGAGAGATGCCTGGCCAGAATAAGTTTTGGGTGAGCCGAGACGCTGTCCGACTCCTGCCCAAATGCCCAGCCAAGGGAATATCGTGAGCTAGCTTCAGCAGCTCATACCAATACTTCTTGGGTCTGGGGCTGGCGGTCTCTCACCAGCCATGTTGTTGGGGAGCCCATTGAAAAAGTGCTCTAGCATGAGGAGCTGGGTGATCTCTTCTGGGAACTTGGCTTGATGGGAGTTGAGCCAGTTCTGGGTGGCCCTTGTGATGCGGCATGTCCACTCCACATGGGAGTCCTTCTCCCCTTTTCTGGTATCCCTAAACTTTCGGCTGTATTGCTCGGGGGTGACCGCATACCGGGCCAGGAGGATTTGTGTAATAAAAGGGATAGTCTCTGATCTGCTCTTCTGGTACAGCCCGGTAAATATCCGCTGCCTTCCCCAATAGTTTGCTGGCCAGGATGGTGACCCAGTCGCTGGGGTCCATGTCTTGGAGTAGACACTGGTACTCAAAGTCTTGTAAAAAGTCATTGATGCCTTTTTCTGCTGCCTTGAAGCCTTTGAAGGCATTGTATGGTAGCTTGTGGGCCAGGGTGGTTATGCTTCCCGGCGCCCTCTGCTCCCTTCTTCCTTCATCTGGGTTCATGGAGGTCGCCCTCTGTCTATTCGCAAGGACATAGGCTTGCACCTCCAAAAAGGTCCTGCTGACAATCTCCTCTGAGGATGGCTCTCAGTAATATGCCAGGCACCGTTCCACCTCCTTGCGCACTTCCTCCTCATCTCCGGCCCCTGGCTGGGGTTAGTTGCCTCACTGCGTGCCTGGTCGTCCTCCATGAGCGCAACAGTGAATTCGGCCTTGTTACGCCTACCAGGCGTTATTCTTCTGGCTCCACACAAGTCCTGCAGTGTAGGTCACTTTAGAGCACTGTAGTCCATTGGTCTGTTGTCAGGGACATGGGTTCCTGCCACTTGCCACCAATTGAAGCAGGACCTGATTAACCGATGGTTATACCCTTTGATAAGAATAGGTCAGACCCATTTCCCCAGTAACCGGATGGGACACAGTTCCAGGATACAACATTTGACAATCTTTACTTGGGTACACAGCTTTGCCTCCTGTTGCCTTCTCCTCCTACTCCACTTCCTTCTCCTCTACCACCTCCTCATCCGGTCAGTGTAACACCTTCACCACCAACTTCAGCACAGCCAGGGGGAAACGACAGCAGGCTGTTTTAAAACTCATATGTTTGGGGGGGGAAATCCCACACCGCGCAGGAGCTGTGGACAGGCATGGAACAGACCGATGAGTGGTTGATGTCCCTGAGCTTGAAGCCCGGCCTGGTGGTGTACGATAATGGGCGAAATCTCATAGCATCTCTGGGCCTAGCCGGTTTGACGCACATCCTTTGCCTGGCGCATGTGCTGAATTTGGTGGTGCAGAAATTCCTGAAAAACTACCCAGATATATCAGAGCTGCTGCAGAAAGTGCGGGCCATCTGTGTACGCTTTCGGTGTTCTCACCGTGCTGCTGCAGCATAACTTCGGCCTTCCCACTCACCACCTCATATGCGACATGCCCACAAGGTGGAACTCCACCTTGCACATGCTGGAGAGACTGTGCAAGCAGCAGACGATAGTGGAGTTTCACCACCATGAGTGTGCCTCCATGCAAAACCTGTTTGCCATGTTGCGCTGTTTTGAGTACTCCACCAACATGGCCAGTGCAGATGATGCAGTTATCAGCCTTACTATCTCGCTTCTATGTCTCCTTGAAAAAACACTTTGGGCGATGATGGAAGAGGATGTGGCACAGGAGGAAGAAAGGGAGGAAGAGGGGTCATTTCCACGGTTATCAGGCCAGTCATTCACAAGTGGCTCGGAGGGTGGGTTCCTGCACCAGTATAGGACAGATACACAATTGTCCGGCATCTCCACACTGTCCCACTGTCCATCTCCCAAACACTGGAGAGAAAGAGGAAGTACCCCGCTACCAACCCGTGATCCCTGGCCCTGAATGCCAGCATTTAAAAATTCCTGGCCTTTGAAATGCTGTCATTCCGTCTGGTGGATACAGACAGTTTTAAAAACCTGATGGCGTTATTGGACTGCAAGAAATGCACCGCAGGCCGTAAATGTTTCTTTTTTTATATGTCCCAATATTTTGGGGGCTACCCCAATTAAAAACAAAAACAAAAAAACACTGTTGGCTAGCTCCTCCACCGCCGCGGTCACTGCCTCCTCAACCTATGGGTCATTTAGTATAAACTATGTACACAAATAGCAGAGGCTTGTGAATGCCTTTTCTCCATACATCAGGAGATGAAATCAGTTTAAACAATGAAAGCGAATACCCTGCAATCCAACCCTCTCTCAAATGGATAATTCTGGTGATCCTCCTGACAGCCATGCTTTAGATTTTGATTTATGTTCTTCCAAAGGTAAAAATCAAAGATTCCATCTAGTGCTATTCTAGTGATTTCCCTATCCACATTTGTTTGCATGGCACTGGTCCTAATCTTACTCCCATTTTACTTCCTTTTGCAGCCCTCTAGCCCTTTCCAGAACTTTTTTTAGAGGCATTTTAGTGGCCAAAAGTTCGGGTCCCCACTGACTTCAATGGGTTTCGGGGTCAAGTTCGAGCCCGAACTCGAACTTTTTGACAAAGTTCGGCCGAACTCGAACATCCAGGTATCCGCTCAACTCTACCCACAAGTATTACATCAATGCAATGTTAGGAGTGACCATCACTTATACAGATCTAGGTACAGAGACCATGTAAAACATATCATCCAAATGTTTGTCATCAACAAGCTACAATATTACATTATGCAGAATGACTGCACAGCTAAAAGCCGCAAATTCTAGATATAAAAGCCGCAAATACCTAGAAGAATCCCCATGAATATCAGAACAGACCCATAATGGAACTTTATGTTCAGGGATTTCTTTTATTGTTCTGATAGCAGGTGAACTTAACCTGAAATAGTAAACCTAGTAGAATGGTCTGGAGACTGGAAAGACCTTCCAAAGTTAATTAAAATACTTGAATACCCAGCATCAAAGTTACATGGATCATATGAGCCTAAACGTATTCCTTTTATTGCAGAAAGGAAATTATAATGTTCCCCTTCACAACAGGGGAATCTGTGGGAAATTCTGATCCTCAACCCCTTAAGAACCAAAAGGATAGATAGATATTTTAAAGGGATTGCCAAACTCCAGGTCCCCAAGGGATGAAATAGAGAATGCTGAATATAACAAATAGCACATTCTCCAACTCGTAAAGATTATGCTTTAACCCCTTAAGGACACCGCTTCAGAAGCTTGTCTTACCCTTAAGGACACTAGCCATTTTGCATGGTTTGCCGTTTGTGTTCAAACGTGATTTGCATCTCTGTTATTTATTGCGCCAACGCATATTATATATCATTTTTTTAGAGAGAAAACAGGGCTTTAATTTGGTGTCATATATATATACACAATCTCATTAATTAAAAAAAAAGCCAAAAAATAAAGAAAAAACAAAATACATATTTTTTCACAGTTTTGGCAATAATAGTGTGTGCATAATATGTCCAGGTTAGAAAAAATAATTCAAAATAAATTCATCTATGTCTTGATTTATAGAGTAAATCATATGTATAGGATTTCAGCTTATTTTGAAAGTTATAGGTCACAAAAAATACAAGGACTAAAATAAAATTTCAATTTGCAAAAATGTTTGAAGTTGGTATGTTTGTCTTGTAGATTTAGTAGCCATCACAGAAAATAAATTGCCACACAAAAGTATATATTTATATAAAGTAGACATCACAGGCTATTTACCTAAGGCTATTTCAGTTTTTAAAGTTAGAATTTCCGTAAATGGATTTGACGGGCCTATGTCTCATTTTAGGGTATTATAGCAGTGTGACTGTTCAAATAACCCCACAAAGGGTTTCTTATATGGTGTATATTGTGCCTTAACTTGTCACCATTTTTTCACCAATTTATGTCAATGTTTGTGGTGAGGGGAGATGTCATTTTTACATATATGTTGCATTTTTGCTGAGTATTTCTTACACTTGTCATAAAAAAAATTAAAATAAGTTATGCTAAGTTACATCTTCTGAGTAAAACAATATGCCCAATGTATGACCTAGACACCATTTTGTGAAATTATAGTGCTATAATAGAGACGTGACAAGTTCAGGTTTTTAAGTGTGAATTCTCAAGGAGGGTTTTGACGCGTTTGTGTCCCACTTTGGAGCACTTGAGCAGGCTACATATTCCAGCTACACCATAAAGGCATACCATGTCTTAAATAAAACATCCCAGGGTATTTCAAAAGGTATATTTTGAACCTTAGCGTGGGATAATTTTTCTGCTAACTTGTACCAAGTGTAGTGACACACAAAGTGAGTTTGTACAGTATATTTTGCAAACCTTATGCATGCTACGACTGTTTAATACTTCATATGTTTCTCAGCTATGTCGTCTGAGTACAGCAATACCCCCATATGTACATTTTCCAGGCATATGTGGACATTGAACTGGCACATTTGAGACAGTCATTTCAGCTTTTTTTTCAAACTTTGAATTTTAAAGCTGTGTCCATGTCCCATTTTAGAGTATTTTATCAGGCTATATAATCAAACTACCCCATAAAGGCATACCATTTCTTAAAGAAGACATCCCAGGGTGTTTCAAAAGGCATATTTCGAACCTTAGCGTGGGATCATTTTTCTGCTAGCTTTTACCAAGTGTAGTGGTAATAAACATTTTTTTCTGCCTTTTTGACACACAAAGTGAGTTTGCACAGTATATTTTGCAAACCTTATGCATGTTACAACTGTATAATACTACATATGTTGTTCAGCTATGTCGTTTGAGTAAAGCAATACCCCCGTATTTACCTTTGCCAGCTATATGTGGATGTTGAAGGGGCACATTTGAGATGCAGCCAGTTTTTTTCTAACTTTGAAGTTTTACGCTGTGTCCATGTCCCATTTTGGAGTAGTTTAGCTGCTTGGTTATTCAAACTTCCCCACAAACACATACTATTTATTAAAGAATACACCCCAGGGTAATTCAAAAGGCATATTTTGGACCTTAGTGTGGGATCATTTTTTTCTCTAGTTTGTTCTAGGGGTAGAGGTAATGAGCATTTTTAAATGTATTTTTTTTTTAAACTTTTTTTAAATTTATTTTACTTTCTCAAAACTCTTTTTTGGCTTATTAAATTTTTCAAACTTTCTTTAAACTTAAAAAAAAAAAATTCGGATCACAGTATAATACTGTGATCTGTATTTTGATCACTGTAGGTAGTGATCAACTGGCAGGGAAGGGGTTAATTTTTATTAGGACTGGGTAAAGGGGGGTGGGATTTTGAATTTTTTTTTTTTTTAAATGTTATTAAAACATTTTTTGTTACATTTTAAAACTTTTTTTACGTTAACCCCTAGCTAGCCTAACACCAAACTCGCCAATTCCCCACTAACTTTCACCCACCCCAGCTAGCTAAATATATAATTTTAATATATTTAAATTAATTAATAAAATAAACCCTGAGGGTTACAAAAAAATAAAAGTTGACCCTCAGGGGTAAAAAAAAAATAAAATAAAAAAATATTCAGATCACAGTAAAATGTTGTCCCTGCCAATTTATTATTTTATATTTAAAATGGGTACAGGGGGTGGGATTTTAACCTAACTTTTTTTTTTTTTTAACACAGCGACAAAATCAGCAATGATCTGTCTCCCTGCACTTCACACAGAACGCGGATCAGAAGTCCCTGAAGCAAATCACTGCTGCAAGGACATACTGAGGCAGACCGAGGGAGCATTAACCGTGCGATCACAGCAAGCTATAGTTAACTTTAGCAGACCCGGTCTGTCATCTGGTGTTAAGTGCTTCCCCAGCATGACGGACCAGGTCCGTCATTAGAGGGTTAAGGAAATTTACTCTGTTCTAAAGAATATTTTAAACCAATTCCAGAGCATGGAGCTAAAATCTGAATAAAAGTATAAACCAGACCAAGAGTAGTGAATGTTAGAGTAGAAGCTTGCAGAAAATAAAATTATTACTAAAGTTATGATAAGGTGAATCAAAAAGCCAATATCAACAGCTTTTAAAATTAGATTTGAGAGAGAAAAACAAACATACCAGTAAAAACAAAGTCAGGTTACGGGTAATTGCTTCAGAGTTACCTACTTATGGGAGTAATAAATAGCCCGAGCTGTGCTCATGCAACCAGCAACATCTACTAATCTGTGCTCATGCAATCAACAAGATCTACTAAGCTGTGCATCTGCAAGCAGCATATATATTAAGGTTAAACACTGCCACCAAACTTTAAAAAAAAAAAATCCTTATCTTTTTTAGAGAGGAGATGATACCTTTTGTAGATTTGTCTCATGTGTAAATACATAGGTGTTCACACAAAAAAACATTAACTCTGTTGAACATTACCATGCTCCATTTTGGAAATCAGGTCTCCTTCTGTCCTGGGAGAGGCACACAGACCGGCTCAGTAACACCTGCAATCTATATGAAGTGGTTAATTGTGTTAATTGGTTATCCTGAAGCACCTGTAGGAGAAGAAATATAATGCTTATCTACTTCATTTAAAAAAACTGAAATAGAAAATCCACAGTATGTAATAGTTACTTACCCAGTACAACAGTGCATTTGTTTTTGGTAGAACTGGGCTATATTACATTTCTGCGCAAAACACAGACCTTAGATCAGTTGCATATATTAAATATACTAAGGCTGTGTATAAATTGGGGTTATATAATAATACCGACTTGCATACAGAATATACTAATCACATATATTGTTGGTGTTTCTTAACAGAGCCTTATACACAGAGATCTCAGTCACATATACTGAGTCTCTTGAAACAGTAAATTATACATAGCCTACATCTGCTATATACAGTGACACTACGCCTGCACACCAGCACATATATTAGGATTATATAAGTGAGATAAATTGAGGCTGTGTTTTCACAGAACTTCATGCACATATTATACCACTCACATGTTCTGAGGCTGTGACTAACAGCAAATCACACACAGAGCTTGTATAAGATTAGACTCATATATAGAGGATGTCTCTTATATCATTCACCTATATTGTTGTGTTTCCACTAATACATCAAACATATAGTGGACAAATATACCGAATCAACGTCTTCACACCGACTTACATATAGACCATGTAGAGGACATATACTGAGGCTGTGTTTTCACAGGAACTCATAGATAGAGCATGTAGAGAACACACACCGAGGCTAAGTCTTCAGTCTAACTCAAACATAGACAATATAGTGGATACATAAACGTTGTCTGTGTCCTCAGACCAACTCCTACATAGTGCATAGAGTTCATACATATATTGAGGCTGTCTTCATAGAAACTCATACATAGAGCGTATACTGGACACACACACACACACTGAGACTGAGTCTTCCGACCAATTCATAAATAGAGCATATAGTGAAAACATAATAATGCTGTACCACAAACCAGTGCATGTACAGATACTGAGGCCCAGTGGTCTCATATGTGGTATATTTTCTTCCACTCTCTGAAAAGGCATGCTTATTTGCTATAATGCACAGATAACAGCAATCATTGCCACATGCCTTAATAGAAACAAGTGTCAGTGCGGACTTAGAGTTAGGTTTTAAAACCTGTCATATACATGTGTGTACTTTAATCAGTCATCAAGGAAAGATTTCTTTTAACTTGGATATATCTCTGTCTTCAGGACTGTGGAATTCCAGCAGACTTTATACAGCCAGGATATACATTATTAGCACTCTTTTGCCAATGCTTCCTTGCATTATTAGCACTCGTTTGCACAATGCCTCCATGCATTATCAGCACAGTGCATTCTTTCATGTATAAACTTACCTAAATGCTTACCACACAAACCTCCTAAATGTGACCTATTTGTTAGAAAGAAGCCTAATGTAAGCAGCTGGAAAGGACTGAAAGAGCAGAAACCCAGGTGCCTATACTAGTTTTAATCTACATTACTAATGCACTTATCTGAACAGCTGTAGGCCTGTGTTGCAGCGGCAAAATGGGGATTTGAACATCTGACAGCCTACACTGTTTAAACTATAGGCTTCTATCTGTACCCCATATGCCGTTTGTCATCACCAGTGGGAGAATGTGTAAACCAAACCCCAGACAAGGTGAAATACATAGTAGAGGCATACCCACTGGATCTTCAGGGATACAGGCTTAGACTCGGCTGGGCCTCATGTATGCAGTGGACCGCTGTCATCACCTCAGGGAGAGAGATAAGTCAGATCCCTGGTTGCTGAAGGAGGTACCCAGACTGGCAAGTCTTACAGATGTGCTGTTTGCTGGGTCTTCAGGGATAAGAGGCTGAACCCTGGCCTGGCTTCATGTAGGCAGTAGATCACATTCATCCCCTGAGGGGTTACCCAGGCTGGCAACTCAGAGATGTGCTGGGTCTTTAGAAATAAGAAGCTGAACCCTAGCATGCAGTGAACCATTTTCATCCCCTGAGGGAGAGGTTGGATCTAGCCATTTTTACAATAGTGCGTTGCTGGGTCTTCAGGGCTTTTAGGCTGAATTCTGGCAGGGCTACAAAAATATTGCCTGGTGAGCATAAAAGAAAAATATAGGCCTGCATAAGCAGACTCCTTCCAAACTGCTGTGAAGGACAATAAAAAAGACTGCCTGATGGGAAGGGGGAGGATCAATTTATTCCAGTTTCGGAGTTCTATTTCTTGAACCTTCTGCTGTGAGGGGAGGAGCTAACCATGAGTAAATTCTGCCATGATTGATCAGGAAAGCAAAATATCTGTCGGTTGTCGTCTTGTAGTTTTGGGGCCTTCCACACTGTGGAAGGCACTGTGGCTGGGGTATGTGTTTGTGACATGGTATTGAATCCATGTTAGATAGAGCTTTATGGTATGGTGGGCGAGTTTTAGATTTAGGTGGCAAAAAGAGGCAAAGGCCACTATAGTATCTAATGTGAATGGTTTTAGTATTTGGTATTCTGTGGTAAACCTGTTAAATAAAGTGAGTGCTTGATTGTATGACCATGTTGTGTTAGCCGATAATGCTGTATGTGCCAGCATTCTCCCATGTGCCATTAGTGTTGTTAGTCCAGGATGAGTTCCTGGAATAGTGGTGACCTGTTTGGCAATCTCTTGGCTGAAGGATGTTGTTGGAAGAAAACCTGTAGACTGCAACGAGAAAGGGCATCAGCTGCTGTGTTGTGTATGCCCAGTATGTGTTCACATATCAAGTGGAATTGGTGTGTTGCTGCTAGCCATGTGAGTCTCATAACTAGACTCATGATTGTGAGGGAAGATGACCTGCCTTTGTTAATAATGTCACTCGCTGCCATGTTGTCGGTGAGGCATTTTATGGTCTTCTCTTCCCACTGGTGGCCCCACACTAGTGCTGCTGCCACTTTGGGATATATTTCAAACAAAGCAGAAGTGCTGTTAAAGGAAGGGAGAGTAGTCGTTTCTATCGGCCATTTGTCCCTGAACCATTCACCACCAAAAATTGCTGCGAACCCTGTGTGTGCTGCTGCGTCTGTCCACAAAACAGGGGAGATTTCTGTTAATTGAGGGATGAAAAGATTAACCCCATTCCAATGTGTTAGGAATTCTTTCCACATAGTCAAATCTGCCCTAGCATGGCTGTCAATTGTGATTATGCTATCATTGTGGAGTGTGTTTGGTAAGAGGTTAAGGAGTCTTGAGATAAATGCTCTTTCTTGTGGAATTATCCTCATTGCAAAGTTCAGGGACCCAAGCAGTGATTGTAGATCTTTCCTAGAGGCAGTACCTCTTGTGAGAAATTCCTCAACCTCTGTCTTGATCCTCTGAACCTTGTTGCCCGGGAGACTCGCATTGTGACTGAGTCTAACTGTATTCCTAGAAACGTTAAGTTGGTGGTGGGACCTACTGTTTTTTGGGCTGCTACTGGGACTCCAAGTGAGTAAATAGTGCTAGTGTCTTTGCCATGCTGTGTGGTGTGGTATTGGAGTGTTCTACTGTGAGGAAATCATCCAGATAGTGTATTACAACTGGGCAACTAGTGACGTTCAACAAGAGCCAACACAGTGTTTCAGCGAACAGGTCGAAGAGTTTGGGGCTACTTTTGTCTCCGAATGTTAGATGGTTAGAGAAATAATAGCGTTCCCTCCATTTTACTCCATGCAGATGCCACAGTGATGGATGTATGGGAAGCAGCTTGAATGCGTTGGACATGTCAGTTTTGCTGATCCAAGCTGCTACCCCAAGCCTTTAAGAATGCCTGTATGGTGTTGGCTACTGTGGCCTACTGCATTGAAAATTCCTTGGATGGTATGAGAGAGTTGAGGCTAGGTATGGCGACAGAATGTGGAGCAGACAAATCGATTATTAATTTTTTTTTATTGTTATATTTTCCTGGAGCTATGCCCAAGGGATTGGTGCGCCAGGACGTAAATGGTGGGTTTAGGAATGGCCCGAACATGAATCCTTTCTCTGTTTCCAACCTCAGTAAGTTGTCTACCACTGCTGGTTCTGAAGTGGCTGACTGTAGGTTGTGACATTCTAGTGTGCACGTGGGGAGTGTGATAAAATCTGTGTGAAAACCTTCTGTGAACCCTGTGAATAGAAATTGCACTAATTCCTGTGAGAGGTGTGCATTTAGGTAGAAGGCTAGGGTGTCAACTTGGATTTTGGTTAGTCATTTCCTCAGGAAGAGGCAATTTGGGCACATGGTCTTGGCGTGAGCTTGGTAGCAGATCGAGCAGACATGCAACAGTCTGCAGGTGCTGATACTGCAGCATCCTGCATTAAAATTGTTGCACACCTGTGCTTTCCCAAGAATATTATCGGTCTACCACCAAGTTTATCCCATAAACCTTTCTGCTCTGACCTGCTGGGACTAGGGGATGTATAGCTGGTGGTGAGAAAACTGGGCTCGCTGGAGCACAAGTTGGTCGTGTGTGCGTTTGATGTGCAGATGGCGCAAGCTGGTGGTACTAACCCGGCAAAGTGGCGACAGAAAACCTTGGTGTCCATATGACTCCAATCTATTCTTATGTTAACCCCTTAAGGACACATGACGGAAATATTCCGTCATGATTTCATTTTATTTCTGAAACTGTGTCCTTAAAGGGTTAAACTGTGCAAACGTTGCCGCTGCCTTGGCTGAAAAAGATTTGTGGTAGTCGTAAAAGTTAGACCCACCATACTTGTTTCCCAGATCTACCAACTTGTGCATATACAAGTCCAGCTCCTCTCTACGTTGTGGGAATTTAAAGCATATGACATCTCTATACAACCCAAATTCGAGTACAAAATCGGCACCCTATGCATTTTGTGTACCTGTGGCATTCCCCTCTGAGACGGTTTGGTTGACAACTTGTGTAGGAGGAGTATTAGGGGGACACACTGTGGCTGGTGCTGGAGTTTCCAATTTCTCCACTCTCTGGTTTAGGCTGTTGATAGAGGTGAGCATGGCTGCCATAGTGGTCTGAATCCCCATGAGAGTGTCAATAATTTGGTCTTGTGCACTAGACCCTGGCTGTGGATTTTCGGGGCTGGTCATCATTATCTTGTATAATTCCGCTTTCCTAGCCATGGCTGAATTCTGGCAGGGCTACAAAAATATTGCCTGGTGAGCATAAAAGAAAAATATAGGCCTGCATAAGCAGACTCCTTCCAAACTGCTGTGAAGGACAATAAAAAAGACTGCCTGATGGGAAGGGGGAGGATCAATTTATTCCAGTTTCGGAGTTCTCTACGCCTGAGTTCTGCTGCAATCTTTGGGATTGTCCAAGCTCTTAATGAACAGGGACTAGAGGGGCCTTGACCTTCTGCTGCTGTAAGAGCCATAGTTGATGTAGGAGGTCTAGCTGGTGTGCTGGGTAGGGAGAAATAGTCTGCTTGCTCTGATGCATGCGACATACTATAAATAAGATTTAGACGTGAGTTTTGACTTGCTATAGTTGTAATACTTTCGCTATCTGGCTTTTAATTGGCAGGTGGTGAAGAACTTAACTACTAGTGGGATGGTGAGGCCCTGCTGATGCCAAGTGGCTGATAGAGGCTTTACCTATGATTTGGTCCTGTTCTGTGCCTTTGAGTGAAGGCAGGGTGTAGGCCTCTGGAGACTTAACATGTATGAGAGGATGGCTAGAAGTGACGTTCTAACTAGAGCTCTTGAGTAGTGCGGTTCAAGACAACTAGCTATGATTTGGACTGTTTGGGCTGGTAACCTCTATGTGAGGACGAGTGTTGGTCTCACAGGATTACGATTTGCCTGTGTATGGCCTGTTTCAGTACCCTAACTGCCTGTATAGCACTGTTTGGTGTGTTGGAGGTCACGTACCTGCTCGTTCTCAGAAATGGGATCTTATCAGTCGTGGGGCTTCTGAGATTATTAACCTGTGCCAACTGTGAAATCAAGACTAATATTGGTGACATTTTTTATGGTAGAGTTTGGTATTTTGGATTAATTTTTTTAGGTTATTCGTACCTGTATCAACAGTTGGTCCTTTATGGGGTGACCGGTATGGGTGGGTACTTCTGGGTCTAACAGCTTAAGGGAATTAAGTGATTCTTATTAAATTTCACATACTTTAAGTGATTCTTTCTTATGGATATGATTGTGAAGTATTATGACCTGAACGTCCAAGTAACATAGCTAGCGTAGTCTTACCTCTAGCATTTGTGTCTGGTACGTCTAAGATGGAAATACGTATGTGTATGTTATTCTGATTACAGTGTCTGAGTGTGGCCGGCTGCCCTCCTCTTACTTCTTGTGTCATTTGCCGTAATGATGTAGTATCTGTGTTTAGAAACAGATATGGTTTGGGAAGTTTTTTAACTTACTGGCTGAGCTTGTGAACTGTAGACGTATTCTTGTTATGGGGTAGTAATTGTTGACACGATTATTTAGATGATGGGGGTTCTGACTGTGATAAATTCGAATGACCATGATTAGTGCTTGTTATATTCCCTTTGTATAGAATCGTATTAGTTATATAACGTACCGTATGTATCAGAGAAGTAAAAAATGACAAGGATGAAAATTTGGTGAGTATAGCTCGGGTTCTGGAATACATAATGACTGAGCATTTCTTTTATAATGCCCTGTGACCCTGCTTGTTGCCTCAGAAATCTTGCTGCAACAGGTAAATACTTTGGTTTTATCTTAAAACCTTGTTATCATGTGTTTAACTGTCTGCCCAATTCGTCATACTTATGTCACGTATTCACCCGCTTATAAAAATGTGATTAATGGAATTTACTCTTTAGACGGGAAAAGTTGTGCAGAACAACATTACTGCCCTGACAGGAAAAGTTGTGCTGAGCAGCAATCAAATCCACAGGAGGGTTTGTGCTAAGCAGCAATTATGCAAATGAGAACCTGATAACTGCCTTTGATGGTCAAAGGCCGGTTACAGCCTATCAGATCCAGAGGAGGGGTATTTAGGCCCAGTTCTCATCCTGATCAGTGCCCTGTCGTGGTTTCCCTTGTGGTTGTCCGAGAGCGCATTATTGATTCTGGTAATTCTGGTTATATGACTTTGGCATTGTTTTTGACTTCCCTGTTTCCTGGCATCCCTGACCCCTGGCTTTTGTTGTCTCTTTCTGTATTCCTTGACCTCGGCTATTCCTGACTATTCTTTGGTACGTTAGTCAGGCCATTCTAAGGTCTGGTATACGTTAACTATCAGTCCCCTGTGTTACACAATTCTACGTGCTGGATAATTCTGTAATCCTGACATTACAACATGGCTATAGATCCTGTAGAATTGTGTAAGCACACAGCTGCTTGTGAAAGAAAACTGGAGGATAATGATCACCGCATGGATCAATTTGCCCAGGCCTTCAGTACGCTTCTTACCCGAACAGCGCATCTGCAACCTGCGGCCTCACCTCCACCTTGTGTACCTCCAGCTATAGTACACAAGGCACCTACTATCTCCCTATCTCCTCCCCTGCATTGGTAATATTCAAGAATGCCGGGGATTTATTAACCAAATGGAGTTTCATTTTGAGGCCTCACCGGAATCTTTTCCCACAGACAGAGCTAAAATTGGTTACCTAATGAATCAATTAAAAGGTAAAGCTTTAGCTTGGGCCAATTCATTATGGGAGAGTAATAGGAGTGTGGCACACAATTACCAGGAGTTCCTTACGGAATTCCAACTTACATTTGAACATGATGGACAAGGGAACCGGTCTATCTCGGAATATGCCATAGAATTTCGTACCCTAGCTTCCGAGGTAGACTGGACTGATAGTGGGTTAAGCTCTGCCTTTAAAAAGGGATTATCTGAAACTATGCTAGATGAGATTGCCGCCAAAGACTTACCCAAAAAGCTTAATAAATGTATCACTTTTGTCACGCATATTGATAATAGATTAAGAACCAGAGAAGCTACTAAAAACAAGACCAGACGCATGAGTATGCATTTAGCACCCCGTTTCTCCATACCTATTGTCCCTGAAATTCCTGTACTGTCCGAACCCGAAACCATGCAGTTGGGGGTCACTAATCTGTCGGAAGCCGACAGACTATATAGGAGAAAAGAAGGCCTATGGCTATACTGCTGTAGGAAGGGACATATGAGAAACAATTGTCCCATACGTCCGGAAAACTACCGCACCTAAGCACCTCAAGGGGATAGCAGGTCTTAGGTGTAATGGAAACGTCCTCTAAAAAGAATAAAAATAGATTTCTCCTTGACATTTCTATCTCCTTTGACAAAAATAACTTTTCATGCAAAGCCCTGATGGATTCAGGTGCTGCTGGAAACTCCATTGACGTTCAATTTGTCAAAGGTAATACTAAACCTATCAAACAGAGACTATCACCCCTAGCTGTTGATGAAGCTATTGAAGCTATTGATGGGAGACCACTCTCACAACCATTGATAATGTATGAAACCTTACCCATTAATATTTCCATTGGTGCCTTACATAAGGAAGAAAGTACATTTCAGGTGATTGCAGCTCCTTCTTGTCCTATTATATTAGGATTCCCATGGCTTAGCAAGCATAACCCTCATATTGACTAGGCTAATGGGGAAATATTAGAATGGGGTCAGGATTGTAATGAAAGGTGCATATTGCATGTCACCAAAAGAGTGGGCACTATTGAATTTCCCACTAGTACACCTCAAAATCCCAAGATCCCTATACAATACCAAGACATTAAAGAAGTATTCAGCAAGACTCAGTCTAATACTCTACCTCCTCACAGACCATATGACTGATCCATTAACTTACTACCAGGCGCTATGCCACCTAAGGGAGCAATCTATGCTCTATCTCCTCAGGAAAGTAGTATAATGGAGGAATATATTAAAGATTCATTGAATAAAAGCCATATAGGAAAATCATCCTTGCCTGCAGGTGCAGGATTCTTTTTTGTATCTAAAAAAGGATGGTGAGTTGCACCCATGTATCGATTACAGGGCATTAAACAAAATCACCATTAAGACTGCCTACCCCATTACTCTTATTGCTGAATTATTTGACAGACTCCAGGGCGCTAAAGTGTTTACTAAGCTTGACCTTAGAAGCGCTTACAATTTAGTGAGAATCAAGGAAAACCACGAGTGGAAGACTGCATTTAATACCAGAAGTGGACACTATGAATATCTAGTGATGCCATTCGGGTTGTGCAATGTGTAACGGACCGTTTTGCACACAAGAGGTTAAAAACCGTTTAGGCGATATTCCCCTTTCAGATGCACAGGCAGCTATTGCATGCACCAATCTCCCGATCTGCAAACTACACGAATCCTCCAACTCCCAAACAGGAAACACACGAACACCGGAAACAGCCGAACAGGAAAAGCATACAATCTGCATACAATCCAATTTCCCCCAAGAACGAGATGACACTTTGTTTGAGGGTCAAGCAGAACTGACTGTACTGGCACATACAGCCTCTTTTATTCACATTCCACAAACATAGTACTGCCCACAGGGTTTTGAAATACAACCAATCAATCCGTACAATACACACAGACACTCCCACACAAAATCCTCCCCTCTGTTTGTGATATGATTACTGAACACAATGGTTAATATAATTATCACAGGCAGAGAAATACAGTATTATAAAACATATCACAGGGACCCTTAAACATGCAATAACCCCATAAATATATCCTCGGAACCAGGGGATTTGGGTGAACCACATATCCACAATTCACCCAGATCCGTTCAGTAGTTTGGAAGATACGGTTTAATGCAGATTCAGCAGAATATGTACAGGCTATATGAAAAATAATTACTGTTAAATGTGTCCCCTGTTCTTTAGTTTAAAACTACTGAACGATGTCTTTGTGCACCAAATACCGGCGAGATGGCACCGTGTAGAAAAGTCCAAACAGTGTCTGTGAGTTAAAATGGCTGCCATCCATTGTTCTCACCATGTGCTTCATCCATTGTTCTCACCATGTGCCTCTGATACATGAAACGGTGGCCACCCAGTAACTCCACAGTATGTCCCCAGATGGTTCTTAAAGGGCCAGCAGCAGCATAATAAAAATCTATTATGCCCAAATCAGTTGCTAGAAGGGTAATACATCTCAGGGCCATAGTCGCAGGGCAGGAGGCTGGCAAACAGTCTTCTCCAATGCCCAGTGGCGAGGCTGCTTCGGCCACACAATGCTCCAGCGGTTTTCCAAGATTTCATTAATGATGTACTCAGGGATTACATTTACTCGTTTGTCTTGGTCTATCTGAATGATATCCTTATTTATTCTCCTGACCTCCAGTCTCACCACGATCACGTTAAACAAGTTCTGCAAACCTTATTAAAAAAACAAGTTTATTGTAATTTGGAAAAATGTATCTTTGACCAGTCTGAAGTACAGTTTTTCAGAAATATAATATTTCTGCCTCGGGGTTTTAGATGGATCCTAAAAAACTAGAGTCTGTTCTTCAGTGGCCTTTACTCACTGGGTTGAAAGCCATTTAAAGGTTCATTGGTTTCGCCAATTATTACAGAAGATTTATAAAGGGACTTTCTAAAGTAATAGCCCCCATCACCAATATGACACGCAAGGGGGCTAGTAGTACGATATGGTCTAAGGAGGCAATTGAAGCCTTTGAAACTCTCAAACAGCGGTTTGCCTCCACCGACATATTGATACATCCTGACACCAGTAAGCCTTTCATACTGGAGCTTGAAGCTTCAGAGACAGAGGTAGGGGCAGTTCTCTCCCAGAGGGAGAGTCAGGAAACTCTGTTACATCCTTGTGGTTACTTTTCTAGAATGTTGTCTCCTGCTGAGCGCAATTATGACATTGGCAATAGAGAATTGTTGGCCATTATTCTAGCTCTCAAGGAGTGGCAACATCTTTTAGAGGGTTCCAAGGACCCCCTTTTGATCATTACTGATCACAAAAACTTGGCTTACATAGGAGATGCTAAGCGATTATTTTCACTTGTGGTCTCTATTTCTTTCTCGCTTTAATTTTCTTATCACCTACAGACCTGGTTCTAAAAATGTCAAGGCCAACGCCTTGTCCAGGCTATACTAGAGCAAGAAATGTCCCATATCATTCCCCCGGAATGTATCATTGTGTCCACTATCCTTTTATTGTCCTCTCCACTGCTTGGCTCCATCATGGAGGCTCAGTCTCCGGTAAACCTCAGGACAAACTGTTCGTTCCACTGGGGGAAAGGGTTAATATCATGAAGGTGTTTCACGCCAATGTGTCTGCTGGTCTCCCAGGTATTCAAAAATCCACTTCTGCTATCATGAGATCATTCTGGTGGGATTCCCTCAGGAAGGATGTTATGGAATATGTGCAGGCTTGTTCTGTTTGTGCAGTGTGACAAGAGCAATCTCGCCACATTGCATTGGAGAAGCCTGGTTGCCTGCCTGCTGCCTTTAGACTATGGCCCCATGTTGAAACGCTTGATTTTCCCCTGCGGAGACACGAAAGCCGGGTCATTCGGTGCTGGCCCTGTTTGAGCGGTGATACCCCAGATAGCTGTGCCATGGAGCCCATTCGTATAATGAAAGACTATGGGAAAGAGTTTGGCTCCATGGCAATTGAACTGTATGTGTGTGCTCTGAGTGCTATTCAGTAATAATGTGCGCTCAGATCTGAGCTATCTGGGGATATGTTAAATGTACCTGTTTTGTGCAATGGCTGCACAGTTATGTTTTTATGTGTTTTATTGTCTTTTGCTGCCATGTGTTCAATGGAGTTTTGCCTCTGTCCTTGGAGATAATTGGATTACTTCCCAATTATCTCCAGGATAGAAGACTCTGTGGAACTGGTTTATGTGAATGTGATGCATACTTTCAAGTTATGAATAATGTGGACAAATTGTATTTCTCTGCTTGTGATAATTACATTACCCATTGTTTAAGGTAATTGTATCACAGGCAGAGGGGAGGATTTTGTGTGGGTGTGTCTGAGTATATTGTATGTGTTTATTGGTTGTGTTCCAAAACCCTGTGGGTGGTACTAATGTGTATATAAGAACAATAAACCCACAGCTCTGTCTGTTCCTGCTTGACCCTCAAAACGGAGCCTTGTCTCGTTCTTGGGGGGATTTATTGTATGTTGTTCCAGTTCGACTGCTAGGAGTGTAAACCTATTCGTATGGTTTTTCCTATTCGGCTGTTTACGGCATTCGTATGCTTCTCCGGTTCGGTGGATTGGTGTCTGCAGTAGCTGTGCCTGTGTCTCTGGAAGGGAAGATCTACTAAATGGTAGTTTATTCCCTTTTATGCTTGGGGTGCCGTTACATGCGGTTTCCAAAGTGCCTCATAAACTCCCTTGTGGCTTGTTACAACCTCTTCCTATTCCTGAGGTCCCATGGTCCCACTTGTCCATGGACTTCATTGTTGAACTTCTTAGTTCTAACGGTTATACCACCATTCTCATGGTTGTGGACCGTTTTTCTAAAATGGCTCATTTTATTCCTCTCAAGAAATTGCCGTCATCTTGAGACCTGGTACTAATCTTTATACGAGAAACTGTCCGTCTGCATGGCATTCCTCACAACATAGACAGAGGTTCTCAGTTTGTGTCTCGGTTTTGGAGGGCCTTCAATAAGCAATTGGTGATTGAATTGTCTTTTTCATCCTCTTACCACTAATGGTACAGCTGAGAGGGCTAACCAGTCCTTGGAATTATATTTGCGTTGTTTCGTTAATAGCACTCAAGACAATTGGTCCGAATTACTACCATGGGCCGAGTTTGCTAGGAACAGTGCTGACCATGACTCCTCTGGGCATAGTCCATTTTTTCTTAATAATGGCCGGCATCCTACTGTCCTACAGGCTGTTTTTTCTGATACGGCTATTCCTGCTTTGGATGACTCTCTGGCTTCCATCCATGATACCTGGGTTAAAGTTCAATCTGCTCTGGGTACTGCTGCTGACCGTTTCAAGCATTATGCTAAAACACGTCGAGGTGCCAAACCTGTTTACCAAGTGGGTGAGAGGGTTTGGTTATCTTCTCGTAATATCAGGCTCAAAGTCCCTAGCATGAAATTTTCTCCTATGTTCCTTGGACCTTTTCGTGTCCTTCGTAGGATCAATCCTGTTGCGTACTCTCTGGCCCTTCCAGCCTCCTTGAAAATTCCTAATACCTTTCATGTGTCCTTGCTCAAACCTCTTGTTTCCAATAAACATACTGTCTCAAGTGTCCCTCCTCCTCCCTTTGTTGTTTCTGGACAGGAAGAGTATGAGGTCTCCTCCATAATTGAATCCAGGACAGTACTTGGTGGATTGGAAAGGTTATGGACCAGCCGATCGTTTTTGGGTTCCGGCATCTGATATACATGCTGGCCACAAGATTCGCTATTTTCACGCCAAATTTCCTCTCAAGCCTGGTCCTGCCCGGCCGTTGGGCGTTCTTCAGATGGGGGGTAATGTCACGTATTCATTCTCTTATAAAAATGTGATTAATGGAATTTACTGTTCAGACAGGAAAAGTTGTGCCGAGCAGCAATCAAATCCACAGGAGGGTTTGTGCTAAGCAGCAATTATGCAAATGAGAACCTGATAACTGCCTTTGGTGGTCAAAGGCCGGTTACAGCCTATCAGATCCAGAGGAGGGGTATTTAGGCCCAGTTCTCATCCTGCTCAGTGCCCTGTCGTGGTTTCCCTTGTGGTTGTCCGAGAGCGCATTATTGATTCTGGTAATTCTGGTTATATGACTTTGGCATTGTTTTTGACTTCCCTGTTTCCTGGCATCCCTGACTCCTGGCTTTTCCTTATTGTTGTGTCTCTTTCTGTATCCCTTGACCTCGGCTATTCCTGACTATTCTTTGGTATGTTAGTCCGGCCATTCTAAGGTCTGGTATACGTTAACTATCAGTCCCATGTGTTACACAATTCTACGTGCTGAATCATTCTGTAATCCTGACAACTTATTAGTAACTAATTAGCCGTTTTGTACCTTGTAACGAACCGTTTCTCTCACAAGAGGATAAAAACCGTTTAGGCGATAATCCCCTTTCCCATAGACCAGCAGCTACTGCAAGCACCAAACTCCCGAACTGCAAACTGTACGAATTCACCAACTCCTGAACTGGAAACACACGAACACTGGAATCGGCTGAACAGGAAAAGCATACAATCCGCTTACACTCCTGGCAGTCAGCATACAATCCAATTCCCCCCAAAAACGAGACGACACATCGGTTTGAGGGTCAAGCAGAATCTCCGGTGCTGGCACACCCAGCCTGGTTTTTATTACAGTTGTTGCAAATACAGGTCCGCCCACAGGGAGGTATAAAACAACCAATCACATCACAGTTACATCCCACATATTCCCTCCCCTTATCCTGAGAGGAAACTCAATTACACATACAGTTAAAAAATACTTTCTACCCAACTTTCATAACTCTAAAACCATACATCACATTCACATAAAAATTACATATCCACAATCAATCCATTCAGGGGGACAACATATTAAAAAATGGCATGAATCAGACCAGGGGTTCAAAAGTTAGTAAAGTATCTTTTAAAACCCCCTGCCAGCATGGCTATCTGGTTCAAGCAGGTTTTACAGGGCCTCTATCCTGGGGACAATGGAGAAAGTAATCCAATTATCCAGGGATAGAGGCAGACTCCATTAAGCACATGGTTGCAAAAAGACGTAAAACACTTTAAAATACATAAAGTCATCTTTTACACATAACACACAGACATTTCACATATCCCCAGATAGCTGGGATCTGAGCGCACATTATTAGATGAATGGCACTCAGATCACACAAATAAGTCTTTCTGCAGGGGAAATAAACGGTTTAACCTGCAGGGCCATAGTCCAAAGGGAGCAGGCGAGCAACCAGGCTTCTCCAGTTCACAGTGGCGAGGTTGGTTTCGCCACACTTCTTCCCTTTACCAACTAGACTAACAGGGTATCTGACCTCCTGCCGGTCAGTGCCCTGGTTAGTCCAGCAACCCACCCACAAAACAGAAACAGCAGTACAGCCCACCCACAATAACTGGTTACTACACCTGGGTAGAGGAGAACTTTGTCCATGTCCAGGTGCCTCACCACCAGGGCCGGATTAACGTAGGGGCTGATGGAGCTGCAGCTCCAGGCCCCTACCATAAAATAGGCCCATCCGCCAGCCAAAAGGCCGTCGGGAGCCGCCCGCGCTCGAAGACCGCTGTTGTGTGCAGCGTGAGGGAAGGATTACTGCGGGGCGCGGGCGCACTGAGGTCATATCCGGCAGCCGGACGTCAGAGCAGCTGATGCGGTTCCTGTAATGCCGCGGCCCGCCGGATATGACCTCAGTGCGCCCGCGCCCCGCAGTAATCCTTCCCTCACGCTGCGCAGCTGCGCTGTATTCACCCTGCTCACCTGCAACATAGCCCACGAGACAGCAGGAAGAACTTGAGCAGCCAGAGCAGGTATCAAATAAACCATCTGGAGGGGGATGGAAGGGAAGAGGGGGATGGAAGGAGAGACGGGGAGGGGAAGGGAGGGGAGGGGAGGAGGGGGGGGAGGGGGTGAGAGAGGGCAAAAAAAAAAAAAACATTCAAAGTGCTGTTATGATTTATGGACACAGCTCTCAGCATGCTTAGCCAGCCTTCTATCTGGCTGTGCTTCTTGAGAGTCACAGTCCACAGGCTGTTTCAGAGCCTGTGGACTGTGACTCTCAAGAAGCACAGTCAGATAGAAGGCTGGCTAAGCATGCTGAGAGCTGTGTCTAAATAACATAACACAGCACTAAAAAATTACTGTTTCTAGCTGCTAGTCCACAGCAGCTGGAAACAGTAATTATCAGTGCTGTGTTATGTTATTTAGACACAGCTCTCAGCATGCTTAGCCAGCCTTCTATCTGACTGGCTAAGCATGCTGAGTGCTGTGTCCATAAATCATAACACAGCTCTATGAAAATTACTGTTTCTAGCTGCTGTGGTACACAGTCCACAGCAGCTAGAAAACAGTAATCTTCAGTCATGTTAAAGGATCACTATAGTGTCAGGAAAACAAAGCGGTTCTCCTGACACTATAGTGCCCTGAGGGTGCCCCCACCCTCAGCGTCCCCCTCCCATTGTCCCCCTCCATGTTGCCAAGATAGACTACAAATGAAGGGGTAGTTGCAGGAAAAAAAATACTTTAACTGAGTGCAGTTGGCTTTTATTTGGAGACTCAGTATATGCTGTATATATATGTGTGTGTGTGTATATATATATATATATATATATATTTTTTTTCGCTCTCGCTCTCTCTCTCGCTCTCTCTCTCGCTCTCTCTCTCGCGATATATATATATATATATATACACAGCATATACTGAGTCTCCAAATGAGAGCCAACTGCACTCAGTGTCTACAATTACATATATATTTTATCGATACAATTAAAGTATTTTTTTTCCTGCAACTACCCCTTCATTTGATCTCCAAAACATATATTGGAAAAGGCACTGATAGTCTGAGCCACTTTCTAACGGCTCAGCACCACGTGAGTGGGTCATTTTCTTCTCATATAATTTATTTACATTATATACAGGCTATACTATGTATTGTGTTTTATACTGGTAAATTGCGTGTTTTATACATTGTTTTGTCCACTACTTTATATGCTCTCATCATACTATCGATTTCATTTTATTTGTTGCACTCCGTGTGTTTTTGAGTGACACACACCTAGTGATTTGAGCGTTTATCTTCAATATTTCCTTTTTTGTATATTGCTTTGTACATAAATTAGAATGACTACAAATTTCAACTATGTTTGATGCGTGATATAAAAGAGGTAGATAAATAAGGCTAAGGTACTGAGGTCTTGGGATTTTGGAAAAGCACTACCTACATGAATTTGTTATATTTCTACGTGTGAAAATGTTGCATTGTTTTATTTTTTTATGAATGGAGGGTTACAACTCTGAAAAGTAAGGACTTTTTGTCTACATTGGCTTTATTTAAAAAAATTTCAGTTCTGTTCTGGGAGGACCACCGTGACCTACCTAGCCATTTGAGATACCCTTAAGGACAGCGGCAATTGTACAATTTCTGAACCAAAACATAACCTGGAATTTGAGCTATAGGTCTGCTTATACATAAGTTAACATTTTTTCATATGAAGTGCACCCACAATTATTATATATTATTTTGTTCATGAGAAAAAGAGCTTTCATCTCACAAATATTTATATATGGAACATAATTTAATATGAATAAAATATAAAAAAAGAAAATGTGAGAAATTAAATGTTATCTTCTTAGTTCTGCATGGCATTTTAAAAGTGAATGTCATAATCCTGTTTGCTTTTACGGCAAAAAAAACACACATATTTGTGTTCAGCAATTGTTTCACAAATAGAACACTACCCCTGCTCAATGTACAAGTTTTATAGAGTTTTGTAAACTTACAGGTTCAGATATAGGGCTTGCCCGTTTCGGTTTTTACACATTAAAAGTTGCCAGATTGGCCAACTGGGCCTTTGTTGTCTTTTAGAATGTATGGCAGCCCAGGAATGATTATCACCCTCACCCATATGATGGCATACCATTTGCAAAATTAGACAACCTAGGGTATTCAAAATGGAGTATGTCCAGTCTTTTTTAGTAGCCAGTTAGTCACAGACCCTTGCCAAAATTAGTGTTCATGATTTTTTGTTGCATTTTTCACACAAAAACTGCCCTATCACCAATGATGTCATATTCATTCTACATTTTACTGCTCTAGAACACTTCTGTTTGTGTTCAGCAATGCCATGTACAGGTTTTATAAGGTTTTGAAAACCTTTGGAGGTATGCTGTCCCAGACATTTCTGTGACTGGATCATTGTATAATGATGGGAGTCATACCGTACCACAGTCTGTGTCTGGATTTTACCACATTCTGTGTTTGGATCGTACCACAGACTGTGTCTGGATCATACCACAGTCTGTGTCTGGATCAATATATAATGGCGGGGGTTTTAATATACCACAGTCTGTGTCTGGATCAATATATAATAATGGGAGTTATACTATACCACAGTCTGTGTCTGGATCATACCACAGTCTGTGTCTGGATCGTACCACAGTCTGTGTCTGGATCGTACCACAGTCTGTGTCTGGATCGTACCACAGTCTGTGTCTGGATCGTACCACAGTCTGATCGTACCACAGTTTGTGTCTGGATCGTACCACAGTTGATTGTCTGGATCAATATATAATGATGGGAGTCATACCGTACCACAGTCTGTGTCTGGTTTGTACCGCAGTCTGTCTGGTTTGTACCGCAGTCTGTCTGGTTTGTACCGCAGTCTGTCTGGTTTGTACCGCAGTCTGTGTTTGGATCGTACCACAGACTGTGTCTGGATCATACCACAGTCTGTGTCTGGATCAATATATAATGATGGGAGTTATACTATACCACAGTCTGTGTCTGGATCGTACCACAGTCTGTGTCTGGATCGTACCACAGTCTGTGTTTTGGTTCGTACCACAGTTGATTGTCTGGATCAATATATAATGATGGGAGTCATGCCGTACCACAGTCTGTGTCTGGTTTGTACCGCATTCTGTGTTTGGATCGTACCACAGACTGTGTCTGGATCATACCACAGTCTGTGTCTGGATCAATATATAATGATGGGAGTTATACTATACCACAGTCTGTGTCTGGATCGTACCACAGTCTGTGTCTGGATTGTACCACAGTCGATTGTCTGGATCAATATATAATGATGGGAGTTATACTGTACCACAGTCTGTGTCTGGATTGTACCACAGTCTGTGTTTGGATCAATATACAATTATTGGAGTTGTACCGTACCACAGTAGATCAATGTGTCCTCTGCGTGGGCCTAGGAGAACTCAAGATAATTGCACTAATAAACGAGCTGTTAAAAAAAAAAAAAAAGCTCCTAGAGAAAGTACTGTATTTGACCATCCTTGGTAACGATAGTTTCTTTTTATTTTTATTTTGTTTACACCCAAGGATGAAAAAACAACGTAGTGGTTGGGAGAAGCTGAAGGCTAGAAAAGAGGAAGAAAAACAAATGCAAAAAATCTTGTCTAAAACAAAAAAATTACAGATTTTTGTGGAAAAAGCACATCTGGAACAAGCAGTGTAACTGATATACATGCTTCCGCTTCAAGTTCAACCAGTACAATTGCTGTCAGTGCATCTAGTGCAACAAGTGGATCCACTGACTTGGACTATGAAAATATAACAGAACAGCAAGAAGAAATATATTCAAATGACATTGGAGATTGGAATATTTGTGATGCCTTGAGAGAATATTTCTGTGAAAATGGGGTTACCAACTGTCAACATATAGACAGTGATTTTAGTGCCTCAGAAAAGATATGTCCAGGTGAAACTTTTACAAGGCACTGTACAAAATCTTTGTTTTTCCGAGAACAGTTGAATGGAGAAAAAGTTAAGCGTGACTGGCTGTGTTATTCTCCAAAAACTGGCAAGGTTTTTTGTGCTCTTTGCAAACTATTTTCGAAAGACGAAACAACACATTTGACTTCAACTGGTTATTCAGATTGGCGACATGCCACAAGAGATTTAAGCAGGCATGAAAATAGTGCTTCTCATGGAAAAGCCATTGAAGTCCTTATCAGGAGAAAAACTTCTGGTCAACGCATAGACAAAGATCTTGTCAATCAGTTTGAGAATCAGAAAAAATATTGGCACAAAATACTTTGCCGTATCCTGAGCGTTATAAAGCTGCTTTCATCACGAGGTCTGTCTTTTCGAGGAAATAATGAAGTTATTGGCTCAGTACACAACGGGAATTATTTGGGCTGTCTTGAGCTGTTAGCGGAATATGATCCATTCCTTGATGAACATATTCAAAAGCATGGCAACAAGGGAAGAGGTCACATATCGTACCTGTCATCAACAATATGTGATGAGTTTATTGAATTGATTGGTCAGCAATTGCTACAGCAGATTGTAAATGAAATGAAACAAGCCAAATATTATTCAATTTCTGTTGATTCCACCCCTGACATTGAACATTCTGATCAACTGACCATTATATTTCGATATGTACTTGCCAGTGGTCCAGTGGAGCGTTTTACTAAATTTATCCCAATATCTGGACATACTGGTATGGAACTAGCAAACACGGTTCTTCAGTTTCTGGAAGAAAATGGTATTTCCATCAAAGACTGCAGGGGCCAGTCATATGATAATGCATCTAATATGAGTGGCAAATATAATGGTATGCAGGCCTTAATTCGGGAAAAAAATCCACTGGCTGAATACATTCCTTGTTGTGCACATTCACTAAACCTTGTAGGACAAAATGCAGTAAACAGCTGTCCAATTGCAGTTTCATTCTTTAATTTTGTTCAGCAATTATATTGTTTTTTTTCTTCATCAACTCATCGGTGGAATCTGTTAACAAACCGTTTCAAAACGTGTGGTATACCAACATTAAAAAGGTTAGCTGATACGCGTTGGTCTGCTCATCATGATGCTGTGAATGCCTTACAGAAAGGGTATACTACTATCAAAGAAGTCCTTGCAAATATTTTGACTGATGAGAACACCAAGGGAGAGGTCTGTTTACAAGCAAAGGGCCTAAGCAGTGTTATGGATCAGCTGGAAATGGGAATAATGATAGAAATATGGTCTGTAATTTTACCCAGGTTTCACAGAACCAGTCAGAGTCTCCAAGATGCAAAATTAAATTTACATACAGCAACAGGCATGCTGGACTCTCTGAAGGATTTTGTTCAGTCTCTGCGTTCTAGATTCTCTGAATTTGAACAGCAGGGCAAAGATATTACCTGCTGTGATGAGTACCAGCTACAACGTGGAAGGAAAATTAAAAGAAATAAGAAGTGGGACTATGGTGATGCAGAAGATGCTGATGCTGATATGACACCATCTGAAAAGTTTAAAGTGAACACCTTTTATCTTATTATTGACCAACTGGCAGAATCACTGAGGCACAGACAAGCAGCATACAGCGTCATTCAGGAAAGGTTTAGCTTGCTGTTAGAAATGTGCACTCTAGCAACAGATGGTCTATTCTCCAAAGCCAGAACACTAGTGACACAATATCCTGAAGATCTCGACCCCTTGTTTGCAGATGAAATTGTACAGTTTGCCTCTCTTTTCAAAATGTACCAGTCTTCCCCTGCAAAAAAAGTCATTAATGAAAGTCAAGAACTACAAATGTACAAGTTTCTGGTCACACAATCCCTAGTCGGTGCATTTCCATACACACATGTGACCCTCCGCATGTATTTGTGTTTAATGGTCAGCAACTGCAGTGGTGAGCGTTCGTTTTCAACATTAAAACGTGTGAAAAATGAACTGAGATCTTCAATGGGTCAGGAGCGTTTAAATGCACTCTCTCTGTTATGCATTGAAAATGGGTTGCTGAATGAGCTGAATCTTGATTCTACAATTGAAGAATTTGCTAGCAAAAAGGCAAGAAAAGCAAATGTGTAGTTTAATTATAATCTGGCTGTTTGATTCGTTTAGGTTAAAACGCAGTTTAGAATTGAGTGAATAACCCTGTTTTTGTGTTTGTTACTCTCAGTCCGACGCTTGGAGTAATACTTTAATGAGCATATTTACATGTATGTATCATAAAATTATATTTAATTTGTTTATATGGTTTACGTTCTATTTATAAAAAAAAATGTTGTTTTGAATGTTGTATTTATTATGGCTTTATTTAATTAACTGGTTTCCTACTGTTTACAAAAAAAAGAAACCTTTTCGATCCGTTTCTGTTATGGCACTTTAATGGCAATTAAAAATTTTTAATTTGTCTTAATACAAATGCTTTGCGTTTTGATTTTATATATTTCCATAAAAAGGCCCAGCAAAATCCTCAGCACCAGGCCCATGATGCTCTTAATCCGGCCCTGCTCACCACGACTGTGTGGGCAACTGTTAGGCTGCCTTGGTGGGTTGCTGAGTGGGCAGAGACCAGCGGTACACTGCCCTGATGCCAGTGCTACCACGGAAGTAGCCTGGTGGGAGCCTGGTTGTGGGAGGGAGAGACCGACTGTCTCCCCTCTGGATACACCTCTCTGTGGCTGGGGAACAGGACCGACTGTCCCTACCCCTTGTGCTGTAAGTGCAAAGACTACGGTCCCATCTGCACTGTTGGGGGGTGTAACATCTCCCCTTGCTGGGTTAGGCTGCCGCTGGAGAGAGGGTGTAACAAGCTCCTCTCTCTGAACTGTAAACTGCCGCTGGGGAGAGGGGGTTTTAGGCTCCTCTCCCTGACACTCTCTCTGCTGGTGGAGAGGGGGACCAGCTGTCTCCCCTTTCATTATTTTGTCCTGTTGTTGTGGTGCGAGACTGACGGTCTCTGCTCCCTGCAGGACACTCTGCCGCTGGGGAGGAAGGACGGCACCTTCAGCTCCCTGGGATACACACTGCCGCTGGGGATGAATGACGGCACCTTCAGCTCCCTGTGGTGCACACTGCCGCTGGGGATGAATGACGGCACCTTCAGCTCCCTGGGGTACACACTGCCGCTGGGGAGGAAGGACGGCACCTTCAGCTCCCTGGGGAACACACTGCTGCTGGGGAGGAAGGACTGCACCTTCAGCTCCCTGGGATACACACTGCCGCTGGGGAGGAAGGACTGCACCTTCAGCTCCCTGGGATACACACTGCAGCTGGGGAGGAAGGACTGCACCTTCAGCTCCCTGGGATACACACTGCCGCTGGGGAGGAAGGACTGCACCTTCAGCTCCCTGGGATACACACTGCGGCTGGGGAGGAAGGACTGCACCTTCAGCTCCCTGGGATACACACTGCCGCTGGGGAGGAAGGACTGCACCTTCAGCTCCCTGGGATACACACTGCCGCTGGGGAGGAAGGACGATACCTTTGGCACAATCTGCCACGACCTGCAGGTACTCTGCTACATGTCTCCTCACGCGCTGCACGGACTCCTCCGAGGGGGTGTAGGATCCATAGAGAGCCAGCCGTGATTTAAACTCTCTGTCAAACTCCTCCTGAGTGTAGCTGGGCGCCATGTTTGCTCTGCCGAAGTTGGTTCCTTTGTAGATAGGGTCGCTGTACGGGTACTAGCGTTGCCCTTAATTTGTAATCGAGGAATTGATGTTGTCTTGTAGCTGTCCTTCTGGGCTGTGGGAATGATCCCACCGCTGCCACCAATTGTAACGGACCGTTTCTCTCACAAGAGGATAAAAACCGTTTAGGCGATAATCCCCTTTCCCATAGACCAGCAGCTACTGCAAGCACCAAACTCCCGAACTGCAAACTGTACGAATTCACCAACTCCCGAACTGGAAACACACGAACACTGGAATCAGCTGAACAGGAAAAGCATACAATCTGCTTACACTCCTGGCAGTCAGCATACAATCCAATTCCCCCCAAAAACGAGACGACACATCGGTTTGAGGGTCAAGCAGAATCTCAGGTGCTGGCACACCCAGCCTGGTTTTTATTACAGTTGTTGCAAATACAGGTCCGCCCACAGGGAGGTATAAAACAACCAATCACATCAGTTACATCCCACATATTCCCTCCCCTTATCCTGAGAGGAAACTCAATTACACATACAGTTAAAACATACTTTCTACCCAACTTTCATAACTCTAAAACCATACATCACATTCACATAAAAATTACATATCCACAATCAATCCATTCAGGGGGACAACATATTAAACTAGAAAAGTTACAATTTCTGGGGAAATTGTGTGAAGTGTTCTTGCCTCCACCTGTAGTCTACAACTGGAGTGGGCGGAGTAACTTATCATTTACATAGCATTTAATTGCAACATTGTTGCACAGTTACATTAAACCATACATTTATAAAAACATTAGCAGGTGTTCAAAAGGCCCTGTCTATGACATCACTTGCTGCTGCAGCTTGACACAGGTCAGAGTATTTTGGTGGCTGCCATCTTCAAACGGTCGTATCTTAAAAACTATAACTCCTACAGTGAAGAGCTTTATATTGTGAGAATCACAAGACCCAGACCTACATTTTGATGTATAGTATGTCTCTGAAGTAGTAAAAATGAAGGCACAGTCGCAGTTTAGAAATTGCACTTCATATTTGAGCTTTGCAGAGTGAAGTTTCAATGAATGTCAATGGATGGCGTTGGTTGCAAACAAATGGTCATATTGTGAAAACTATCAGGACTACGGCTTAGCCGTTGACATGTTTAGTGGCAGCAGGGATAGCTGAACGCTTTGATATAAGATTTTGGGTGTAGGTGGGCCTGAAAATAAGGGAGTGGTGTTTAAAATCATGTCCTGATTTTTCAGCTTCTTTAAGGTGCCCCACTCTTAGCTTCTACATTCATCTCTATGGGACAAATTGGGCGCCTAAGCACAAAACGACTGCTATTCCTGCGTGAAACCATTCGCAAACGCTCCACAAAGCAATAGTTAACCGACGGAAACAATCTGCAATCGTGCTTTGGTAAACCTTTGGTCTATGTAGTGTGGTGAAACTGTGGGAGGAGTTAGGGTAAGTACCTTGCTTGGGTAATAAGAATACACACAATAACTAGAAAAGCTACAATTTCTGGGGAAATTGTGTGAAGTGCTCTTGCCTCCACCAGTAGTCTACAACTGGAGTGGGCGGAGTAACTGTTATCATTTATATAGCACATTTAATTGCAACGTTGTTGCACAGTTACATTAAACCATACATTTATAAAAACATTAGTAGGTGTTCAAAAGGCCCTGTCTATGACATCACTTGCTGCTGCAGCTTGACACAGGTCAGAGTATTTTGGTGGTTGCCATCTTCAAACGGCCGTATCTTAAAAACTATAACTCCTACAGCGAAGAGCTTTATATTGTGAGAATCACAAGACCCAGACCTACATTTCGATGCATAGTATGTCTCTGAAGTATTAAAACTGAAGGCACAGTCGCAGTTTGTGAAACTTCTGCACTTCAAATTTGAGCTTTGCAGAGGAAGTTTCAATGAAAGTCAATGCGGACGGGCGCTATTGCAAACAAATGATTATATTGTAAAACTATCAGGACTACGGCTTAGCCGTTGACATGTTTAGTGGCAGCAGGGATAGCTGAACGTTTTGATATAAGATTTGTGTAGGTGGCCTGAAAATAAGGGAGTGGTGGCAGTTTAGAAATCATGTCCTGATTTTTCAGCTTTTGCCAGCTCCCACTCTAGCTTTGCCATTCATTCCTATGGGACAAATTTCGCCACAAGAACGACGATATTCCGTGAACCATTCGGCGAAACGTTCCACAAAGTAATAGCAATCCGATCGGGAACAATCTGCACGCTTTGGTAAATTTTTGTCTATGTAGTGTAAAAACTGTGGGAGGAGTTAGGGTGGCAAATTTTGCTATAATAATAAGAATAATAATAACTAGAAAAGTTACAATTTCTGGGGAAATTGTGTGAAGTGTTCTTGCCTCCACCAGGAGTCTACACCTGGAGTGGGCGGAGTAACTGTTATCATTTATATAGCACATTTAATTGCAAAGTTGTTGCACAGTTACATTAAACCATACATTTATAAAAACATTAGCAGGTGTTCAAAAGGCCCTGTCTATGACATCACTTGCTGCTGCAGCTTGACACAGGTCAGAGTATTTTGGCGGTTGCCATCTTCAAACGGTCGTATCTTTAAAAACTGTATCTCCTACAGTGAAGAGCTTTTATATTGTGAGAATCACAAGACCCAGACCTACATTTTGATGCATAGTATGTCTCTGAAGTATTAAAATTGAAGGCACAGTCGCAGTTTAGAAATTGCACTTCAAATTTGAGCTTTGCAGAGTGAAGTTTCAATGAAAGTCAATGGACGGCGTTAGTTGCAAACAAATTATTATATTGTGAAAACTTTCAGGACTATGGCTTAGCCGTTGACATGTTTAGTGGCAGGAGGGATAGCTGAACGTTTTGATATAAGATTTGTGTAGGTGGGCCTGAGAATAAGGGAGTGGTGGCAGTGTAGAAATCATGTCCTGATTTTTCAGCTTTTGCCAGCTCCCACTCTAGCTTTGCCATTCATTCCTATGGGACAAATTGCGCCACAAAAACGACGATATTCCGTGAACCATTCGGCGAAACGTTCCACAAAGTAATAGCAATCCGATTGGGAACAATCTGCACGTTTTGGTAAATTTTTGTCTATGTAGTGTAAAAACTGTGGGAGGAGTTAGGGTGGCAAATTTGCTATAATAATAATAATAATAATATATATGTGAGATAACATTAAGTGGTCTTGCTATGCAAGAACACTTAATAATAATAATATATATGTGAGATAACATTAAGTGGTCTTGCTATGCAAGAACACTTAAATATATATATGAGATAACATTAAGTGGTCTTGCTATGCAAGAACA